>JAECXG010000823.1:0-1227904 GCA_018152135.1 Drosophila paulistorum
TTTTTATAAAAGTCCGCGTTTGTCCACAGTTTGTCCACCGTATTAATTTTTATAAAAGTCCGCAGTTTGTCCACAGTATTAATTTTTATAAAAGTCCGCAGTTTGTCCTCAGTATTAATTTTTATAAAAGTCCACAGTTTGTCCACAGTATTAATTTTTATAAAAGTCCACAGTTTGTCCACAGTAGTAATTTTTATAAAAGTCCGCAGTTTGTCCACAGTATTAATTTTTATAAAAGTCCGCAGTTTGTCCACAGTATTAATTTTTATAAAAGTCCGCAGTTTGTCCACAGTAGTAATTTTTATAAAAGTCCGCAGTTTGTCCACAGTAGTAATTTTTATAAAAGTCCGCAGTTTGTCCACAGTATTAATTTTTATAAAAGTCCGCAGTTTGTCCTCAGTATTAATTTTTATAAAAGTCCGCAGTTTGTCCACAGTTCTCAATTTTTATAAAAGTCCACAGTTTGTCCACAGTTCTCAATTTTAATAAAAGTCTACAGTTTGTCCACAGTATTAATTTTTATAAAAGTCCGCAGTTTGTCCACAGTATTAATTTTTATAAAAGTCCACAGTTTGTCCACAGTATTAATTTTTATAAAAGTCCGCAATTTTCCCACAGTATTAATTTTTATAAAAGTCCGCAATTTTCCCACAGTATTAATTTTTATAAAAGTCCGCAGTTTGTCCACAGTTCTCAATTTTTATAAAAGTCCACAGTTTGTCCACAGTTCTCAATTTTAATAAAAGTCTACAGTTTGTCCACAGTATTAATTTTTATAAAAGTCCACAGTTTGTCCACAGTATTAATTTTTATAAAAGTCCACAGTTTGTCCACAGTAGTAATTTTTATAAAAGTCCGCAATTTTCCCACAGTATTAATTTTTATAAAAGTCCGCAGTTTGTCCACAGTTCTCAATTTTTATAAAAGTCCACAGTTTGTCCACAGTTCTCAATTTTAATAAAAGTCTACAGTTTGTCCACAGTATTAATTTTTATAAAAGTCCGCAGTTTGTCCACAGTATTAATTTTTATAAAAGTCCACAGTTTGTCCACAGTATTAATTTTTATAAAAGTCCGCAGTTTGTCCACAGTATTAATTTTTATAAAAGTCCGCAGTTTGTCCACAGTATTAATTTTTATAAAAGTCCGCAGTTTGTCCACAGTATTAATTTTTATAAAAGTCCGCAGTTTGTCCTCAGTATTAATTTTTATAAAAGTCCACAGTTTGTCCACAGTATTAATTTTTAAAAAAGTCCGCAGTTTGTCCACAGTATTAATTTTTATAAAAGTCCACAGTTTGTCCACAGTATTAATTTTTATAAAAGTCCGCAGTTTGTCCACAGTATTAATTTTTATAAAAGTCCACAGTTTGTCCACAGTTCTCAATTTTTAAAAAAGTCCGTATTAATTTAATAAAAGTCCACAGTATTAATTTTTATAAAAGTCCGCTGTTTGTCCACAGTATTAATTTTTATAAAAGTCCGCAGTTTGTCCACAGTTCTCAATTTTAATAAAAGTCCGCAGTTTGTCCACAGTTCTCAATTTTTATAAAAGTCCGCAGTTTGTCCACAGTATTAATTTTTATAAAAGTTCGCAGTTTGTCCACAGTTCTCAATTTTAATAAAAGTCCGCAGTTTGTCCACAGTATTAATTTTTATAAAAGTCCGCAGTTTGTCCACAGTTCTCAATTTTAATAAAAGTCCGCAGTTTGTCCACAGTTCTCAATTTTTATAAAAGTCCGCAGTTTGTCCACAGTATTAATTTTTATAAAAGTTCGCAGTTTGTCCACAGTTCTCAATTTTAATAAAAGTCCGCAGTTTGTCCACAGTATTAATTTTTATAAAAGTCCGCAGTTTGTCCACAGTATTAATTTTTATAAAAGTCCACAGTTTGTCCACAGTATTAATTTTTATAAAAGTCCACAGTTTGTCCACAGTTCTCAATTTTTAAAAAAGCCCGCAGTTTGTCCACAGTATTAATTTTTATAAAAGTCCGCAGTTTGTCCACAGTTCTCAATTTTAATAAAAGTCCGCAGTTTGTCCACAGTTCTCAATTTTTATAAAAGTCCGCAGTTTGTCCACAGTATTAATTTTTATAAAAGTCCACAGTTTGTCCACAGTATTAATTTTTATAAAAGTCCGCAGTTTGTCCACAGTATTAATTTTTATAAAAGTCCGCAGTTTGTCCACAGTATTAATTTTTATAAAAGTCCACAGTTTGTCCACAGTAGTAATTTTTATAAAAGTCCGCAGTTTGTCCACAGTACTAATTTTTATAAAAGTCCGCAGTTTGTCCACAGTATTAATTTTTATAAAAGTCCGCAGTTTGTCCACAGTATTAATTTTTATAAAAGTCCACAGTTTGTCCACAGTAGTAATTTTTATAAAAGTCCGCAGTTTGTCCACAGTATTAATTTTTATAAAAGTCCGCAGTTTGTCCACAGTATTAATTTTTATAAAAGTCCGCAGTTTGTCCACAGTAGTAATTTTTATAAAAGTCCGCAATTTTCCCACAGTATTAATTTTTATAAAAGTCCGCAGTTTGTCCACAGTTCTCAATTTTAATAAAAGTCTACAGTTTGTCCACAGTATTAATTTTTATAAAAGTCCGCAGTTTGTCCACAGTATTAATTTTTATAAAAGTCCACAGTTTGTCCACAGTATTAATTTTTATAAAAGTCCGCAGTTTGTCCACAGTATTAATTTTTATAAAAGTCCGCAGTTTGTCCACAGTATTAATTTTTATAAAAGTCCGCAGTTTGTCCACAGTATTAATTTTTATAAAAGTCCGCAGTTTGTCCACAGTATTAATTTTTATAAAAGTCCGCAGTTTGTCCACAGTTCTCAATTTTAATAAAAGTCCGCAGTTTGTCCACAGTTCTCAATTTTTATAAAAGTCCGCAGTTTGTCCACAGTATTAATTTTTATAAAAGTCCGCAGTTTGTCCACAGTATTAATTTTTATAAAAGTCCACAGTTTGTCCACAGTATTAATTTTAATAAAAGTCCACAGTTTGTCCACAGTTCTCAATTTTTTAAAAAAGTCCGCAGTTTGTCCACAGTATTAATTTTTATAAAAGTCCACAGTTTGTCCACAGTATTAATTTTTATAAAAGTCCACAGTTTGTCCACAGTTCTCAATTTTTAAAAAAGTCCGCAGTTTGTCCACAGTATTAATTTTTATAAAAGTCCACAGTTTGTCCACAGTATTAATTTTTATAAAAGTCCACAGTTTGTCCACAGTTCTCAATTTTTAAAAAAAGTCCGCAGTTTGTCCACAGTATTAATTTTTTAAAAAGTCCGCAGTTTGTCCACAGTATTAATTTTTATAAAAGTCCACAGTTTGTCCACAGTATTAATTTTAATAAAAGTCCACAGTTTGTCCACAGTTCTCAATTTTTAAAAAAAGTCCGCAGTTTGTCCACAGTATTAATTTTTATAAAAGTCCACAGTTTGTCCACAGTATTAATTTTTATAAAAGTCCGCAGTTTGTCCTCAGTATTAATTTTTGTAAAAGTCCACAGTTTGTCCACAGTTCTCAATTTTTAAAAAGTCCGCAGTTTGTCCACAGTATTAATTTTTATAAAAGTCCGCAGTTTGTCCTCAGTATTAGTTTTTATAAAAGTCCGCAGTTTGTCCTCAGTATTAATTTTTATAAAAGTCCGCAGTTTGTCCACAGTATTCATTTTTATAAAAGTCCACAGTTTGTCCACAGTTCTCAATTTTAATAAAAGTCCACAGTTTGTCCACAGTATTAATTTTTATAAAAGTCCACAGTTTGTCCACAGTTCTCAATTTTTTTAAAAAAGTCCGAAGTTTGTCCACAGTATTAATTTTTATAAAAGTCCACAGTTTGTCCACAGTATTAATTTTTATAAAAGTCCGCAGTTTGTCCTCAGTATTAATTTTTGTAAAAGTCCACAGTTTGTCCACAGTATTAATTTTTATAAAAGTCCGCAGTTTGTCCTCAGTATTAATTTTTATAAAAGTCCACAGTTTGTCCACAGTTCTCAATTTTTAAAAAAATCCGCAGTTTGTCCACAGTATTAATTTTTAAAAAAGTCCGCAGTTTGTCCACAGTATTAATTTTTATAAAAGTCCGCAGTTTGTCCTCAGTATTAATTTTTGTAAAAGTCCACAGTTTGTCCACAGTATTAATTTTTGTAAAAGTCCACAGTTTGTCCACAGTATTAATTTTTATAAAAGTCCGCAGTTTGTCCTCAGTATTAATTTTTATAAAAGTCCACAGTTTGTCCACAGTTCTCAATTTTTAAAAAAATCCGCAGTTTGTCCACAGTATTAATTTTTAAAAAAGTCCGCAGTTTGTCCACAGTATTAATTTTTATAAAAGTCCGCAGTTTGTCCTCAGTATTAATTTTTGTAAAAGTCCACAGTTTGTCCACAGTATTAATTTTTATAAAAGTCCGCAGTTTGTCCACAGTATTAATTTTTATAAAAGTCCACAGTTTGTCCACAGTATTAATTTTAATAAAAGTCCACAGTTTGTCCACAGTTCTCAATTTTTAAAAAAAGTCCGCAGTTTGTCCACAGTATTAATTTTTATAAAAGTCCACAGTTTGTCCACAGTATTAATTTTTATAAAAGTCCGCAGTTTGTCCTCAGTATTAATTTTTGTAAAAGTCCACAGTTTGTCCACAGTTCTCAATTTTTAAAAAAGTCCGCAGTTTGTCCACAGTATTAATTTTTATAAAAGTCCGCAGTTTGTCCTCAGTATTAGTTTTTATAAAAGTCCGCAGTTTGTCCTCAGTATTAATTTTTATAAAAGTCCACAGTTTGTCCACAGTATTAATTTTTATAAAAGTCCACAGTTTGTCCACAGTTCTCAATTTTTAAAAAAAGTCCGCAGTTTGTCCACAGTATTAATTTTTTAAAAAGTCCGCAGTTTGTCCACAGTATTAATTTTTATAAAAGTCCACAGTTTGTCCACAGTATTAATTTTAATAAAAGTCCACAGTTTGTCCACAGTTCTCAATTTTTAAAAAAAGTCCGCAGTTTGTCCACAGTATTAATTTTTATAAAAGTCCGCAGTTTGTCCTCAGTATTAATTTTTGTAAAAGTCCACAGTTTGTCCACAGTTCTCAATTTTTAAAAAAGTCCGCAGTTTGTCCACAGTATTAATTTTTATAAAAGTCCGCAGTTTGTCCTCAGTATTAGTTTTTATAAAAGTCCGCAGTTTGTCCTCAGTATTAATTTTTATAAAAGTCCGCAGTTTGTCCACAGTATTCATTTTTATAAAAGTCCGCAGTTTGTCCTCAGTATTAATTTTTATAAAAGTCCACAGTTTGTCCACAGTTCTCAATTTTAATAAAAGTCCACAGTTTGTCTACAGTATTAATTTTTATAAAAGTCCACAGTTTGTCCACAGTTCTCAATTATTTTAAAAAAGTCCGAAGTTTGTCCACAGTATTAATTTTTATAAAAGTCCACAGTTTGTCCACAGTATTAATTTTTATAAAAGTCCGCAGTTTGTCCTCAGTATTAATTTTTGTAAAAGTCCACAGTTTGTCCACAGTATTAATTTTTATAAAAGTCCGCAGTTTGTCCTCAGTATTAATTTTTATAAAAGTCCACAGTTTGTCCACAGTTCTCAATTTTTAAAAAAATCCGCAGTTTGTCCACAGTATTAATTTTTAAAAAAGTCCGCAGTTTGTCCACAGTATTAATTTTTATAAAAGTCCGCAGTTTGTCCTCAGTATTAATTTTTGTAAAAGTCCACAGTTTGTCCACAGTATTAATTTTTATAAAAGTCCGCAGTTTGTCCTCAGTATTCATTTTTATAAAAGTCCACAGTTTGTCCACAGTTCTCAATTTTTAAAAAAGTCCGCAGTTTGTCCACAGTATTAATTTTTATAAAAGTCCACAGTTTGTCCACAGTATTAATTTTTATAAAAGTCCGCAGTTTGTCCACAGTATTAATTTTTATAAAAGTCCGCAGTTTGTCCTCAGTATTAATTTTTATAAAAGTCCACAGTTTGTCCACAGTATTAATTTTTATAAAAGTCCGCAGTTTGTCCTCAGTATTAATTTTTGTAAAAGTCCACAGTTTGTCCACAGTATTAATTTTTATAAAAGTCCGCAGTTTGTCCTCAGTATTAATTTTTATAAAAGTCCACAGTTTGTCCACAGTTCTCAATTTTTAAAAAAGTCCGCAGTTTGTCCACAGTATTAATTTTTATAAAAGTCCGCAGTTTGTCCTCAGTATTAATTTTTATAAAAGTCCACAGTTTGTCCACAGTTCTCAATTTTTAAAAAAGTCCGCAGTTTGTCCACAGTATTAATTTTTATAAAAGTCCGCAGTTTGTCCTCAGTATTAATTTTTATAAAAGTCCACAGTTTGTCCACAGTATTAATTTTTATAAAAGTCCGCAGTTTGTCCACAGTATTCATTTTTATAAAAGTCCACAGTTTGTCCACAGTATTAATTTTTATAAAAGTCCACAGTTTGTCCACAGTTCTCAATTTTAATAAAAGTCCACAGTTTGTCCACAGTATTAATTTTTATAAAAGTCCGCAGTTTGTCCACAGTTCTCAATTTTAATAAAAGTCCGCAGTTTGTCCACAGTAGTAATTTTTATAAAAGTCCACAATTTTCCCACAGTATTAATTTTTATAAAAGTCCGCAGTTTGTCCACAGTTCTCAATTTTTATAAAAGTCCGCAGTTTGTCCTCAGTATTAATTTTTGTAAAAGTCCACAGTTTGTCCACAGTATTAATTTTTATAAAAGTCCGCAGTTTGTCCTCAGTATTAATTTTTATAAAAGTCCACAGTTTGTCCACAGTTCTCAATTTTTAAAAAAGTCCGCAGTTTGTCCACAGTATTAATTTTTATAAAAGTCCGCAGTTTGTCCTCAGTATTAATTTTTATAAAAGTCCACAGTTTGTCCACAGTATTAATTTTTATAAAAGTCCGCAGTTTGTCCACAGTATTAATTTTTATAAAAGTCCACAGTTTGTCCACAGTATTAATTTTTATAAAAGTCCGCAGTTTGTCAACAGTATTAATTTTTATAAAAGTCCGCAGTTTGTCCACAGTATTAATTTTTATAAAAGTCCGCAGTTTGTCCACAGTTCTCAATTTTAATAAAAGTCCGCAGTTTGTCCACAGTTCTCAATTTTTATAAAAGTCCGCAGTTTGTCCACAGTTCTCAATTTTTATAAAAGTCCGCAGTTTGTCCACAGTATTAATTTTTATAAAAGTCCACAGTTTGTCCACAGTTCTCAATTTTTAAAAAAGTCCGCAGCTTGTCCACAGTATTAATTTTTAAAAAAGTCCGCAGTTTGTCCACAGTATTAATTTTTATAAAAGTCCGCAGTTTGTCCTCAGTATTAATTTTTGTAAAAGTCCACAGTTTGTCCACAGTATTAATTTTTATAAAAGTCCGCAGTTTGTCCACAGTTCTCAATTTTTAAAAAAGTCCGCAGTTGGGCCACAGTATTAATTTTTATAAAAGTCCACAGTTTGTCCACAGTATTAATTTTTATAAAAGTCCGCAGTTTGTCCTCAGTATTAATTTTTGTAAAAGTCCACAGTTTGTCCACAGTATTAATTTTTATAAAAGTCCGCAGTTTGTCCTCAGTATTCATTTTTATAAAAGTCCACAGTTTGTCCACAGTTCTCAATTTTTAAAAAAGTCCGCAGTTTGTCCACAGTATTAATTTTTATAAAAGTCCACAGTTTGTCCACAGTATTAATTTTTATAAAAGTCCACAGTTTGTCCACAGTATTAATTTTTATAAAAGTCCGCAGTTTGTCCACAGTATTAATTTTTATAAAAGTCCGCAGTTTGTCCTCAGTATTAATTTTTATAAAAGTCCACAGTTTGTCCACAGTATTAATTTTTATAAAAGTCCGCAGTTTGTCCTCAGTATTAATTTTTGTAAAAGTCCACAGTTTGTCCACAGTATTAATTTTTATAAAAGTACGCAGTTTGTCCTCAGTATTAATTTTTATAAAAGTCCACAGTTTGTCCACAGTTCTCAATTTTTAATAAAGTCCGCAGTTTGTCCACAGTATTAATTTTTATAAAAGTCCGCAGTTTGTCCTCAGTATTAATTTTTATAAAAGTCCACAGTTTGTCCACAGTATTAATTTTTATAAAAGTCCACAGTTTGTCCACAGTTCTCAATTTTAATAAAAGTCCACAGTTTGTCCACAGTATTAATTTTTATAAAAGTCCGCAGTTTGTCCACAGTTCTCAATTTTAATAAAAGTCCGCAGTTTGTCCACAGTTCTCAATTTTTATAAAAGTCCGCAGTTTGTCCACAGTATTAATTTTTATAAAAGTCCACAGTTTGTCCACAGTATTAATTTTTATAAAAGTCCGCAGTTTGTCCACAGTATTAATTTTTATAAAAGTCCGCAGTTTGTCCACAGTATTAATTTTTATAAAAGTCCACAGTTTGTCCACAGTAGTAATTTTTATAAAAGTCCGCAGTTTGTCCACAGTATTAATTTTTATAAAAGTCCGCAGTTTGTCCACAGTAGTAATTTTTATAAAAGTCCGCAATTTTCCCACAGTATTAATTTTTATAAAAGTCCGCAGTTTGTCCACAGTTCTCAATTTTTATAAAAGTCCACAGTTTGTCCACAGTTCTCAATTTTAATAAAAGTCTAGAGTTTGTCCACAGTATTAATTTTTATAAAAGTCCGCAGTTTGTCCACAGTATTAATTTTTATAAAAGTCCACAGTTTGTCCACAGTATTAATTTTTATAAAAGTCCGCAGTTTGTCCACAGTATTAATTTTTATAAAAGTCCGCAGTTTGTCCACAGTATTAATTTTTATAAAAGTCCGCAGTTTGTCCACAGTTCTCAATTTTAATAAAAGTCCGCAGTTTGTCCACAGTTCTCAATTTTTATAAAAGTCCACAGTTTGTCCACAGTTCTCAATTTTAATAAAAGTCCACAGTTTGTCCACAGTATTAATTTTTATAAAAGTCCGCAGTTTGTCCTCAGTATTAATTTTTATAAAAGTCCGCAGTTTGTCCACAGTATTAATTTTTATAAAAGTCCGCAGTTTGTCCACAGTTCTCAATTTTAATAAAAGTCCGCAGTTTGTCCACAGTTCTCAATTTTTATAAAAGTCCGCAGTTTGTCCACAGTTCTCAATTTTTATAAAAGTCCGCAGTTTGTCCACAGTATTAATTTTTATAAAAGTCCGCAGTTTGTCCACAGTTCTCAATTTTTATAAAAGTCCGCAGTTTGTCCACAGTTCTCAATTTTTATAAAAGTCCGCAGTTTGTCCACAGTATTAATTTTTATAAAAGTCCACAGTTTGTCCACAGTATTAATTTTTATAAAAGTCCGCAGTTTGTCCACAGTTCTCAATTTTTATAAAAGTCCGCAGCTTGTCCACAGTATTAATTTTTATAAAAGTCCGCAGTTTGTCCACAGTATTAATTTTTATCAAAGTCCACAGTTTGTCCACAGTTCTCAATTTTAATAAAAGTCCGCAGTTTGTCCACAGTATTAATTTTTATAAAAATCCAGAGTTTGTCCACAGTTCTCAATTTTTATAAAAGTCCACAGTTTGTCCACAGTTCTCAATTTTAATAAAAGACCGCAGTTTGTCCACAATATTAATTTTTAAAAAAATCCAGAGTTTGTCCACAGTTCTCAATTTTTATAAAAGTCCACAGTTTGTCCACAGTTCTCAATTTTTATAAAAGTCCACAGTTTGTCCACAGTTCTCAATTTTTATAAAAGTCCACAGTTTGTCCACAGTTCTCAATTTTTAAAAAAGTCCACAGTTTGTCCACAGTTCTCAATTTTTAAAAAAGTCCGCAGTTTGTCCACAGTATTAATTTTTATAAAAGTCCGCAGTTTGTCCTCAGTATTAATTTTTATAAAAGTCCACAGTTTGTCCACAGTTCTCAATTTTAATAAAAGTCCGCAGTTTGTCCACAGTATTAATTTTTATAAAAGTCCGCAGTTTGTCCACAGTATTAATTTTTATAAAAGTCCACAGTTTGTCCACAGTTCTCAATTTTAATAAAAGTCCGCAGTTTGTCCACAGTATTAATTTTTATAAAAGTCCGCAGTTTGTCCACAGTTCTCAATTTTTATAAAAGTCCACAGTTTGTCCACAGTTCTCAATTTTTAAAAAAGTCCGCAGTTTGTCCACAGTATTAATTTTTATAAAAGTCCACAGTTTGTCCACAGTATTAATTTTTATAAAAGTCCGCAGATTGTCCACAGTTCTCAATTTTTATAAAAGTCCGCAGTTTGTCCACAGTATTAATTTTTATAAAAGTCCACAGTTTGTCCACAGTTCTCAATTTTTATAAAAGTCCACAGTTTGTCCACAGTATTAATTTTTATAAAAGTCCGCAGATTGTCCACAGTTCTCAATTTTTATAAAAGTCCGCAGTTTGTCCACAGTATTAATTTTTATAAAAGTCCGCAGTTTGTCCACAGTATTAATTTTTATAAAAGTCCACAGTTTGTCCACAGTATTAATTTTTATAAAAGTCCACAGTTTGTCCACAGTTCTCAATTTTTAAAAAAGTCCGCAGTTTGTCCACAGTATTAATTTTTATAAAAGTCCGCAGTTTGTCCACAGTATTAATTTTTATAAAAGTCCACAGTTTGTCCACAGTTCTCAATTTTTATAAAAGTCCGCAGTTTGTCCACAGTATTAATTTTTATAAAAGTCCGCAGTTTGTCCACAGTTCTCAATTTTTATAAAAGTCCACAGTTTGTCCACAGTTCTCAATTTTTAAAAAAGTCCGCAGTTTGTCCACAGTATTAATTTTTATAAAAGTCCACAGTTTGTCCACAGTTCTCAATTTTTATAAAAGTCCGCAGTTTGTCCACAGTATTAATTTTTATAAAAGTCCGCAGTTTGTCCACAGTTCTCAATTTTTATAAGAGTCCACAGTTTGTCCACAGTTCTCAATTTTTATAAAAGTCCACAGTTTGTCCACAGTATTAATTTTTATAAAAGTCCACAGTTTGTCCACAGTATTAATTTTTATAAAAGTCCACAGTTTGTCCACAGTTGTCAATTTTAATAAAAGTCCGCAGTTTGTCCACAGTTCTCAATTTTTATAAAAGTCCACAGTTTGTCCACAGTTCTCAATTTTTATAAAAGTCCACAGTTTGTCCACAGTATTAATTT
The DNA here is from genome assembly GCA_018152135.1 of Drosophila paulistorum. NCBI lineage: Eukaryota > Metazoa > Arthropoda > Insecta > Diptera > Drosophilidae > Drosophila > Drosophila paulistorum. The sequence continues at coordinate 11,138 of JAECXG010000823.1, forward strand.
TTATAAAAGTCCACAGTTTGTCCACAGTATTAATTTTTATAAAAGTCCACAGTTTGTCCACAGTTCTCAATTTTAATAAAAGTCCGCAGTTTGTCCACAGTTCTCAATTTTTATAAAAGTCCGCAGTTTGTCCACAGTTCTCAATTTTTATAAAAGTCCGCAGTTTGTCCACAGTATTAATTTTTATAAAAGTCCACAGTTTGTCCACAGTATTAATTTTTATAAAAGTCCACAGTTTGTCCACAGTTCTCAATTTTTATAAAAGTCCACAGTTTGTCCACAGTATTCATTTTTATAAAAGTCCACAGTTTGTCCACAGTTCTCAATTTTTATAAAAGTCCGCAGTTTGTCCACAGTATTAATTTTTATAAAAGTCCACAGTTTGTCCACAGTTCTCAATTTTTAAAAAAGTCCGCAGTTTGTCCACAGTTCTCAATTTTTATAAAAGTCCACAGTTTGTCCACAGTATTAATTTTTATAAAAGTCCACAGTTTGTCCACAGTATTAATTTTTATAAAAGTCCACAGTTTGTCCACAGTTCTCAATTTTTATAAAAGTCCGCAGATTGTGCACAGTATTAATTTTTATAAAAGTCCGCAGTTTGTCCACAGTATTAATTTTTATAAAAGTCCACAGTTTGTCCACAGTTCTCAATTTTTATAAAAGTCCGAAGTTTGTCCACAGTTCTCAATTTTTATAAAAGTCCGCAGTTTGTCCACAGTTCTCAATTTTTATAAAAGTCCGCAGTTTGTCCACAGTATTAATTTTTATAAAAGTCCGCAGTTTGTCCACAGTATTAATTTTTGTAAAAGTCCACAGTTTGTCCACAGTTCTCAATTTTTAAAAAAGTCCGCAGTTTGTCCACAGTATTAATTTTTATAAAAGTCCACAGTTTGTCCACAGTATTAATTTTTATAAAAGTCCACAGTTTGTCCACAGTTCTCAATTTTTATAAAAGTCCGCAGTTTGTCCACAGTTCTCAATTTTTATAAAAGTCCGCAGTTTGTCCACAGTTCTCAATTTTTATAAAAGTCCGCAGTTTGTCCACAGTATTAATTTTTATAAAAGTCCGCAGTTTGTCCACAGTATTAATTTTTGTAAAAGTCCACAGTTTGTCCACAGTTCTCAATTTTTAAAAAAGTCCGCAGTTTGTCCACAGTATTAATTTTTATAAAAGTCCGCAGTTTGTCCACAGTATTAATTTTTATAAAAGTCCGCAGTTTGCCCACAGTATTAATTTTTATAAAAGTCCGCAGTTTGTCCACAGTTCTCAATTTTAATAAAAGTCCGCAGTTTGTCCACAGTTCTCAATTTTTATAAAAGTCCGCAGTTTGTCCACAGTATTAATTTTTATAAAAGTCCACAGTTTGTCCACAGTAGTAATTTTTATAAAAGTCCGCAGTTTGTCCTCAGTATTAATTTTTGTAAAAGTCCACAGTTTGTCCACAGTTCTCAATTTTTATAAAAGTCCGCAGTTTGTCCACAGTATTAATTTTTATAAAAGTCCGCAGTTTGTCCACAGTATTAATTTTTATAAAAGTCCGCAGTTTGTCCACAGTATTAATTTTTATAAAAGTCCACAGTTTGTCCACAGTAGTAATTTTTATAAAAAGTCCGCAGTTTGTCCACAGTATTAATTTTTATAAAAGTCCGCAGTTTGTCCACAGTATTAATTTTTATAAAAGTCCGCAGTTTGTCCACAGTTCTCAATTTTAATAAAAGTCCGCAGTTTGTCCACAGTTCTCAATTTTTATAAAAGTCCACAGTTTGTCCACAGTATTAATTTTTATAAAAGTCCGCAGTTTGTCCACAGTGTTAATTTTTATAAAAGTCTACAGTTTGTCCACAGTTCTCAATTTTTAAAAAAGTCCGCAGTTTGTCCACAGTTCTCAATTTTTATAAAAGTCCACAGTTTGTCCACAGTATTAATTTTTATAAAAGTCCACAGTTTGTCCACAGTATTAATTTTTATAAAAGTCCGCAGTTTGTCCACAGTATTAATTTTTATAAAAGTCCGCAGTTTGTCCACAGTTCTCAATTTTAATAAAAGTCCGCAGTTTGTCCTCAGTATTAATTTTTATAAAAGTCCGCAGTTTGTCCACAGTATTAATTTTTATAAAAGTCCGCAGTTTGTCCACAGTTCTCAATTTTAATAAAAGTCCGCAGTTTGTCCACAGTTCTCAATTTTTATAAAAGTCCACAGTTTGTCCACAGTATTAATTTTTATAAAAGTCCGCAGTTTGTCCACAGTGTTAATTTTTATAAAAGTCTACAGTTTGTCCACAGTTCTCAATTTTTAAAAAAGTCCGCAGTTTGTCCACAGTTCTCAATTTTTATAAAAGTCCACAGTTTGTCCACAGTATTAATTTTTATAAAAGTCCACAGTTTGTCCACAGTATTAATTTTTAAAAAAGTCCGCAGTTTGTCCACAGTATTAATTTTTATAAAAGTCCGCAGTTTGTCCACAGTTCTCAATTTTAATAAAAGTCCAGAGTTTGTCCACAGTGTTAATTTTTATAAAAGTCTACAGTTTGTCCACAGTTCTCAATTTTTATAAAAGTCCACAGTTTGTCCACAGTATTAATTTTTATAAAAGTCCACAGTTTGTCCACAGTATTAATTTTTATAAAAGTCCGCAGTTTGTCCACAGTATTAATTTTTATAAAAGTCCGCAGTTTGTCCACAGTTCTCAATTTTAATAAAAGTCCACAGTTTGTCCACAGTATTAATTTTTATAAAAGTCCACAGTTTGTCCACAGTATTAATTTTTATAAAAGTCCACAGTTTGTCCACAGTATTAATTTTTATAAAATTCCACAGTTTGTCCACAGTATTAATTTTAATAAAAGTCCGCAGTTTGTCCACAGTATTAATTTTTATAAAAGTCTGCAGTTTGTCCACAGTTCTCAATTTTTAAAAAAGTCCACAGTTTGTCCACAGTATTAATTTTTATAAAAGTCCACAGTTTGTCCACAGTATTAATTTTTATAAAAGTCCGCAGTTTGTCCACAGTATTAATTTTTATAAAAGTCCGCAGTTTGTCCACAGTAGTAATTTTTATAAAAGTCCGCAGTTTGTCCACAGTATTAATTTTTATAAAAGTCCGCAGTTTGTCCACAGTATTAATTTTTATAAAAGTCCGCAGTTTGTCCACAGTTCTCAATTTTTAAAAAAGTCCACAGTTTGTCCACAGTATTAATTTTTATAAAAGTCCACAGTTTGTCCACAGTATTAATTTTTATAAAAGTCCGCAGTTTGTCCACAGTATTAATTTTTATAAAAGTCCGCAGTTTGTCCACAGTAGTAATTTTTAAAAAGTCCGCAGTTTGTCCACAGTATTAATTTTTATAAAAGTCCACAGTTTGTCCACAGTATTAATTTTTATAAAAGTCCGCAGTTTGTCCACAGTATTAATTTTTATAAAAGTCCACAGTTTGTCCACAGTTCTCAATTTTAATAAAAGTCCGCAGTTTGTCCACAGTATTAATTTTTATAAAAGTCCGCAGTTTGTCCACAGTATTAATTTTTATAAAAGTCCGCAGTTTGTCCACAGTTCTCAATTTTAATAAAAGTCCACAGTTTGTCCACAGTATTAATTTTTATAAAAGTCCACAGTTTGTCCACAGTATTAATTTTTATAAAAGTCCACAGTTTGTCCACAGTATTAATTTTTATAAAAGTCCGCAGTTTGTCCACAGTTCTCAATTTTTAAAAAAGTCCACAGTTTGTCCACAGTATTAATTTTTATAAAAGTCCGCAGTTTGTCCACAGTATTAATTTTTATAAAAGTCCACAGTTTGTCCACAGTTCTCAATTTTTATAAAAGTCCGCAGTTTGTCCACAGTATTAATTTTTATAAAAGTCCGCAGTTTGTCCACAGTATTAATTTTTATAAAAGTCCACAGTTTGTCCACAGTATTAATTTTTATAAAAGTCCGCAGTTTGTCCACAGTATTAATTTTTATAAAAGTCCTCAGTTTGTCCACAGTATTAATTTTTATAAAAGTCCGCAGATTGTCCACAGTTCTCAATTTTTAAAAAAGTCCACAGTTTGTCCACAGTTCTCAATTTTTATAAAAGTCCGCAGATTGTCCACAGTTCTCAATTTTTAAAAAAGTCCGCAGTTTGTCCACAGTATTAATTTTTATAAAAGACCGCAGTTTGTCCACAGTATTAATTTTTATAAAAGTCCTCAGTTTGTCCACAGTATTAATTTTTATAAAAGTCCGCAGTTTGTCCACAGTTCTCAATTTTTAAAAAAACCCACAGTTTGTCCACAGTTCTCAATTTTTAAAAAAGTCCGCAGTTTGTCCACAGTATTAATTTTTATAAAAGTCCGCAGTTTGTCCACAGTATTAATTTTTATAAAAGTCCGCAGTTTGTCCACAGTATTAATTTTTATAAAAGTCCACAGTTTGTCCACAGTATTAATTTTTATAAAAGTCCGCAGTTTGTCCACAGTTCTCAATTTTAATAAAAGTCCGCAGTTTGTCCACAGTTCTCAATTTTTATAAAAGTCCACAGTTTGTCCACAGTATTAATTTTTATAAAAGTCCGCAGTTTGTCCACAGTTCTCAATTTTTAAAAAAGTCCGCAGTTTGTCCACAGTATTAATTTTTATAAAAGACCGCAGTTTGTCCACAGTATTAATTTTTATAAAAGTCCTCAGTTTGTCCACAGTATTAATTTTTATAAAAGTCCGCAGTTTGTCCACAGTTCTCAATTTTTAAAAAAACCCACAGTTTGTCCACAGTTCTCAATTTTTAAAAAAGTCCGCAGTTTGTCCACAGTATTAATTTTTATAAAAGTCCGCAGTTTGTCCACAGTATTAATTTTTATAAAAGTCCGCAGTTTGTCCACAGTATTAATTTTTATAAAAGTCCACAGTTTGTCCACAGTATTAATTTTTATAAAAGTCCGCAGTTTGTCCACAGTTCTCAATTTTAATAAAAGTCCGCAGTTTGTCCACAGTTCTCAATTTTTATAAAAGTCCACAGTTTGTCCACAGTATTAATTTTTATAAAAGTCCGCAGTTTGTCCACAGTATTAATTTTTATAAAAGTCCACAGTTTGTCCACAGTTCTCAATTTTTATAAAAGTCCGCAGTTTGTCCACAGTATTAATTTTTATAAAAGTCCGCAGTTTGTCCACAGTATTAATTTTTATAAAAGTCCACAGTTTGTCCACAGTATTAATTTTTATAAAAGTCCTCAGTTTGTCCACAGTATTAATTTTTATAAAAGTCCGCAGTTTGTCCACAGTATTAATTTTTATAAAAGTCCACAGTTTGTCCACAGTTCTCAATTTTTATAAAAGTCCGCAGTTTGTCCACAGTATTAATTTTTATAAAAGTCCGCAGTTTGTCCACAGTATTAATTTTTATAAAAGTCCACAGTTTGTCCACAGTATTAATTTTTATAAAAGTCCGCAGTTTGTCCACAGTATTAATTTTTATAAAAGTCCGCAGTTTGTCCACAGTTCTCAATTTTAATAAAAGTCCGCAGTTTGTCCACAGTATTAATTTTTATAAAAGTCCTCAGTTTGTCCACAGTATTAATTTTTATAAAAGTCCGCAGTTTGTCCACAGTTCTCAATTTTTAAAAAAACCCACAGTTTGTCCACAGTTCTCAATTTTTAAAAAACTCCGCAGTTTGTCCACAGTATTAATTTTTATAAAAGTCCACAGTTTGTCCACAGTATTAATTTTTATAAAAGTCCACAGTTTGTCCACAGTATTAATTTTTATAAAAGTCCTCAGTTTGTCCACAGTATTAATTTTTATAAAAGTCCGCAGTTTGTCCACAGTATTAATTTTTATAAAAGTCCACAGTTTGTCCACAGTATTAATTTTTATAAAAGTCCGCAGTTTGTCCACAGTATTAATTTTTATAAAAGTCCGCAGTTTGTCCACAGTATTAATTTTTATAAAAGTCCGCAGTTTGTCCACAGTTCTCAATTTTAATAAAAGTCCGCAGTTTGTCCACAGTATTAATTTTTATAAAAGTCCTCAGTTTGTCCACAGTATTAATTTTTATAAAAGTCCGCAGTTTGTCCACAGTTCTCAATTTTTAAAAAAACCCACAGTTTGTCCACAGTTCTCAATTTTTAAAAAACTCCGCAGTTTGTCCACAGTATTAATTTTTATAAAAGTCCACAGTTTGTCCACAGTTCTCAATTTTTATAAAAGTCCGCAGTTTGTCCACAGTATTAATTTTTATAAAAGTCCGCAGTTTGTCCACAGTATTAATTTTTATAAAAGTCCACAGTTTGTCCACAGTATTAATTTTTATAAAAGTCCGCAGTTTGTCCACAGTATTAATTTTTATAAAAGTCCGCAGTTTGTCCACAGTTCTCAATTTTAATAAAAGTCCGCAGTTTGTCCACAGTATTAATTTTTATAAAAGTCCTCAGTTTGTCCACAGTATTAATTTTTATAAAAGTCCGCAGTTTGTCCACAGTTCTCAATTTTTAAAAAAACCCACAGTTTGTCCACAGTTCTCAATTTTTAAAAAACTCCGCAGTTTGTCCACAGTATTAATTTTTATAAAAGTCCACAGTTTGTCCACAGTATTAATTTTTATAAAAGTCCACAGTTTGTCCACAGTATTAATTTTTATAAAAGTCCGCAGTTTGTCCACAGTATTAATTTTTATAAAAGTCCACAGTTTGTCCACAGTATTAAGTTTTATAAAAGTCCACAGTTTGTCCACAGTATTAATTTTTATAAAAGTCCGCAGTTTGTCCACAGTTCTCAATTTTAATAAAAGTCCAGAGTTTGTCCACAGTGTTAATTTTTATAAAAGTCTACAGTTTGTCCACAGTTCTCAATTTTTATAAAAGTCCACAGTTTGTCCACAGTATTAATTTTTATCAAAGTCCGCAGTTTGTCCACAGTATTAATTTTTATAAAATTCCACAGTTTGTCCACAGTATTAATTTTAATAAAAGTCCGCAGTTTGTCCACAGTATTAATTTTGATAAAAGTCCGCAGTTTGTCCACAGTATTAATTTTTATAAAATTCCGCAGTTTGTCCACAGTATTAATTTTTATAAAATTCCACAGTTTGTCCACAGTATTAATTTTTAAAAAAGTCCGCAGTTTGTCCACAGTATTAATTTTTATAAAAGTCCGCAGTTTGTCCACAGTATTAATTTTTATAAAAGTCCACAGTTTGTCCACAGTTCTCAATTTTAATAAAAGTCCGCAGTTTGTGCACAGTATTAATTTTTATAAAAGTCCACAGTTTGTCCACAGTATTAATTTTTATAAAAGTCCACAGTTTGTCCTCAGTATTCATTTTTATAAAAGTCCACAGTTTGTCCACAGTTCTCAATTTTTAAAAAAGTCCGCAGTTTGTCCACAGTTCTCAATTTTAATAAAAGTCCGCAGTTTGTCCACAGTATTAATTTTTATAAAAGTCCACAGTTTGTCCACAGTATTAATTTTTATAAAAGTCCGCAGTTTGTCCACAGTATTAATTTTGATAAAAGTCCGCAGTTTGTCCACAGTATTAATTTTTATAAAATTCCGCAGTTTGTCCACAGTATTAATTTTTATAAAATTCCACAGTTTGTCCACAGTATTAATTTTTATAAAAGTCCGCAGTTTGTCCTCAGTATTAATTTTTGTAAAAGTCCACAGTTTGTCCACAGTTCTCAATTTTTAAAAAAGTCCGCAGTTTGTCCACAGTATTAATTTTTATAAAAGTCCGCAGTTTGTCCACAGTATTAATTTTTATAAAAGTCCACAGTTTGTCCACAGTTCTCAATTTTAATAAAAGTCCGCAGTTTGTGCACAGTATTAATTTTTATAAAAGTCCACAGTTTGTCCACAGTATTAATTTTTATAAAAGTCCACAGTTTGTCCTCAGTATTCATTTTTATAAAAGTCCACAGTTTGTCCACAGTTCTCAATTTTTAAAAAAGTCCGCAGTTTGTCCACAGTTCTCAATTTTAATAAAAGTCCGCAGTTTGTCCACAGTATTAATTTTTATAAAAGTCCGCAGTTTGTCCACAGTATAAATTTTTATAAAAGTCCACAGTTTGTCCACAGTTCTCAATTTTTAAAAAAGTCCGCAGTTTGTCCACAGTATTAATTTTTATAAAAGTCCACAGTTTGTCCACAGTATTAATTTTTATAAAAGTCCACAGTTTGTCCACAGTATTAATTTTTATAAAAGTCCGCAGTTTGTCCACAGTTCTCAATTTTAATAAAAGTCCGCAGTTTGTCCACAGTTCTCAATTTTTATAAAAGTCCGCAGTTTGTCCACAGTATTAATTTTTATAAAAGTCCACAGTTTGTCCACAGTATTAATTTTTATAAAAGTCCGCAGTTTGTCCACAGTATTAATTTTTATAAAAGTCCGCAGTTTGTCCTCAGTATTCATTTTTATAAAAGTCCACAGTTTGTCCACAGTTCTCAATTTTTATAAAATTCCACAGTTTGTCCACAGTATTAATTTTTATAAAATTCCACAGTTTGTCCACAGTATTAATTTTAATAAAAGTCCGCAGTTTGTCCACAGTATTAATTTTGATAAAAGTCCGCAGTTTGTCCACAGTATTAATTTTTATAAAATTCCGCAGTTTGTCCACAGTATTAATTTTTATAAAATTCCACAGTTTGTCCACAGTATTAATTTTTATAAAAGTCCGCAGTTTGTCCTCAGTATTAATTTTTGTAAAAGTCCACAGTTTGTCCACAGTTCTCAATTTTTAAAAAAGTCCGCAGTTTGTCCACAGTATTAATTTTTATAAAAGTCCGCAGTTTGTCCACAGTATTAATTTTTATAAAAGTCCACAGTTTGTCCACAGTTCTCAATTTTAATAAAAGTCCGCAGTTTGTGCACAGTATTAATTTTTATAAAAGTCCACAGTTTGTCCACAGTATTAATTTTTATAAAAGTCCACAGTTTGTCCTCAGTATTCATTTTTATAAAAGTCCACAGTTTGTCCACAGTTCTCAATTTTTAAAAAAGTCCGCAGTTTGTCCACAGTTCTCAATTTTAATAAAAGTCCGCAGTTTGTCCACAGTATTAATTTTTATAAAAGTCCGCAGTTTGTCCACAGTATAAATTTTTATAAAAGTCCACAGTTTGTCCACAGTTCTCAATTTTTAAAAAAGTCCGCAGTTTGTCCACAGTATTAATTTTTATAAAAGTCCACAGTTTGTCCACAGTATTAATTTTTATAAAAGTCCACAGTTTGTCCACAGTATTAATTTTTATAAAAGTCCGCAGTTTGTCCACAGTTCTCAATTTTAATAAAAGTCCGCAGTTTGTCCACAGTTCTCAATTTTTATAAAAGTCCGCAGTTTGTCCACAGTATTAATTTTTATAAAAGTCCACAGTTTGTCCACAGTATTAATTTTTATAAAAGTCCGCAGTTTGTCCACAGTATTAATTTTTATAAAAGTCCGCAGTTTGTCCTCAGTATTCATTTTTATAAAAGTCCACAGTTTGTCCACAGTTCTCAATTTTTAAAAAAGTCCGCAGTTTGTCCACAGTATTAATTTTTATAAAAGTCCACAGTTTGTCCACAGTATTAATTTTTATAAAAGTCCACAGTTTGTCCACAGTATTAATTTTTATAAAAGTCCACAGTTTGTCCACAGTTCTCAATTTTTATAAAAGTCCACAGTTTGTCCACAGTATTCATTTTTATAAAAGTCCACAGTTTGTCCACAGTTCTCAATTTTTATAAAAGTCCGCAGTTTGTCCACAGTATTAATTTTAATAAAAGTCCACAGTTTGTCCACAGTTCTCAATTTTAATAAAAGTCCACAGTTTGTCCACAGTATTAATTTTTATAAAAGTCCACAGTTTGTCCACAGTTCTCAATTTTTAAAAAAGTCCGCAGTTTGTCCACAGTATTAATTTTTATAAAAGTCCACAGTTTGTCCACAGTTCTCAATTTTTATAAAAGTCCGCAGGTTGTGCACAGTATTAATTTTTATAAAAGTCCGCAGTTTGTCCACAGTATTAATTTTTATAAAAGTCCACAGTTTGTCCACAGTTCTCAATTTTTATAAAAGTCCGCAGTTTGTCCACAGTTCTCAATTTTAATAAAAGTCCACAGTTTGTCCACAGTATTAATTTTTATAAAAGTCCACAGTTTGTCCACAGTTCTCAATTTTTATAAAAGTCCGCAGTTTGTCCACAGTTCTCAATTTTTATAAAAGTCCGCAGTTTGTCCACAGTTCTCAATTTTTATAAAAGTCCGCAGTTTGTCCACAGTTCTCAATTTTTATAAAAGTCCTTATTAATTTAATAAAAGTCCACAGTATTAATTTTTATAAAAGTCCGCAGTTTGTCCACAGTATTAATTTTTATAAAAGTCCACAGTTTGTCCACAGTATTAATTTTTATAAAAGTCCGCAGTTTGTCCACAGTTCTCAATTTTTATAAAAGTCCGCAGTTTGTCCACAGTATTAATTTTTATAAAAGTCCACAGTTTGTCCACAGTATTAATTTTTATAAAAGTCCGCAGTTTGTCCACAGTTCTCAATTTTAATAAAAGTCCGCAGTTTGTCCACAGTTCTCAATTTTAATAAAAGTCCGCGGTTTGTCCACAGTTCTCAATTTTTATAAAAGTCCGCAGTTTGTCCACAGTATTAATTTTTATAAAAGTCCGCAGTTTGTCCACAGTATTAATTTTTATAAAAGTCCACAGTTTGTCAACAGTTCTCAATTTTTATAAAAGTCCACAGTTTGTGCACAGTTCTCAATTTTAATAAAAGTCCGCAGTTTGCCCACAGTATTAATTTTTATAAAAGTCCGCAGTTTGTCCACAGTATTAATTTTTATAAAAGTCCACAGTTTGTCCACAGTTCTCAATTTTAATAAAAGTCCACAGTTTGTCCACAGTTCTCAATTTTTATAAAAGTCCGCAGTTTGTCCACAGTTCTCAATTTTAATAACAGTCCGCAGTTTGTCCACAGTATTAATTTTTATAAAATTCCACAGTTTGTCCACAGTATTAATTTTTATAAAATTCCACAGTTTGTCCACAGTATTAATTTTAATAAAAGTCCGCAGTTTGTCCACAGTATTAATTTTTATAAAAGTCCGCAGTTTGTCCACAGTATTAATTTTTATAAAAGTCCACAGTTTGTCCACAGTTCTCAATTTTTATAAAAGTCCACAGTTTGTCCACAGTTCTCAATTTTTATAAAAGTCCGCAGTTTGTCCACAGTTCTCAATTTTAATAACAGTCCGCAGTTTGTCCACAGTATTAATTTTTATAAAAGTCCGCAGTTTGTCCTCAGTATTAATTTTTATAAAAGTCCACAGTTTGTCCACAGTTCTCAATTTTTATAAAAGTCCACAGTTTGTCCACAGTATTAATTTTTATAAAAGTCCACAGTTTGTCCACAGTTCTCAATTTTAATAAAAGTCCGCAGTTTGTCCACAGTATTAATTTTTATAAAAGTCCGCAGTTTGTCCTCAGTATTAATTTTTATAAAAGTCCACAGTTTGTCCACAGTTCTCAATTTTTATAAAAGTCCACAGTTTGTCCACAGTTCTCAATTTTTATAAAAGTCCGCAGTTTGTCCACAGTTCTCAATTTTAATAACAGTCCGCAGTTTGTCCACAGTTCTCAATTTTTATAAAAGTCCACAGTTTGTCCACAGTATTAATTTTTATAAAATTCCACAGTTTGTCCACAGTATTAATTTTTATAAAATTCCACAGTTTGTCCACAGTATTAATTTTAATAAAAGTCCGCAGTTTGTCCACAGTATTAATTTTTATAAAAGTCCGCAGTTTGTCCACAGTATTAATTTTTATAAAATTCCGCAGTTTGTCCACAGTATTAATTTTTATAAAAGTCCACAGTTTGTCCACAGTATTAATTTTTATAAAAGTCCACAGTTTGTCCACAGTTCTCAATTTTAATAAAAGTCCCCAGTTTGTCCACAGTATTAATTTTTATAAAAGTCCACAGTTTGTCCACAGTATTAATTTTTATAAAAGTCCACAGTTTGTCAACAGTTCTCAATTTTTATAAAAGTCCACAGTTTGTCCACAGTATTAATTTTTATAAAAGTCCACAGTTTGTCCACAGTTCTCAATTTTTAAAAAAGCCCGCAGTTTGTCCACAGTATTAATTTTTATAAAAGTCCGCAGTTTGTCCACAGTATTAATTTTTATAAAAGTCCGCAGCTTGTCCACAGTATTAATTTTTATAAAAGTCCACAGTTTGTCCACAGTTCTCAATTTTAATAAAAGTCCCCAGTTTGTCCACAGTATTAATTTTTATAAAAGTCCGCAGCTTGTCCACAGTATTAATTTTTATAAAAGTCCACAGTTTGTCCACAGTATTAATTTTTATAAAAGTCCACAGTTTGTCCACAGTTCTCAATTTTTAAAAAAGCCCGCAGTTTGTCCACAGTATTAATTTTTATAAAAGTCCGCAGCTTGTCCACAGTATTAATTTTTATAAAAGTCCACAGTTTGTCCACAGTTCTCAATTTTAATAAAAGTCCCCAGTTTGTCCACAGTATTAATTTTTATAAAAGTCCACAGTTTGTCCACAGTATTAATTTTTATAAAAGTCCACAGTTTGTCAACAGTTCTCAATTTTTATAAAAGTCCACAGTTTGTCCACAGTATTAATTTTTATAAAAGTCCACAGTTTGTCCACAGTTCTCAATTTTTAAAAAAGCCCGCAGTTTGTCCACAGTATTAATTTTTATAAAAGTCCGCAGTTTGTCCACAGTATTAATTTTTATAAAAGTCCGCAGCTTGTCCACAGTATTAATTTTTATAAAAGTCCACAGTTTGTCCACAGTATTAATTTTTATAAAAGTCCACAGTTTGTCAACAGTTCTCAATTTTTATAAAAGTCCACAGTTTGTCCACAGTATTAATTTTTATAAAAGTCCACAGTTTGTCCACAGTTCTCAATTTTTAAAAAAGCCCGCAGTTTGTCCACAGTATTAATTTTTATAAAAGTCCACAGTTTGTCCACAGTATTAATTTTTATAAAAGTCCACAGTTTGTCCACAGTTCTCAATTTTAATAAAAGTCTACAGTTTGTCCACAGTATTAATTTTTATAAAAGTCCGCAGTTTGTCCACAGTATTAATTTTTATAAAAGTCCACAGTTTGTCCACAGTATTAATTTTTATAAAAGTTCGCAGTTTGTCCACAGTTCTAAATTTTAATAAAAGTCCGCAGTTTGTCCACAGTTCTCAATTTTTATAAAAGTCCGCAGTTTGTCCACAGTTCTCAATTTTTATAAAAGTCCACAGTTTGTCCACAGTATTAATTTTTATAAAAGTCCACAGTTTGTCCACAGTTCTCAATTTTAATAAAAGTCCGCAGTTTGTCCACAGTTCTCAATTTTAATAAAAGTCTACAGTTTGTCCACAGTATTAATTTTTATAAAAGTCCGCAGTTTGTCCACAGTATTAATTTTTATAAAAGTCCGCAGCTTGTCCACAGTATTAATTTTTATAAAAGTCCACAGTTTGTCCACAGTTCTCAATTTTAATAAAAGTCCGCAGTTTGTCCACAGTATTAATTTTTATAAAAGTCCACAGTTTGTCCACAGTATTAATTTTTATAAAAGTCCACAGTTTGTCCACAGTTCTCAATTTTTATAAAAGTCCACAGTTTGTCCACAGTATTAATTTTTATAAAAGTCCACAGTTTGTCCACAGTTCTCAATTTTTAAAAAAGCCCGCAGTTTGTCCGCAGTTCTCAATTTTTAAAAAAGTCCACAGTTTGTCCACAGTTCTCAATTTTTATAAAAGTCCACAGTTTGTCCACAGTATTAATTTTTATAAAAGTCGACAGTTTGTCCACAGTTCTCAATTTTTATAAAAGTCCACAGTTTGTCCACAGTATTAATTTTTATAAAATTCCGCAGTTTGTCCACAGTATTAATTTTTATAAAAGTCCACAGTTTGTCCACAGTATTAATTTTTATAAAAGTCCACAGTTTGTCCACAGTATTAATTTTTAAAAAAGTCCGCAGTTTGTCCACAGTATTAATTTTTATAAAAGTCCACAGTTTGTCCACAGTTCTCAATTTTAATAAAAGTCCCCAGTCTGTCCACAGTATTAATTTTTATAAAAGTCCACAGTTTGTCCACAGTATTAATTTTTATAAAAGTCCACAGTTTGTCAACAGTTCTCAATTTTTATAAAAGTCCACAGTTTGTCCACAGTTCTCAATTTTAATAAAAGTCCCCAGTTTGTCCACAGTATTAATTTTTATAAAAGTCCACAGTTTGTCCACAGTATTAATTTTTATAAAAGTCCACAGTTTGTCCACAGTATTAATTTTTATAAAAGTCCACAGTTTGTCCACAGTTCTCAATTTTAATAAAAGTCCGCAGTTTGTCCACAGTATTAATTTTTATAAAAGTCCGCAGCTTGTCCACAGTATTAATTTTTATAAAAGTCCGCAGCTTGTCCACAGTATTAATTTTTATAAAAGTCCACAGTTTGTCAACAGTTCTCAATTTTTATAAAAGTCCACAGTTTGTCCACAGTATTAATTTTTATAAAAGTCCACAGTTTGTCCACAGTATTAATTTTTAAAAAAGTCCGCAGTTTGTCCACAGTATTAATTTTTATAAAAGTCCACAGTTTGTCCACAGTTCTCAATTTTAATAAAATTCCGCAGTTTGTCCACAGTATTAATTTTTATAAAAGTCCACAGTTTGTCCACAGTATTAATTTTTATAAAAGTCCACAGTTTGTCCACAGTATTAATTTTTAAAAAAGTCCGCAGTTTGTCCACAGTATTAATTTTTATAAAAGTCCACAGTTTGTCCACAGTTCTCAATTTTAATAAAAGTCCCCAGTTTGTCCACAGTATTAATTTTTATAAAAGTCCACAGTTTGTCCACAGTATTAATTTTTATAAAAGTCCACAGTTTGTCAACAGTTCTCAATTTTTATAAAAGTCCACAGTTTGTCCACAGTATTAATTTTTATAAAAGTCCACAGTTTGTCCACAGTATTAATTTTTATAAAAGTCCGCAGTTTGTCCACAGTATTAATTTTTATAAAATTCCACAGTTTGTCCACAGTATTAATTTAATAAAAGTCCACAGTTTGTCCACAGTATTAATTTTTATAAAAGTTCGCAGTTTGTCCTCAGTATTAATTTTTATAAAAGTCCGCAGTTTGTCCACAGTTCTCAATTTTTATAAAAGTCCGCAGTTTGTCCACAGTATTAATTTTTATAAAAGTCCACAGTTTGTCCACAGTATTAATTTTTAAAAAAGTCCGCAGTTTGTCCACAGTATTAATTTTTATAAAAGTCCGCAGTTTGTCCACAGTTCTCAATTTTTATAAAAGTCCGCAGTTTGTCCACAGTATTAATTTTTATAAAAGTCCACAGTTTGTCCACAGTATTAATTTTTATAAAAGTCCACAGTTTGTCCACAGTATTAATTTTTAAAAAAGTCCGCAGTTTGTCCACAGTATTAATTTTTATAAAAGTCCACAGTTTGTCCACAGTATTAATTTTTATAAAAGTCCGCAGTTTGTCCACAGTATTAATTTTTATAAAAGTCCACAGTTTGTCCACAGTATTAATTTTTATAAAATTCCACAGTTTGTCCACAGTATTAATTTAATAAAAGTCCACAGTTTGTCCACAGTATTAATTTTTATAAAAGTTCGCAGTTTGTCCTCAGTATTAATTTTTATAAAAGTCCGCAGTTTGTCCACAGTTCTCAATTTTTATAAAAGTCCGCAGTTTGTCCACAGTATTAATTTTTATAAAAGTCCACAGTTTGTCCACAGTATTAATTTTTAAAAAAGTCCGCAGTTTGTCCACAGTATTAATTTTTATAAAAGTCCACAGTTTGTCCACAGTATTAATTTTTAAAAAAGTCCGCAGTTTGTCCACAGTATTAATTTTTATAAAAGTCCACAGTTTGTCCACAGTATTAATTTTTATAAAAGTCCACAGTTTGTCCACAGTATTAATTTTTAAAAAAGTCCGCAGTTTGTCCACAGTATTAATTTTTATAAAAGTCCACAGTTTGTCCTCAGTATTAATTTTTATAAAAGTCCGCAGTTTGTCCACAGTTCTCAATTTTTATAAAAGTCCGCAGTTTGTCCACAGTATTAATTTTTAAAAAAGTCCACAGTTTGTCCACAGTATTAATTTTTATAAAAGTCCACAGTTTGTCCACAGTATTAATTTTTATAAAAGTCGACAGTTTGTCCACAGTTCTCAATTTTTATAAAAGTCCGCAGTTTGTCCACAGTATTAATTTTTATAAAAGTCCACAGTTTGTCCACAGTATTAATTTTTATAAAAGTCCACAGTTTGTCCACAGTTCTCATTTTTTATCAAAGTCCGCAGTTTGTCCACAGTATTAATTTTTATAAAAGTCCGCAGTTTGTCCACAGTATTAATTTTTATAAAAGTCCACAGTTTGTCCACAGTTCTCAATTTTTATAAAAGTCCGCAGTTTGTCCACAGTATTAATTTTTTTAAAAGTCCACAGTTTGTCAACAGTTCTCAATTTTGATAAAAGTCCGTATTAATTTAATAAAAGTCCACAGTATTAATTTTTATAAAAGTCCACAGTTTGTCCACAGTATTAATTTTAATAAAAGTCCGCAGTTTGTCCACAGTTCTCAATTTTTATAAAAGTCCGCAGTTTGTCCACAGTATTAATTTTTATAAAAGTCCACAGTTTGTCCACAGTATTAATTTTTATAAAAGTCCGCAGTTTGTCCACAGTTCTCAATTTTAATAAAAGTCCGCAGTTTGTCCACAGTTCTCAATTTTAATAAAAGTCCGCAGTTTGTCCACAGTATTAATTTTTATTAAAGTCCGCAGTTTGTCCACAGTTCTCAATTTTAATAAAAGTCCGAAGTTTGTCCACAGTATTAATTTTTATAAAAGTCCGCAGTTTGTCCTCAGTATTAATTTTTATAAAAGTCCGCAGTTTGTCCACAGTTCTCAATTTTAATAAAAGTCCGCAGTTTGTCCACAGTATTAATTTTTATAAAAGTCCACAGTTTGTCCACAGTATTAATTTTTTTAAAAGTCCGCAGTTTGTCCACAGTTCTCAATTTTAATAAAAGTCCGCAGTTTGTCCACAGTATTAATTTTTATAAAAGTCCGCAGTTTGTCCACAGTATTAATTTTTTTAAAAGTCCGCAGTTTGTCCACAGTTCTCAATTTTTATAAAAGTCCACAGTTTGTCCACAGTATTAATTTTTATAAAAGTCCACAGTTTGTCCACAGTTCACAATTTTTAAAAAAGTCCACATTTTGTCCACAGTTCTCAATTTTTAAAAAAGTCCGCAGTTTGTCCACAGTATTAATTTTTATAAAAGTCCACAGTTTGTCCACAGTTCTCAATTTTAAAAAAAAAACACAGTTTGTCCACAGTTCTCAATTTTTAAAAAAGTCCACAGTTTGTCCACAGTATTAATTTTTATAAAAGTCCGCAGTTTGTCCACAGTTCTCAATTTTAATAAAAGTCCGCAGTTTGTCCACAGTATTAATTTTTATAAAAGTCCGCAGTTTGTCCACAGTATTAATTTTTATAAAAGTCCGCAGTTTGTCCACAGTATTAATTTTTATTAAAGTCCGCAGTTTGTCCACAGTTCTCAATTTTAATAAAAGTCCGCAGTTTGTCCACAGTATTAATTTTTATTAAAGTCCGCAGTTTGTCCTCAGTATTAATTTTTATAAAAGTCCGCAGTTTGTCCACAGTTCTCAATTTTAATAAAAGTCCGCAGTTTGTCCACAGTATTAATTTTTATAAAAGTCCGCAGTTTGTCCACAGTATTAATTTTTTTAAAAGTCCGCAGTTTGTCCACAGTTCTCAATTTTTATAAAAGTCCACAGTTTGTCCACAGTATTAATTTTTATAAAAGTCCACAGTTTGTCCACAGTTCACAATTTTTAAAAAAGTCCGCAGTTTGTCCACAGTATTAATTTTTATAAAAGTCCACAGTTTGTCCACAGTTCTCAATTTTAAAAAAAAAAACACAGTTTGTCCACAGTTCTCAATTTTTAAAAAAGTCCGCAGTTTGTCCACAGTATTAATTTTTATAAAAGTCCACAGTTTGTCCACAGTTCTCAATTTTAATAAAAGTCCGCAGTTTGTCCACAGTATTAATTTTTATAAAAGTCCACAGTTTGTCCACAGTTCTCAATTTTAATAAAAGTCCGCAGTTTGTCCACAGTATTAATTTTTATAAAAGTCCACAGTTTGTCCACAGTATTAATTTTTATAAAAGTCCGCAGTTTGTCCTTAGTATTAATTTTTATAAAAGTCCACAGTTTGTCCACAGTTCTCAATTTTTATAAAAGTCCACAGTTTGTCCACAGTTCTCAATTTTAATAAAAGTCCACAGTTTGTCCACAGTATTAATTTTTAAAAAAGTCCACATTTTGTCCACAGTATTAATTTTTAAAAAAGTCCACATTTTGTCCACAGTTCTCAGTTTTTAAAAAAGTCCGCAGTTTGTCCACAGTATTAATTTTTATAAAAGTCCGCAGTTTGTCCACAGTATTAATTTTTATAAAAGTCCACAGTTTGTCCACAGTATTAATTTTTATAAAAGTCCGCAGTTTGTCCTTAGTATTAATTTTTATAAAAGTCCACAGTTTGTCCACAGTTCTCAATTTTTATAAAAGTCCACAGTTTGTCCACAGTATTAATTTTTATAAAAGTCCGCAGTTTGTCCACAGTTCTCAATTTTTATAAATGTCCACAGTTTGTCCACAGTATTAATTTTTAAAAAAGTCCACATTTTGTCCACAGTTCTCAGTTTTTAAAAAAGTCCGCAGTTTGTCCACAGTATTAATTTTTATAAAAGTCCGCAGTTTGTCCTCAGTATTAATTTTTATAAAAGTCCACAGTTTGTCCACAGTTTGTCCACAGTATTAATTTTTATAAAAGTCCACAGTTTGTCCACAGTTCTCAATTTTAATAAAAGTCCGCAGTTTGTCCACAGTATTAATTTTTATAAAAGTCCACAGTTTGTCCACAGTATTAATTTTTATAGACGTCCGCAGTTCGTCCACAGTATTAATTTTTATAAAAGTCCGCAGTTTGTCCACAGTATTAATTTTTATAAAAGTCCACAGTTTGTCCACAGTTCTCAATTTTTAAAAAAAAACACAGTTTGTCCACAGTTCTCAATTTTTATAAAAGTCCGCAGTTCGTCCACAGTATTAATTTTTATAAAAGTCCGCAGTTTGTCCACAGTATTAATTTTTATAAAAGTCCACAGTTTGTCCACAGTTCTCAATTTTAATAAAAGTCCACAGTTTGTCCACAGTATTAATTTTTATAAAAGTCCGCAGTTTGTCCACAGTATTAATTTTTATAAAAGTCCACAGTTTGTCCACAGTTCTCAATTTTAATAAGAGTCCACAGTTTGTCCACAGTATTAATTTTTATAAAAGTCCGCAGTTTGTCCACAGTATTAATTTTTTTAAAAGTCCGCAGTTTGTCCACAGTTCTCAATTTTAATAAAAGTCCGCAGTTTGTCCACAGTATTAATTTTTATAAAAGTCCGCAGTTTGTCCACAGTATTAATTTTTTTAAAAGTCCGCAGTTTGTCCACAGCTCTCAATTTTTATAAAAGTCCGCAGTTTGTCCACAGTTCTCAATTTTTATAAAAGTCCACAGTTTGTCCACAGTATTAATTTTTATAAAAGTCCGCAGTTTGTCCACAGTTCTCAATTTTTGTAAAAGTCCGCAGTTTGTCCACAGTATTAATTTTTATAAAAGTCCACAGTTTGTCCACAGTATTAATTTTTATAAAAGTCCGCAGTTTGTCCACAGTTCTCAATTTTAATAAAAGTCCGCAGTTTGTCCACAGTATTAATTTTTATAAAAGTCCACAGTTTGTCCACAGTTCTCAATTTTAATAAAAGTCCGCAGTTTGTCCACAGTTCTCAATTTTAATAAAAGTCCACAGTTTGTCCACAGTATTAATTTTTATAAAAGTCCGCAGTTTGTCCACAGTATTAATTTTTATAAAAGTCCACAGTTTGTCCACAGTTCTCAATTTTAATAAAAGTCCACAGTTTGTCCACAGTATTAATTTTTTTAAAAGTCCGCAGTTTGTCCACAGTTCTCAGTTTTTAAAAAAGTCCGCAGTTTGTCCACAGTATTAATTTTTATAAAAGTCCACAGTTTGTCCACAGTATTAATTTTTATAAAAGTCCGCAGTTTGTCCACAGTATTAATTTTTATAAAAGTCCGAAGTTTGTCCACAGTTCTCAATTTTTAAAAAAAAACACAGTTTGTCCACAGTTCTCAATTTTAAAAAAAGTCCACAGTTTGTCGACAGTTCTCAATTTTAATAAAAGTCCACAGTTTGTCCACAGTATTAATTTTTATAAAAGTCCGCAGTTTGTCCACAGTATTAATTTTTTTAAAAGTCCGCAGTTTGTCCACAGTTCTCAGTTTTTAAAAAAGTCCGCAGTTTGTCCACAGTATTAATTTTTATAAAAGTCCACAGTTTGTCGACAGTTCTCAATTTTAATAAAAGTCCGCAGTTTGTCCACAGTTCTCAATTTTAATAAAAGTCCACAGTTTGTCCTCAGTATTAATTTTTATAAAAGTCCAAAGTTTGTCCACAGTATTAATTTTTATAAAAGTCCGCAGTTTGTCCACAGTATTAATTTTTATAAAAGTCCAAAGTTTGTCCACAGTTCTCAATTTTAATAAAAGTCCACAGTTTGTCCTCAGTATTAATTTTTATAAAAGTCCAAAGTTTGTTCACAGTATTAACTTTTATAAAAGTCCACAGTTTGTCCACAGTTCTCAATTTTAATAAAAGTCCACAGTTTGTCCTCAGTATTAATTTTTATAAAAGTCCAAAGTTTGTCCACAGTATTAATTTTTATAAAAGTCCGCAGTTTGTCCACAGTTCTCAATTTTAATAAAAGTCCACAGTTTGTCCTCAGTATTAATTTTTATAAAAGTCCAAAGTTTGTTCACAGTATTAATTTTTATAAAAGTCCACAGTTTGTCCACAGTTCTCAATTTTAATAAAAGTCCACAGTTTGTCCTCAGTATTAATTTTTATAAAAGTCCAAAGTTTGTCCACAGTATTAATTTTTATAAAAGTCCGCAGTTTGTCCACAGTATTAATTTTTATAAAAGTCCAAAGTTTGTCCACAGTTCTCAATTTTAATAAAAGTCCACAGTTTGTCCTCAGTATTAATTTTTATAAAAGTCCAAAGTTTGTTCACAGTATTAATTTTTATAAAAGTCCACAGTTTGTCCACAGTATTAATTTTTATAAAAGTCCGCAGTTTGTCCACAGTATTAATTTTTTTAAAAGTCCGCAGTTTGTCCACAGTTCTCAATTTTAATAAAAGTCCACAGTTTGTCCACAGTATTAATTTTTATAAAAGTCCACAGTTTGTCCACAGTTCTCAATTTTAATAAAAGTCCTCAGTTTGTCCACAGTTCTCAATTTTAATAAAAGTCCACAGTTTGTCCACAGTATTAATTTTTATAAAAGTCCAAAGTTTGTCCACAGTTCTCAATTTTAATAAAAGTCCGCAGTTTGTCCTCAGTATTAATTTTTATAAAAGTCCAAAGTTTGTTCACAGTATTAATTTTTATAAAAGTCCACAGTTTGTCCACAGTATTAATTTTTATAAAAGTCCGCAGTTTGTCCACAGTATTAATTTTTTTAAAAGTCCGCAGTTTGTCCACAGTTCTCAATTTTAATAAAAGTCCACAGTTTGTCCACAGTATTAATTTTTATAAAAGTCCACAGTTTGTCCACAGTTCTCAATTTTAATAAAAGTCCTCAGTTTGTCCACAGTTCTCAATTTTTATAAAAGTCCACAGTTTGTCCACAGTATTAATTTTTATAAAAGTCCACAGTTTGTCCACAGTTCTCAATTTTAATAAAAGTCCACAGTTTGTCCACAGTATTAATTTTTATAAAAGTCCGCAGTTTGTCCACAGTATTAATTTTTTAAAAGTCCACAGTTTGTCCACAGTTCTCAATTTTAATAAAAGTCCACAGTTTGTCCACAGTATTAATTTTTATAAAAGTCCACAGTTTGTCCACAGTTCTCAATTTTAATAAAAGTCCTCAGTTTGTCCACAGTTCTCAATTTTAATAAAAGTCCTCAGTTTGTCCACAGTATTAATTTTTATAAAAGTCCACAGTTTGTCCACAGTATTAATTTTTATAAAAGTCCGCAGTTTGTCCTCAGTATTAATTTTAATAAAAGTCCACAGTTTGTCCACAGTATTAATTTTTATAAAAGTCCACAGTTTGTCCACAGTTCTCAATTTTAATAAAAGTCCTCAGTTTGTCCACAGTTCTCAATTTTAATAAAAGTCCGCAGTTTGTCCACAGTATTAATTTTTATAAAAGTCCACAGTTTGTCCACAGTTCTCAATTTTAATAAAAGTCCACAGTTTGTCCACAGTATTAATTTTTATAAAAGTCCGCAGTTTGTCCACAGTATTAATTTTTTTAAAAGTCCACAGTTTGTCCACAGTTCTCAATTTTAATAAAAGTCCACAGTTTGTCCACAGTATTAATTTTTATAAAAGTCCACAGTTTGTCCACAGTATTAATTTTTATAAAAGTCCGCAGTTTGTCCACAGTATTAATTTTTATAAAAGTCCGAAGTTTGTCCACAGTTCTCAATTTTTAAAAAAAAACACAGTTTGTCCACAGTTCTCAATTTTAATAAAAGTCCACAGTTTGTCCACAGTATTAATTTTTATAAAAGTCCGCAGTTTGTCCACAGTATTAATTTTTTTAAAAGTCCGCAGTTTGTCCACAGTTCTCAATTTTTATAAAAGTCCACAGTTTGTCCACAGTATTAATTTTTATAAAAGTCCACAGTTTGTCCACAGTTCTCAATTTTAATAAAAGTCCGCAGTTTGTCCACAGTATTAATTTTTATAAAAGTCCGCAGTTTGTCCTCAGTATTAATTTTTATAAAAGTCCACAGTTTGTCCACAGTATTAATTTTTTTAAAAGTCCGCAGTTTGTCCACAGTTCTCAATTTTAATAAAAGTCCGCAGTTTGTCCACAGTATTAATTTTTATAAAAGTCCACAGTTTGTCCACAGTATTAATTTTTATAAAAGTTCACAGTTTGTCCACAGTTCTCAATTTTTATAAAAGTCCGCAGTTTGTCCACAGTATTAATTTTTATAAAAGTCCGCAGTTTGTCCTCAGTATTAATTTTTATAAAAGTCCACAGTTTGTCCACAGTATTAATTTTTTTAAAAGTCCGCAGTTTGTCCACAGTTCTCAATTTTAATAAAAGTCCACAGTTTGTCCACAGTATTAATTTTTTTAAAAGTCCGCAGTTTGTCCACAGTTCTCAATTTTTATAAAAGTCCACAGTTTGTCCACAGTATTAATTTTTATAAAAGTCCACAGTTTGTCCACAGTTCTCAATTTTAATAAAAGTCCGCAGTTTGTCCACAGTATTAATTTTTATAAAAGTCCACAGTTTGTCCACAGTATTAATTTTTATAAACGTCCGCAGTTTGTCCACAGTATTAATTTTTTTAAAAGTCCGCAGTTTGTCCACAGTTCTCAATTTTTAAAAAAGCCCGCAGTTTGTCCACAGTTCTCAATTTTTAAAAAAGTCCGCAGTTTGTCCACAGTTCTCAATTTTTAAAAAAGTCCGCAGTTTGTCCTCAGTATTAATTTTTATAAAGGTCCACAGTTTGTCCACAGTTCTCAATTTTTAAAAAAGTCCACAGTTTGTCCACAGTATTAATTTTTATAAAAGTCCGCAGTTTGTCCACAGTATTAATTTTTATAAAAGTCCACAGTTTGTCCACAGTATTAATTTTTATAAAATTCCACAGTTTGTCCACAGTATTAATTTAATAAAAGTCCACAGTTTGTCCACAGTATTAATTTTTATAAAAGTTCGCAGTTTGTCCTCAGTATTAATTTTTATAAAAGTCCGCAGTTTGTCCACAGTTCTCAATTTTTATAAAAGTCCGCAGTTTGTCCACAGTATTAATTTTTATAAAAGTCCACAGTTTGTCCACAGTATTAATTTTTAAAAAAGTCCGCAGTTTGTCCACAGTATTAATTTTTATAAAAGTCCACAGTTTGTCCACAGTATTAATTTTTATAAACGTCCACAGTTTGTCCACAGTTCTCTATTTTAATAAAAGTCTACAGTTTGTCCACAGTATTAATTTTTATAAAAGTCCGCAGTTTGTCCACAGTATTAATTTTTAAAAAAGTCCACAGTTTGTCCACAGTATTAATTTTTATAAAAGTCCACAGTTTGTCCACAGTTCTCAATTTTTATAAAAGTCCGCAGTTTGTCCACAGTATTAATTTTTATAAAAGTCCACAGTTTGTCCACAGTATTAATTTTTAAAAAAGTCCGCAGTTTGTCCACAGTATTAATTTTTATAAAAGTCCACAGTTTGTCCACAGTATTAATTTTTATAAACGTCCACAGTTTGTCCACAGTTCTCAATTTTAATAAAAGTCTACAGTTTGTCCACAGTATTAATTTTTATAAAAGTCCGCAGTTTGTCCACAGTATTAATTTTTAAAAAAGTCCACAGTTTGTCCACAGTATTAATTTTTATAAAAGTCCACAGTTTGTCCACAGTATTAATTTTTATAAAAGTCGACAGTTTGTCCACAGTTCTCAATTTTTATAAAAGTCCGCAGTTTGTCCACAGTATTAATTTTTATAAAAGTCCACAGTTTGTCCACAGTATTAATTTTTATAAAAGTCCACAGTTTGTCCACAGTATTAATTTTTATAAAAGTCCACAGTTTGTCCACAGTTCTCAATTTTTATCAAAGTCCGCAGTTTGTCCACAGTATTAATTTTTATAAAAGTCCGCAGTTTGTCCACAGTATTAATTTTTATTAAAGTCCACAGTTTGTCCACAGTATTAATTTTTATAAAAGTCCACAGTTTGTCCACAGTATTAATTTTTATAAAAGTCCGCAGTTTGTCCTCAGTATTAATTTTTTTTAAAGTCCACAGTTTGTCCACAGTTCTCAATTTTAATAAAAGTCCGCAGTTTGTCCACAGTTCTCAATTTTTAAAAAAGTCCGCAGTTTGTCCACAGTATTAATTTTTATAAAAGTCCACAGTTTGTCCACAGTATTAATTTTTATAAAAGTCGACAGTTTGTCCACAGTTCTCAATTTTTATAAAAGTCCGCAGTTTGTCCACAGTATTAATTTTTATAAAAGTCCACAGTTTGTCCACAGTATTAATTTTTATAAAAGTCCACAGTTTGTCCACAGTATTAATTTTTATAAAAGTCCACAGTTTGTCCACAGTTCTCAATTTTTATAAAAGTCCGCAGTTTGTCCACAGTATTAATTTTTAAAAAAGTCCACAGTTTGTCCACAGTATTAATTTTTATAGAAGTCCACAGTTTGTCCACAGTTCTCAATTTTTATAAAAGTCCGCAGTTTGTCCACAGTTCTCAATTTTTAAAAAAGTCCGTATTAATTTAATAAAAGTCCACAGTATTAATTTTTATAAAAGTCCACAGTTTGTCCACAGTTCTCAATTTTTATAAAAGTCCGCAGTTTGTCCACAGTATTAATTTTTAAAAAAGTCCACAGTTTGTCCACAGTATTAATTTTTATAAAAGTCCACAGTTTGTCCACAGTTCTCAATTTTTATAAAAGTCCGCAGTTTGTCCACAGTTCTCAATTTTTAAAAAAGTCCGTATTAATTTAATAAAAGTCCACAGTATTAATTTTTATAAAAGTCCACAGTTTGTCCACAGTATTAATTTTTATAAAAGTCCACAGTTTGTCCACAGTTCTCAATTTTTATAAAAGTCCGCAGATTGTGCACAGTATTAATTTTTATAAAAGTCCGCAGTTTGTCCACAGTATTAATTTTTATAAAAGTCCACAGTTTGTCCACAGTATTAATTTTTATAAAAGTCCGCAGTTTGTCCACAGTATCAATTTTTATAAAAGTCCACAGTTTGTCCACAGTATTAATTTTTATAAAAGTCCGCAGTTTGTCCACAGTTCTCAATTTTTATAAAAGTCCGCAGTTTGTCCACAGTTCTCAATTTTTAAAAAAGTCCGTATTAATTTAATAAAAGTCCACAGTATTAATTTTAATAAAAGTCCACAGTTTGTCCACAGTTCTCAATTTTAATAAAAGTCCGCAGTTTGTCCACAGTATTAATTTTTATAAAAGTCCACAGTTTGTCCACAGTTCTCAATTTTAATAAAAGTCCGCAGTTTGTCCACAGTTCTCAATTTTTATAAAAGTCCACAGTTTGTGCACAGTATTAATTTTTATAAAATTCCGCAGTTTGTCCACAGTATTAATTTTTATAAAAGTCCACAGTTTGTCCACAGTTCTCAATTTTTAAAAAAAAACACAGTTTGTCCACAGTTCTCAATTTTTGTAAAAGTCCGCAGTTTGTCCACAGTATTAATTTTTATAAAAGTCCACAGTTTGTCCACAGTATTAATTTTTATAAAAGTCCACAGTTTGTCCACAGTATTAATTTTTATAAAAGTCCACAGTTTGTCCACAGTATTAATTTTTATAAAAGTCCGCAGTTTGTCCTCAGTATTAATTTTTTTTAAAGTCCACAGTTTGTCCACAGTTCTCAATTTTAATAAAAGTCCGCAGTTTGTCCACAGTTCTCAATTTTTAAAAAAGTCCGCAGTTTGTCCACAGTATTAATTTTTATAAAAGTCCACAGTTTGTCCACAGTATTAATTTTTATAAAAGTCGACAGTTTGTCCACAGTATTAATTTTTATAAAAGTCCGCAGTTTGTCCTCAGTATTAATTTTTTTTAAAGTCCACAGTTTGTCCACAGTTCTCAATTTTAATAAAAGTCCACAGTTTGTCCACAGTTCTCAATTTTAATAAAAGTCCGCAGTTTGTCCACAGTATTAATTTTTATAAAAGTCCACAGTTTGTCCACAGTATTAATTTTTATTAAAGTCCACAGTTTGTCCACAGTATTAATTTTTATAAAAGTCCACAGTTTGTCCACAGTATTAATTTTTATAAAAGTCCGCAGTTTGTCCTCAGTATTAATTTTTTTTAAAGTCCACAGTTTGTCCACAGTTCTCAATTTTAATAAAAGTCCGCAGTTTGTCCACAGTTCTCAATTTTTAAAAAAGTCCGCAGTTTGTCCACAGTATTAATTTTTATAAAAGTCCACAGTTTGTCCACAGTATTAATTTTTATAAAAGTCGACAGTTTGTCCACAGTTCTCAATTTTTATAAAAGTCCGCAGTTTGTCCACAGTATTAATTTTTATAAAAGTCCGCAGTTTGACCTCAGTATTAATTTTAATAAAAGTCCGCAGTTTGTCCACAGTTCTCAATTTTTATAAAAGTCCACAGTTTGTCCACAGTATTAATTTTTATAAAAGTCCACAGTTTGTCCACAGTATTAATTTTTATAAAAGTCCACAGTTTGTCCACAGTATTAATTTTTATAAAAGTCCACAGTTTGTCCACAGTTCTCAATTTTAATAAAAGTCCGCAGTTTGTCCACAGTTCTCAATTTTTATAAAAGTCCACAGTTTGTGCACAGTATTAATTTTTATAAAATTCCGCAGTTTGTCCACAGTATTAATTTTTATAAAAGTCCGCAGTTTGTCCACAGTATTAATTTTTATAAAAGTCCACAGTTTGTCCACAGTTCTCAATTTTTAAAAAAAAACACAGTTTGTCCACAGTTCTCAATTTTAATAAAAGTCCGCAGTTTGTCCACAGTATTAATTTTTATAAAAGTCCACAGTTTGTCCACAGTTCTCAATTTTAATAAAAGTCCACAGTTTGTCCACAGTATTAATTTTTATAAAACTCCGCAGTTTGTCCACAGTATTAATTTTTTTAAAAGTCCGCAGTTTGTCCACAGTTCTCAATTTTAATAAAAGTCCGCAGTTTGTCCACAGTATTAATTTTTATAAAAGTCCGCAGTTTGTCCACAGTATTAATTTTTTTAAAAGTCCGCAGTTTGTCCACAGTTCTCAATTTTTATAAAAGTCCACAGTTTGTCCACAGTTCTCAGTTTTTAAAAAAGTCCGCAGTTTGTCCACAGTATTAATTTTTATAAAAGTCCACAGTTTGTCCACAGTTCTCAATTTTTAAAAAAAAACACAGTTTGTCCACAGTTCTCAATTTTAATAAAAGTCCGCAGTTTGTCCACAGTATTAATTTTTATAAAAGTCCGCAGTTTGTCCACAGTATTAATTTTTATAAAAGTCCAAAGTTTGTCCACAGTATTAATTTTTATAAAAGTCCACAGTTTGTCCACAGTTCTCAATTTTTATAAAAGTCCGCAGATTGTGCACAGTATTAATTTTTATAAAAGTCCGCAGTTTGTCCACAGTTCTCAATTTTTGTAAAAGTCCGCAGTTTGTCCACAGTATTAATTTTTATAAAAGTCCGCAGTTTGTCCACAGTTCTCAATTTTTGTAAAAGTCCGCAGTTTGTCCACAGTATTAATTTTTATAAAAGTCCACAGTTTGTCCACAGTATTAATTTTTATAAAAGTCCACAGTTTGTCCACAGTATTAATTTTTATAAAAGTCCACAGTTTGTCCACAGTTCTCAATTTTAATAAAAGTCCACAGTTTGTGCACAGTATTAATTTTTATAAAATTCCGCAGTTTGTCCACAGTATTAATTTTAATAAAAGTCCGCAGTTTGTCCACAGTTCTCAATTTTTATAAAAGTCCGCAGTTTGTCCACAGTTCTCAATTTTTAAAAAAGTCCGTATTAATTTAATAAAAGTCCACAGTATTAATTTTAATAAAAGTCCACAGTTTGTCCACAGTTCTCAATTTTTAAAAAAGTCCGCAGTTTGTCCACAGTATTAATTTTTATAAAAGTCCGCAGTTTGACCTCAGTATTAATTTTAATAAAAGTCCGCAGTTTGTCCACAGTTCTCAATTTTTATAAAAGTCCACAGTTTGTCCGCAGTATTAATTTTTATAAAAGTCCACAGTTTGTCCACAGTATTAATTTTTATAAAAGTCCACAGTTTGTCCACAGTTCTCAATTTTTATAAAAGTCCGCAGATTGTGCACAGTATTAATTTTTATAAAAGTCCGCAGTTTGTCCACAGTTCTCAATTTTTGTAAAAGTCCGCAGTTTGTCCACAGTATTAATTTTTATAAAAGTCCGCAGTTTGTCCACAGTTCTCAATTTTTGTAAAAGTCCGCAGTTTGTCCACAGTATTAATTTTTATAAAAGTCCACAGTTTGTCCACAGTATTAATTTTTATAAAAGTCCACAGTTTGTCCACAGTATTAATTTTTATAAAAGTCCACAGTTTGTCCACAGTTCTCAATTTTAATAAAAGTCCGCAGTTTGTCCACAGTTCTCAATTTTTATAAAAGTCCACAGTTTGTGCACAGTATTAATTTTTATAAAATTCCGCAGTTTGTCCACAGTATTAATTTTAATAAAAGTCCGCAGTTTGTCCACAGTTCTCAATTTTTATAAAAGTCCGCAGTTTGTCCACAGTTCTCAATTTTTATAAAAGTCCGCAGTTTGTCCACAGTATTAATTTTTATAAAAGTCCACAGTTTGTCCACAGTTCTCAATTTTTATAAAAGTCCGCAGATTGTGCACAGTATTAATTTTTATAAAAGTCCGCAGTTTGTCCACAGTATTAATTTTTATAAAAGTCCACAGTTTGTCCACAGTATTAATTTTTATAAAAGTCCACAGTTTGTCCACAGTATTAATTTTTATAAAAGTCCGCAGTTTGTCCACAGTTCTCAATTTTTAAAAAAAGTCCGCAGTTTGTCCACAGTATTAATTTTTATAAAAGTCCACAGTTTGTCCACAGTATTAATTTTTATAAAAGTCCGCAGTTTGTCCACAGTTCTCAATTTTAATAAAAGTCCGCAGTTTGTCCACAGTATTCATTTTTATAAAAGTCCAGAGTTTGTCCACAGTATTAATTTTTATAAAAGTCCGCAGTTTGTCCACAGTATTAATTTTTATAAAAGTCCGCAGTTTGTCCACAGTATTAATTTTTATAAAAGTCCGCAGTTTGTCCACAGTTCTCAATTTTTATAAAAGTCCACAGTTTGTCCACAGTATTAATTTTTATAAAAGTCCGCAGTTTGTCCACAGTTCTCAATTTTTATAAAAGTCCACAGTTTGTCCACAGTATTAATTTTTATAAAAGTCCGCAGTTTGTCCACAGTATTAATTTTTATAAAAGTCCACAGTTTGTCCACAGTATTAATTTTTATAAAAGTCCACAGTTTGTCCACAGTTCTCAATTTTAATAAAAGTCCGCAGTTTGTCCACAGTTCTCAATTTTTATAAAAGTCCGTATTAATTTAATAAAAGTCCACAGTATCAATTTTTATAAAAGTCCACAGTTTGTCCACAGTATTAATTTTTATAAAAGTCCGCAGTTTGTCCACAGTTCTCAATTTTAATAAAAGTCCGCAGTTTGTCCACAGTATTAATTTTTATAAAAGTCCACAGTTTGTCCACAGTTCTCAATTTTTAAAAAAGTCCACAGTTTGTCCACAGTATTAATTTTTTTAAAAGTCCGCAGTTTGTCCACAGTATTAATTTTTATAAAAGTCCACAGTTTGTCCTCAGTATTAATTTTTATAAAAGTTCGCAGTTTGTCCACAGTATTAATTTTTATAAAAGTCGACAGTTTGTCCACAGTTCTCAATTTTAATAAAAGTCCGCAGTTTGTCCACAGTTCTCAATTTTTAAAAAAGTCCGCAGTTTGTCCACAGTATTAATTTTTATAAAAGTCGACAGTTTGTCCACAGTTCTCAATTTTAATAAAAGTCCGCAGTTTGTCCACAGTTCTCAATTTTTAAAAAAGTCCGCAGTTTGTCCACAGTATTAATTTTTATAAAAGTCCGCAGTTTGTCCACAGTATTAATTTTTATAAAAGTCCGCAGTTTGTCCACAGTATTAATTTTTATAAAAGTCCACAGTTTGTCCACAGTTCTCAATTTTTATAAAAGTCCGCAGTTTGTCCACAGTTCTCAATTTTTATAAAAGTCCACAGTTTGTCCACAGTATTAATTTTTATAAAAGTCCACAGTTTGTCCACAGTATTAATTTTTATAAAAGTCCGCAGTTTGTCCACAGTATTAATTTTTATAAAAGTCCGCAGTTTGTCCACAGTTCTCAATTTTAATAAAAGTCCACAGTTTGTCCACAGTATTAATTTTTATAAAAGTCCACAGTTTGTCCACAGTTCTCAATTTTAATAAAAGTCCGCAGTTTGTCCACAGTATTAATTTTTATAAAAGTCCGCAGTTTGTCCACAGTTCTCAATTTTTAAAAAAGTCCGCAGTTTGTCCACAGTATTAATTTTTATAAAAGTCGACAGTTTGTCCACAGTTCTCAATTTTTAAAAAAGTCCGCAGTTTGTCCACAATTCTCAATTTTTATAAAAGTCCGCAGTTTGTCCACAGTTCTCAATTTTTATAAAAGTCCGCAGTTTGTCCACAGTATCAATTTTTATAAAAGTCCGCAGTTTGTCCACAGTATTAATTTTTATAAAAGTCCACAGTTTGTCCACAGTATTAATTTTTATAAAAGTCCACAGTTTGTCCACAGTATTAATTTTTATAAAAGTCCGCAGTTTGTCCACAGTATTAATTTTTATAAAAGTCCGCAGTTTGTCCACAGTTCTCAATTTTAATAAAAGTCCACAGTTTGTCCACAGTATTAATTTTTATAAAAGTCCACAGTTTGTCCACAGTTCTCAATTTTAATAAAAGTCCGCAGTTTGTCCACAGTATTAATTTTTATAAAAGTCCGCAGTTTGTCCACAGTTCTCAATTTTTAAAAAAGTCCGCAGTTTGTCCACAGTATTAATTTTTATAAAAGTCGACAGTTTGTCCACAGTTCTCAATTTTTAAAAAAGTCCGCAGTTTGTCCACAATTCTCAATTTTTATAAAAGTCCGCAGTTTGTCCACAGTTCTCAATTTTTATAAAAGTCCGCAGTTTGTCCACAGTTCTCAATTTTTAAAAAAGTCCGCAGTTTGTCCACAGTATTAATTTTTATAAAAGTCCACAGTTTGTCCACAGTTCTCAATTTTAATAAAAGTCCGCAGTTTGTCCACAGTATTAATTTTTATAAAAGTCCGCAGTTTGTCCACAGTATTAATTTTTATAAAAGTCCGCAGTTTGTCCACAGTATTAATTTTTATAAAAGTCCGCAGTTTGTCCACAGTTCTCAATTTTTAAAAAAGTCCGCAGTTTGTCCACAGTATTAATTTTTATAAAAGTCCACAGTTTGTCCACAGTATTAATTTTTATAAAAGTCCGCAGTTTGTCCACAGTTCTCAATTTTTAAAAAAGTCCGCAGTTTGTCCACAGTATTAATTTTTATAAAAGTCCGCAGTTTGTCCACAGTTCTCAATTTTTAAAAAAGTCCGCAGTTTGTCCACAGTATTAATTTTTATAAAAGTCCTTATT
Source organism: Drosophila paulistorum (assembly GCA_018152135.1). Classification (NCBI taxonomy): domain Eukaryota; kingdom Metazoa; phylum Arthropoda; class Insecta; order Diptera; family Drosophilidae; genus Drosophila; species Drosophila paulistorum. The sequence continues at coordinate 43,554 of JAECXG010000823.1, forward strand.
AATTTAATAAAAGTCCACAGTATTAATTTTTATAAAAGTCCACAGTTTGTCCACAGTATTAATTTTTATAAAAGTCCACAGTTTGTCAACAGTTCTCAATTTTAATAAAACTCCGCAGTTTGTCCACAGTATTAATTTTAATAAAAGTCCGCAGTTTGTCCACAGTTCTCAATTTTTATAAAAGTCCGCAGTTTGTCCACAGTATTAATTTTTATAAAAGTCCGCAGTTTGTCCACAGTATTAATTTTTATAAAAGTCCACAGTTTGTCCACAGTATTAATTTTTATAAAAGTCCACAGTTTGTCCACAGTATTAATTTTTATAAAAGTCCACAGTTTGTCCACAGTATTAATTTTTATAAAAGTCCGCAGTTTGTCCACAGTATTAATTTTTATAAAAGTCCGCAGTTTGTCCACAGTATTAATTTTTATCAAAGTCCACAGTTTGTCCACAGTTCTCAATTTTAATAAAAGTCCGCAGTTTGTCCACAGTATTAATTTTTATAAAAGTCCACAGTTTGTCCTCAGTATTAATTTTTATAAAAGTCCACAGTTTGTCCACAGTATTAATTTTTATAAAAGTCCGCAGTTTGTCCACAGTGTTAATTTTTATAAAAGTCCACAGTTTGTCAACAGTTCTCAATTTTAATAAAACTCCGCAGTTTGTCCACAGTATTAATTTTTATAAAAGTCCACAGTTTGTCCACAGTATTAATTTTTATAAAAGTCCGCAGTTTGTCCACAGTTCTCAATTTTAATAAAAGTCCGCAGTTTGTCCACAGTTCTCAATTTTTATAAAAGTCCGCAGTTTGTCCACAGTATTAATTTTTATAAAAGTCCGCAGTTTGTCCACAGTATTAATTTTTATAAAAGTCCACAGCTTGTCCACAGTATTAATTTTTATAAAAGTCCACAGTTTGTCCACAGTATTAATTTTTATAAAAGTCCGCAGTTTGTCCACAGTATTAATTTTTATAAAAGTCCGCAGTTTGTCCACAGTATTAATTTTTATAAAAGTCCACAGTTTGTCCACAGTTCTCAATTTTTAAAAAAGTCCACAGTTTGTCCACAGTATTAATTTTTATAAAAGTCCGCAGTTTGTCCACAGTATTAATTTTTATCAAAGTCCACAGTTTGTCCACAGTTCTCAATTTTAATAAAAGTCCGCAGTTTGTCCACAGTATTAATTTTTATAAAAGTCCACAGTTTGTCCACAGTATTAATTTTTATAAAAGTCCACAGTTTGTCCACAGTATTAATTTTTATAAAAGTCCACAGTTTGTCCACAGTATTAATTTTTATAAAAGTCCACAGTTTGTCCACAGTATTAATTTTTATAAAAGTCCACAGTTTGTCCACAGTATTAATTTTTATAAAAGTCCGCAGTTTGTCCACAGTATTAATTTTTATAAAAGTCCGCAGTTTGTCCACAGTATTAATTTTTATAAAAGTCCACAGTTTGTCCACAGTTCTCAATTTTTAAAAAAGTCCACAGTTTGTCCACAGTATTAATTTTTATAAAAGTCCGCAGTTTGTCCACAGTATTAATTTTTATAAAAGTCCACAGTTTGTCCACAGTTCTCAATTTTAATAAAAGTCCGCAGTTTGTCCACAGTTCTCAATTTTAATAAAAGTCCGCAGTTTGTCCACAGTTCTCAATTTTTATAAAAGTCCGCAGTTTGTCCACAGTATTAATTTTTATAAAAGTCCACAGTTTGTCCACAGTATTAATTTTTATAAAAGTCCACAGTTTGTCCACAGTATTAATTTTTATAAAAGTCCACAGTTTGTCCACAGTATTAATTTTTATAAAAGTCCACAGTTTGTCCACAGTTCTCAATTTTTAAAAAAAGTCCACAGTTTGTCCACAGTATTAATTTTTATAAAAGTCCGCAGTTTGTCCACAGTATTAATTTTTATCAAAGTCCACAGTTTGTCCTCAGTATTAATTTTTATAAAAGTCCACAGTTTGTCCACAGTATTAATTTTTATAAAAGTCCACAGTTTGTCCACAGTTCTCAATTTTAATAAAAGTCCGCAGTTTGTCCACAGTATTAATTTTTATAAAAGTCCACAGTTTGTCCTCAGTATTAATTTTTATAAAAGTCCACAGTTTGTCCACAGTATTAATTTTTATAAAAGTCCGCAGTTTGTCCACAGTGTTAATTTTTATAAAAGTCTACAGTTTGTCCACAGTTCTCAATTTTTATAAAAGTCCACAGTTTGTCCACAGTATTAATTTTTATAAAATTCCACAGTTTGTCCACAGTATTAATTTTTATAAAAGTCCGCAGTTTGTCCACAGTATTAATTTTTATAAAAGTCCGCAGTTTGTCCACAGTTCTCAATTTTAATAAAAGTCCACAGTTTGTCCACAGTATTAATTTTTATAAAAGTCCACAGTTTGTCCACAGTTCTCAATTTTAATAAAAGTCCGCAGTTTGTCCACAGTATTAATTTTTATAAAAGTCCATAGTTTGTCCACAGTATTAATTTTTATAAAAGTCCTTATTAATTTAATAAAAGTCCACAGTATTAATTTTTATAAAAGTCCACAGTTTGTCCACAGTATTAATTTTTATAAAAGTCCGCAGTTTGTCCACAGTATTAATTTTTATAAAAGTCCACAGTTTGTCCACAGTTCTCAATTTTTATAAAAGTCCGCAGTTTGTCCACAGTATTAATTTTTAAAAAAATCCGCAGTTTGTCCACAGTTCTCAATTTTAATAAAAGTCCGCAGTTTGGCCACAGTTCTCAATTTTAATAAAAGTCCGCAGTTTGTCCACAGTTCTCAATTTTAATAAAAGTCCACAGTTTGTCCACAGTATTAATTTTTATAAAAGTCTGCAGTTTGTCCACAGTTCTCAATTTTTATAAAAGTCCACAGTTTGTCCACAGTATTAATTTTTATAAAATTCCACAGTTTGTCCACAGTATTAATTTTTATAAAAGTCCGCAGTTTGTCCACAGTATTAATTTTAATAAAAGTCCGCAGTTTGTCCACAGTTCTCAATTTTTAAAAAAAGTCCACAGTTTGTCCACAGTATTAATTTTTATAAAAGTCCGCAGTTTGTCCTCAGTATTAATTTTTATAAAAGTCCACGCAGTTTGTCCACAGTTCTCAATTTTTAAAAAAAGTCCACAGTTTGTCCACAGTATTAATTTTTATAAAAGTCCGCAGTTTGTCCTCAGTATTAATTTTTGAAAAGTCCACAGTTTGTCCACGGTATTAATTTTTATAAAAGTCCACAGTTTGTCCACAGTATTAATTTTAATAAAAGTCCGCAGTTTGTCCACAGTTCTCAATTTTTAAAAAAGTCCACAGTTTGTCCACAGTATTAATTTTTATAAAAGTCCACAGTTTGTCCACAGTATTAATTTTAATAAAAGTCCGCAGTTTGTCCACAGTTCTCAATTTTTAAAAAAAGTCCACAGTTTGTCCACAGTATTAATTTTTATAAAAGTCCACAGTTTGTCCACAGTATTAATTTTTATAAAAGTCCACAGTTTGTCCACAGTATTAATTTTAATAAATGTCCGCAGTTTGTCCACAGTTCTCAATTTTTAAAAAAAGTCCACAGTTTGTCCACAGTATTAATTTTTATAAAAGTCCACAGTTTGTCCACAGTATTAATTTTAATAAAAGTCCGCAGTTTGTCCACAGTTCTCAATTTTTAAAAAAAGTCCACAGTTTGTCCACAGTATTAATTTTTATAAAAGTCCACAGTTTGTCCACAGTATTAATTTTAATAAAAGTCCGCAGTTTGTCCACAGTTCTCAATTTTTAAAAAAAGTCCACAGTTTGTCCACAGTATTAATTTTTATAAAAGTCCACAGTTTGTCCACAGTATTAATTTTAATAAAAGTCCGCAGTTTGTCCACAGTTCTCAATTTTTAAAAAAGGTCCACAGTTTGTCCACAGTATTAATTTTTATAAAAGTCCACAGTTTGTCCACAGTATTAATTTTTATAAAAGTCCACAGTTTGTCCACAGTATTAATTTTAATAAAAGTCCGCAGTTTGTCCACAGTTCTCAATTTTAAAAAAAAGTCCACAGTTTGTCCACAGTATTAATTTTTATAAAAGTCCGCAGTTTGTCCTCAGTATTAATTTTTGTAAAAGTCCACAGTTTGTCCACGGTATTAATTTTTATAAAAGTCCACAGTTTGTCCACAGTATTAATTTTAATAAAAGTCCGCAGTTTGTCCACAGTTCTCAATTTTTAAAAAAAGTCCACAGTTTGTCCACAGTATTAATTTTTATAAAAGTCCACAGTTTGTCCACAGTATTAATTTTAATAAAAGTCCGCAGTTTGTCCACAGTTCTCAATTTTTAAAAAAAGTCCGCAGATTGTGCACAGTATTAATTTTTATAAAAGTCCACAGTTTGTCCACAGTATTAATTTTTATAAAAGTCCACAGTTTGTCCACAGTATTAATTTTAATAAAAGTCCGCAGTTTGTCCACAGTTCTCAATTTTTAAAAAAAGTCCACAGTTTGTCCACAGTATTAATTTTTATAAAAGTCCACAGTTTGTCCACAGTTCTCAATTTTTAAAAAAAGTCCACAGTTTGTCCACAGTATTAATTTTTATAAAAGTCCGCAGTTTGTCCACAGTATTAATTTTTATAAAAGTCCACAGTTTGTCCACAGTTCTCAATTTTTATAAAAGTCCGCAGTTTGTCCACAGTTCTCAATTTTTAAAAAAAGTCCACAGTTTGTCCACAGTATTAATTTTTATAAAAGTCCACAGTTTGTCCACAGTTCTCAATTTTTAAAAAAAGTCCACAGTTTGTCCACAGTATTAATTTTTATAAAAGTCCGCAGTTTGTCCACAGTATTAATTTTTAAAAAAATCCGCAGTTTGTCCACAGTTCTCAATTTTAATAAAAGTCCGCAGTTTGTCCACAGTTCTCAATTTTAATAAAAGTCCGCAGTTTGTCCACAGTTCTCAATTTTAATAAAAGTCCACAGTTTGTCCACAGTATTAATTTTTATAAAAGTCCGCAGTTTGTCCACAGTTCTCAATTTTTATAAAAGTCCGCAGTTTGTCCACAGTATTAATTTTTATAAAAGTCCGCAGTTTGTCCACAGTATTAATTTTTATAAAAGTCCACAGTTTGTCCACAGTATTAATTTTAATAAAAGTCCGCAGTTTGTCCACAGTTCTCAATTTTTAAAAAAAGTCCACAGTTTGTCCACAGTATTAATTTTTATAAAAGTCCACAGTTTGTCCACAGTATTAATTTTTATAAAAGTCCACAGTTTGTCCACAGTATTAATTTTAATAAAAGTCCGCAGTTTGTCCACAGTTCTCAATTTTTAAAAAAAGTCCACAGTTTGTCCACAGTATTAATTTTTATAAAAGTCCACAGTTTGTCCACAGTATTAATTTTTATAAAAGTCCGCAGTTTGTCCACAGTATTAATTTTTATAAAAGTCCACAGTTTGTCCACAGTTCTCAATTTTTATAAAAGTCCGCAGTTTGTCCACAGTATTAATTTTTAAAAAAATCCGCAGTTTGTCCACAGTTCTCAATTTTAATAAAAGTCCGCAGTTTGTCCACAGTTCTCAATTTTAATAAAAGTCCGCAGTTTGTCCACAGTTCTCAATTTTAATAAAAGTCCACAGTTTGTCCACAGTATTAATTTTTATAAAAGTCCGCAGTTTGTCCACAGTTCTCAATTTTTATAAAAGTCCACAGTTTGTCCACAGTATTAATTTTTATAAAATTCCACAGTTTGTCCACAGTATTAATTTTTATAAAAGTCCGCAGTTTGTCCACAGTATTAATTTTTATAAAAGTCCGCAGTTTGTCCACAGTATTAATTTTTATAAAAGTCCGCAGTTTGTCCACAGTATTAATTTTTATAAAAGTCCGCAGTTTGTCCACAGTATTAATTTTTATAAAAGTCCACAGTTTGTCCACAGTATTAATTTTAATAAAAGTCCGCAGTTTGTCCACAGTATTAATATTTATAAAAGTCCACAGTTTGTCCACAGTATTAATTTTTATAAAAGTCCGCAGTTTGTCCTCAGTATTAATTTTTGTAAAAGTCCACAGTTTGTCCACGGTATTAATTTTTATAAAAGTCCACAGTTTGTCCACAGTATTAATTTTAATAAAAGTCCGCAGTTTGTCCACAGTTCTCAATTTTTAAAAAAAGTCCACAGTTTGTCCACAGTATTAATTTTTATAAAAGTCCACAGTTTGTCCACAGTATTAATTTTAATAAAAGTCCGCAGTTTGTCCACAGTTCTCAATTTTTATAAAAGTCCGCAGTTTGTCCACAGTTCTCAATTTTTATAAAAGTCCGTATTAATTTAATAAAAGTCCACAGTATTAATTTTTATAAAAGTCCACAGTTTGTCCACAGTATTAATTTTAATAAAAGTCCGCAGTTTGTCCACAGTTCTCAATTTTTATAAAAGTCCGCAGTTTGTCCACAGTATTAATTTTTATAAAAGTCCGCAGTTTGTCCACAGTATTAATTTTTATAAAAGTCCACAGTTTGTCCACAATTCTCAATTTTAATAAAAGTCCGCAGTTTGTCCACAGTTCTCAATTTTTAAAAAAAGTCCGCAGTTTGTCCACAGTTCTCAATTTTTATAAAAGTCCGCAGTTTGTCCACAGTATTAATTTTTATAAAAGTCCGCAGTTTGTCCACAGTATTAATTTTTATAAAAGTCCGCAGTTTGTCCACAGTATTAATTTTTATAAAAGTCCGCAGTTTGTCAACAGTTCTCAATTTTTATAAAAGTCCGCAGTTTGTCCACAGTTCTCAATTTTTATAAAAGTCCGTAGTTTGTCCACAGTATTAATTTTTATAAAAGTCCGCAGTTTGTCCACAGTATTAATTTTTATAAAAGTCCGCAGTTTGTCCACAGTTCTCAATTTTTATAAAAGTCCACAGTTTGTCCACAGTATTCATTTTTATAAAAGTCCACAGTTTGTCCACAGTATTAATTTTTATAAAAGTCCGCAGTTTGTCCACAGTATTAATTTTTATAAAATTCCGCAGTTTGTCCACAGTATTAATTTTTAAAAAAAGTCCGCAGTTTGTCCACAGTATTAATTTTTATAAAAGTCCACAGTTTGTCCACAGTATTAATTTTTATAAAAGTCCACAGTTTGTCCACAGTATTAATTTTTATAAAAGTCCACAGTTTGTCCACAGTATTAATTTTTATAAAAGTCCGCAGTTTGTCAACAGTTCTCAATTTTTATAAAAGTCCACAGTTTGTCCACAGTTCTCAATTTTAATAAAAGTCCGCAGTTTGTCCACAGTTCTCAATTTTTATAAAAGTCCGCAGTTTGTCCACAGTTCTCAATTTTAATAAAAGTCCGCAGTTTGTCCACAGTATTAATTTTTATAAAAGTCCACAGTTTGTCCACAGTTCTCAATTTTTATAAAAGTCCACAGTTTGTCCACAGTTCTCAATTTTTATAAAAGTCCGCAGTTTGTCCACAGTATTAATTTTTATAAAAGTCGACAGTTTGTCCACAGTTCTCAATTTTTAAAAAAGTCCGCAGTTTGTCCACAGTATTAATTTTTATAAAAGTCCACAGTTTGTCCACAGTATTAATTTTAATAAAAGTCCGCAGTTTGTCCACAGTATTAATTTTTATAAAAGTCCGCAGTTTGTCCACAGTATTAATTTTTATAAAAGTCCACAGTTTGTCCACAGTATTAATTTTTATAAAAGTTCGCAGTTTGTCCACAGTTCTCAATTTTTAAAAAAATCCGCAGTTTGTCCACAGTTCTCAATTTTAATAAAAGTCCGCAGTTTGTCCACAGTATTAATTTTAATAAAAGTCCGCAGTTTGTCCACAGTATTAATTTTTAAAAAAGTCCGCAGTTTGTCCACAGTATTAATTTTTATAAAAGTCCACAGTTTGTCCACAGTATTAATTTTTATAAAAGTCCGCAGTTTGTCCTCAGTATTAATTTTTGTAAAAGTCCACAGTTTGTCCACGGTATTAATTTTTATAAAAGTCCACAGTTTGTCCACAGTATTAATTTTTATAAAAGTCCACAGTTTGTCCACAGTATTAATTTTTATAAAAGTCCACAGTTTGTCCACAGTTCTCAATTTTTAAAAAAGTCCGCAGTTTGTCCACAGTATTAATTTTTATAAAAGTCCACAGTTTGTCCACAGTATTAATTTTAATAAAAGTCCGCAGTTTGTCCACAGTATTAATTTTTAAAAAAGTCCGCAGTTTGTCCACAGTATTAATTTTTATAAAAGTCCACAGTTTGTCCACAGTATTAATTTTTATAAAAGTCCGCAGTTTGTCCTCAGTATTAATTTTTGTAAAAGTCCACAGTTTGTCCACGGTATTAATTTTTATAAAAGTCCACAGTTTGTCCACAGTATTAATTTTTATAAAAGTCCACAGTTTGTCCACAGTATTAATTTTTATAAAAGTCCACAGTTTGTCCACAGTATTAATTTTTATAAAAGTCCGCAGTTTGTCCACAGTATTAATTTTTATAAAAGTCCACAGTTTGTCCACAGTATTAATTTTTATAAAAGTCCGCAGTTTGTCCACAGTTCTCAATTTTTATAAAAGTCCACAGTTTGTCCACAGTTCTCAATTTTAATAAAAGTCCGCAGTTTGTCCACAGTTCTCAATTTTTAAAAAAGTCCGCAGTTTGTCCACAGTATTAATTTTTATAAAAGTCCACAGTTTGTCCACAGTATTAATTTTTATAAAAGTCCGCAGTTTGTCCACAGTATTAATTTTTATAAAAGTCCGCAGTTTGTCCACAGTATTAATTTTTATAAAAGTCTACAGTTTGTCCACAGTTCTCAATTTTTATAAAAGTCCACAGTTTGTCCACAGTATTAATTTTTATAAAAGTCCGCAGTTTGTCCACAGTATTAATTTTTATAAAAGTCCGCAGTTTGTCCACAGTATTAATTTTTATAAAAGTCTACAGTTTGTCCACAGTTCTCAATTTTTATAAAAGTCCACAGTTTGTCCACAGTATTAATTTTTATAAAAGTCCGCAGTTTGTCCACAGTATTAATTTTTATAAAAGTCCGCAGTTTGTCCACAGTATTAATTTTTATAAAAGTCTACAGTTTGTCCACAGTTCTCAATTTTTATAAAAGTCCACAGTTTGTCCACAGTATTAATTTTTATAAAAGTCCGCAGTTTGTCCACAGTATTAATTTTTATAAAAGTCCGCAGTTTGTCCACAGTATTAATTTTTATAAAAGTCTACAGTTTGTCCACAGTTCTCAATTTTTATAAAAGTCCACAGTTTGTCCACAGTATTAATTTTTATAAAAGTCCGCAGTTTGTCCTCAGTATTAATTTTTGTAAAAGTCCACAGTTTGTCCACGGTATTAATTTTTATAAAAGTCCACAGTTTGTCCACAGTATTAATTTTTATAAAAGTCCGCAGTTTGTCCACAGTATTAATTTTTATAAAAGTCCGCAGTTTGTCCACAGTATTAATTTTTATAAAAGTCCGCAGTTTGTCCACAGTATTAATTTTTATAAAAGTCTACAGTTTGTCCACAGTTCTCAATTTTTATAAAAGTCCACAGTTTGTCCACAGTATTAATTTTTATAAAAGTCCGCAGTTTGTCCACAGTATTAATTTTTATAAAAGTCCGCAGTTTGTCCACAGTATTAATTTTTATAAAAGTCTACAGTTTGTCCACAGTTCTCAATTTTTATAAAAGTCCACAGTTTGTCCACAGTATTAATTTTTATAAAAGTCCGCAGTTTGCCCACAGTATTAATTTTTATAAAAGTCCGCAGTTTGTCCACAGTATTAATTTTTATAAAAGTCCGCAGTTTGTCCACAGTATTAATTTTTATAAAAGTCTACAGTTTGTCCACAGTTCTCAATTTTTATAAAAGTCCACAGTTTGTCCACAGTATTAATTTTTATAAAAGTCCGCAGTTTGCCCACAGTATTAATTTTTATAAAAGTCCGCAGTTTGTCCACAGTATTAATTTTTATAAAAATCCACAGTTTGTCCACAGTTCTCAATTTTTATAAAAGTCCACAGTTTGTCCACAGTATTAATTTTTATAAAAGTCCGCAGTTTGTCCACAGTATTAATTTTTATAAAAGTCCGCAGTTTGTCTACAGTATTAATTTTTATAAAAGTCTACAGTTTGTCCACAGTTCTCAATTTTTATAAAAGTCCACAGTTTGTCCACAGTATTAATTTTTATAAAAGTCCGCAGTTTGTCCACAGTATTAATTTTTATAAAAGTCCGCAGTTTGTCCACAGTATTAATTTTTATAAAAGTCTACAGTTTGTCCACAGTTCTCAATTTTTATAAAAGTCCACAGTTTGTCCACAGTATTAATTTTTATAAAAGTCCGCAGTTTGTCCACAGTATTAATTTTTATAAAAGTCCGCAGTTTGTCCACAGTATTAATTTTTATAAAAGTCTACAGTTTGTCCACAGTTCTCAATTTTTATAAAAGTCCACAGTTTGTCCACAGTATTAATTTTTATAAAAGTCCGCAGTTTGCCCACAGTATTAATTTTTATAAAAGTCCGCAGTTTGTCCACAGTATTAATTTTTATAAAAGTCCGCAGTTTGTCCACAGTATTAATTTTTATAAAAGTCTACAGTTTGTCCACAGTTCTCAATTTTTATAAAAGTCCACAGTTTGTCCACAGTATTAATTTTTATAAAAGTCCGCAGTTTGCCCACAGTATTAATTTTTATAAAAGTCCGCAGTTTGTCCACAGTATTAATTTTTATAAAAATCCACAGTTTGTCCACAGTATTAATTTTTATAAAAGTCCACAGTTTGTCCACAGTATTAATTTTTATAAAAGTCCACAGTTTGTCCACAGTATTAATTTTTATAAAAGTCCGCAGTTTGTCCTCAGTATTAATTTTTATAAAAGTCCACAGTTTGTCCACAGTATTAATTTTTATAAAAGTCCACAGTTTGTCCACAGTTCTCAATTTTAATAAAAGTCCGCAGTTTGTCCACAGTATTAATTTTTATAAAAATCCACAGTTTGTCCACAGTATTAATTTTTATAAAAGTCCACAGTTTGTCCACAGTATTAATTTTTATAAAAGTCCGCAGTTTGTCCACAGTATTAATTTTTAAAAAAAATCCGCAGTTTGTCCACAGTTCTCAATTTTAATAAAAGTCCACAGTTTGTCCACAGTTCTCAATTTTTATAAAAGTCCACAGTTTGTCCACAGTATTAATTCTTATAAAAGTCCACAGTTTGTCCACAGTTCTCAATTTTTATAAAAGTCCGCAGTTTGTCCACAGTATTAATTTTTAAAAAAGTCCACAATTTGTCCACAGTTCTCAATTTTAATAAAAGTCCACAGCTTGTCCACAGTATTAATTTTTATAAAAGTCCACAGTTTGTCCACAGTATTAATTTTTATAAAAGTCCGCAGTTTGTCCACAGTATTAATTTTTATAAAAGTCCACAGTTTGTCCACAGTTCTCAATTTTAATAAAAGTCCACAGCTTGTCCACAGTATTAATTTTTATAAAAGTCGACAGTTTGTCCACAGTTCTCAATTTTTAAAAAAGTCCGCAGTTTGTCCACAGTATTAATTTTTGTAAAAGTCCACAGTTTGTCCACAGTATTAATTTTTATAAAAGTCCACAGTTTGTCCACAGTTCTCAATTTTTATAAAAGTCGACAGTTTGTCCACAGTATTAATTTTTAAAAAAGTCCACAGTTTGTCCACAGTTCTCAATTTTAATAAAAGTCCACAGTTTGTCCACAATTCTCAATTTTTATAAAAGTCCACAGTTTGTCCACAGTATTAATTTTTATAAAAGTCCACAGTTTGTCCACAGTTCTCAATTTTAATAAGAGTCCACAGTTTGTCCACAGTATTAATTTTAATAAAAGTCCGCAGTTTGTCCACAGTATTAATTTTTATAAAAGTCCACAGTTTGTCCACAGTATTCATTTTTATAAAAGTCCGCAGTTTGTCCACAGTATTAATTTTTATAAAAGTCCACAGTTTGTCCACAGTTCTCAATTTTTATAAAAGTCGACAGTTTGTCCACAGTTCTCAATTTTTATAAAAGTCCGCAGTTTGTCCAAAGTATTAATTTTTGTAAAAGTCCGCAGTTTGTCCACAGTTCTCAATTTTTATAAAAGTCCGCAGTTTGTCCACAGTATTAATTTTTATAAAAGTCCACAGTTTGTCCACAGTTCTAAATTTTAATAAAAGTCCGCAGTTTGTCCACAGTTCTCAATTTTTATAAAAGTCCGCAGTTTGTCCACAGTTCTCAATTTTTAAAAAAGTCCACAGTTTGTCCACAGTATTAATTTTTATAAAAGTCCACAGTTTGTCCACAGTATTAATTTTTATAAAAGTCCGCAGTTTGTCCACAGTATTATTTTTTTATAAAAGTCCGCAGTTTGTCCACAGTATTAATTTTTATAAAAGTCCGCAGTTTGTCCACAGTATTAATTTTTATAAAAGTCCGCAGTTTGTCCACAGTATTAATTTTTATAAAAGTCCACAGTTTGTCCACAGTATTAATTTTTATAAAAGTCCGCAGTTTGTCCACAGTATTAATTTTAATAAAAGTCCACAGTTTGTCCACAATTCTCAATTTTTATAAAAGTCCACAGTTTGTCCAGTCATAACGTTTTCGAGAAAAATGCATATATGTGGGGGTACCTTTTGCCGGCAAATTTTGTTTAATGTCAATTGGCCCAGCTGTGTTTTCAATTCGCCACTCAGTATGTGTCATTTCGCTCCTCACAAGCGAGCGGCAAAATATGTTTCCAACATTTCGCCGCTCGAATAGGGGGATCATGCAAATACAGGTTCGCTTCCTGAATTTTTTTTTCCCCCTTTGCATTTTAATTGTTCATTTTCAAATTAATTTTTTTTTTATTTTCTCTTTTAGGAATAACTGTATAAGCATTAGAAATATTATAGATGAATTAATTTCTAATGAAATTGTTAATCCCTCTTTAGGATTAAATGATGAAAATTATTTGCAAATAGCAAATATACTTAATAATGGGTCCCAACATAACTTCGTGAAAGTTAATGGTTCAACGCGAAAATGGCGTTTACTTGTTAATAAAACGTTTTAAAGAATTTTAGTGACAAAAAACTCATTAATGCAACAGAATTATCTGCTAATGAGATTCAATTTCCGCTAAACGCGGATAGTTCTTTAAATTTTAAAGAAATATATATATCTGCTGATTTTGTTCAGAAAGATAAATCACAATTAGAGTTGTCGTCCAAGCCTGCGGACGAAAGTTTCGTCGCAAGCCGATTGAAGTGTTTGCGAAAAGACTGTAGGCTTGGAAATACCTGCCTAAATATTGATGTCGAAATATCTAAAGCTGTACCTAAAATTGGATATTCGTATCACATTTGTGATATAAAAGTGCAGCAGCTTAAAGAACTTTTTGAAGTCTGCTGCTCACTATTTTCCAAAAAAAAGTATTGGACACATTGTTCGAGAGCATTATTCTTTAACGAACAATGCTTGTAGTGTCAATTTTAATTCGGTTCGAATTAATTTGGATGGCTTCGTTGCATATGCTTATTGCAAGGATCCATCGTGCAACAAACTAAAGTGTGTTGGAAATTTTGATGGCAATGTCAAAGTCTACTCTAGTAGCATTGGCATAAGCCATTCAATAAACTAAAAAAAAAAAACTTTCCAGGGCAGAGGTATTAATCGTTTTCTTGAAAAGAAAGAATTAGCCACTCGCACAGCTTTTGAGTTCAAAAATCATTTGGCTCTAAATGCTAATAAGGAAAGAAAATTAGTTGGGAATGACCATTGCTTAATAAGCACTTATCCTAGTATAGGAACATGCGAGCAGAGGAAAGTGCTCGAAACGACTTTGACAAAGACGCATTTAAAGATGTGTACCAAATGCTATCCAATGGCTTTGGCCATTACATACAATTCTTGTCAACAAAGTTGGAATTGTTTCTGTGGAACATTGACCACATCCGTCTATTCCAAGACAATTTAAAAATAAATACATTGCATATTAATGCAACTGGAGGCATTGTAAAGCCGATTCCCATAGCTAAGAAAAGAATATTTCTTTATACTAAAGCTGCACATTTACCAGATAGGCAAGTGACATATCCTGTGGCAAATGCGATTCTCTCGAATCACACAGCCCATGACATTGGTCGCTTTTTAGGCGAACTGAATTTGTCATGTAAAAAATATCAAAGAAGCTAACTTCGGCAATGCCGAAGTTTATATATTGCAGTCCTTTGCAATAATTTTTTTACATTTTGAAATTTCTTTCGATTCATCAGCACACAAACAAAACATTCAAATTATTTCTCTTTTTACAAATTTTTCTTCTTCTTCCATCATTCCCTAAGCAAAGCACAACACGCATACACATACAGTTCGTGTAGCGCTGCGTCTGTGTGTGTGTATGCATGTGATCTGTTTGATTTGATGATGACGTAGTAGGCAGCAAGCAGCGCTGCCGACAGCGCTTAAACCGATTTGTATTGACTGTAACTTGTGTTCTATTTATCCGATCAGATTCAAATTTTGGGATCTAAGATTTTATATCAAATACTATCATATTGGTAAATTTCATGGGGATACTAAAAAAAAAAAAAAATTTGCAAAATGTTTCTTCAAGAACTATATGATATAGTAGTCCGATCCGTAAGATTTTCATACTTTATCTCACCCGGGTAATAAAAATCACCCAAAATTTCATCCCGATAGCTCTTAAGATGGCTGAGTAAAACGCGTACGCACAGACAGACAGACATGGCTTTATCGACTCAGCTTCTCATGCTGATCAAGAATATATATACTTTATGGGGTCGGAAACTTCTCCTTCTGTGCGTACAAACATCTGACCAATTTTATAATACCCTCTGCAAGGGTATAAAAAAAAACTTAAGTTACCTTCATGCAAACGCTTCATTACTAATGTAAGCTTTGCAATTATTGTAGCTATTTTAAAAGAATTGTTGCTGTAGTATTATAGAATACAATGAAATGTGCTTTCAGTATTTATATGAAAAAAAAACATTCATTTCCAGCAGTACTTGTACAATTCTGTACAAGTCATTACGCTAAGATAATGTGTAATGATATAGAGCGAACAATTGGTCTAGAAAATATAAGTTTTCGAGCTTTCATGAGAAATGCTCTGGGGGTTGGTTACAACATAACCCACATAAAAGACTTTGAGGAATGGTTCCAATATTTGGTAATCATTCTTTTGTCCCCATTTGAAAATGATGTGGTACTCAATGCCATTTCATATTTCAAAATTTGTTTCAGTTTAGGAGATAATGAAAGCGCAGATTTTGCGAAAAGCTCTACCAATAACGGTTGGGATAGTCTTAAGACTATAGCTAGCAAGAGTAGTTTAAAGAAACTTTTTACTAACTTTGCTAGTAAAATCCAAGATTTGATTTCGGAATTACCGGAATCGAGTGAACAAAATATTTATTATAGTCCTAAAATTCTTTACATTGATAGTGTAAATGGGCATCTCCTCGAAAAATGTCAAAGCATAGGATTCCTCTTCCGGTTGGGGCAGTTTTTGGTTCTTGTTAATATATGACAACTTGACGCCTCCAAACCTAAATCCACGCTTGCGGGCATATTGGCGCTTCCTCTTTTCGGCCCTGCTTTTAGGGGGGATGGTGGTGTTGATTTCATTAGCAGTTGCTGGCTTAGCTACTGCCTTCTGGCCTGTAATTCAGGTTAATTAAATTATCTATGTTACAATCTTTCATAATTTAAGTAAACTTACCCTTCGCCGCAACAATTTTTGGCTGGGTTGATGCCTTATTGCTTCCACTGCTGGAAGGAACAGGACGGACAACACGGCCACGAATTACAACTGGACGTCCTACACCAGGTCGAGCCACGTTAATATGAGCTGCACCAGATCGAACAGCTGGGCGAACTACGTTACCAACACCAACTGGACGAGCTACAGCAGGACGACCTACACCCGGCAGAGATACGCCAGGACCAGCAGGCTGGCCCCAGGCCCAGTTTGTTTACTTTCAATTTGTGGCTTAACATTTGCGTTTCTATTTACCATTGGAAAGCCAGAGTTTTGATTGGAATTCATATTCGATCTTTGTAGATTACAATTTCCCATCGAGGGTTGCTGCCAATTGTTTGGCCCGATTGATTGGCCAACATTTACTAACTTTGCTAGTAAAGTCCAAGATTTGATTTCGGAATTACCGGAATCGAGTGAACCAAATATTTATTATAGTCCTAAAATGGCAGATGTTGTTTTAGGGAAATGTGTGATGTTTGCCCTCCTCTGGACCAATTTAATAGGGATTTCTATTGATAGTTCTAATAAAAGGCCTAGCAATGGTCCAGTCGAATCGTTCTTTAAAACTTTAAAGCATTCTATTGTCAAAGAAAAAGAGATCTAAAGATATCCTGATTTGTCAGACAAACGGATACAGTTTAGTGGCTAAGCAAGTTGAACTTGTTCGCCCAGAAATCATGTATTCTTCCATTCCACATTGGTCGCTCATTAAGCCCAAAAAAAGGGCTGCAGTTTCTAAGCCTGTTTTAGACGAAACGTCAAATAGGAAGCTTTCAACTTACAAGGAAAGTTGGAGTAAAAGGGTCCCAAAAAAATTAAATGTGGTCTGTTCAAAGGTCAATTTACCGGACCAAGTGAGGAGGAAAAACAAAAACCCTTTGCAATCGAGGTAGGCTATAAGCAAATGCTGCTTAGCCATTCTAATCTAAACAGTTGCATTGCAAAAGATGTAAGGTATTACATTTTGCAATGCAAAAGTCCCTTTGAGCATGTGCACGGTGCTAATACTCAGGGATTCTTATATAATATA
The DNA here is from genome assembly GCA_018152135.1 of Drosophila paulistorum. Taxonomy (NCBI): domain Eukaryota; kingdom Metazoa; phylum Arthropoda; class Insecta; order Diptera; family Drosophilidae; genus Drosophila; species Drosophila paulistorum. Next base: position 60,386 of record JAECXG010000823.1, read on the forward strand.
GAGTTAGAAGATTTTGTCACGTGGTTGGGTAATGCTTGGTTATCCAACTTCTCTGTTGATGCTGCTATGACTGCGATCATTTTTGATCATAACAATAGCAGCATCATCAATGTTCCATGTCAATTGGGAGATGCTGCATTTTCAAATCAGTCTATTATTGAAAATGCATTAAAAACATCATTCGAAATAATAATAATTCCTCATTGTTATGAGAATCATTTCTATGTTTTATTTCTGAATAAAGATAAATTAGAATTTTATTCAAAATTCGTCATAACGTTTTCGAGAAAAATGCATATATGTGGGGGTACCTTTTGCCGGCAAATTTTGTTTAATGTCAATTGGCCCAGCTGTGTTTTCAATTCGCCACTCAGTATGTGTCATTTCGCTCCTCACAAGCGAGCGGCAAAATATGTTTCCAACATTTCGCCGCTCGAATAGGGGGATCATGCAAATACAGGTTCGCTTCCTGAATTTTTTTTTCCCCCTTTGCATTTTAATTGTTCATTTTCAAATTAATTTTTTTTTTATTTTCTCTTTTAGGAATAACTGTATAAGCATTAGAAATATTATAGATGAATTAATTTCTAATGAAATTGTTAATCCCTCTTTAGGATTAAATGATGAAAATTATTTGCAAATAGCAAATATACTTAATAATGGGTCCCAACATAACTTCGTGAAAGTTAATGGTTCAACGCGAAAATGGCGTTTACTTGTTAATAAAACGTTTTAAAGAATTTTAGTGACAAAAAACTCATTAATGCAACAGAATTATCTGCTAATGAGATTCAATTTCCGCTAAACGCGGATAGTTCTTTAAATTTTAAAGAAATATATATATCTGCTGATTTTGTTCAGAAAGATAAATCACAATTAGAGTTGTCGTCCAAGCCTGCGGACGAAAGTTTCGTCGCAAGCCGATTGAAGTGTTTGCGAAAAGACTGTAGGCTTGGAAATACCTGCCTAAATATTGATGTCGAAATATCTAAAGCTGTACCTAAAATTGGATATTCGTATCACATTTGTGATATAAAAGTGCAGCAGCTTAAAGAACTTTTTGAAGTCTGCTGCTCACTATTTTCCAAAAAAAAAGTATTGGACACATTGTTCGAGAGCATTATTCTTTAACGAACAATGCTTGTAGTGTCAATTTTAATTCGGTTCGAATTAATTTGGATGGCTTCGTTGCATATGCTTATTGCAAGGATCCATCGTGCAACAAACTAAAGTGTGTTGGAAATTTTGATGGCAATGTCAAAGTCTACTCTAGTAGCATTGGCATAAGCCATTCAATAAACTTAAAAAAAAAAAACTTTCCAGGGCAGAGGTATTAATCGTTTTCTTGAAAAGAAAGAATTAGCCACTCGCACAGCTTTTGAGTTCAAAAATCATTTGGCTCTAAATGCTAATAAGGAAAGAAAATTAGTTGGGAATGACCATTGCTTAATAAGCACTTATCCTAGTATAGGAACATGCGAGCAGAGGAAAGTGCTCGAAACGACTTTGACAAAGACGCATTTAAAGATGTGTACCAAATGCTATCCAATGGCTTTGGCCATTACATACAATTCTTGTCAACAAAGTTGGAATTGTTTCTGTGGAACATTGACCACATCCGTCTATTCCAAGACAATTTAAAAATAAATACATTGCATATTAATGCAACTGGAGGCATTGTAAAGCCGATTCCCATAGCTAAGAAAAGAATATTTCTTTATACTAAGGCTGCACATTTACCAGATAGGCAAGTGACATATCCTGTGGCAAATGCGATTCTCTCGAATCACACAGCCCATGACATTGGTCGCTTTTTAGGCGAACTGAATTTGTCATGTAAAAAATATCAAAGAAGCTAACTTCGGCAATGCCGAAGTTTATATATTGCAGTCCTTTGCAATAATTTTTTTACATTTTGAAATTTCTTTCGATTCATCAGCACACAAACAAAACATTCAAATTATTTCTCTTTTTACAAATTTTTCTTCTTCTTCCATCATTCCCTAAGCAAAGCACAACACGCATACACATACAGTTCGTGTAGCGCTGCGTCTGTGTGTGTGTATGCATGTGATCTGTTTGATTTGATGATGACGTAGTAGGCAGCAAGCAGCGCTGCCGACAGCGCTTAAACCGATTTGTATTGACTGTAACTTGTGTTCTATTTATCCGATCAGATTCAAATTTTGGGATCTAAGATTTTATATCAAATACTATCATATTGGTAAATTTCATGGGGATACTAAAAAAAAAAAAAAAATTTGCAAAATGTTTCTTCAAGAACTATATGATATAGTAGTCCGATCCGTAAGATTTTCATACTTTATCTCACCCGGGTAATAAAAAGCACCCAAAATTTCATCCCGATAGCTCTTAAGATGGCTGAGTAAAACGCGTACGCACAGACAGACAGACATGGCTTTATCGACTCAGCTTCTCATGCTGATCAAGAATATATACACTTTATGGGGTCGGAAACTTCACCTTCTGTGCGTACAAACATCTGACCAATTTTATAATACCCTCTGCAAGGGTATAAAAAGAAACTTAAGTTACCTTCATGCAAACGCTTCATTACTAATGTAAGCTTTGCAATTATTGTAGCTATTTTAAAAGAATTTTTGCTGTAGTATTATAGAATACAATGAAATGTGCTTTCAGTATTTATATGAAAAAATGAAGTAAGTAAGTCGTCTCGCCGACTTAGGTATACCATACACCAGTAAAACAAATATTTCAAATTTGTAATTTTGCTGGGTATTAGTATTAAATTTAAGTGTGCCAAATTTGATTCCATAAGATAAAAAATTACGAGAGATAATCGAGTTTTTCAAATTTCGGGGGCGGAAAGGGGCGTGGCAAAAATTTGAAACAAACTTGATCACTCTACATACTACACGAGCCTACATTCCAAATTTGGTGACTCTATCTCTTATAGTCTCCGAGATCTAGGCGTTCATACGGACGGACGGACGGACAGACGGACATGGCTAGATCGACTCGGCTGTTGATACTGATCAAGAATATATATACTTTATGGGGTCGGAAAAGCTTCCTTCTGCCTGTTACATACATTTTGGCGACTTTAATATACCATTTCACCCTATGGGTGTATGGTATAAAAACATTCATTTCCAGCAGTACTTGTACAATTCTGTACAAGTCATTACGCTAAGATAATGTGTAATGATATAGAGCGAACAATTGGTCTAGAAAATATAAGTTTTCGAGCTTTCATGAGAAATGCTCTGGGGGTTGGTTACAACATAACCCACATAAAAGACTTTGAAGAATGGTTCCAATATTTGGTAATCATTCTTTTGTCCCCATTTGAAAATGATGTGGTACTCAATGCCATTTCATATTTCAAAATTTGTTTCAGTTTAGGAGATAATGAAAGCGCAGATTTTGCGAAAAGCTCTACCAATAACGGTTGGGATAGTCTTAAGACTATAGCTAGCAAGAGTAGTTTAAAGAAACTTTTTACTAACTTTGCTAGTAAAATCCAAGATTTGATTTCGGAATTACCGGAATCGAATGAACAAAATATTTATTATAGTCCTAAAATGGCAGATGTTGTTTTAGGGAAATGTGTGATGTTTGCCCTCCTCTGGACCAATTTAATAGGGATTTCTATTGATAGTTCTAATAAAAGGCCTAGCAATGGTCCAGTCGAATCGTTCTTTAAATCTTTAAAGCATTCTATTGTCAAAGAAAAAGAGATCTAAAGATATCCTGATTTGTCAGACAAACGGATACAGTTTAGTGGCTAAGCAAGTTGAACTTGTTCGCCCAGAAATCATAAGGGTAAGCCCAAAAAAAGGGTTGCAGTTTCTAAGCCTGTTTTAGACGAAACGTCAAATAGGAAGCTTTCAACTTACAAGGAAAGTTGGAGTAAAAGGGTCCCAAAAAAATTAAATGTGGTCTGTTCAAAGGTCAATTTACCGGACCAAGTGAGGAAGAAAAACAAAAACCCTTTGCAATCAAGGTAGGCTATAAGCAAATGCTGCTTAGCCATTCTAATCTGAACAGTTGCATTGCAAAAGATGTATGTCTCTTTGAGCATGTGCACGGTGCCAATACTCAGGGATTCTTATATAATATAGAGTTAGAAGATTTTGTCACGTTGTTGGGTAATGCTTGGTTATCCAACTTCTCTGTTGATGCTGCTATGACTGCGATCATTTTTGATCATAACAATAGCAGCATCATTAATGTTCCATGTCAATTGGGAGATTCTGCATTTTCAAATCAGTCTATTCTTGAAAATGCATTAAAAACATCATTCGAAATAATAATAATTCCTCATTGTTATGAGAATCATTTCTATGGTTTATTTCTGAATAAAGATAAATTAGAATTCACCTTTTTGGATCCCTTTGGGGAAACATTCAAGTCATTCGATATTATTCGAATTTACTTAAGTCTTTTAAACATGTTCCGTTGGTTCATGAAATCCAAAAAGATTCTTTCAATTGTGTTATTTTTATACTACAATATTCCAAATGCTATATCATGGTTCCATACCATACTTGAAAATTTGACATCTGCAACTGTTTTCAGAAATCAGATGATTAATAAATTAATTAACTGCAGTGACTCAGTCCTAAACACATGCCTGCATTGCTCAGACCAGACATCTCAGCCTAATTATTTTAGTTGCAGTAAATGTGATAGGTTTCTTTGCACTAAGTGCTTGGAAAGCCTTAGCTGATACAAATTTTATTTGTAAGCTATGTGAGGTATAAATTTACCTTAAAGTTTTAGTTGTGGACATGGTAACCATTTTAAAAAAAGAAGAGCGTGTCGTCTTGCGTGAAACACGTGGACTAGGCCTACTGGGGAACCACTATAAAAAAACGCGCCATGAACTCTACCTCAAGGTGGTGTGGAAAAGAGTTCAAAACAGGTGGTAAGTTTTTTTTATTACTTCTACAATTCAAAAAAAGTACGATCTCCTTAGATCGTAGGGAATTCCTTTTCATGATCCGACCATTTTGATCATTTTGATAATACCGGCCAGGATGGCGGAGAAGAACGCAGACAAATTATAGCCGAAACGGTAGTCAGTAAAAAGAGTTTTCATTTTTTTTTTATATCAACAAATATATGTATGCTCTTGAAAATTTGTGCTTTCTCGCCAAAGTCTGCGCATTTTTTGACACAGTTAGTATGGGGCATGATGAAATTAGTACAAGGTGGTCCCGTCGGCAAATCGTACGGTCCTATGCATGATAAAATAAGTAAACCGACAACTGAGATTACGTCACAGCTAACCTAATGACAGATTCCAGATAATGTCACTCGGAAAAATCAACAAAATTAGGGTATCTTACTAGCGGTGTGACACATTTTGGGTTCTATATTGTTTTATGGGCTCGGCTCGTGTAAATTGTTAGAGAATAAAAGAAAAAATTTAAACAAAAACAAAAAAACCGTTGATGACAAACTGTTTGACGCAACTCGATGGAGCATCCAACATGCAACATCCATCTCCAACATGCTCGCAACCCAACACGCAACATGCATCCAACATGCAACCCAACCTCATATGAGTACAAATCGTATGGAATTCCGAATGCAGTCGAGCAAAAGAGTCGAACTCCGACCGTCGTGTCGAGCAAAATTCAATCGGCAGTTTGAGTTTGAGTGAATTGCCCAAGTAAGACCTCGTCGTGAGCAGCGCTGCTGCCGACGGGCCTTAAAAAATTGGTCTCATGATGAAATAACTTGCAGAAAGTGCGAGTGAAAGAAGCATAGTACAGAAGTGCTCACAAGAACAATCACATCACCGTTTCACTCGCACTCTGTACTATCCTTTTTTCACTCGCACTTACTGCAAGTTATTTCATCATGAGCGAACTAGATGATTGCTCGAAAGAACATATACACATGCAGACGCAACGTTGCACTGCAACTGCATATGTGTTCGTGTACATATCCAATAGGCTTGCAAAGGAGATGGGAAATGCCGGGTATAGCGAAATTGAAAGAGATGCACTCTATCAGCCTCTACACCGAAAAGTTTTGCTGTTCTTTTCGCTCAGGTTATCTTCTCTCTCTTTCTAACCTTCTCTGTTTGCGCAGTTCTTTTTACCGTTTTCTAGAAACAGAAAAACAAGAAATCAATTTTCCCCATTGGTTTAGCCCAGGGGTAGGCACGCATACAATCAAAAATAAGGCTTTGCATTTGTGTGTGGCAACAAACACGAAGTACGAAACTGTTTCTTGCTTTACACTAAAAAAAACTGTTTAGCTAAAATAATAAGGTTAAAATGTTTGGAAAAATTTTTAAATGCATTAAAATTAGGTCATAACAGTAATGTAAAATTATTATTTAATGCTTTATAACCAGATTTAAAGGAATTTGACAGTAAATAACGCATGACACATCAAATCCAAATTTTTAATAAGGAAAAAATTAATTTATTCAGTTGTCAACAAACATTTTTTTAAGTGTACTTTTGACATGTCACGCGCAGTGACGGTAAGTGTATACATTTTATTAATATTTCTGTCCTTAAACAGCATTTTAAATAAAAACATATGAATGTACGAATAAATGTTGTGCTGACTGTAGCTACAGGCAAATGCACAGAGAAACGAAAAGAGCAAAGCGACGCGCGCAGCAATCCCAAAGAGAAACAAGAACAACAAAGCACAGACGGACGAAAATGCCGGTTAGCAACAACAACAATGTGTTACTTTCTCGCTTATTGCTTTCCGTTTTCCGCTTTGTCGCGTGCCGAAAACGCAGAGTATAAATAGGCACAGCCGGCAATGCAAACCTGCATGTTAACATGATATGAAATGTATCTGTAAAAGGTACCAATGAATTATCTTAGAATATAAAATTGTTGTATATAAACAATTCAAGCGCTATCACTTTTATTTTCATTCATAGGTATAGGTATAGGGTATACAAAAATCATCGTACCAAAAATTATTCTTCTCGAATGAGAAAATTTGTTTTCGGCAGCCGATTGGGTTTCGATAATGAAATTAATTCGTTCGGGTGTCGTCGGCTAACCTTCTGCCGACGTCGGTGGCTCGGACGATGCGGCGACAATCGCGTACCACCACTACTATAGGGTATACAAAAGTCATCGTACCAAGAATTATTCACATTTTCTTATTTTAACATTTCTTTCATCCGGTGCACATAATTAAAATCCTCTTTACATTTTCAAATGTGTCAGCGCTTTAAATACAAATTTACGGCAAATTGTTTGGATAAAACCATCACCTCAGATCAAAAAATAAATTTGCAAATTAATATCACAACAAAGCATGTCGGCCTGTAAAACCCAATCATGTATGTATCGAAGTCCCTGGAAGGGCATCATTCGAAGTCCTGGGCAGGACATCCTCCAAGGGAATTTGGTTTACCTCACTTATTTATTTTGAAAACACTTAATTTAATTTTTTTTGTTTATATTTGATGCACAATAGTGATGTAAATTTCAATAAAAAATCGTTGTCTATGTTCATCGATGGTTCCAATGTTAATAATCGATGGTGCTTAAAACCACCGGGCTAATATCTCGATGAATCGATGAACATACTTATGTCTGATGTTTTTCTAAATTAATAAAGCTCTAATAATTAAAAGTTCTCATAATAGTATTTAAATATTATTAATCTTAAATGAATAAGGTATTAATATAATGTTGAAACCCGCTGGTCTCTTTTCTAAATGTTGGCCTTATCTTTAAAAAACTGATATGATATGATATGAGCTTATTCAATTTATTTGTTAGTCGGTGAAAAACACTTTACGTTATCTTTGTTGCCAATCTGAAAAAAATACTCTTAAGTTTATAGCTTAAGTAAGGGCTTTTTAAAAACAGCTTCATTTAATTATATTATAAAATACCATAAGTAGCAAATTGAACCGATGTTTTGGTCAAACATCGATACATAGCTGAACATCGACATCGACCAAAACATCGAGAAACATCGCCAAAAGAACATCTGTGTTCTATGCATCTATGTTTTATTTACATCACTACTGATAAGTTTTATGGGGGTCCTAATTGCAATCTTCAAAATTGTATCTTTCAATAAAACTTAAAGAAATGAAACACAAATGGTTTTAATCCTTTTTACTTCATTTAATGATCCGTATTGAAACATCTTGTTTAAAAATTTTAATTCAGCGACGGTATTTTCTGACAGATTGGCCATTTCAAATGCAGCAAGAATTTTAGCAATATTTATTTGATAGGAAGTTGCTTTTAATACAGTTTGTGGCGACTGATTTGACACAACAAATTTATATAAAATAAAAAGCGTGCTTAGTTTTAAATATATCAAAATAATACTAAAATTTTGCCTCCATCCGCTTCAGTGGCGGATAACTCGCTAATTTTAGCGGAATTACCTCCGGCCTTGTTATCACTATCGTCGCGTTCAAGCTTTTGCTTAAACAGTGCCTCAATGGTCTCGGCCTGACCCGTTGGCACGACTTCGGTGCGTGTTACTGTGCGGGTGTCTTTGGTAACCATTATATTGCCACTGGCGGCGCCTTTATCGCTGCCATTTGATTTGTTAGACTCGTCGGAGCGGGACAAAAGCGCAGCTTGTTCCTTGGCTTTGATTTCAATACGATCCGTCTCAATGCAGGCATTTTCCATGCCCTCGAACTCCTTCAAACTGGATATGGATATATCATCACCTGGAGCTGTGCCGCTTCCACTATGACGGACGACATAACGGCGTGTAAAACTTCCATTGCTGGAGTCTGTAGAACCGTGGAGTGTGCGATTTCGATTTTCCAGGAAAATAGCTAGCTCTAGAGATTCAATTTCCTGCGTGAATTAACTAAATATTATTCTCTTTATGCAGATCCCAAAGCGATGTCGCTGAAGTTGATGGGGCGGCGACGGCGGCCATACCGCTCTACCAGTTCAACGACCTTGTTGAATTTCCATCTGCATTGGCTCCTCCGCCCTAATTCGTCCATACATTTCCCGATATCTAGCTAACTCTCCAATTGTAAGATTCTGTGCCAGTATAGGCAACAGTTCCAAATGTTGAGCTAGCAACTCATCCATAATCAGCTGGAAAAAAAAAAAACCAAAAATATCAAATAATTTTTCGCCGATTGTTTCTTACCTCTTCCTGAAGGCATTGCCTATACCAATCAAGGGCAAAATAGATCAAATACCCAATCAAAAGTACCAGAATTGGCGTCATCACGGTTATCATGTGCTCATCGACAAACCTAACTACACTATGAGCCTTCAGGAAACACCCGCAGCTAGATTACCATTTATTGCAGAATGGATGCAGGTTTACGCGTTCATGAAATGGTCCGACTGCGGTATTCATTAAACTTGAAATATTTTTTTTTAGATATAAGTTTCCGGGCATTGAGAATTACGCACAAAAATAAAATACCGAAATATCGAAAAATTGGATTTACGAGATTTTCTGCGATGGAAAACCAATAATTTTGAATTCATATTTTTTTTTGAAACTCAACTATTTCATTTACTTCTATAATTTTACTTATCTCCATGCTATCGATACTATACTTTTCGGAGTCTAGACTATAAATCTTTGATTTTGAATCCGGTTCAGTGGCGGATAACTCGCTAATTTTTGCGGAATTACCTCCGGCCTTGGTATCACTATCGTCGCGTTCAAGCTATTGCTTAAACAGTGCCTCAACGGTCTCGGCCTGACCCGTTGGCACGACTTCGGTGCGTGTTACTGTGCGGGTGTCTTTGGTAACCATTATATTGCCAGCGGCGGCGCCTTTATCGCTGCCATTTGATTTGTTAGACTCGTCGGAGCGGGACAAAAGCGCAGCTTGTTCCTTGGCTTTGATTTCAATAAGATGCGCCTCAATGCAGGCATTTTCCAGGCCCTCGAATTCCTTCAAACTGGATATGGATATATCATCACCTGGAGCTGTGCCGCTTCCACTATGACGGACGACATAACGGCGTGTAAAACTTCCATTGCTCGAGTCTGTAGAACCGTGAAGTGTGCGATTTCGATTTTCCAGGAAAATAGCTAGCTCTAGAGATTCAAATTCCTGCAGACTACTCATGGATACATCGTCGTGTTCGCCACGTGTGTGATATCGCCTTGCTGCTAACACATCGTATTCGGGAGTGCTTGAGAATGAATCCATAAATGTAAAATCTGTTCAAAACCAAAGTAAATATTAATTTATTTCGGATTATAGTTTGTGTGAATTAACTAAATATTATTCTCTTTATCCAGATCCCAAAGCGATGTCGCTGGAGTTGATGGGGGCGGCGACGGCGACGGCGGCCATACCGCTCTACCAGCCCAACGACCTTGTTGAATTTCCATCTGCATTGGCTCCTCCGCCCTAATTCGTCCATACATTTCCCGATATCTAGCTAACTCTCCAATTGTAAGATTCTGTGCCAGTATAGGCAACAGTTCCAAATGTTGAGCTAGCAACTCATCCATTATCAGCTGAAAAAAAAACCAAAAATATCAAATAATTTTTCGCCGATTGTTTCTTACCTCTTCCTCAAGCCATTGCCTATACCAATCAAGGGCAAAATAGATCAAATACCCAATCAAAAGTACCAGAATTGGCGTCATCACGGTTATCATGTGCTCATCGACAAACCTAACTACACTATGAGCCTTCAGGAAACACCCGCAGCTAGATTACCATTTATTGCAGAATGGATGCAGGTTTACGCGTTCATGAAATGGTCCGACTGCGGTATTCATTAAACTTGAAATATTTTTTTTAGATAAAAGTTTCCGGCCATTGAGAATTACGCACAAAAATAAAATACCGAAATATCGAAAAATTGGATGTTGTAATGTACACAATCCGAAATGAATCCAGATCATGCACATCCCCTCTTAGTCAAAGAATGTTATTTGATCCAAGAGGAGGTCAGGTTTGGTCTATATATATGTAGTAACGCATTCCCGATTTATCAGATATTATGATGGGCAAGAGCACCACAAATCAGGTCAAAGCCAACATGTACGGGCTGAATGTACCGAGAAGTTTTGGTCCGGGTGGGACTTCTGGCTGTCGGCTAGCAAACAGTCATTGGGGGGGTTCGTTGGACCAGCAATTACTCAAGACACAAAGTCCCTAGAGCACGAATATTACACAATTACATAATAAAAGAATTTAACTAGAAGGATAGAGAAAGAGATTATATTAATATCACACGAATAGGGAAGCTATGAGGATGGTATTATACATAGCTTCGCGTCTAAACCCTCCCAACCAATGATTTTCCTGTCGCAAGATTCTGGAAAATCCCAATATAATTCAGCTCACCGGTCACATTTCGCTACAAGGAAGATCACACAACTTTTACTGAAACAAATGATATTTATTCACGAGGGTTACGGAATACCAAAATACTTCAATAAGTCGGAAATATAATCTGATTTAAACAAACTAGATACAAGGTTCTTATAATAAACGGTAATCAAATGAAATAATTGGATCATTTCGGGCATCCAATAGCCAAATTAGGGATAATATGTGTTGTTTTGGTGAATCTTAATTGTAAGGTGGATATATATAAACTTATCGGTAATCAAAAATAAAAAGGTCAAAAAAATGAAATTTGGAAGTCTCCAATTAAATTTATTTAAATTATAAACGTAGACTCGCTTTCACAGTCAAAGGTGATTTACTTCAACTTTAATAATTTTCTTTTAACATTATTTAACTAGAGAGAGCTTTTTTTCTTATTCGCGGATTATTTGACGCAGAACTTTCTTTCTTTTTGCAAACAAAAACAGGGAAATGCCAGAACGAACATGATTTATGATTCAGAACTTAGGACTTACCCATCCGTACGGTCCGTCGAAGGCCTTCGTCGTCCTCTGGATGATGCTTAGGAATCAGAATTCAAAAAAAGGTAAATATTTACTACAGCTACTCGAGATTTCAGTGTTGGAAAATAAAAAACGGCTAAGAATCCGCTAAATTGCGTTTTAGTGTTGGTTAACGCTGTTATTTTAGGTTTTGGTGTTGCCAGACTGTCTTGTTTTTTGGCGCGTATTTTGAACAGTTTTTTTTTTTTGGCGGGCAACTTAAACCGTATTGTTAATTTCAATTTTTTTTCCCCCAACCCAGTACTGCGAAAAAAATTTGAAAAATATTACTTAAAAGTAAGACTTAAAATACTGATTAAAATATTAAGAACAAAAAAGAGTTAATTTCAAAATAAAATGAAAAATAAAAACAAAACCAATAATAGAAAAATTAAAAAAAAAAAATCATCAAAATGACGGATGATGAGTTGCTTGAATTTTAAATAAAGTAAATTCAAAAATACATAAATAAAAATACAAATAGTGACTGATTGTAAAAACTATATATTAAAAAAAAACACAAAAATTAAAATGAAGCTAAAAAAATATATGGGGGCGCATGTATATGATACGTATATACAAAATGTGTATGGGTTCGAGTCCCAGCGAAGAATTTTTTTTATTATGCGCATTGTTTTCATATGCATATATGTATAAAAGGAATAGAGGTTCGAATCCTAGGGGAGGCGATTTTTTTTTTTTTAATAAAAATTTCTTTCTTTGCTTATTATTTCTTTCTCATAATAAAGAAAGCTGTTGTTTTGTAATAGTACGATTGAATTTGTTTGGTTAATTATTTAAATAAAATATGAGAAAAGATTATTAGTATGATACAATGGATCAAGTCTTATTTGTTTGCAGCAAATTTGTTTCCAGTTGTACAAACATACATACATTTGTATATGTTCATATAAATACATAACAATTTTAACTTAAATGAGAAAGACAAATTTAACAATTACATATTTCATTAAGTTTCATTCATATTCTTAAGGAGAGCCTGCATAAACATATCTAAAATTATTATTGAGAAAAAATCAAAATTTTTTGGCAGTCGTGTACCACAATGCAAAAACCCATTATTTCATCGGCACCATATTCACCCCCCTATTCTCAAAATCGAGCGGCGAATTGGCTTTGCTGAAGAAATATGTATATGCCCCTACATTTATGCATTTTTGTCGAAAACCTTCCCAACATTCGGATTTCAATTCTAGGCACATATTCTAGAAAGTCCAGTGAACATTCTGGCATTCAACCTTCAATGAGCTGTGTTCTAGGAAAAGTGTGCATTGGCTCCAAAGTCGGGGCATTTTTTGTATGGGGATATAACATGGGGGAAGAAGAAGAGAGCTGAGCGGCGAATCTCAAATTGAGGCGAATTGTCTTCGATCAAAAAATATTTATTTTTTTGAGGTACCCATATATTTTTAAATATTTCTCGAAGACCTTCCCAACATTCAGAATGAAACTCCGAACATATATTCTAGAAAGTCCATTGATCATTCTGGCATTCAAGCTTCAATGAGCTGTGTTCTTGGAAATGTGTGCTAGCCAGTTAAAATTAAAGCATTTTTTTTGCATATTTTGTATGGGGAAAATCGTGGGTGGCCAACAAAAATGCAATTTTCTCGAAAACTGTTCCATTTTAATTGAAATTTTTTGGGGACTAAAATGAATAATTGGGGAAAATTCTGGCATTTCATTGTCAATGAGCTGTGTTCTTGCAGCTGTGCCACACGAATACGTAAAATGCCCATTTTCATGGACAAATTGTAAATATATAGAATGCTCGAAATCCCCCAAAATTGAATTAAAACAAAAATTTCATCCATTCTTTATAATTTAACACTTTATTTCATTCAAAAATGTTCATAAATAGCTGAAAAATTGAAAATTAAAAATACAAAAAAATTAACAGTGGGTTAACAGAGGGTTGTGGATAACTCGACATTAACAGTGTGGCTAACTTTACGCACATAAAAAACCAAGGAATGGAAGAAAACATCGATGGTTGGCAATAACTATCGACTGAAATCATTTTTAGCACATCTGGCAGCACTGTCGTTGCCAAAAGCGCCACCTACCATTTGAATTCACGAAAACAACGTACAAATCCTGTTACCGTTAATCTATTATCACTAAAAATTATCTTAGTCTAGTCATATTTATTTTGTCGGTAACCCAATAATCAAATTAATTGTCCGTTTGAAGTGCTAACGGTAAATATCGCATAATGAAGATGGTAGTGCACAACATCAATTAACACTTACCAACAAGTGCAGTCGCTCTCACAAAGACAACAACCACCTGTATGTCACTGTGGCCTCCAGCTCCTTCACCCCCACAAACACATATGCATATATAGAAAGAGAGAAAGAAAGAAAGAGAGAGCTTTCGCCTAGGCTTCGGCCGTGGTGCACACCCTGTCTCAATTGAGCTAACAGGGTATATACATACATACATATGTAGGTATCTTTCGTTAAGTGATTGTATGGGCTTGATACAAAGAAACACATATTTAAACTATGTACAAAAACTGCCTGTTGACAGGGGCAAGTTCCTTATTTAAATCTGAAACAGGGTATATTCAAGTCGGTAATCCCAATGGCTTATGTATGTTTGACGCGTGCTGAGCTTCGGCTCATTAGCACTCACCTTACCGTTTTTTACCGTTGCTCATTCGTATCTGTATCTTCAACGTTGAACGTTGTCGCTTCGCTTCGTGTGCGGGTGTGTTGTTGTTTTTTGGCGCGTTGTCGTCGACGTTGTGTTATTTCGTTGCGTTTGCGTTGTTCTTATTAACTTTTTTCTTTCGTTTACTACGTCCGCTACGCCTCTACGTGCACCCTACCGCCGCGGTCTCATGTTTCAATGATCTTCTGTTTGGAAATTAAAAACAAAAATTGTTTTTTACGCGCTCTAACCGTAGCGTAGGTAGTGATAGTGATCCTCCCGCTTCTCAATCCCACCACCCCCGATCCAGATGACATAGCCGGTGTTAATATTCTACGTGTGTGAAGTTGCATTCTGGCCGAAGAAAGAAAGAAAAAAAGAAGTATTTGTTATGTGTTTTAGACATTTTTATTTTTTTTATTATCAGCAAATGTGCTGTTACCTTGAAGTGCAACGGTAACAAGCCATAAGCAGCGACGTCGACAGAGCACCCTCTTTGGCCACATCTCTCTCTCGCTCTCTCTGTTCTCGAGTGATTTTGTGTTTGTTTCTGTATATAAAGTGCGTAACAACAACAATACTAATAATAGTAATTAAAAGTTTATGAACAGCTATTAAAATAAAATAAAAAAAAAAACAAAATAATCAAGCGAAACTCAGTAAGACGACAAAACAAAAAACAAGCAGCGGCTTTGGCTGCGTCGTCGGCTGCGGCAGAACGTTTAAGTAAGCAGCGAGCAGAGCAAAAAATAGCAACAAAATGTTGAAAAACTGTTGAGGTTCGTATCTCTCTCTTTCTTTCTATCTGTGTGTGTGTGTGTGTGTGTGTGTATGAATACGTGGTTTAGTTGCTGCTTCAGTGCATATGCTGCTGGCATGGGGCCACCCCTGCAACCCCCAAACCCCACAAACACACGTCTGCCTCTCTTTCTTTAACTGACTAGAGGGGGCCAACATGCTGTTGGCTTCGCTGTCAGCGTTGACGCTGACGTGTGCGCTAACTTGGTTGCTCTACTTTATTCTGTTCTTTGGCATGTTTTGTTGTTGCTTTTATTTTTGTGTTTTTGGTTTTTTTTTTTGCGGCAATAACAAAATAACAACAAAGTTGATTACATACTCTTTCCCCACCCCTCGAACAACAGAACCATCGAAAAAGCTCACACACAGTTAAACATAGTAAAAAAAAAAATATATCAAAAAGAGGCAGACAGAGAAATTATAATTTACATATGTATGTACATATGTATGTATGTATGGATGTATGTATGTATGTATACATTTTTTTTTACTCAAACCAACCTTTCGACTTGCCGTTACCCTTTGAATTTACAACGAAAGGAAAAGTGAATCGATGTGAATCCTCACTAAGTACGCCAGAACATTTATTAATTATTCAAGAAATGTGTGATAGAAAAAAAGAACACAGCGACTTTGGCGTACTCTCTACGTAAAGAAGAAAAAATTCACTTGGGTTGTGGTCATAAAATTATACCAATTTGAGTTTGGGCAGATCCGATCAGATTATTATTAACTTTGTAAATTGTGTAATTTATTATTTTACAACCTTTTATATTTTATTGGAATGTTTTGAAATATTTGAAAGACAGTAGAATCCCGTTATAACTTCTCCGCTTATAACGTCCGTCCGGTTATAGCGACTAAGATTCGACGAGTGATTGGTTGGTCCCAATACAAACTTACATATGTACATATATGAAAGGCCCTCCGGTTAGTACGTCTTCCGGATATAACGACGAAAATCGTCGGTCCCTTGTGCGTCATTATAACCGGATTCTACTGTAAATAATATTTACATTTGAATTAAAGTTATGTTGAAATTTGTACAAACATTTTTTATATGATATAATTTATAAACTCTTTAACCCATCTACTTATAGCTTAAATTAGCTATAGCTTTTTTATACCCTTGCAGAGGGTATTATAAAATTGGTCAGATGTTTGTAACGCACAGAAGGAGACGTTTCCGACCCCATAAAGTATATATATTCTTGATCAGCATGAGAAGCTGAGTCGATATAGCCATGTCCGTCTGTCCGTCGGTGCGTACGCGTTTTACTCAGCCATCTTAAGAGCTATGGGGATGAAATTTTTTTTGGGGGCTTATTTTTACCCAGGTGAGATAAAGTATGAAAATCATCGGGATCGGACTACTATATCATATAGCTCTGGAACAAAAATTTTTGCAAAAATTGGAGTATCCCCATGAAATTTAGCAATATAATAGAATTTGATATAAAATCTCAGATCCCAAAATTTGAGTTTGATCGGATAAATAGAACACAAGTTACAGTCAATACAAATCGGTTCTACGTCATCAGCAAATCAAACAGAGCACATGCATACGCACACACAGACGTAGCGCTACACGTATGTATGTATGTATGTGTATGCGTGTTGTGCTTTGCTTAAAAATTTGTAGTGAAAAGAGAAATAATTTGAATGCTTTGTTTGTGTGTTGATGAATTGAGTTGCAAGGAAAGAAATTTCAAAATGTAAAAATATTATTGCAAAGGACTGCAAGGGTATATAAACTTTGGCATAGCCGAAGTTAGCTTCTTTGATATTTTTAGTTTAAGAACCATATTCGCGAATCTGAACAAATGGAAAGGCTTTCGTGTTAGGTGTCTCGAAATAATATTCGAATTGCGTTCTTTTAAAAGGGGCCTTAAACCCCATTAGAAACTAGTGAGGTAAATTTTAATAAAAAAATAAACGCAGTCATCGATGGTTACAATATTAATCGGAGTTGGGCTAAAACATCGGAGCTATAGCCTTCATGCATCCGAAGTACAGCTGTGTTCAAAAATATAGTAGCGCATCACCTTACAACATTTATATTAATTTTTCGACATGTTAAAAATTAAAAATTAAATTTTGACTTCATATTTTTCAAAGAATGGGATATAAATATGAGAATAGTGATTAGATTCCCTTTGCTTCCTGAACTCTTTGCCAAAGCTCAGCTTTTTTGGATGGATTTGATGTTGCCACAAACCGCTTAACATCATCCCATAAGTCCTCGATCCGATTAACATCTGGGGACTGAGGTGGCCATAGACTAACATCGATCTTTTCGGATGCAAACCAATGTTTCGCGAGCATTCTGGTATGTTTCGGATCGTTATCCTGTTGAAATGTCCATTTTATAGGCATATATCTATATCTAATATATCTATAAAACATATCTATCCATAATGCCGATTATCACATGGATAGGGCCAACGGAGTTGTAAGAAAAGCATGCAAATATCATTATGCTTATGCCACAATGCCTAACTGTTATTTTTGGTGTACCTAGGATTATTTTCGGAAAGCAAGACAGTTTTATTTGACGAAAGAATGGCCTTATACCCCATTAGAAACTAGTAAGATGAACGCAGTTATCGATGGTTGCAATATTAATCGATGTTGGGCTAAAACATTAGGGCTAAAGTCCCCAAGCATCCGACGTGTGTCTGATGTTTTCCTAAAGGTAACTATTTCCTAACAAACTGATCTTAAATGAATAAAGTATTGCTAAAACATTGGAACACGCTCGTCTCATTCCTTAATGTTGGCCATATCTTAAAAATACTTTAGGAAAAAGTGATCTTTGGCTTTACCTTCCAAACCAAAATTTCGTTTACCTGATTTGGGACTACTCAATTTATTTTAGCTGTTTTTACTTTGGCAGTGCAAAAAACCCTTTAACTGAAAATAACAAAATTTGATAAGTAAAATCTTGATACATCGCCAAACATCAACAAATACATCGGTAAACTTCAATGTTTTTTTACGTAACTATTAGAAACCATAAAAATTTGGTTAGGATCAAATTTTTGAAGTTTTTTAAGTTTCGGAGTGTGAAATTTTTAACACTATTATTATTAATTATAATATTTATGCAGCGTATAATTTCTGTTGATTTAATTGTGCCGTAATTGTTTTTAAATAGTAATATATTTTGGTAAATTAATTAAGCTTCTTTAATTTCAATTGGTTAATTTTTGTCTCACAATAAGCAGCTTACATCACTATGTACGTACATATGTACATAGGTATGTATAATCTATCTACGATTAGTCGAGCAGGTGAAAATTATAGTTTTAGTTCTTATCCAACATGTGGATCTATTTTATAGATACATATGTGTGCATATGTGTGTGTGTATGTACATACATACATACATACATATTTACATAGATCGATGAATAAGAATTTCAAGTCAAAAAGTTACTCTGCAGTTGGTATGTAAATGCTTATGTATGTACATATGTATGTATATGTGTTCCCCTTCAATCTATATTAATAATAACAATGGGTATTACAGTATACAACAATAACACAACAACAAAAAAAAAAAAGTGTGTTGACATTTTGTTTCTCTGTTTTTCTTTCTTTCCTTTTGTACGTCTGTTTTGCTCGATACGTATTGGGTGATGTCGCTTACTGGCAGAGGGAAAACCTTCCAACCGGCCGCCCCACCCTCGCCTCTTGCACCCGCTTTTCTATATACATATGCATACATCTGAACATACATATATGTACGTGTGTGTACACACATGTGTATGTACGTGTTTAAATTATCAAGCCGAGCTTGTCGTCGCAACACGCATAGACATGAATAAATACATATGTACATATGTATGTATGTATGTACATATGTGTGTTTGTAGATATGTCGGTGGCGGATTTTTTCGGGCTAACTCGAATGAATTTTTTTTTTTGTCAAATTCAAAATATTCTGAATAGATGCATAAAGTAGATCAGCAAGTTAAAGTGGAAACTGAAGAAGATAAAAATGATTAAGAACGAGCTATGGAAGTTAACTTCGGCCTTGCCGAAGTTTATATACCCTTGCAGTTCTTTATTATATTTAATTCGATAAGAAAAGTGAAATTTCATACATCAACAGCATTAGTTGTCGTATTATGAATATGCTCAAATATTTTTCAAACTACTGAATTCAAAACACATTTAATGATTATTAAACAATATATGATATAGTAGTCCGATCCCGATGATTTTCATACTTTATCTCACACAGGTAATAAAGAGTCTCCAAAAAAAATTTCAACCCGATATCTCTTAAGATGGCTGAGTAAAACGCATACTTCAAACTACTGAATTCAAAACACATTTAATGATTATTAAACAATATATGATATAGTAGTCCGATCCCGATGATTTTCATACTTTATCTCACACAGGTAATAAAGAGTCTCCAAAAAAATTTCAACCCGATATCTCTTAAGATGGCTGAGTAAAACGCATACTTCAAACTACTGAATTCAAAACACATTTAATGATTATTAAACAATATATGATATAGTAGTCCGATCCCGATGATTTTCATACTTTATCTCACACAGGTAATAAAGAGTCTCCAAAAAAAATTTCAACCCGATATCTCTTAAGATGGCTGAGTAAAACGCATACGCACAGACGGACGGACAGACGGACAGACGGACAGACGGACATGGCTATATCGACTCAGCTTCTCAAGCTGATCAAGAATATATATACTTTATGGGGTCGGAAACGTCTCCTTCTGTGCGTTACAAACATCTGACCAATTTTATAATACCCTCTGCAAGGGTATAAAAAGAGAAAGTAAATAATATGTACATATGTACATACATACATACACATATCTATTTAATATCCGATTTTTATGATCAATATCTCATTTGACAGAATATTTAATTCACTATCGTTCAGGGTTCAAGTGCAGTTATACTTTAGTATGAATTAGTGGCGAAAATTGACGCCAAGCAGAGAGATATATGTGGTATGCAGCTTATCTTATTTTTACTAGACCTAAAACTTTTTCTTAGGGTCCAAAGGTGTACAATCAATTTTACAAATTTTGATGTGTCTTTTTTTTTTGCCAGGTCCGAATTTTGGGGCTTTTCATCAAAATTCATTTAAAAATACAAATCGCTAGAGATACGGCCCCGAAATTTACAGAACATCATCTCAATAGAATTACCAATTGAACGCTATAAATCTACACATCAAAACTATTCACTAACATTAAATAAAAATCGAATGAAATCAGAATTTAAGGTCAAAAAAATTTCTCAAATTCTTCCCGCCACTGTATGTACATGTATGTACATACATATGTGTGTATGTACATATGTATGTACTTAAGTATATACTTACTAATGCATATTAAAAAACTAAATCAAATCAACTTTTTATTTATTTTTGGGAAAATGCGACATGTCGCCGCAACGTCGATTGTAAATCCGAGCAAAAATTTTGCTGGGACATTCCGTCGACATGGTCGCCGCAAGTTCCGTTGAACACACGAGCGACTTTGTTATTCGTCTTCTACATGTATGGAATACCAGAAAATATCAACGTAAAATCATCCATATAAAAATAGAAACATTTTGGAAATTATCCTTGTTCTCCATTAATTCATCGGGATTCCAGGTTAAATATTTTTCATCGGAAAAACGATTCTTCACTTACATATACAATTAAAGTTAATTAACTAATACACAATTATATACACATCCATACATATGTATGTGTTAATTTTGGTCAGAAGTGTGCAACGCATAGAAGGAAGTATCTCCGTCCATATAAAGTATATACATATATTCTTGATCAGCACGACGAGATGAGTTCATATAGCCATGTTCGTCCGACCGTCCGTCCGTACAGAGTTGTAATTTTGCTTGTAGGCTTGTATATACGCACAGTTTGTATATCTCCGATTCAGCCGGATCGGACCACTATATCATATAGCTCCCATACAAAGTCTCGAACAGTGACTTTTCCCAATAACTTCGTTACTTTTGTCGCGATTGCTTTCAAATTAAACATTTATTATTTTAATATATTTGTTAATGACTGTGTCGAATTTGATAAAGATCAGGTGACTATATCATATACATAGCTCCCATAGGAACGATCGGTGGAAAACAGTGACTATGATCAATATCTTGGTTATTTCTGCTAAGATTTATGCTAAGATTGTAGGCCGTTCTTTTTCCTTTTTAAATAAAACGTTTTTCTCTTGCATTAGATGGCTATAGGTAGGAGTTACTAAAAAAGTTGCAAGGGTATACAAACTTAGACGCGGTCGAAGTTACCCCCGGCCCGCTGGTTTTTTGTTAATATAATTAAATATCGTATATTTTTAATAATATTAGGACCAATTCCAATAAAAAATGTGATTGCCTGCACAGACACTAGAGATCAACTAGTTATTTTCCAAATTTAGGCACATAATGCTGTAAAAACCTTCAAACTCTTGGAATCCATTTGGGATAGGGTATGTATGGTATTTTCTTATTTCCTGTTTAGACAGTTAAAAAACTCTGTAAAACATTTTTACAACTTTGATCCTAAGTCGACATCAGGTCCGTTTAAATCGAAAATGGCATTAGCCATGCCATATCTGCAAAGCTAAAACCGATTGAGAATTATAATTACATTAATGAAGCAAAAAAGATTAGCAAAGTGGACAATACCAGAGTTCATCTTATTTTGTATACCCCCGGACGTTGTCTAAATTGGAAAACTAGTCATCACGTTCTTCCAGTTTATGAAAACCAAATTACAGTAATTTTAGTTGAAATAAACTATGATCCACTGTGTATGGATATAATACATATACATACATACATAGATATTTGAATGTCAATTTGTCTACCCCGTTGCAAGTAATGAAACTTAAAATGATCTCGTTTTTTAATCTCAATCTCTTTCTTACATCTGATTTTGAAGTAATCGACTAGCCCTTAATTGTTGTTAAACTGTTAATTGTTGTTTTCGAGTCCTATGCTCTGATTATAATCTTCTTTATCCCGTAATCAAATCAGAAGCCTCTATTTTATCACATTCAGCTCGAACTTAGCTGTAGTTAATCAGCTGCGCCCCCCGGTCGGTCGGGCGGGAGGTGGTATATTCATATTCCCTCTTACAATCGCCATTATCCAGGGAGGATTTAGAGGAATCTTTTCGATCTTCGACTTTTCAGGCTCTCTTTATGTTCACACTGAGAAACTTCGAAGCGGTAGTGTAAATCTCGATATCTTCATATTTTCGATAAGATCCAAATGCCGATTTCGCCACTAAAATCAATATAAAGATCCGCCACTGGTTATCAAAGATCATCATGACATTCCCATTTCATATCGCGTGATTTATTTAGCCAAACCAGAGGGCCAGGGCTAACTTCAGTCATGCCGAAGATTCTATACCCTTGCAAGTTTTGCTGTTACTCTTCCCTCTTCCTCCCTGAAAGTGTAAAAACGTTTTATCTAAGAAGTCTAATGTTCGGAAAAAATGGCCTTTAATCTTAGATTTTCAGCTATCCGGCGCATGTAGCAAGCTATTTTATCGTGTTTATATGACAGCTTTATAGTCGTTATCCGATTTCGATCAAATTTGGCACAGTCGTTAATAGGTACATTTGTTAGGCGTGAATAGGTAACGAAGTGAATAAAATGCACAGTTTTCGACCGATCGTTACTATGGTAGCTATATTATATAGTCATCTGATCGTGTTGAGATTTGGTAAAGTTATTAAAAGGTGTACAAAACTAACAAATATTAATTTTTATGGCAAAGGCTTAGAAACCAGCGTAGTTATTGAGAAAAGTCACTGTTCGTGACTTTGCCATTTGTATGGAATATGTAGTGGTCCGATCTGGCTGAATCCATTTCAGCTCTGTAGCTTTAACAGTGTAGGAGGAGTTTCCGATGATCCAGACGGAAGGTTGGTCGGATGGTCATGGCTATATGTTCTGGTCTCGTCGTGCTGATCAAGAACTTATATACATATGTACTTTGTAAGGTCGGAGATTATTCATCTATATATGTACATATATTCCTTTTGCGGGTTATAAAAAACAGCAACATTTTCCGTACATTCTGTGTGGAGCGCGAGAGATCCAATGGAATCCTGTAATTGGTGGTAAGTGGAATCACACCTGTAAATGGGATTTGAGCCTCAGTTTTCAGAAAATCCAAGTGCGGCACTGTTGTATCTGTTCATACATACATACATATGTATGTACATATCTCCGCTCACCATACTTACACACATTTGTACAAACAAACTTGCATATATACAATGTATACATATGTATATATGTATGTATGTATTTAAGTACATCCATACATGCATACATACATATGTATGTACATACTATGTATCTATGTGAATACTTTTGAAACTATGCCGGGTGGAACTTTATTTTCATTTTCTGTCGTTGACGTCGACGATGATGATGTTGGTGGTGATGATGATGATGGAAATGATGATAGACAAGCTACATAGTTGTCTCTATTTCTATGTATGTATGCTATTGATTTTCAATCAATATTTGTCTTGGCTTCCCCCGCCCCCTTTCCAAACACTTTCCGTTCAGGGGATTGACGCGGCAGCGGCAACGTCTTTTCGTGTTTTCTTTACCATTTTTTGTGTTTTTGTTGTTGTCTTTGTTCGATTTGTTTCGATTTTTTGTTTTGCATTTTGAATTTGGAATGGGAATTGCTATAGCTTCTTTTTTCTACTACTTCTTCTTCTTCCTCTTCGTTGGTTTGGTGTTGTTTTTGCAGTTCGCTTTGGCTTCTCGTTTCACCTTTGAGACACCTATTCACTCACGCATGCATAATAATCAAAGAAAAACGGAACGCAAAAACAAAAAAAAACTAAAGAAGAAGAAGAGAGAGTCGCAGTAGCAGCGACAACGGCAGAAGAGCGTGCCTCTGCCGCTTGGGGACAGCGACGTCGGCAGCTCTGCTGGCATAATCGCAGTTTTTTGTTTTTTATTATCATTTGATTGCGGTGTTGTTGTTGCTGTTTGTCGCCTATTTTGTTTTTGTATTCGTTTTTTGCCCATTTACTGTTTACTCATTGTTTATTTCCATTCGCTTTGTTTTCGCTTTTCTTTTTTTTTTTTGTGCCTACCTTTTCTTAATTTGTTTTTGTGGTTGTCAATTGAATTTGTGTTTTGGTCCTAAACTCCTCTCTTTGCCACCCTCCCCCGCATGCTCCATCCTTCACTCACTCTCTCTCTCTCTCTCTCTTCAGTAATATGTTTCCGCTGCACTTTTCCTTAAATTTTTTTGTTGCTGTTTTGTTTGTCACGCTTTCGTCTCTGTCATTATTAATGGGAGCATGTTGGCTGACAGACGGACAGGCGGACATTATGGACGAATTGCTAGCTACTCCAACTCTGGAACACTCTGTCATGTTTGCTTATGAGAGCGAGCCTTCATTTCCGTTTTAGGGATACACACGAACATACAAACACTTGTGAGTGTCTTTATGTACATATATGAACATACATACATACATACATATCTATGTATGTATGTATATATAGCTAAAGTCATGCCAGGAGCAGGAAAAGCCGTCACATGGCTAGCAAGGAGCAGTGACTCTCATTCTGTCACTCATCCAGCTTTAAGATTGACTTGTTGATACCCTTTAAAGTTCAGTGTGGTTAAAACCAATTTGAAATTTATTAATGAAATGAAATATATTACACATTTTTGGGCTTTAGATTTTGTTTGCAATTTAAAAAGTATAAAAATATAAAAGAGAGTCCTCACTAGGTGAGATGTCCAAGTGATTAAGTCAAATAGGCAACTGAAGAACAAGGATGATCCGGGCTTAAATCCCAGGCTATAGTGATTGGATGTAGTTTTCGTCAAACGTAAGCCCCATAGACGATAGTTTGTAATACATATATGTTTATATAGTTACGTTGATGGTTTACAATATCTCGTATACTGACTAAAATAAATATATAAAAATAGGATAACATTTTCCTTAGCGTCTTAAACATGAAAATAATATTTGTCACTTCCTTTCGGAGAAGTTCATTGGTTTTATTTTTAAATATATTACTAGAGCTCTGGAATCAAAACTGTATTTTCCGAATTGGCGTCACGGTGACTCAAGAAATTACTGACCATTTTTTGTAGACTGACAAAGTTGTTGATAATAATATGTTCTATCAACAAACCGCATTTGGGTGCATTTTTTTACATAATTTTATGCATTTACTAGGGTAATAGATATGTAAATATAATGATATAAAACAACTTGAAAATCTTGGTTTTTGGTTTCGAGAACCTCAAAAGGAAAGTTTTAATGCTTGTAGACAGAATGACATTAAAATATTGTAAAATAGAATACGTACGTATACACACATTATACATAGTATACCAAGATTAAATAAATTACATTCCAATCTTGGAAACAAAAAAACAGAAATATTACTTACATTTTTCAGAAATTTTGACAGAACTTTCAACTATTTTAAGATTCATTTTATTAACGAATATTATTATACACACTTTGCACATCATTATAATGATTATCCCTATATTGTACTGAATATTATTAATTTTAAATGTAAAGGATATGAATTAGAACTGCATATCATATCATAGCATAGGCATCGTAAAAACACGGGATATTGGGGGTATATAAAGTCGTATTTGAGTGATAGACAAAATTAAATAGTGTAGAAAGAGAACAAAATGTAGACTATTCGACCACGTCTACCATCGCTACCCACAAAAGATCACATTGCGTATACGTAATTATAGAGGATTATAGCAATATCCATAAAACACATAGATGGGACAAACGAATGATTTTTTGATTGCGAATGCTAGCCTAGTCATGGAACCCCAGAGAACTTCGGCAAAAACCCGAATGTTCGTGTTCTCAATGAGAGTGTAAAGTGGGGGACATCACAGGGACATTACATCGCGAAACCGAGCACTCTATTGGCACAGTCACTGTGATACATACAAATGCCAATATTTCTTGATATTCTTTCCACAGAGGCAAAAACTATTCGCATTGTCGCTGTTTCGAAAGTGAATCAGATTAAAATTAAGAATCACTAAGGACTGTTCCTCTTCTTGAAACTTAAAATCGAGTTATTGGTAAACATAATGTTGAACTGAACGTTATCACTCATTATATAGTTGAAGGGCCCAACAAATTCATACTGATTGGATTGTGATATACAATTGGTCTTGGTTTTACTAGATAACTTTTCCTAAGTGACAATATTTAAAATGTTTGACATGCGTTTTTCTTTGCTGGTTCCCATTTTCGGACTTTGTATCAAAGTTCACCTGAGAAAAAATCAGATAAAGCAATATTACCATCTCAATAAACTGACCAATTCACTAACACTAAAAATTAAAGAATGGAAATTTCGTTTCTCAAATTGTATTTATCCAATCCTTTATTGACTTTTTGCCTGTGTTTATCGAACAAATTTCTTGTCTGTATATTTTATTATTCACATTATCCATATATCTATGATATAGGATCTTTTGATGAGATCGATCATTCAGGGAGGTAAACTGAAACGTGATTTTTGTTGTAAGTTTTCAGAAAGAAAACATTGCCTTACCAAAAGGACGAATGAAAGCGAAAGATATAGAATGCTTGCCATGACATGCTTCGGGACTGCTTGGTTATGCTGCTAAGCACATGTTTGTATGTATTGGGTATTAACTTGGTCAGTCAGTCTAATTTTATTTTGGCTTTAACGTGCACCCCGCCCCCGCTGCGTCACCCTTTTCCGCTCATTCCTTTTTTCCGTTTATTTATATTCCTTGCTTTTCTTCCCTCTTAGTAGTTCCCTTTTTATTTATTCTCCTTTTTTTTTTCTCACCACGGCAACCACTTGTTTTCCCAAGCACAACAGACACTACATACATACATATAGAGAGGAGAGACCATACATTCACATTTTTATAGACTACCAAACGCCGACTCGACGTCGACGTACTATACATACATATATATATACATACTATGTAGTCCACCCCCTTCGAAAGTGGAGGGGCGTGGGTAAAGGGCAGGGTATGTATGTGCGTATAACTTTCCATTGTCGACTGCGTCGGCGTTAGCGCCACATTCCGTTGCGTTGCGCGTCCTTGTTGATTACTTTTATTTTGTTGAACTTCAACAGATGACAAAAGTTTTGTGTGCGCCTAGAAGAGAGCAACCATCGAATTGAGAGGTTGAAAATCGTTTACGAAAGTTTGATAATTATTAAGAAACGAAAGAAAAACAACAACAAAGCAACTAAGTAAGTGTGTGCGAAATGCGCGCCTTTTATCGCATTCCTTGGTCGTATTCGTGGGGTGTGTGTTGTTGTCGATGTATTGGCCAACATATGGCAAGATATTTTCATCATTAGAGTAGCCTTGCATTAAGCATATTGATTACAGCCCAGCCCGATCAGATAGAAACCATTCCATTTCTGATCTCGAATTCAGATCTGTGTTGTTTTGCGCTTCAGTTGGCTTCACGCCCAATTAGACTAAAAGCCAAAAACCCAGTACCAATCATCTATTGGCAATCGCCACTTTTGGCCTTGTGTCATCAGTGCTTTGTGGTCATTTGTTTTGAGTGCTTCATAATGCAGGTCATCCATCAATAATATTTCGTCCAGGAGTAGCCGCGAATGAAAGTGAATTATCATAATGTACTCTAGTTGAGCAAAGTTCTTCCTCGGTCTCAGTTCTGTTGTCCACCTGTTTATATTCGAATCCGTTGTTTATTTTTGTTGTTGTTGTATCTTTTTGCACCGTCATGTGGTATCCCACAGATGCTTCATACGCCGCCGCCGCCGCTGCTGCTGCGTCACAGGTGGTCGCTGTCGACATGAATGGCGGCTGGTGGATGGAATTAGCGCCAGGTTACTATGAATGCATAAAGAAGGGAGCAAGAAGGAGGCGAAACGAAGGAGGAGGTATGTTCGAATGCAGCTAGACTACGGACTTGCTATAATAATTGTCTCAATTATTGGTTTTTTACACCGTGTGTGGTTGTGTCTGTGTGGGTCAATCATAAATATTTCATGAACTGACACAATTGCTGCTACCCTAGTGGTGCTGCTCCTGCGTGCTGTGCTCCACGAATTTCCACCCACAACTATCCAACATTCAAACTACTGGGGTTTTCCACCATTTTTCATTTTAAATGTCGGGGAATAATTGCTTTTTCCTGTTCTATGAAAAGTGAATGAGTGAAAGGCATTTGTATGTATGTATACACCTTTTTGCGTACTTACCTGCATTCATACAACTATATACATACATATATATATATGTATGCACATATAATGAATGCAATTTCGACTCTATAATAAAGACAAAAGATAGTAAAAGCATTTCGTTTTCAGTCAAATGTCCTTCAGTTTGCTTGCAATGCGTTTGAATTTCAGTAGAAAAAATCGAAAGGACTTTAAGTGAGAAAAGTACTTAATCTTGGTGATAGGAGATTGCCACGAGCTGAAGTTAACCCTGATTTCCTTGTGTTGACAATTCGTTAACTTATATTCGTCCAATGCAACTTACTTTCTTCATAGATAGAATATATTATAAAACCCAGCACCAGTGACAAAGGGTCATAAATTTCTGAGTCTGGGAACCTAAAGCCCAAGATGTATGATGAGCTTCTTCATCGTTTAGTCCTTTTTGTTTGTGGTACTGTTTCGAGGCATCCATATGCCCGGGAATGAGATTAATGACATATCTATCTGTTTTCATCGTAGATAATAGCATTGGATCAACTGAATCTAGTGTAATTTATTTTACTTTGTACGTTGCTTTCGCAACCAAATCCAACTTTTAACTGTCAAACAAAGATTAGTTTATTAAATAAACAATTCGGTTAGAAAATCACCGAAGAGTAAAAACATAACAAAGCATCTTTTTAATATCGTAGTTCAGAACATTGCTATTTACGTGCTGAAGATATCCTAAAGCGATCGGATAATTAGTTTTCCTGATATCATATTGGCCAGTTGGAAAAATTGGTTTTGAGAGAAACGCGTTCGAAAGTTTAAGAGTTTCTATTTGAAGCGTAGGTCCAGAGCAGGGTACATCTTCTCAGAACTAAAATTTGTAACGACAGCAACTATCAAAGAATCCCTTTAGCCTTTAAAACAAACCTTAAACTATCTTTCGATTGCTGGGTGCTAACTGTTCTTATTATGAATTATCTTTCATAAGAAAAGGGCTGTGACATATTCTTACTTGATGACTTTAGTAAACTGTCGTTCACTCTGCAACTTATACATTTTTTGAACTTAAATGAACCGTTTTTGAATCATTTTTCTGGCTATAAATGAAATCATTGTCAGGAGGGAATGGCATAAAGGCAAAGAAAAACTCCCATTCTATCCTATTCACTTTTTGTCAGATATCTTTAGTAGTTTTTCTTATAGCAATCAAATTTGCTTGTTCTGACCCTTCTAATCACTGTGTCTGCCTTAAATTAAGAAAATTGTCTTTTTGGGAGTTGTTCGTAAAACCATTTTTAATCGGTTTCAGTTTCATTTAAAGCCATATTTCGTCTGCGTAATGACGAAGAGAAGAGAAGAGTCACGTAACAATAAATATTTTATTATCAACATTAAGTGATGCTAGAAGGGTCATGCCTATTTGTGAATTATTCTTACCTAACAGATAGGATATCATATATTCCAAGATTTCTCTTGCCATGATCATTATTGATTTGCTGTTGTCTTTTTGTATTGCAGCTCACAAGATGCAAGCGGTCATGGACTCAGCCTCCATGGCCATTGCTGCTGCAGCCATGGGCAGCAGCTCCTCTGGCAGCAGTAGCAGCAGCAGCAGCGGTAGTAGCAGTGGTTATGGCAGTGCCACAACCACGCCCACAACACCACTAACCGGAGGTCACTACGACACTGCATCCGGTGGCGGTGTCGGTGGGAGCAGCAGCAACAACAACAACAGCCACAGTAGCAGCTCAACCTCAATGCCAATGGCCACAATTGCAACAGTGGCTCCGTTTTACAGTGAGGCACTGACCACACAGCAGCAACACCAGCAACACCAGCAACAACAGCAACAACAGCAACTGCAACAGTCAACACAATCGCATTTCTATAATCAGAATTATGGGGGATACGGCAGTGTCATGTCAATGGATCCGTATAATTACAATATGGTTTCCTACAATGGTTCTGGAGGTTACAATCCCCCAAATGGAGGTTTGGGCTATCAAGGTATATCCTCCACGATGGGCCAACGTTATGAGAAGTTGAGCAGTAAATATACGGGAGGAGGTGGAGCTGGCAACGTTGGTAAGCCCCAGGCTACAGCCACGGCGTTTTATGGCGGCGGGGTTGGTGGCGCTGCAGGCGTTAGCGGCGGATTGACCGGCAATGGAGCATCGGTTCCTGGTGGCCAATATTTGCAGCCCCCGACGAGTGCCTATGTCGATCCTTATAAATATAAGATGCCAACGCAGGCGAATCCCAATTTGAATCCGAACAGCCAAACCTATATGCAGCAATATTCAAATCCAAATCAAAAACTACCCAGCTTAGAAGCCAATTATGCGGCCATCAAGCCAACGAGAAGCTATCAGAGTAGCATGCCAGGCTCGAGCGGAGCAAATGGCGGCATGGGAGTGGGTCAGACGCAATACTATGACAAATATGCCATGTCCATGCCAATGCCCATGTCCATGCCTATGCCAATGTATCCAGCCAATCCGACACAGCTTTACAATCCAGCACCGCCAGAAATGAAGACGGCAAATAGCTCACACAATTGGACACAGCCGCAAACGGGCAATCAAACGACGGCCTCAATTCCGCCCGTCCCTCCGGCTGCGGCGGCTGCCTCGTCGTCCTACCATCATTCTGGCAATGAGATGTACTACAATAAATATGATAAATATCAGCATGGCGGCAGCAGCAATCCATATCAAACAGTTCCTGGACGCTCCATGTGGCCGGAGAGCCCTTCATCCCGAACAGCACAGTTGAGTTGTTGTTCCCAGCAGCCGCAGCAAAGTTGCTACTATCAGCGGAATAATGGAATGAACGTTAACTACCCAGGGCAATATGGAGCGCCGAGTAATGTGAAATTGAAGCATCCAACCGATCTGTATGTGAACCATCACACACCACACTATGAGAACTACCCGACCACCAATATGACGGGGCAACGTGGCTATGTAGCGGCACCGCCGCAGCTGAACCTCGGCATGAATATGGGTATGGGCATGAATATGAATATGGGTATGAATATGGGCATGAATATGGGTATGGGTATGGGCATGAATATGAATATGGATGGCTACAACGATCTCAATCTCAATAGTCTGGACAGTGCTTTTGGGCCACCATCATTGGCTCAGCCACTGCCCCCTCCAACGCAAAGTCAACAGTCAACACATCGTCCTGCAATTGCACCAACAGCGCCAACCTCATATCATACCCAAATAGGATCTCAAATGGTCTACGGTAAGCGTTCGACAACAACAGCGAACAGCTCGAATTGCTATATGACAGGAAATGTGCCGCATTTGACGAATCTGGAGACCCATATGGATAGCTACATCGGCTATGATTTGCACGCAAAACCCCACGCAGTGTCCATGTCGTCCGAACCAACAACAGGAGCAGCAGCAGGAGCATCATCAATTAGCTCCAATATACGCGATTTTCTATCCACCTGGAATGATGGGGAAGAGGATGAGCCTTCGCCACTTCAAGCCCAAGCTCAAGTTCAATCTCAGGCTCTACCAACGGCACCAATCGCTGCTGCTGTAGCAATAGTAGCACCTAATCCAGCCACCTCTGTTACAACAACTTCGCCAAATTTCATGTACGAAACTTTGGCACCTGCCGGTCCTACGGCAACAGCTGTTATGAATCTGCCCGATATTATCATAGACATTGAAAAGTCCTCGAATAATCCTGCTCCTAGTACTAACGCTCAATTGGAGGATTCCTTTGCCAGTTTCGATGTGGAAAAGGAACTGGACCAGTTGCGCTTGAAGACATCACAACAACCGGACGATAATTGCAATACTAATGAAACTATAGCTGAAATCCTAAGAGAACCGTCCGTGAAGGAACCGGAACCTGCTGAAAGTCCCTCATCGAATCTAAACCTACCGACTTTAACCTTACCCCTAAATAGTCCCACTCTCTGTAACGATTTTCCCACAGAAGACAACTCAAATGAGTCGACATTCGCAAAGGAATATGAAACATTCATTCATAAGATTGGCGGAAGCGGAAGCGAAACTGAAGCTACACCCAATGATCCTGCAGAAGGCGGTGAGGAATCTAAACGGTTTAAATTCTACAAGCGAAAAAAAGTGGATGGCGATAGTGAACAAGACGGTCAAGTTCCCGTCGCAGAGCTTATTCCAATGCCTGTCATAGAGTCAGTTCCTCCAGTGCCGTTGCAGCTGACTAGTCCTCGTCCTAAACCCAATCGTAAGTTGCTCACCCGCCGTCGACATCGCAATCGGATGAAAATGCTCAAAATTCTTGAATTCGAGAGTCCCAGAGTCAAACATCGTTTCTATTTCAAAACACTGAAACTGCTAAGACGTACCTATGCCCTAAGCAAGGTAAGAAAACGTCGCTTAAACCTCGTGCGCAGACAACTATCATTGCGAAAGGAACGACATTTGCCTCTTATTAAACGGCATAGTATAAAGGAACAACACGCGAAAAAAGAAGTCAAACACAATCCTCCCTCTCTAAAGGGTCTTAGTGTGATCGCTTTAAATACGAGAGCTTTTCGGTCGACTCTAATGACAGTGCAGGATAGTCGAGAGACTGTGATTAAGAGGGGCTACAAGGTTCAAAGTGCCCAGAATCCTATACGGACAGATCAATTGGATCAGATGAGTTCCAATTCAATACAATCAGTGGAAACATTGGAATCGGCTGATTTTATGGGTTTCGATGATTTGGAGAATACCAATTTGACGCCCCAGGCGAAATTGCACAACGATGTAGAGGAGAATAAGGATACAAAATCGACAACGGACCAACTGACAGAGAAACTAACTGCGGTTCTCAAGGATGAGGAGCCAGCGAAAGAATTACAAGTTCAAGAATGGTTGCTTCATAACAATGTTGGCATTGCTGAAGAGCAACAAAAGCTATCGACGAAGCAATTGGTGACCTCTGTTGCCTCATCCTCATCATCGTCGTCGTCGTCATCAGCATCATCATCATCGGGTTCCAGTACCAGCGGTGACTCCAGCTCCAGCAGCACTACGAGTTCTAGTGATGATGAAGACGAAAACGACGATGCGCCTCCAAATGAGACACTAAAATCTCTACCTAGCAGTAGTTCCAGCAGTAGTTCTAGCAGTTCATCGGCCGATGAAAGCGATTTCAATGAAATGATCGCTCTGGAAAAGGAACTCTCTCAAACGGCAAATGTGGCAAACGAGTTGCACGTTGTCCCACGATCCGTTATTGTGGAACCGTTCAAGGAACTCACAGAACTTGCAAAACTCAAGAAAATCCTAGAGAGCAGTGAAGAGGAGTCGCATGTACCCAAGCTAAGTGATCTTAGCAGAAATGCCTTAAACACTTTCCTCCCTGCCCTAGAGAAAAGGAGCCACTCAACTCCTGTACCAGAAACTCAGCGCGAACTTAGCGTTGAAGAGGAATTGGCTGAAATGTGTGGGGCTGCCTCGGATCCGGAAGACTTTGAAATGGATAAGAACAATATGGAAACGGAGCAAGTGGAGGGCATAGAGTTGATGGCTGGTGGGGCGGCATCGTCCATTTCGGCGAGACAAGATGTTCTATTGATCAATTTGGCTGAAATTTTCGATACCACCAGCGATCTCTACGTGGTGCAATGCGACATGAATGAAAACATATTGAGCGTGGTGACCAGCGATCACGACAATGGCGAACATTCAGAGGATACGTTGCAATTGATTGAACTATTAACCGAGGAACCCGAACCAAAACAACAAATCGATGCCGAAATGGGTATGGAAACGGAGCACCCACATCCGGACTATGTGCATCACGAGGAGATTGTGAGGGAGGATAGTACATCCTTTGAGCGTTGCCAATTCTTAAAATATCTACATCAGAAGTACGCCCAGACGAGCATCCATCGTTATTATCACACACAGCGCATTATCAAGAAATACAAGCG
This sequence comes from Drosophila paulistorum, assembly GCA_018152135.1. Classification (NCBI taxonomy): domain Eukaryota; kingdom Metazoa; phylum Arthropoda; class Insecta; order Diptera; family Drosophilidae; genus Drosophila; species Drosophila paulistorum. The sequence continues at coordinate 94,883 of JAECXG010000823.1, forward strand.
TCGCTTTCAAGCCAAAAAGCGACGTTTGTTGAATACAAAAAAATAGAAAATATAAAGGATCGAGGCTAGCTTCTACCAAAGATATTGAAAGCGTTTCGCATAGGATGACGAAACGAATTGATAATTGTGAAATCGTACCACATCAGGCGTGCCTAATTTCTAGTTTGTATAATGATTTGCCATGCAAATTATCCACCACACACCCACACACACACAGACACCAACACATTTCTAGAATCTCAAAAGACTTGGCATTTTACTGAATCGAAGAATAATAACAAGAGCATAGCAAAAAAAGAAAAAGAAAAAAAGGAAATATAATTTATAATATTAATAATTTTTACATTTTATAACGATACATATATGCTATATATATTTGTAAAAATATTGTGTAGAGGTTTTAATAATTTTTATAGACTAAGAAGAGATATATGTATGTATATGAATGTGCAATATTTACATTGAAATGACGTGTCGAATCTCAATGTTTTAGATGAGTAACTAAGGGAATTGGGCTCGGGTTCGTGTTTTGGGGCGGCTAGTAGCTAAAATTGAAGTTGTTGTGCAATTAAGAGACACAGACAGAAGAGAGAGGGGGGTGCAGGGGGGAATTAGATTTATCTAATAAATGTATCTGTACATTTTCAGCCAAAAGGTCAGATACATAGAGACACGCCACAAAATGAGAACCATTAGCATTAGCCTCCTCCTCGAATCGTGCCCGTAGCCTCGCTTAATGCCTAACTTTATACAATTTTGAAGTTTACATTGAAAATAAAAAATATATATATATAAATAAATATCTATGTATACAATCAAATGCAGCCTAGACCAAAAAAAAAGGGAGAAGAAATTTGTTCACAGTTTAGTGCAATAAAATGGGCACTTTGTGTCCTGCCTAGTGGAGGATAACGCGCTGTTAAGTTACACCGTTAAGTTTGAGAGACTTGGGTTTTTTTTTGTTCATATTTAGTACAATTTTAGATACAATTTAGTTTTTTAATAACTAATTAAGCTTTATCCTAATGTGCATTGTCAAGGTAGTTTAACAAGTGAAGGCCTTTTAAACTAGATTAAACTGTATACTTAGAGTGTAAATTCTAGACGATCCGTTTAAAAGTGCATGGCAAATCACTAAATGACATTTTGCATGGCTCTGTCCCCCCTATCCCCCACTCCCCAACCCCATTGCCAGTTTATATAAAATGCGGATGTTTTTGCCTTTGCTATTGGATCGTCTTGGTGTTTAGTGTCTAGGAATTTAAATTACTTAACGGCTATTAATTTAATAAATCCAATTAACTGAAATTTAACAACTTGACCACCTAGTACTATTTTATATATAGATGTCTGTTTTTTTTTCTTCAATTCTTTTGTAACACATTCCAAAGGACCAATCTAAAGATTAATATAATATATATATGAGAAGTATACACTATATAATAGATACATAAATCTTTCACACTCTCATTCTCTTGTAAACCTAAATAATACGCTTAATTTTAGTACAAAAATCCATAATCTTATGATTTCGGTAAACCGAAGTCTATATACTCTGATGGTTTCAATGATCTGCAGGGTATATATAAAATGTTTATTCAATTAATTTATTATTAATAATTAATTTGTACATACTTACCGATCCTACTATCATTATCTAGATGTTTCCCACACACACACACACACACACACACACACACACACACACACACACATCCCACACTATCCATGTGGTTTTTAAATTCAATCTGTCCCGATTGCGACTAAATTCTAGTACATAGTTATTATATATATATATATATATATACAATATATGTAAAATGTGAGTGTCTTTGAAAAAATACCTTAAACAATAACAAAAAAAAAAAAAAAAAATATAAGGAAGAGAGAAATAAATGAATGTTTTATGTAAATGTTAAAATGAAAATACCAACAAATCGTTTTCTTTTCTTTTTCCTTTTTATTCTATATATGTATGTATGTATATATAATACAGAAATATTGCAATTATTTTGGGAAACGGCACAGTTCGCAAATCTAGTATTTGCAGGCAAGAAATAAAATGATGCATTAAAGTCGAATTTAAAAATCAATGCCATTTAAATTGAACGAAACTGTTCAAAAACAAAAACTTTCTTAGATAATTAAACATTTTTATGTTTTCCGTTTCGTTTAGTTGTGCTCGCATTTGGGCTCTTTGGTCTCTCTTCACAGTTGTGTGCATTGGGCGGATATTATGCCATCAACTTCTATAGATCAGAATGCATCTCATCGAGGTAACGAGAATTTGGCCTTCTCATCGCTCTCCACGGAAACGTTCCGCCATCCAAAATCCTTTCCGGTCAAGTCTTTAAGTCTGATGGACAACTCTCCACACAGCGTCGCATTATTCGTACTTGTCAAAATAGCGTTTATTTAGATCCGGGGGATAAGTGACATAAATGTAATGCTCATTCTGGCTCAGACCGCCAGCACCGCTGACCATCTCACCTTGGACAATCTCATGGGTGGAGGATGAGGCACGCAGCGATTGCTGCGATGAGCCGACATGACGGTGCCGAGTGTCTAGCGGTCGGGGATGAGTGTTGTAATGACGCGGTGCATCACCAGCAGCACTGGTGCTAGCCACATAGCTAGAGCTACTTGTATAGTCGCGTCGGTCTAAAATGTCCTGTGGGTAGGCCAGGCTCGTCGAATGCCGGTGCTGGGGATGATGATGATGCAGTGGCGTGTTGGCGTTGGATGAACTGCTGGTGGCCTGCACTTGACGGACGCCCCCCGATGCTGTGGGTGTTCCCGTACCCTGAACCGACGCCCCCGCTTGACGCTGATCGCCGCTGGTGATGTAATGCCGCGGACTGTGCCGAAGATGATGATGGTATTGAACTGATTCGGGGTACAAATCTCGTGCCGACGCTTGATCCCGATAGTAATACGCCTGTTGCTCTCGCTCCCGCTCTCGATCCCGCTCCCGTTGCAGTTGCTGTTCCACAGTCAGACCAGGTATCCCGCCGACGTCGTCCAAGGGCTGTAGATCGCGATGGGTGACATAGTCTACATGCTGATAGTGATGATGATGGGCACCGGGCATGTAGATGCTGCTGCTGGTGTTGTTGGTGCCTAGCCCTCCTCCGTAGTGGGTTGTGTTGATTGTCGTTTCTTCGGAACTGAAACAAATGACTTGGGTTTGCTCAATCTCAATTTGGGAGAGAATAAGGCATGCGGCTTGGGCTACTTACTCAAAAAGTATCCAAATGATGTAATAACAGAAACAAATACCCGTCGAGAGTACAAAAATGAGTATGACTATGAGGCCCCAGGGAAAGGCACGTGGTTCTAATGGTCCATCCTCCCAATACCGGTCACAGGTTAGATACCAGCACACAGCCTTGTTCATCTCCTCTGTGAATAATATCGTACAGAAAATCATATACTTAACATCTAGTTCTTAATTCTTACCCTCCATCTCCTTGAAGGCCTGATCTGACATGGACAAGAGTAAACCGCCAATGCAGCTTCGCAGCAAATGCTCACAACTTATTTTTAGTTTGTGTAGCTCTTCGGGCTTGCAGTTGGCTCGTGCCCTGGCCGATGCGTTTGCTTCTCCTGTTTTGCTAGCATCTTGCTGCTGCTCCTGACCACTGCCGTTCTCCGCATTGCCACTATGCTCTTCGTCCTTCTCCTCCTCCGCCTCCTCTCCGGTTGCGTTGGGCAATCCGTTCGTTTTGGCTGGATCGCCTTTTGCTTCGTTTTCACTATCACCACGCCTCAAATGTGCCTGCCCAAGTTCTTTTAGCTTCCTCAATAGCTTCTCTCCAGCTGACTTGGGCCTAGACGCTGAGCCATCATCGGCACTGGCTGTTACCTCACTGGGTCCACCTACAGTCGGCCCTCCAGCTGGTGACTGATCATTTATCGTTTGGCTTGGCTTATCTTGGAGTAATTGACGGTTTTGTACTTTGGCGGCACGTGTTGTGGTACCCAATGTGGAAGTTCTACTCGATTTAGAAATTCATTTAAAAATTTGTCATTCATTAAGGGAGGAGTCTTTAACTTTTACTTGCCTTGGTATTAAACTCAAATATGCGGCATTCGCTTTGGCCAATGCGGAATTCTGACCACCAAATTCACCCCAAACTTCAATGTCCGTGACAATATGTTGATCCCCAAATTTCAAACTTGTGGCATCCTCTGTTTGGAATACATCACAGCGCATTATGTCACAAAAGTCCGAGAGACAAATGGAGTCCTCCACCTGTAACATGTAAGTTAATCCTTGAAACCTCTCTGCCGCGTCCAATGATGGATTTCTTGGCTCACCTCATTAATAAGTGTTTCATGTCGTATATCAAAATGTAGATCAAGATATTTCTCCTGATAAAAGCTTTTACCACAACGTCGACATGTCCACTGAGTTGGACGATCCCGCTGCTTGGAGTCCTGACGAGGAGCAAAGATGTCTCGAAATGGATGCAAAGGACATTCCATAGGTAACTTGACCTATAATAATTATGTGGATCAATCAACCTTATCAGCTTTTCCGCTTGCCATTCACTCACCTGATGTTTGTCCAGGATCGGCGTCCATTTGGAGCGGACTATTTTCCTTACCAATCGACTGTTATCTCGTGAGCAGAGAATCTTGATTACATTTGTTGTTGGCCATGGTATCAATAGCAGGAAATAGATAAGTGCAAACTGAAAATGGAAATGGATTGAAGGCGACATTAGCCGGCACTAGCCCAACCCAAAACCCTCCCCTTAAATTCTTGGTTTTTGGGTCACTTAAAGTAACACAGGAAAAATCGATAGGAAAAGAAATGAAGAACGAAAAACACATAAAACTAAAACAAGGCACAGGGGGTGGTAGGACGCACCCTTCCAGGAAAAATCGAATTTTTCTTCAATTCCCAATCAACTTACTTCGAAATGATGATATTTAGGCGACATTCATAATATGTTTTTCAAATTTCGGCTTTTTATTAAATGCAGTTATAGTCAATCTAAGGTTATGTTTCACCACCAACGAACGGTTATCTTTCCTCTGTGATTTTGGTGGCGGAGGCTTGTCGAGTATGTCCAAAAACTCTGAACATTAAAAAATCGTTTTTAGTTTTAAATTTTTCCCTTTTATTTATTGTAAATATTTTATTTGATGTCCGTTCTGATGAAAATTTCTAAGCTCTCTGGCAACCGTTAAGCTCACTTGCTCATACACTCCCCCTCTCAGCCTTCACATAGTCCCTCTCTCTCTCTCTCACGGACCGACATGTCCTGCGCCACTTAGCTGACAGCTGTTCCTGAGCAGCGTTGATTTCGATAAAATAAATGCCCTTGATATATTGAAAATAGTGATTTTTATTGAAAACAAATCCTCCCTAAAGTTGTTCAAATCCTGATTGATAAAAAACAAAACAAAATTCTATCTTAAAATTTATTCATACATTTTCAAATTTGATTTACGCCCCCTGAAAATTAGTTTTAACAGATTGCACAAATGATTTTGTATCAAAATATGTCAAATATTATTACATGTCCTTTAAAAATGTTATAATTTCTGCATCTAATGGGCTTGGAAAAGTTGAAATAAATGCATAATGACGTGATGATGTGAATTATAATTTAAAACATTCATTTATTTTTGGTTCCATAAGATCTTTCTTGGAAACTTTTATCTTTTGGTGTTTTGTATCGCCTTTTCTTTTATCTATTTCTTCTTTATAATTGCTAAACTATAATTAAAGTGGTAGCGCACAACTTTTTTAACAAAGTCATCTTCAATATCTGAGCTTAGTAATGTACAGCCAAGAGGGGTGCTGATGGTGGTGAGGGAAGGACTCCCGAAAGCTCAAACCAGATCACAGACCATTATAGATGCGGTTGATAGACGATTGGTCGAGTATTTTCTTGAGGGCTAGAAAACGGAAAACAACAAATATTAGTAAATGTTTAAAAATGAAATACAATTTTCTACCTACCCTCTTTGTCTTCATCAGTCAGATCCTTTTTGGGGAAATCCACGTCAAAAGTGATGTAGAGATTTCCAGTCAGATTATTATTCTCATAGTTGGGCATACCCTCGCCCTTCTTGCGTATGCGAGCACCGGGCCATGTTATTTTTTCCCTTGTAATGGGAACGAGATGACCGTCCAAGTGCTTGATTTCCATGGAGAAGCCAACCAAAGCGTCCTGAAGACTTATGGTCACATTTGTATACAAATCGTCGCCCTTGCGAAGGAATCGCGGATGGGGCATCTGTTGTATGCGTATAATCAGATCACCTGGTTCTCCATCTATATGAGGTTCACCTTCGGCCACAAAGCGTGTCTCCTGTCCATCGACCATGCCCTGTTCAACCTCAATTTCGAGAGTTCGCTCTTCATTGACCAGTTTGACATTTGGACACTCATCGCAGACAGTTTGCTGTATCATTTGGAAACGGCCTGGACCCAAGTTCCTAGTAACCATCTCCTGACGGCAGTTACACTTTCGCGTGCCCGAAGCTGGCTTCATTACTGGCTTGTTACGCACGATTTCTACGAAATTACCGGAATACAGCTCCTCCAGCGAGACATACATATTCATTACAATATCTCCGCCACGCGGGGTGTCTTGCTGGTGTGGATCTCCGTTGCCGAAATGGAATCCAAAGTCACCAAAGAAACTAGAGAACGGATCACCACCATGATCCATCATGCCCTCCTTCTTTAGGCACTCCTCACCGCAGCGATCGTAGGTCTTGCGTTTGTCGGCATTGGAGAGCACTTCGTAGGCGGCACCAAGATCTTGGAATTTCGTGGACGCGTCTGGGTCATCTTTGTTTTTGTCAGGATGTAGTTCTTTGGCTAATCGTCGATAAGCCTTCTTTATTTCATTTGTGTTGGCATTACGTTTCACATTTAGAATTTTGTAAAAGTCTCGACCAGATCCCAAAGCCTCGTCCAGACAGCAAATGATGAAGAAGGCCAATTGCATTAGCAGCAAGGATTTCAGTTGCAGCTGCATGATTTGGCCGCAAAGAGTTGGATTTTTGGGAAACTGCTGAGTTAATTTACTACTTTTAGGCAATTGTCAATAATTAATACTAAACCATTCTTTATCTTTTTTAGAAAAGTTGGCAAAATCGCTGCGTGAAGGGTAATAGGTTTGTGTGTGTAGTCGTGGTCGGCGTTGATTGGCTGTCGGCCGGCATAGTGATGGGCAATCCACGTCGTCACTCACGAAGCTAAACATTTAAATAAATAGAAACTGAAAATAAAATTAATGCCTTCGTAATGGATTTATTTCCATTATTTCCAAGTTCTTTTTAAGTTTTTATTTGGGCATAATAATGTTTTAGAAATATCGGTGATAGAGAATTGGTAAATTTCTTAATATACGATGTTCATTGCGTTCGTGAGAATATATTGTGTATCATAACCATCCCTAATTGAATTGACCAGCGTTGCCATCTGATGAAAATTTACATTTCTTGCCAAAAGTGAATGAAAACAATAGTTTGATTTATTCATAATTTAATTAAGAATAATTTGGTTTATAATAGTTACTAACTAGATACAAAATTGAAAATTAGAAATGGGAAGGGCTAACAGTGGGTTAACAGAAAGTTGTGGGTAACTCTAGATTAACAGTGTGGCTAACTTTGTGCACATACGCGTTAAAAAGTTTGGTTACACTAAAAATAAAATACGAACAACTCGGCTTGTTAATTTAACTGTCAAAGTGTAATAATTGTAAAAATGAGACGACGCGAACTGCAGACAATCCAGCTTAAGCTTTCCGAGCTCAAAGAATACGACCAGGCCAAGATGGAGCGTGCTAAAGCCCGCCAGCAGTTGCAGACACCGCGCACACCCACTCCAACTTCCACCTCGGACCGGGACAGCGATTCGATTCGTATAATTGAATCGGCTGTTATCAAGGGAATACCGCAGTTGCTGCTGGGCAGTGGGTCCACGGAAGATGGGGGAACCCCCGAAACCAACACGGAAAGCACATCAGCCCCCACATAAGATTGTTTGTGTGTGTGTGTGTGTGCGAGACAAAGAGAGGAAAAGACCATCAAAAGTAAGCTAATGTTTGTTTTATTTGCTTTTTATTCACATTTGGTATTCATCTGCAATGTGACTGCTATTGTGACTGTTGTTGTTGTTCTGGAAGCGCACCGTTTCGAAGCCATCGACGAGAATCTCCCGATCCTCGGTTTGTTGCCGCTCTCGCAGCCATTGCTCCCTAACCGGAACATATCGACGCAAACCCGGCAATTTGCGCCAACATCGTCGTTTATACATTACCCAAAGTAGGGATAGAGAGCATCCAATGAAAAAGCAGATCAGAAATATGCTCACTCCATGCCCGTGCTCTGAGCCGATTACTGTGGCAAGGTGTGCATCCTGTTGAATCTTTCCCCCTGGCGTTAAGAGCTCCTCACTAGTGCATGTGGTAATGGGCTGAAATGGAGTTATCGCCACCTCTCCGGCCAGTGAATGGACACGAACGGCAAATTCGTCGAATGTTATATTCAGCATGGCCACATGCACATAGTTGGCCATCGCGTGCTCCTTCCGTGTCAGGCAACTGATCTGGTTTTCAGGCCCCTTGTCGGATAAATTCTTCCGATAATGTATGACATAGTACACGATCATGGCATTAGGAAGCTGGGGCTCCTTGAAGCGCATTATCAAGGTTTTCGAATGGCTCACATAGCAGGCGCTCAACTCGGTCGGCATATCGGCTCCCAATGTGTAGTTGGTGCGTTCATTCAAAATGGTTGGACTGCTGCAACCCAAACCATTGCAAGCCTGCAGCTCTAGAGAATAGAGACTATAGCGGTTTAGGTGGTTCAACTCGTATTGGCTGGCGTTGGCCAAGAGAAGAATTTGCTGCACTGGACTTGTCTCCGGCTTAAGGTCATGGCAATTTTGGTTTTGATCCAAACTGCAGCGATATTGATCCCGCATTTCATCCTTGAAACGACGATCATCGGTCATTTCCTCTTTGTGCGCACAACAGTCGTCGTAGTCGTAATCTTGGAGGGCACTTTCCCGCCATTGGTTGCCGTCCTGCATGTCTTGCCACAGATATGACGGATGATGACAATAGTTCCGGGAATCCAAGTAGGCTGTGTCATCGGGCAATTCGAACACAGTTAGCACATAATGGTCATGATTCTGGTCATGACCCATCAAACGCACCGTCAGAGAGCTATCGGTTTTCTGCATCAGTTCCACCTTTGGCGGCTGTGGTATATCCGGTTCTGTTAGCACATATGTCAAGTCACTGCGAGCCTCGTTCTTCACATCGCCTCCAAAGGTGCGTATCAGGCACACATACCGTGTGTCCGGTTGCAGTCCCTCCAGCTTGTATTTGTAATACGTTTCATTCAAATCAATTAGATTATCCGGAAAGAGTATACGACGTTCCCAATTTATTCGTGTGCATACAGGCGCTTCTAATTCACTGTGATCGTGATATAGCGTACCTTTCGACACTGTCCGATATATCACCTCGACTTTCACACTAGTCTCAGACTTTGGCCAAATCAACTCCACCGTACGATGAGTCCGAATCTATATTACGCAGAGATATAAGCATAATTTACGTTAGTTTGATCAGATATTTATACCCTTGCAGAGGGTATTATAAAATTGGTCAGATGTTTGTAACGCACAGAAGGAGACGTTTCCGACCCCATAAAGTACATATATTCTTGATCAGCATGAGAAGATGAGTCGATATAGCCATGTCCGTCCGTCCGTCCGTCTGTGCAAATCAACTTCACGCTGGCATCTTAAGAGCTATCGGAATGAAATTTCATATTTGAGCTACTTTTAGCCGGGAGATAATGAAGTATGAAAATTGTCAGGATCGGACTACTATATCATATAGCTCTAGAACAAAAATTTTTGCAAAAATTGGAGTATCCCCATGAAATTTACCAATATAATAGAATTTGATATAAAATCTCAGATCCCAAAATTTGAGTTCGATCGGATAAATAGAACACAAGTTACAGTCAATACAAATCGGTTCTACGTCATCAGCAAATCAAATAGAGCACATGCATACGCACACACAGGCGTAGCGCTACACGTATGTATGTATGTGTATGCGTGTTGTGCTTTGCTTAAAAATTTGTAGTAAAGAGAGAAATAATTTGAATGTTTTGTTTGTGTGTTGATGAATTGAGTTGGAAGGAAAGAAATTTCAAAATGTAAAAAAATTATTGCCAAGGACTGCAAGGGTATATAAACTTCGGCATTGCCGAAGTTAGCTTCTTTGATATTTTTTTGTTAAAAAATAACTAAAAGAGCAGAAGTAAACGAATTTCCAAACCGCTAGTAACTGTCATGACGTATAGTCAATTACTAGAGACATGATTACAACCTAGAGTGAAATATCCTAGAATTTTATAAACACTTTGATTCGGCAATTATTATATGTAGGTACATATTTATTTAAAATGTGATGGTCCCAAACACTATTTAAATAAATGATAATATTGCTTACTAATGATAAAAGGAAAAAACCAGAGTGCCGGGACGCACTTCGACCGCACCGATGTTTGTTTACCCTAGCAGGTTTTGTTTGTTACTCTTCCCTTGCCTTTAGAGACCTGCCCATACAAATGTGGAAAGAGAACGGTTTACGATCTTAGGCTGGATCAATGAGGCGCATGTAGCATGCCATTTCATCATAAGTTTACATTCGGCATAGTCATTAAAAGGAGGAGTTTGCGTTGATCCGGACGGACGAACTGACATTGCCAAATGAACTCGTCGTGCTGATTAAGAATGCACCAGGTGAAAAAATATTTCAAATTCTAAACAACAAATGTATGTGTAATAGACATTGTCCATTAAATTCGCCTCATAGCATATGCTATCTCGCTCACCCTCACAAAAACACACGAGCACTCTAGCGCCACCAGAAGCCTACGGCTAACTCCGCCCTTATGGACCGCCTAGTAAAACTCGTATCTTCCATGTTTCTAAAACGATTTTAAAAAACTTTGGTAGGTTGGTAGATATTAATAGGTCTAAAGCTGAAATTGGGTTCGATAGTCCAAAAATTGCGTCAGGCAATCGGTTTTTCCTAGATTTTGGAGGCGAAAGTAGGCGTAGCAAAAATGTTAATCATAATCTGCGTGTTAAATAAACAAATCTTATTACCACATTTGGCGGTTCTAGCGTTGTTAGTCTTTGAGAAAATCAGTTTTATTTGATTTGGGGGGCCGTATGGGGGCGTGTCAAAAATTTGAAATAAACTTTGAAATAAACTTAAGAACCAAATTTGGTGACTCTAGCTTTTATAGTCTCCGAGATCTACGTGTTCATACGGACGGACAGACGAGCGAACAGACAGACAGGCGGACGGAAGGGCGGACAAGGCTAGATCGACTCGGCTGTAGATGCCGATCAAAAATGCTTCCTTCTAGGTGCATGGTATAAAAACTATAAAAAATATCCATGAAATATTGCTTTCTTTGGTTTTTTCATTTCACTTAACAACATACTGATCGTTAAACAATATATTTTTCAATCTTTGTTTCTTTTTGGCAAAAAGATGTGAGTTCATAAAAAACCATGTCCCTAATCAATTGTATGACAGTTTATATCTGTCTGCATATCTTGGTTTTGTTTTTTTTTCCACCAAATTGCTAAATTTTGCTCGGGAACAATCGGATAACTTAAAGTCCGTTTCAGAAAAGTAGAAGGCAGAAAAGCACGAAACACATCGCAAAATGTTTCTTAAGGAATAGAGGACTATGTCGCATCCTTTGGGATGTTTGCGTCCCACCAGTTGATCCTAACTAACACTAAAGCCAAGCGAAGTTTTACCTTGCGAAATCCATATGTCTTTGTATGTAACATGTAACTTAATACTCTGCACATTAATACTCTTAAACAGTATTTGCGCCTTCTGGCGACATTTGGAGTAATGTAATGGGTCTTTTCGGAGTGCAAATTACTCCTCTATTCCTTAAGGACCATTAAGTACCTCTTTCGAGTAACATTGAGTCGATGATACCGTTTTTCTGTGCTGTTTCTAAAATACTTTTTATAACCTTGCAAAAATTATACATTAAAGTGAATAGGACACTCCATCTCTTTCTTCTGCCTGTACCTAGTACTAGACTTTACGTTATATACGATATTTAATAAATTCCTTGTTCGGATGATAAGTTTAAGAACGAATAAAATTACACTTACTTGCACGGAGAGTTGTAATTTGGCTGGACTGCATAATACCTCCTGATCATTGGTCTGCATTGAATCCAGGGCCTTGTCATGGTTTGCTGAGACTTGAAAATCCTGAACCGCCTTGTTGCATAACTTATTATTGCGATGTATGAACATGCCGCCTTCTTTTAACTGCAACTGCCTGACTGGATGCCAAAGCTCGGACAATTGCTTATTGTCGTAAACAATGAGAGAGTAATGGCTATGTTCCAACGGGTTCCCATGGATAACTTCCAAGTTATTCAGAAATTTTAGATTACTCAACTGCGAAGATCTGTCGGAACGAACATACGTATAAAGAGACCATTAGGCACCGATCTGTTAAACCTACCGATAGATCTTGAGGAAGCCACGTATCTCCCGAATGCTGGACAGACTGTGAGCCAACTGCGACTCGTTCACCTGATTACGTATAGTTATGGTGAGGCTTCCATTGACGAACTGACAGCCACGTAACTCATCGGCATCGGCGAGATTGGTTACATTAACCGCATCGTTTGCCGGTTCCGGAGAGCAAACACTTATGCAAGGATCTTGCTGATCGCAGACCGTACACTCCGAATTGTTATTAGCTCGAAAGCCACTGGGGCAAAAGGCAACACATTCCGACCCATAGATATAATGTTCATGATCGTTAATACACTGGTATCGATTGTAGCATCTCTGATACTGCTCCAGAAAATATCTGTGAAGAAATTAAAGCCCCGTGAGAAAAATTGGACAAAAACTAACAATTAGTCACTTACTTTCCTTCTGGACATTTGGGAACACATTCATCGCCATCGCTAATTCCTCGACAAGCTTGACATTTCGAAGCCGTTTCGTCTTGATGGCAGCCGCCCAGGCACTCCTCGTGACAGTTGTTTGCATTGCTAGGATATGATCAGAAATGAATGAAAACTTTTGTGGAAAATTTAAAATGCTTGCCAAACAATAATGCTTTTCTTATCTAGAATTAATGTCTACAATCAGGGACAAATCCAGGGGGAAAACTGGGGTGTTTGGACAACCCCGAAATATCGATTTCTCGTATAATTTTTCACCTTTTCAGGTGTCAACTAGTAAGTCTTTAAAGTGGCCGGCCAATTTGATAGATTCTTAAAACTGCCAAAGTGCCCCCTCGAAAATGATTATATTTTCTAAGCCGACAATCTGATCGGACACCACTCCAATGTGCTGAAAAGATATTGTTTCATTTGTATTTGTAATCATATGTATGAAGAAAACAAACTCTTGTCTTCAATTGTTTTGAATTATAGAACTTCCCACCTAATACGCTATTTTCGCGTTCTACAGATGTGGTTTGGTTGCTTTCGATTTATGGTAAACTTTTTATGTCTCGTTAAATTTTGGAGCAGTGCAGTGCAGACCTAGTATAGTTCGGGTAAGGAATGTTTCATCCAAAAGCTAAGCATATAGAAAACTTTAAATGGTTTCTGACCTTGACTAGATTTTAATTTTGGTTTTAATTAACTAACTGAAAGTAAACTATTCGTTAGTCTTTAACCTTTAGAACTATAATCGATGCTCAAGCTCAAGACAAGAGTCAAAAATTTGCACGACTCTACCGCTTCTGATTTCTATGCGCTTTGATGAGAATTTATCAAAATTGTTAGATCACTTCGATGATTCATTTTTGTAGCCCTACTGACATTTCGTGTGGTGTCCTCAAGAATCTCCCCTTGGATACGTCCATGATACAGATGCAACTATGAATGTTATTTCTTTTCAAAATATTAGCATTTGCTTATTAATCATTCTTAGATACTTTTGAGTGGCATTTACTTTTTGATATGTGCCACATTATCGTTCTCAAAACGCTGACAATAGAAATTTGACCAGCAGTATCCGGAATCACAGCCCTTGCATATGCTGCGCTGCGTACAATTATTGTCGTCGATTATAATATGATTCTGGCCCATGCTTAGAGTGAGGCGATCCCAATTGACCTGAAATGGCAAATGCAAAGTCAATATGTATACACACGCACATACATATGTACAGCTGTGAGCAAAAAAAATAAAGTATATGTGACTCGTCCAGTATGTTTCATTGAAACTTTATGATTTGCAAATTTAGTTACTGAAAAAAATTATCCATTTTGTGAGAAAGCAAAAAAAAACAGAGGGCCGGGGTTAACTCGACCGCGTCGAAGTTTGTATACTTGCAACTGATTTGGTAAATCTTTCCTTACCCATAGCCATCAAAGTGTAAAAACGTTTTATCTAAAAAGTCTAATGTCTGCATAAGAACGGCCCGCAATCTTAGCATATGAAATGACGAAGTGATTGATCAAAGTCACTGTTTTCCACCGATCGTTCCTATGGGAGCTATATGATATAGTCGCCCGATCTTTATCAAATTTGGCACAGTTGTAATACACTCACCAATGTTAAATGTTAATACTTTATAATATAACGAAGTTATTAAGAAAAGTCACTGTTCGTGACTTTGCCGTTTGTATGGGAGCTATATGATATGGTGATCGGATCCGTTTGAATCCGAGATATACAAACTGTGCAGTATATACAAGCCTACATGCTCTGTAGCTTTAACGGTCTAGGAAGAGTTCGCGTCGATCCAGACGGACGGACGGACATGGCTATTTGAACTCGTCTCGTCGTGCCGATCAGGAATATATATACTTTATATGGTAGGAGATGCTTCCTTTTATGCGTTGCACACTTCTGACCAAAATTAAAATACCCTTTTTGCAAGGGTAGTGCAATTTTCCTAAACTAAGAAACTGCTACGTTAAAACTCAGTATGAATTTATCAAGTTTTGGCCTCTTTCATTTATTAACATGGATAACTATGTTCGATCCTTTTGTAGCTGCAGAAAACCCTTCTTAACCCCTTAAGCCTCATAAGTTTTTAATCGATTGCCATAATATTTTGAAACCTGCTCATTTTTGGTATTCCCAAAAATGACTTCGATTCGAACGATAGAAATAAAATATTTATTTGCGAGCTATGAAATAAATAGGTCACTAACTGGAACTTTGTTTCCAGAAAACAAATACAGTGAAACCTCGATATAACGAATCTGAGGGGGATCGCAAAATTATTCGTTATATCTATTGATTCGCTATAGGTACTGAAATGTAAAACCGAGGTTTTTTCAAGGGACTTAACAAAAAATTCGTTATATTGGGTTTTTCGTTATAACGAAGTTCGTTATATCGAGGTTTCACTGTATTGTTTTGTATGCAGAACAAAGTAATATTTTAGCGTAATGCGCAGTCGGTTTGAACGATACTTCTTCCACCAATTTGTTGGCGCTTTTCGAACAATGAACTTTGGAATTGTAAGCTATGCTTGGCTTCTTTCGCTTCATCCAGTTACAATTCGCAACGAGTTTTAGTGTTGAGGTAGTGGTATGGCCTTACAATTCTAGAGCGGTTAGCAAAGTCTGCTGATGAGAGAACTTGTTATGTCTTGAAATAGCGCTATACAGACAACCTGCTCATTTTGTGTTTTCCCGAAAATGACCTCAAGCCTACATTGTTTTCGAATATAATTTTCGAATTTTGCGATCAAATTAGTGATTTCTCAAATTGCCAAGATTAAATATTCAATATTTTGTTTAACATTCTCTTTGGAAGAAGATGGGAAATAAACTTTTCGTTGGGTATAAAGACCTACAAGAAACACAGGCCTTGATTTTAGATGACTTTAATATTCATATTCATATATGAGCTTGGTTTTTGTCCATTACGTTCATGTAATATCATATACTGGGATTGGAAAATAGGCACTCAAAAGTATGCTATAAAAAGTTAGGCAATAATTTTTATATTTTTAACAGATTGTAGAATATTCTGTTTTTAGAAAAATATCTCTTGTTTGCAAAGATTACTAACAAACAATTTGTGAGATACTCTTGCATCTAGTTATCCAATAGCATACTTTTGGGTTCAAATTTTTCATTATAGCAAAGAAGTACTTCTTTATTAGTACAATAAAAATAATGCTAATGCGGCCACTTTGAATAAATTCAACCCATTTTTCTTCAAAACCTGTCGGGATGGGCAAGAACTAAGTACAGGACAACCCCAAGCACCTATTGAAATCAAAACACTTTTTCGTGACCTCAAAATTGTCGGCCTGAGTAATATCGTCTTGATTTGATTTTTTTGCTCGCAACTTAAATTAACTTACACGCTCCAGTTGACAGAGCTTCGGGCAGTTACCGATGTAGACATGTCCCCGTTGAATGGCCACCAGAGAGGGGAACTCCAACTTGAATTGAGAACATATTTTGGTTTTCATTTTATGGGAAGCCCAATTTCCGAATTCTTACCAATTGAAGATCCGGCATACTGCTCACTCCCAGAGCGTAGTTGAGAAACAAACGACGACCCCGGATTACTGTGAGATGGGGAAACATTTTGCCGATGCTCACCATACCGCGGACATCCGTAAGGATCATATACTCGGTGATTTCAATCAGTTCGGGAAATGTAAAGTCCGAGTAGTTGCATTGATTCGGATGACTGGGCATCAGGGCGATCATCACGAAACCCGTGACGACAGTACAGTTATCCAGGAGTTTCATTTTGCTGCATTCATTGCGTATGTCGATGCTGGTGCATTCCTTGTATCCATCGGCCACAGGGGCGATCGTCGTCAGCAACATGACGATGAGGCCAAGGCCTAGCAACATGTTGCCAAACATCTTTTACTGCTAAAGTTTACACTTTTCTCAATGCTTTTTGCATCGCCGTCTTCTCAACATTGCTTAGGAATCTTTTTTGTTTTTGTTTTGTATTTGCGTCTGTGCGTGTGTTTTTATTTTTGTTTTTTGTGTTATCAGATTTGTTTACAGTTATTGCAATTGCGTTGTTTCTTTTAGTTGGCGTTTTTTGCTTTTTGTTTTTGGTTGTTGTTTTGTTTGCTGCTTATGCTCTCCTTTCAACGTGCGGCTCATTAGCGCATTGATTTTGGCATCTTCATTCCCATCTCGATTAGCCGATATTTATGTGTTTTTCACGTTTATATTTTAAACGCAATCTCGGTCAGAATATCGTTCAAGCTTCCCGAAAGGTTTTCTGTTAATTTTTGGCCACTACTTTTTGCTTTTCATTTTTTTCATTCCTTCTGTTCTGTTGTAGTTGGTTTTTTTTTTGCTTAGCTTTCGAAAATTTTAAAATAAATAAATAAACAGTTTCACATAAACATTCACACGGTCACACACACACACACACTCACACCCACTCGAAAACAATTAGTTTCTTTTCTTTTTTGCGCCTTTTTTTATATTGTTTTTAATTTGAGTATCTTCGTCAGAGATTTTCTATTCGTCGTCTTCTTTTCTTTGGCATCGAGAGTTCATATAACGGAGCAGAACAGTTGCCACATTGTCGAAATGATGTAACGATAACTTTTTTAAATACTTCAAACAGACATTTGATACACTTGAATCGGTTTCTTGAAATATCAAATATGTAAATTCACCCAAATTCGGGTATTTAAAAACGAAAAGGTCAAATAATATTCGATCAACAAATGATTTTGTTCGTTGAAACATTATTTTTTTCAAAGTTAGGAATGTTTCCATACAAATAAAGTATTAATCTTCAATCTAATCTTCAAATCAATTTACTAGGTTTTCCTTGCGTCTGAACCTAATTTTAGACTAGATGATCGATTCTTCAGAGTCGTAAATAAAAAAAGAACACAACTTGTAGCTCTTGATTAGCCATTTAGTTGGTGCAAAAGTCGAATTTGGAGAAGCATTTGGTTTCAAAAAAAAAAACATAGAAATTGGCACACTACAAAAACAAAAGTCAATTTCAAAACCAACAGTTCAAACGTCGATTGCTGAACTTAATTTATGGATAAAGTTAAAATTTGTTTAATTTTGAAGTGTTTGCATTTTGCTGACTTTTCTGAGTTTTGTTTTTCCATAATACATCAGACCGGGAACGAATCCAAGGTATAAATTTATAAGTTAATATTAAGATCTAAAGTCATCAACTCACAAAATACAAATGCCAAATGCTTATTTCAAATTTCCCTAGTTCACTAGATCATCCCAATGGCTTCCATTTCATAATATACATACATAGTAGTTTGCTCATTACTACGCCGGTGAAAAATTTAATAAAGAGAACTCGCACTCTTCGCAAAACCGTAAAAAATTCATTAAACTACTATGAAATATAATCGAATCGCAATTGGAATGATGCTAAAAGAAAATATTTCGTTTATAATGCAAAAGTATCCATAAACATTGTTGAAGATTATTTTTCAGCCACAGCACATTCCAACGATTTTTTGTATGTGTTTCAAAAAGCTAGTTTTTGAACTGCTTTTGCATACTTTAGGGGGCAAAGTTTCTGCCAATTCACAGTTCTTACATCCGTCGCTGGTTTATATTGGTTAGATTCTGAGAAAACATATGTAATATATTTTTCGGTTCCATGAATTGGTTTCCATCATTAATTTTTGTATCACTCTTTGTATATTTTTGTATTTTACTAATTGATTGATTTATCTTTTTCTTTTATTCTTTCAGAAACACATTGAACTATTTATATACCTCACGAACACAGAATGGCACAAGGAACTTGGATAGATTACTCGAATCCGGGAGTATTCATATCCGATTTGATTCGACTGTCATTGTGGACTATGACTCTATACATAAATTAATTAAAGTATTGTAACTATTTTAAGACTCTGCCACTGACTTTAAATTTGTAATTAAACCAAAAATAAGCTCTTTGACAGAAATTGTTTAAATTATGCGCACTTTTTATTTCAAGAGAATTAGTTTTGGTTTTCGAGTTTGAGTTTTGCGAGATTCTGTTGCTTCTGCTCGATCCGAGACGTTGTGGACGCGCTGACGTTCGATTGCCGACTGGAGTGGATGCCGCAAGCGTGGCCACAGTGTCTGGGGCTGGGATGGGCTGGGCGACTGGGAAGATCGCTGTGAGAGCAAACGAATTGATTTTCCATTTACTGCTTTCTGCCGCCGACATTAAATCTCACATTTGTATGTACATACATACAAACAAACAGATGCACATACATAGATACACTGCGAGTAGTTGGAGGTCTGAAAGAATGTGCGGGGCCTTTCGGAATATTACCGCATCAGAGAGGCCGTAAATTAATTAAGAACGTTTGATTTGTCGTCATGAACAAGTTAATTTGTTGCTTGGCGGTGCACCCGAACCCGATCGTTTCATAACAAATGAAGCTTTGACGCAGAAGACAAATCAACCAAGGCCAAGGCCCCATTCAAGGTGATGGCCAAGCTCACAATTTCTCTCAGTGCCATTTACGAGGGCTTTCGATTTTTATAGCAGCAGCAGCGGCAGCAAGTTGGCCAACGACCAGCTGATCCTAGTGGCTCATAAAAAAACAGCTGACTCCAATTAGCCACATGGCACACCGGCATCATGCTGAACATGATGATCTTCACACACACAGCCATGCACACACACTCACACACATGGATACAGTCATACTCACAAATGGAAATCAAGTCCCTGAATCCCAGTCAACTGGAGAAGCTATTAGTTTTAAGAAGCGAGACAAAAGATGAGAAGAGAGAAGAAAAGAAAAGAATCTTCTTATGACTTAAATCAGATATGCTGAGCAACGAATGAAAAATACTCTATTGAAAATTAAATAAATTGAGAAAGAAAAATGAATATATATATATATATATATAGTACAGAAAAAAGTATAATTTAAATCATTTTTCTTTTTCTTGACCGAGTTTACTAAAATTTAAAGACAGATTTTTAATTTTCGAATAAATTTATTTGTAGGAAATCGGAGAACGAAATCACATTATATTATATAGGTACATATATATAGTGATGTTTTTGATCTTGTTATGCATTTGCAATTCTCTGTCACTTTGTCTTGGCGTCTCGTGTCAAAGTTCAATTAATTCAATTAAATTATTTCATTCAGACGCATGCGTGTATGCTTAGATCAACAGATCAATGCCGGGAATGGAATACCACCACCACCACCACCCATGGGTGGTTCAACACAGCCAACCAAAACCACAAGAAGAACGACAATTGGGAAGAGAAACTGTTTGCTATAGTTAAATCCAATCTTGATATCTGATTAGAATATTATATTATGTGTATTCTTTAATTACAAGCTTAGCTTACTGAACATTATCAATTGTTGTTTTCAAGGATTATTCTGGAGGCGTATTATCGTGTATCCATTCGGCGAAGTGAGCCACCGAGGTGTACACACTCGGGATACGCAAGCCGCCACAGTTGTCGGAGCCAAAGGACATGATGCCAACCTGACGAACAAATAAACAAGATCAAGCTCACTTCAGGGCAAATGAATGCGTTGTCGTCTTACCTGTGAGAAGATGCCATTCTCCTGAATGAACAGAGGGGCACCGCCGAAGCCCTGGCAAACATCCTTGCCCTCGCCGCCAGCACACATCCATTGACCCTCAATCGAATTGGGTGACTCGAGGGCACCGGTGGAGCCATAGTTGCGCAGACAGAGATCCCAACTGGTCAATGGCACATCAAGATGGGACATTTCCGGTTGACGTATGCTCGAAGTGGACATCTTGCCCCAACCGGCAATGGTTGCCCGCTTACCGACCACCAGGTTAGCGCGTGTCTTCTGCAAACAGATCGGTTGTGTGGCCACTGAAATGAACCAGAACGAGGGGCAAGATCGGGGATTCAATTCGTTGCTTGCAACATTGTTTCAACCGCCCTCTTTGATCGATCTCACGTTCGCCCATGGAGCATTATAAAGCCATAAGAAACGCACTACAAACAAGTTGGCCATCCTCAATTTGGAAAACGCCTCCTTATTTCAGAATATAGCCCCCTGCCAATGGTAATGTGTTGTTTACGACTTGTGCCCATCAATCTATCTCTCTCTGCCAATCGATTACCAACCACCGTCACGCTGTCTGCCCAGTTTAGCTCAGATTCGGACTCCGATACCGTCATATCATACGATACCCGACTCCGGTGCGTGGTAATGACTCTTATTTGTTCGGCCTGGTCCTGCTCCTCGTAATAATATGTATTTTACGCTTTAAAATTCAATTTAAATTCGCACAGTCGATTGATAGGCAATCTCAATCACGTGTTGGCAATTTAAGTTCGATCTTATTCATTGCAATGGCTGGCAAACGTTGAGCTTCTGGCTAGGAGAATATGTTACATACCTTAAGACCAATAATCAATCGAGACTTTTGTTTCAAGTTGAACTTGTTTTTAAAACATATTTTGCAAACGTAACCAACCATTATCAACGCCCCTTCCGATTTGATGGATAACTTGAAAAGACTTTTCTTTTGGTCGGGGAAACTGCAAAGAAAACATTTTCCGAGTGTTCAAAATTCCAGTACAGTTAAAACAGGTAGAACATCTCGGAACATCTCCTGCCTTGAAACAATATATATAGCTTCCATACTAATAAATTATTTAAGCTTTGAAATGAATTCCTTGCTAACATTTAATTTATCTTATCGAAATATTAACGTTTCTTGGCCCAAATGAAGGGCATGCAATGTATAGAAAAATGGAAGATGATCTTTTCTCAGATCTTCAGAGGAATCTTTGAATGTCCTTTACTCGATTGATAGTTCTTGGTCGCAGATGTTGTCTCACACCGATTTTGTCTTTATCCTTTAAAGGGCTTTTGACTCACTTGCTGTGTTTGCTTAGCAGGTGCCGATCTTGCCGGACTATGTCAGTCAATAAAGACTGTTGATATTTGTATTTAGAAGCTAACCCGTAAATATCGTCATTTCAGCTTTAGCCAATTTTTTACAAGGCCCGTTTGAACAAAAAGGTCCTATTTCCAGCTGGTCAACAATTTAGTAGATCTACATACAAAAAGTTTTGAATTTAGTCCCCGTATTGGTTTTTGTTTTTTGTTTTCTCGAGGTCTTTTAGCTTGACGCCATTCTACAAAACCAATTTATACTACTATTAAATATTGAATCCACCGGTTTTTAATTTAAAAGGGCCACTCACAAGCAAAAAAAAACAAACTATTTTAACAAAAGATAAGAAAGTGTTGTCAAAAGTCGAGAATCCGAATGGTTTTCTAGATCCTAGAGTAACACACTAAGATTTCTTTTAAGATGTTCTCTTTCTTAAGAGAAATTTTATCTCAAATCACACGCCATAGATAAAACAGTAGCTACTAGAGATACCAGCAGCAGAGGCGATCTCTGAGTCCCGCTTAGGCAGGATTTCCGCCTTACAGAAGAGGAAGATGTTGAGGTCTGGAAATTTTAGACACATATTTCTAATCTATCAATATACAACCCCACCACCACCTAAGGGTTTTGACATACACGAATCGAAAACAGTTCGAAAATAGCACTAAAATCGCGATAATTCTGTCTCACCTTTTTCTAATTCGTTCACTCATCTTCTTTGTCCACTTACATATGTAGTTGAAGTATGAATTGGGACTAGTCTAATGACTAACGCCTAAGGATGTACAGATTCATTCGCACTAACAAGGCTCATGCCTACCTGTTCAATCAAGTCATCTACCCTGAATTATTCTTGTTATTGATCTAATTGAAAGACTCTGTTTTTGAACCAATATGATGAATATATGAACCAATATACATATGTAGATATAGAGATTCAGCTAAACTATCAAAACCCAGCAATGTGGACCTAAATCAGTAGGAGTGATATTTGCATTGTTCGAAACTTACTTCAGGAATTGGTCGAAAGTGCAGTTAAGGACAAAATGAATACATCCTTTACACAAGGACTATATTGTAAACGGTTAAGAACTAAACAATTTCATAGATTTGAAAGCGACACACATGTCCCACGTTTAGCATTTATTAAAACATGTTTCACATTCAATTATCTATAGATTTCGTCGTCGTCTGGTTAAGATAATTCGATTTTTGTTTTGGAATATTTTGGAAATTCTATCAATATCAATGATCTGACCTGAATTCGAAAGAAACCAAAGTACACAACTATTGAACCGGGCCTAATGGCTTCAAAATAGATTTCGATTACTGTCCAAAAATTGTGTCCAAGTCCCATTAGTCGGTACAGTAAACACGGATCCAACGAAATGAGTAGTGAAAACCAAAACCTTAAACCTCAAATTAGCGACATGCGATACATTTATGTATATATATATATGTATAGGTATATATGAATATATGTAAGAATATCTAGTGGAGAGGAGAGAAACATTTGACATATGTGAACTTGGAAGCGAGTGGCAAATATCAGAGAACAAAACGATTTTTAATTAACATTGTCACTGCCGAGCGTAACACTCCGCCCCACCCTGCCCACCGTTTTCCCCGCCCCAGCTTACCCGAGTAATTGAGCGGCGTTTTAAGCACCAACAGAGCAATGTCATGATGATATTGGCCTTGCTTGTAGTCGGGATGAACGATAACATGGCTGATCGCATGATTCACTGACCGCGGGGCGCAGAAGCCGGTGTTGGCGCAGTCCGGATCACTGGAGGTGTCGTACTCCCCAACGCGCACCGATGAGCTGAACGCCGAGTGGGAGAAAGTGGATGCATGTAGATGGAAACATTGAAGATAAGCTTTAGAGAAAAACAAAAATGGTATTTGTGGCAATTGACCCACTTACAGGCGGTGACCATCGGCCTTGGCCAGAGCGCAGTGGGCTGCAGTTAGAATAACTCGACGAGCAATAACCGACCCTGCACAAGGATATGCAAATGCTCCAGTATTTATATCTGAAAATATCCATGGAAATGAATTGTGAAAGGCATCATTGCGATTCTAACTCACGTTTGAATCCAATACGCGCCACAAAGGGATACGAGCCGAGTCCTTTATAAAAGTGTCCCTGCACCAGAGACTTGCCGCACACCTGGTTCTTCTCCAACGGACTGCTCGGACAGCAGACGTAGGGCATCTCCTCACCTCCGCCACAATAGAGTGACTTGTCGCCGTAGTAGCAATTCTTGGCCACCTCATAGATCATGGCGGTGCAATCGTGGAGGGGGGTACATTCGGTGCCCAAGGAGCACTCTGTTTGCCCATTATCGTAATAAGAACGAGCCGAAAGCGAGTGGCCCGAGCCACCAGAAGAGCTACTGGCATTCACCATTCCGGCTGTGCCTTTATCTGGATCGAGTGATTTGTAAGTCGCTGGTACAATTAGTTTTTCTATTAACATCGAAAAACAGAAATCGATTTATCAATTAAAGTTTACTCAATCTCCAAACAAATGTTAACCATAATAGATTTAAATAAGAAATAAATAAGAATCTAAAAATCCAAAAATCTTAATTTATAATTAATAATATTATGATAATATTAATATTTTAAACAGCTCTCTCTGCTTGGGCTCACGCGAAACAGGCTACGTCCTGGTCTCGTGTGGGCCACTTGCACGTACTTCGCAATCTACGCGTCAACGTCCAGTAGGAAATTTCAAATCGATTATCTGGCGAATATCACCTTTTAAGTCCATATAGCACATATTTATTAAGTAAAATTAAGTAAAATTTATACAGAGATTACCAAAAGGCATAAACTTTGAAGATGGTTACAATAGCATAGTTAGAAATTGAAAACCTTAAGATTTTTCATGTAATACACCAAGAAAGATTTTTGAAAAATATTGAAATTTACCAAAATGTATTAAAATTTAAGAACATGATTTTTTAGCAATAAAAATATTTGTTTTTCTACTGCATTGGACTTGAAATATTTCCGGGATATTTTAAAAGACACAAACTACAAAATGGAAGAATAAGTTTTATTTTTAAAAGCAAATTTGGAATTTTGATGGATATTAATATCAAATTTAAGTGTGCCAAATTGAACAAGGTAGAAAATTACGGGAGAAAATCGATTTCAAATTACGGGTGCGAAAAGGGGCGTGGCGAAATCTTGACACTTAAAAAATGTATACATACCAAACATGGTGTCCCTGGGTGGAAGGGGCGGGCATAAATTTGAAATTACCTTGATCGCTTTACATAGTACACGAGCCTACATACCAAATTTGGTGGCTCTAGCTCTTATAGTCTCCAAGATCTACGCGTTCATACGGACGGACGGACGGACGGACAGACGGACATGGCTGGAGCGACTCGGCTGTCGATGCTGATCAAGAATATATATACTTTATGGTGTCGGATAACTTCCTTTTAACATTAATTTTTGAGACTTTAATATACCATTTCACCATATGGGTGTGTGGTATAAAAATTTATATTTTAGATTTTGTATTATTAAATCCCTCCGAATTAAAAAAAGAAATAACGCATTATTTCTGCAACGTGTTGTTATTGTTATTACTATTATTATTATTCAACCAAAATCGAGAATTTTTATATTTTCGAATATATTGTTAAATTCTTTAAATTATATTTAAAACGCTTCTTATATTATATTATATAATTATTATTATTTTATACGATTTTGCACAATATTTTGATTCCATATCCTACCGAATTCTCCTGTTTCCGTTCGAACATTTGCCAATAAATTGCATATGATAAACAGCGCGGCAAACGATTTCATTTTCTCAATCTAGTTAAAATTTCATAAAACACTTGTTCACAATTTTTATGGATACTTTTATGTGGTTCAACTTGATGCCCGTAATACAATATTTATCCGTTTGCCAACCAACCGTGCACATTAACAAAACTTTTTCAACTGAATGATGCGATATGGCGGGACCTGGCCGACTTGGTCACAGAAGATCGCGTTGCCAAATGAAAATGAAATTATATGTACACGTACACATAGATAGACACACACACACACGCACACACACCTGCATATGTAGTTACATACTAAACTAACTATAGTATAATATAGTACATACCTCCACTGCTGCTGCTGCTACTTGTTGGTAGTGGTTATTAGCTGATTTTATGACAGTTTGGTCTCAATTCGCGACAATTTCCAGGTTGACGTTTGTTCGTTTTAATGGCTCTCAATGCAGATGCGTTTCTATGGGGTTCTGTTGGTTACAACTATTTTCAATTTAGTATGAGTCAGTTGTGGCAAGTGATCTCATTTACCATGTCACAATTGAATTCGGTTTGAAACATTTAAATACAAATATGACCTAAAAATATGGCAAATATAACAATTAAGTCGTTACATAAAATTATGCACTAAAGCTCTTTTAAATGCAATTTAATTATAGTTTGAATGACAAGAAATTCTTCGACATTTGAGCTTCAGAATTTAAAAAATTGAAAAACATCAACTTGAAACGGATAAAGCTTTTACGAGATAAGATTTAGAACCGAGATTTTTGGTTTCACCTTTAAGTTTAAATCCAGCGATGCTCCTTAAAACAGACTTTCTTTTGATAATCCAGGTCTCCTTGCTGGTGCAAAGGGAACAAACATAGCACATTTCTCCGCCCTTTAGGCCTACATACCAAAAAATTTTTCTCTTGGCCATTTTCAATTAAATTTTCATGCTATTGGGTATGCCTATTTAATATCTTTAGTATTTATGAACTTATGAACTTATGATTATTCTAAATAATTGCAAAATGTGTTATTTTTAATCCTTAAAATATGTTTTTAAAATATGAATCGATTCTAAACAAAAAGTGAAAGTTTCGTAGTGAAACTTGCTCAGCACTCTTTGTAGAATTTGACTCCAGAATTTGATTTTCTAAGGTCCAAACAAATTTATCTGCAAAGCCATTTCGATACCTTTCTATTTATTAGCCTCTCATATTGTAAGTCTAGGACAATAATGGTTAAAATTGTTAAATTGAAAACTACAGCAATAAATCAAGAATCATTTTTGCCAAAAATGAAATATACTATCGGTAGATAATTCCTTTAAGGTTAAGAATTTAAGAGATTTTTAAAATTGGTTTACAACTATAAATACCCCAAAGTTGAGGAATATTTAGTATATTTAGTATGCCCAATGTACTTAGGAATTATTTTTATACTCTTGCATAGGGTATTATAAAATTGGTCAGATGTTTGTAACGCACAGAAGGATGCTGATATAAGCCTTTGTATTGAAAATATAATATAGCGCCTAGGGGGTAGAATGTGTACAAATATTTTCAAGTGTTCACTCCTAACAAATAAACGTTCTATAATTCATATATATATATTATTATACATTGACTTGAATGTTAATCTCCTGGCTCGAACTAAGTGAGTAAATTAATTTCCATGTTGGATTACGAATGTGAAAAGTGCAAATTTAAGTTATTTATAGGTCGAAATGTCGTGTTCTTTGCAGTGATTCGACTGTTTTGAGTTGTTGGCTTATTTCAAGCAGAAGCAGCTCGTGGAATTCCTTTGAATGTCCCTTTTGCTATTGGTTTCGATAATAGAAGACCATTTTATGTTGATTATGTCGACTTTAGACAGTCTTTATAACACCAGAGATATATATTTTTTCACCTATGTATGTTTGTACAAAAACGCATTATGTAGTTTACGAAGCCTTTTAACACGAGGATCTTCTTGATTGATCCAGTGGGAAGGATTCGGGGGGCTATACCCCATACACACATAGTTTATCTACAAATCGTTTAGTTTTCCAAATATATACCTACATACATATACATATTTATATATATTTTTTTATCGTTTTCATGATTTTCCAATGTACCGTTTATTTTTACTATTTTAGAAAATATAGTCAATATATAGAAAAACCACAGAATCAGCGACCCCAAACAAAAGATTTTGAGGTCCTGTCGAAAAAGTTCGATTTTCTTGATTCGATTAATATATATTAAAGCATCCCGAACCACATAACCTAGATACATACATTCCTTCAATTTTCCATTAAGCAAATCCTCAACTTTAAAAATAATTGGCTACATTAATCGAGTTAAAATGTTGGAAAGAAAGTAACCTTTTCCTAATTTGAACTAACTGGTTTGAAAACTGTTGGCTATAATCATTCAGATTTGGTTTATTTATAAATGATCGTCCTTCCACACCTACGAATTGGGCCATTTTACTTCCTGAAATTGAAATTGTTAAATTCAATTTGAACTTCCAGGCACGAAATGATAGTTCCAAAATTGTTCCCATAATATAATTGACATACATTTCATTGTGTGTTTAGTTTAAACATGTAACTAATTATTTCATTATATTTTTTTCTTTGCAAAATAAATTTACATGTAACTATGTTTATCCCACTTCCATTGTTGTATGCATAAATGTTTATACTTAGAGCCATTTTATTTAATATTATATATAAATTTTTGTATTCTTTTACCCATCATTAAAAATTTAAACAATTTACTGACAATTTAAACACGATAATGACACATAAAATACATTAATAGGATCCACATAACGGTACTAACAATTTGAATAGATCACTTTTTTCCCAACGGAACCTTATACCCTGTACTTGTGAATTAAAATGGCTATGTTAGTCACTTAAGATAAGATACCCCGACATCTTGACAACCTTTATTTTATTGTTAGTAAGATCAACATATCAGAGGGTTAGTCTTATATAAAGCATCATCTGATATATCTTTGATTAGTTTTATATCAAATAGAAGTCATTGATTATATTATAAACATATATATATGCACTTGTATTTGTCTCTAAAAGCTGTTGTTCTGGAGTTCAGGTGGCATTTTCTCCCCGATAATACAAGAAAGGTATTATGAACTGACAATATATATTTATTTTTATACCCTTGCAAAAAGGGTATATTAATTTTGGTCAGAAGTGTGCAACGCATAGAAGGAAGCATCTCCGACCATATAAAGTAAATATATTCTTGATCAGCACGACGAGACGAGTTCAAATAGCCATGTCCGTCCGTCCGTCTGGATCGACGCGAATCCCTCGTAGACCGTAAGAGCTACAGAGTTGAAATTAGGCTTGTATATACTGCAGGGGTTGTATATCTGGGACTTAGCCGGATCGGACCACTATATCATACAAACGGTAAGTCACGAACAGTGACTTTTTTCAATAACTTCGTTATTTTTTCAACTATTGTCATGAAATGTAGTATTGGTGAGTTTATTGCACATATAAACAACTGTGCCAAATGTGATAAAGATCGGGTGACTATATCAAATAGCTCCCATAGGAACGATCGGTGGAAAACAGTGACTTTGATCAATATCTTCGTTATTTCCGTTCTTTCGCCTTATTGGATAAAACGCTTTTCCAGTTTGAAGTTCCACGCGGTCGAAGTTAGCCTCGGCCCTGGTTTTATATAAAATCTCTAGTAAAAGGTATTTTAAAGTCTGCTCACCGATTAGGCAAATGTAATTTAGTTGTATGTTTAATGTCTTTACTTCCGCCTTTGGCTTTTGTTTGTCATTTAGCGGCGAATTTGTTGAAATATTGTTTAATTTTTTAATTATGCAATAATGTGATGAGAGGTATTTCTATCTCTGCCTAGCTTTTAACGAAACAAAGCTGGCCTAGTTCATGCTAGCAGCTAATTCATTCTGTGTGATTGTAAATTCAAGTAACACATACATACATATCTTTGTATCAGTAAATTCTGTGCTTTCTTTAGAACCAAATTCTGGCGATTCGGGTAAGTGGAAACGCAAACCAACTACTAACTATGTAACAACTAGCTAACGATTAGCTTTCAGCATGTGTCCCAATCAGTTCTTGGATAGTTCAGTCCTTCCAGATTGCAATATAAACAATCGCGTATTCATGTACTCGTTGCTCCAATCCTTCCAGGCGGAGGAGACTCGCAGCGAAGAGGTGGATGTGCAATTACGTGATCGCTACGAAGTCTTTCGTCAATTGCTGTCAAACTATCCCATGCCATTGATTCCAGAGCAGTTTCAATCCGATCTGGAAATAGAGCTCGGAAACGCTGGCCTAGGGCGTGACAATGACACAGGAAGCAGTGTGTCCAGTATGTACACCAATATGGGTAACGATACTCTCAGCCTTAATTCGGACTCTGTCAATTTTAGCGAGACACCTTCGTCCACCCTTCGCGATGTTAACTTTGAGGAGACATTACGCCATTTCTTAGAAGATGTGCGTCCCGATCGTAGCTATTAGGAAATCCATTTAATTTTCAACTGATTGTTGTTAATTATTCAGTTTACATGTTAAAAGTAGAAGCAAAAAAAAAAAAACACCAAAAATAAGAGTGAAACCTAAAGAAAAGTGAATTTTCATTTGCATCGTCAAACTGCCTTAAATGTTGTTAAACGAAAGTAACAGTAACATTTGACCATTAAATATATACATATGTATGTATACAAAAACTCGCTCCATAAAACTATTAAATAGTTGAACACATACACATACATACGTACATGCATATAAATTCATATATAATGTTAATTTAATGTGCGTTTGTCGCGCTTGTTTTCCTGCCTAAAAAACTGGAACTGAATTTGTCCAGTGAAATGGCATTTGCTTATCGAAGGTAAATGATCTCATTGAAGCTGTTGTATTATTACCTTAAACCAAAGTAAAAAAAGTAAACACATAAAACAGTAAAATTCAGTGAAATAATAAACCATTAACCAACCCGACGAAAGTTGACCAAATTAAATGAAAAATGTATTCATTTTCATTTTCAAAATTGAATCATTTTCAACTCATGGCGATTCCCATGAAAGTATTACGAAAATATAAAGTTCTTCGGGCGGCCAATATTAGATACACTTCTTGAAATCAAAAAACAATATTCAACTTTATTAGCTTTTTTAATTGTATAACCTTATATTCGACTAAATAATATACATATACATAGATACATACATAGTATGTATCTGTATGTATATTAAGTATTACATACATATTAGTCGGAGCGTCTATGCCGTGTAAAAAGTAATTTTTCGAGAAAGTAGCTTCCACTTTTAAGTCAAATCCGATCTCATGACATAGGGTGGAATCAGCAGTCCGTCTCTGGTGTAAATGGAAGGTCAAGTAGGTTACATCATTTCAGATGTTGTCCAGCAGTTTAAGTGTCAGTGCATTATCATGCGTTTCTAGCCTGGAGAGGTACCGAAGGACAAACCTCCTGATCGCGCCTTTAACCTACGGGATATTAAGGTCTCTGTGGATGACTGAGTTGCGCACATAAGGAGTCGATTCAACAATTCTGCATAGAAGCTTGTTCTGGAATCGCTGCAGAATTCTCTGGGGAGTTACATATATGCCATAAGTCCATGCGGGCATCAGAAGGGCCTTGTATTGTTGCAATTTGTTGTACGTGCTGAGCTCAGAGTAACCACTGCACCTTGGACAGTTTTTAAATTAGCTGAGTTCTCTTAAGCTTGCTGTGAGGTTTCTAGGTTTTTTGACATTTTGGCTTTATAATATAGTTCGATCTGCTTAGGGATCTTCAAGCGATAATTTATCAACCTGAGACACTTGGAAAATGCATTACAAAAGATTTATACAAAATGAATAGTTCATCCAATACACAATACAGTTCAGATATGAACTATTTTCGTACAACTGATTTGAAATCCAAAAGTTGCATAAAAACTGAATAATATTTATTTATATATTTTTTTGGTGTAGAGTTCTGAAAAATAAGTTATTAATAAGTTTACCAAATACCAGTACTCAAATTTAAGCAATGATCCAATTCACTCTTGAGAGACTCCCCTTAATGATAATGGTAATGATCGAACTATCGGTGGTCCTATCGAATTTTTGCCCATCTCTAGTTTGTTTTCTTTTTGGAATTTAAGACAGGCCGACATAAATAACGTTTGTTTGTAGCTGACAACTTACTATGCAACTCAAATTTGGAGTCCATCAAGTCGAAGGAATCAGCAATGATACTACTCCGTTCCTACACCACTAGAGCTCCGGCTACACGAGAGCACTATGCCAGCAGTAGCATTAAAATATATCGTAAGGCTAGGGCGCCAAAACAGAAGCAACTGAAAAGTTCTGAGCCCACACCAGTTGCCGGTTCCATGGCCGATGAATCTTTCCAGAATCCGGTAAAAATTCAAATGATTTCACAGAATCTGCACAAGCAAATCTTTCCCCAGTCACCACGTCGAAATCTTGCAGAATCCGTTGCTGCAGCTCGAGATTACAAAACAGATCTCCATCGCCACGGCATTGACATTGATAGTTCCACGCCCATTGAGGACGTGAATCTTAAATTGCCACCACTACATGGTGAGAACATTGAGGAGCATTTCTACAACATAGCCAAAGAACAGGTGAAGCCATATGAGGAGTTACTATGGCCACTTGTGAAGTGCAGAGAGCTGCCAAATAAACCAAAGCGCTGGGCATTTCATGCCGGATGGACTGCTTATGATCCCATAGACGGCACACCCGAGGCAGTTGACCAGCCACTCGAAAAAGGACTAATCTTTGATGTGGAAGTATGTGTCAAGGCTGGCCAAAGTCCAGTATTGGCCACAGCGGTCAGTACCCAGCGTTGGTATTCCTGGGTCAGCCCAAAACTCACCAAACATCGAATGGGTGTCGATCAGATGGAGGACATGGAGCCTTGTGATGGCGATGTCGACACAGAGAGACCCCATTACACTTTAGATGAGC
Source organism: Drosophila paulistorum (assembly GCA_018152135.1). Lineage (NCBI taxonomy): Eukaryota > Metazoa > Arthropoda > Insecta > Diptera > Drosophilidae > Drosophila > Drosophila paulistorum. The sequence goes on from JAECXG010000823.1 coordinate 127,621, forward strand.
TGATACCACTTGGAAGCGGACCTGGTCTGATAGTGGGTCATAATGTCTCCTATGACAGGGCTAGATTAAGGGATCAATATTTGCTAGAGGACACACGCACTCGTTTCGTGGACACCATGTCTCTGCACATGTGTGTGAGTGGAGTGACCAGTTATCAAAGGGCCATGCTCAAGTCCAAGAAGGAGCCGGCTCCCGAGGATTTGGGGTGGCTGGAGCAGAGTTCCCTTAACAGTCTGGTGGAAGTGCATCGTCTCTACTGTGGCGGGGAGCCGTTGTCAAAGGAACCCCGAAATATTTTTGTAGAGGGCACAATGGAACAGGTGCGTCAAAATTTTCAATCTCTAGTGAATTATTGCGCCGGGGATGTTGAGGCCACTTATCGCATACTTAGCCAACTTTATCCACTATATGCAGAAAGATTTCCACACCCCGCATCCTTGGCTGGCATGCTGGAGATGGGCTCAGCCTATTTGCCCGTCAACTCCAACTGGGAGCGCTATATACATGAATCCCAATTGACTTATGAGGATCTGAGCATTGAGGCCAAATATCACTTGGGTCGCAGAGCAGAGGAAGCATGCTCCTTGCTCCACGATGAACAATATAAGAAACATCTTTGGCTTTGGGACGAGGATTGGAGTGTCCAAAGTCTGAAACTAAAAAAGGCCCCTAAACGAAAGCCACTGCCCAAGATGGAAGAGGAGTGCTCCTCATCGCCTTTTCAGGCTAAATTTCAGCATTTATATGACCAGCGAGCTCTATTGCCTGCACGTCGCCCTCTCCTGCCGGGTTATCCACAATGGTATCGCAAACTGTGCCAAAAACCCCCTGTCCAGACCAGCGAGAAGGATCCGCAATCCGAAGAAGAATGGACACCGGGAGCTACTGGCATTAGCACAGGAATGCAGATTGCTCCGAAACTTTTGTCGCTCTGTTGGGAGGGCTTTCCCTTGCATTACCTCAAGGAACATGGCTGGGGTTTCCTCGTTCCCTTTCGCAATGATGCTCAGGAATCGCTAGCGTTGCCCCTAGAGCAGCTTCTTCAACGTTGTCCGGTTCCCGAGTTTGCCCGTCACTGTGCCACAGCTAATGAGAGTGAACTCGCCTTGGATGCACTGCCTGGAAATTTAGATGAGCATTTCGGTAGACGCGAGTACTTCAAGAAAATCTCAAAGCGTCAGCAGAAATTGGAAACGCAATATAAAGGTTTTTTACATGTTCTCCATATCTACAAAGATTATACAGACTTCTTTTGCTTTAGGTTCCGGAGTCTGGTGCAATCACATATTGGAAGATTCTTGCTTCTTCCTTAAGCTGCCACATAAGAATGGGCCCTCCTATCGTGTGGGTAATCCTTTGTCCAGGGATTTCCTTAACAAATTCTCCGAAAATGTTTTAAGCAGCGGCGATCCCTCATGCCAGGCTGCTGCTCGAGTCATCGAGATTGCCCGTATGATGTCGTATTGGCGTAATAATCGAGATCGCATTATGAACCAAATGGTTGTGTGGTTGCAGCGGGATTACCTACCTTCAGGATTGACATCTCATTTGCAGCACACGTCGTACGGAGCCATTTGCCCACAAGTGGTGGCATGTGGCACCCTAACTCGTCGTGCCATGGAGCCCACGTGGATGACAGCCTCAAATTCACGGGCCGATCGCCTAGGGTCTGAGTTACGGGCCATGGTTCAGGCACCGCCCGGATACCGTTTAGTGGGAGCCGACGTGGACTCTCAGGAGCTGTGGATAGCATCGGTACTTGGTGACGCCTATGCTTGGGGGGAGCATGGCGCAACGCCCCTTGGCTGGATGACTTTGAGCGGCAATAAATCAAATCAAAGCGACATGCACTCCATTACAGCCAAGGCAGTGGGTATTTCCCGTGATCATGCCAAGGTGATTAACTATGCCAGAATCTATGGAGCAGGTCAGCAGTTCGCTGAGAATTTGCTGCAACAATTTAATCCGACTTTTAGTGCTTCGGAGGCCAAAGCCAAGGCCATGAAAATGTTTTCCATAACCAAGGGCAAGCGGATTTACAGACTCCGCGATGAGTTCCATGACGAACTGGAGGATAGACCGTAAGTCTATTGATTATAAGTAAATCTAGCGTAAATCCCGATTAATGCTTCCCTAATCCTTTCAGTTATAGCGGCTACGAGGCAACGCGCTTGGCTGTCCAACGAAATCGACCCATATCAGAGGTTTTCCATCGTTCCAGTTGGCAGGGCGGCACTGAGAGCGCAATGTTTAATCGCCTAGAAGAGATTGCCACTGAAGCGCAACCAAGAACACCTTTCCTAGGATGCCGCCTCAGTCGAGCCCTTGAGGCAGATACCGGCGCGGATCAGGAGCAACGTTTTCTACCCACCCGCATCAATTGGGTGGTACAAAGTGGAGCAGTCGACTTTCTTCATCTGATGTTGGTTAGCATGCGTTGGCTAATGGGCAACCATGCCCGTTTCTGTCTAAGTTTCCACGATGAATTGCGTTATTTAGTCCGAGAAGACATGGCACCCAAGGCAGCACTGGCCATGCATATCACAAATTTGTTAACCCGTTCGTTTTGTGTATCCCGCATTGGACTGAAAGATTTGCCCATGTCAGTGGCATTTTTCTCCTCCGTCGAAGTGGATACAGTGCTGCGCAAGGAGTGTTCAATGGATTGCCAAACACCATCCAACCCACATGGTCTACGCATCGGTTATGGCATACAACCAGGAGAAAGCTTGACCATAGCCAAGGCCATTGATCAGGCGGGTGGGCATGATCTAAGTGAATGGAATTGGATTAGTAAAAGTTAATTAGGATTATATAAGTTATTCTGACTGGAATTGAAACTAATTAGTTTAAGTTGTTCACTTAATATACTTGCTCAAAGTCAATCAATTCAGAAGGGATAACAATTATGTTCCAGTTTGTAGATTATATCTTTATTTATTAACTTGTTTTTCATAACACTCTTAAAATACTAAACGTTTCATCATAGTAATAGGTAATTTATGTAGCATAGGTCTAAAAAGAATGTTTTTCATCACAACATAGATGCGTAGGCCTACAATTGCTGGCCCAGCGATTCAATCTCATTGAGGAAATACAACATATCGGACTCCTCCAGACACGAGTTCTGCAGCACCAAGCGGAAAAAGTTTGGCAACCGCCGCAAGGGCTGATAGGTAATCATCATGGAACCCTTCTTGATCATGCCCTCCTTGATTTTGGGTGCCACCTTATGCAGTTTATCATAGAACTCTTGATTGCGTTCCATATGCCTCAGACTGGGCGGTATGTACCAGAAGCTAATGTTGGTGCACTCTGGACTCTCGAGTACCAGCTCGAAGCCAGGACGCTCACGCACTTGTTGGGTAAAGAACTCGGACATGCGGAAAACCTGCTCAACATGGGCTCTCAAGCCTGCACTACCCTTTGCCTTCCACATGAACCAGAATTTGAAAACGTCGGCCCTGCGCCCACATTGAATGTGCTTGTCCCCCGTATCGTAGGATGTGTCATAGAACTTATCCTTCTGGAACAAATACGTGGCGTTGGTTGAATGGCATTGACCCAAAATCTGTTGATGACGCGTAAGGAAAGTGGAACACTGTTGGGAGGCTGCCAAGAGTTTATGCGGATTCCATGTCACCGAATCAGCGCTGTGTAAACAAGACAAAATAAGATAAATTTTCATTTCCTTACATATTCCATGTGTCTATGAACTCACCGTTCAATGCCATTTAACAAATGACGATACTTTTTGGACATCAAAGCTCCACCACCCCAGGCAGCGTCCACATGCATCCACATATTGTGCTTGCGACACAATTCCGATATGCCCACCAAGTCATCAAAAGCCCCCAACACTGTGGTACCGGCTGTAGCCGACACCATCAATGGCTGCCAGTTATTATCCAGACACAGCTGGATTTGCTGTTCCAGGTCACTGAGACGCATTTTGCCCACCTCATTGGTAGCTATCTTGCGAACATGCTCGCTGCCGAAACCCATAAACATGGCCAGTTTTTCAACCGAATAATGGGCGTCCTCCGATGTGAATATGATCAAGGGTTTGCCGCTAAAGAGACCATTTTTCTGGGGGAAACGTAAACAATGTGGAAAGTAATCGAAATTATTAAAAAAAGTTTGGAATTAGAATCCTATTATTGTCTATATATTTCTAAAAGTCTCGATGAGTGATTAAGCAGCTCTCTCAATCAGAAGTGAGTTTATTGTCTGACGTTTAGTGATACTTAAATATACCCAAAAGTCTGATTGTCTTTGAAAACAGAAATAATGCCTTGTAAAGTTAACACTACTCTAAGTTCTTTTGGAATTCCGAAAATGTATTTCAATTCAATTGAGCTGAAAGCCTAACCAAATTAAAATAATATTTGTAGTTAGTGTTTATTCTTTTGGTTTTAGAGAAAAGATTTTCGTGAACACTCGAAAACTAACTTTAATGCTTAGTGCTCTCAACGCATATGAAACGTTTTAGCCTCGTTAAGCAATCTATTATATTGTAGTTAACAACTTTGAAGCCTCTAATGAAGTAAGAGATCGACCGCCTGCCAGCCAGTTTCCGCATTTTGTTTGAAAATCAAGCAATCAACAAACCAGCCAGAAGCAGTGGTGGCCTTCACCACATACTACTGTTGTGCAGGCGGGCACTGTCAAGTGCTGGCACTCACCTTGGACTCGGGGGCATATTTGTAGCGCGCGCAGCTGATTGCATAACCATTGGCAATCGAACCGCCAGGACAGAAGATTCCGTCCCCTAGGCCGTTATCGGGGAAGCCAACAATGCGTCGCATTTCCGCCAATACTTCTTCCTCCATCAATGTGAAAACGGGAGCCACCTCATAGGTGTAGACACTGGGATTGAGGGAGTCCGTTAGCCATTGTCCGACCAGAGCATAGGGGTCCACTCCCGAATACAATTGATTGATGAAATACGGATGTCCTGTCTTGACCGAGAATCGAATGGTTTCGCGAAGCAGTTCCCGCAACTTGTCTTGGGATTCGCCCTTCTCACGCAGCTGGAAATCAAAGATTTGGCGAAGTTCACTTGGCTCGTGCCACTCGACCACTTTTGACGAACGATTTGTGCCCTCAACCACGGCTAATTTAATAATCTCATCAATGCAGCCACGCAGGAAACTTTCGAATTCCGCTGTATCCTTTGAGTTGTTATTGTTGATATTGTTGTTGTTGTTGATGTTAACATTATTATTGGCCAACATTTTGCGAGCTGTCTCGATATCGACTGCTCCCATTAGCGAGACGGTGGCTGCTGCATCCGATGCAAGCGATGACGATGCTGTCGATTTCGATGTCAATGTCTTGGCTACGTTTGCCAAATCTTCAACGGTGGCAGCGGCGGGCGCATTAGCAGCCGAGGTGGTTGCATTATAGGGCTTAAATATAGATTCCTTGAAGTGATGTGTGGGAAAATTTTCACTGGCCAACATTTTGTTTTGGTTTTATTTCTCTTTTGGCAAAACACAGCAATTTAATTATTTGTATACTAAATTATTTAGTTAGATCACTTTATATTCCTCTTGGTGGTTCCTTCTCCGCCTGACGTACACCTTTGACAATGATTCTAAAGAATTTGCGAGCAAACTGAATGAACGTGTGCTGTTGTTGCTGCTTTTATAAAAGCTCGACGACTTCCACCATCGACCACATCGACGACTTACATAAAAACAATGCCAATGCTCTCCAATTCTGTTGCTCTTGCTCGATTCTCGTGCTTGTCTTCTCAGGCGTTGTTCATGCTAACGCATATGTGTAACAATTTGATAATTTAACAAAGTGGTGACCCCGACGTTGTGATTTTTCGGCATACGCCAAGTAGGAGGTAAGTAACTAGTGGATACAAAATAGAAACAACTTCTTAGAGTGACTAATATAGATTGATATATAACCATCTAGCCATTAAAAAGTAAACTAATGTCTTGTAGTTTGAATATGAAGGAACTGAATTAAGTACTGGTAATTTCAAATTGAATTTTTGTTTTAATATTGAGGCAAAACTTATTATAGAGTAACTTCAAGTCATCCTTTGTATATATCAACTCATATTTTCAAAAATGCCAATTCCCATGTGAAAAATTATAAATATTCTGCATTTTGTCATCACCTTTTGCGATAATAGTTGAAACCAAAAATAATAGTTTCTTTTTTCAAGTGTAAAATTTTCAGAATTTTCCTTACTTGGCCTTTACTAATTGATATGCTCATGTAATACAATTATGAAGAAATATATTCAATGCCTAGACCCGATGATTATGATTATGTATAAGCACACAGGTCTTCTATAGCCTCGTCCGGCACCACTTCCACTTGCCGCCATTTGCTCCTGCTTCTGGTGCTTGACTGTGGGTAAATTAACTATTTTGTGGTTTCTCTCTCATTAGCAACAATCAAGCAACAAATTAAATGCAAATTTATTGAATAATTTTACTAAATTGCACAACTAAAAACGTGATATTAAGTAGGTGCAGATGGTGTTTGCTGTAGGTCGCTGAAATAATCAAGCTGTGTTAATTATGCTGCTGGGGTCAAGTTTGATATATTGGGTTTTCCCCGATTCTTCTATGCATGTAAGTCGAAAGAACTGATCTTGGCCACTGGCCTTGACTGCACGAATGCAGACATCAGGCAATGGCATGAACACTTTACTCATTTGATCTCCCTCTCTATAAATAAAAGCGAAATACAGCGGAAAATACCCAAATGATTGTCATGATGTATTACCCATATAGGACATAGCATCTGAACATATGAATGTAGCAGACACATGTCGGTATATATTATTGTTCATATATAACATCGGTTCAATTGCTCAAGATATTCTGAAATTCTGTGATGATGACGTTCATTGGTTATTCACCCTGGCAACCAAATGAAATGAAAAGATTTCCGACCATCCTTTCTTTTATCAGTTTCCAAATCGTTTTATTCGGTACTTTACCATCAGAAGCAATTGCATGACGCATTTGTCTTAAGAAGAACCTGAATCTGGATAAGTTTATTGTGCTAATAAATAATGACAATATATACATGAGCTTGGAAATATATAAATATATTGCATATATTCAGATACGAGCCCAGAAATCCTCTCGCATGTTTACCAAATTATTTTTATGTGCAGTATATTATAAAATATTTCATACACTTTCAAAAGGGTTTAGTCAATTTTGCCTAAAATGCCAGCAACTCAATATATGTATGAAGCCGATTTAGTCTCATAAAAACCAATTTGCTCCTTGTTGCGAGTAATAGGCAATTATCAATTGGGAAATGAAAATCAAGTAGAAAAGTAATCATTTCATAAGGAACAATTTCTAGTGTATCGCCACTTCGGTATATCCGATAAGAGCCCGGCCCTCCGGTTTTTAATTTCAAATGCCTCAAACCTGTTGCAATAATCAACCAAAATAATCAGGAAGCATTTCTCGGTGAACGCTTTCGATGACGTTACAAAAATCTCGAAAAGCGAAAGGAAATTAAACAAAAACAAAGTTGTTTTAATTTTTTTTTAAACTTAATTGCACTGAAATGCACAAGTAGACTGGTCGGTTCTCCCGTCGCAGTTTTTCCTATTTAAACTAATTAACGATATATGTTAATGACATTAAACTTATGCTGGAAATGGTTGGGAGTCCAAGTAAACTTATGGACATACAAACATTCGTCTATAGCTGACAGTTAATGACATAGTTTTTGTATTTAATTTTTGTGTTTCTTCAAGGTCAATGGGCTCATGAGGAATTCAAATCTTATATGAGTCTTTAAAGCCAAAATTAAGTTGAGTTCTAATAGTTTTTACTAAGCAAGCTGGCAGTTGGTCTTAAAAAAGGAATCTGAATGCTGAATAACAACAAAACTGACAACAAGTAATGTGAATCAACTCAGAGCCCTCCAATTCCGAGGAATATTACAGACATACACTAAAACCACAATTATTATTGTTTCAAAAACAATTACTTTACAAAGTATTTTATATCTTCTTCTTTATAAGAAACATTTAATTTGTTTTGTCTTGCAAAACATAAGTGAAATAAAACGAAGAAGACAATAAAGGAGCTTCTTTGGCTATACCAAGCGATTCTAAAATCTTTATTTACCTCAATATGTTTCATTTTCTAATTACTTTTGCATTTCAAATGTTTTTTCTATATAGTGTGAGACATTTTAAACGATTTTTCTACATTTTTCCAAGGATATTGCTCAATAATGTAGAGTCTTCGATCGATTATAATATAATTGTGGTCCGATCCTACAAATTATCAAACGTGATCTCAATTACCCAAGTTCTTTTCCAGTAGTAATCTAAGAATCGCGCTGATGGAAAGACAGGCATATCGACTTGATTTCCCACGCTGATCAAGAATAGTTTGTGGGAAGCGTCTCCTTCTCTTAACATCTAGTTAAAAGGATATAAAAAGATAAACTAGGGTAATACCTCAAGTTATAGTCTCTTTTCCGAGTCAATTTCAAAAGTAAATCGACAGCAATTCCGCACCGAATCTGACTTGTTGCTTTTACATTTTCAAAATATTGTAATTTCGCCTACTGTGTCAGCTGCCAAACTTTATATAGATTTAGGTATACATTAGTTGTTGGTTTGTTTATTGTTAATTTAAATTTGAATAAAAGACTAACGTTTGTTCTCGATATCGAAAAAATCATTCGGTTTCGGAAACGAGGAAAGGGCTAATTGTTTCTGTGATTTGTTCAAATGTAGTAAATTAATTTTTGTACAAAGTAATTGAACTTGATATCTGTTTAACAATAGTGTTATACTTTATTGTTTTATAATCAATACAATGTTGTTGGTTTTCAATATTTACAATTGTTTATAATAATAATAATTATAATTATTATATAATAACATAATTTCCATTTATTTGAATTTTTTTATGTGTGTCTGTGTGTCTGTGTGTGTGTTTTGTGAGTTTCGAATAATACAAATCTTCAGGTCTTATTCGGTTCTTAATATGCATAACTCTCTTGCTACTAGAACACACATACCAAAGTATGTGTGAATAGATATATATATATAGTTTTAATTTCAATTTCATGCCGACAAATATTACGGATCATTTTCGTATTTTCTGTATATATATATATATATATTTGTTTAATTTCTTGTGTGTTTTGTCCTATCACATCGCCAGGCAATATTATTCTTGGTTTGTACTTGGGTAAAGAAACATCGTACCTTTATCTGAATTAGAAAACAAAACCAGGGAAAATTAGAACATTGTATGGCCATGAAGATTAGGATTTCCACTTACCTGGATTGTTATAGAAGTTTGCGCTTAGACTAGGTTTTGGTGGAAGTTTGGGAGTGCCCTCGTGACTCGTAGAAATGGAGAAGAATTCCTTTGGGGACGAACGGGTTTGTGATTGATTGGCATTATGCGTCTGTGGATGGGCGTGCGGGAGTGGATGCGGGTGCGGATGATGATGTTGCTGATGATGAGAATGCTGGTGATGATGGGTGGGTATCGAATGAGATTGCTGGTGCGGTTGCTGCGGCTTCAAGCGAAGCTGATGTGTGCTCTCGACAGGATTGCTGGGAATGTGCGGGGACATGGGAGTCATGGGGGTCATGGGTGATGTAGTTGTCGACGAGCTTAACGCCGGTGAGATCGATTGCGGCGGATGCTGCTGCTCCTCAGACGCTGTTGTTGCCTGCGACTGTGACACAGTGACAAAAGTGGTGGTCTGATTGCAGCCCAGAGAACTGGACCCTCCCAGCTGTTGCTGTTGCGCAGCTGCTGCTGCCCGCTTTTCTATGGCCGAGTTCCGACGTATCATAATACTGCTAGTATTGGGTAGAAGCAAACTGTTCTTGCCCGCAAACTCCTTTGCTTGGCCATGACTATGCCGACCATGGCTGCCTATGCTGCCCATGGAATGATTAAGTCGCGGCGGTATGGGCGGTGGACTTAGTTCGCCATCACGTGGGGGTAACTGCAAGACCCATTCGATTAGTAAAGATTATGGTAAAGCGTTTACATTTGATCTTACCGTTGGGGCATCTGGGGCCTGGCGCTTCTGGGCCATATCAGCGCAGCTATCGGTGCGCTCTTTGCGTCGCGGTGGCAGTGGAGGAGGCACTGCCCGATACTCGATATTCGAAACTGTTGGAACATTTACATGCGGAGAAATGGGCACTGCCCCCACTTGATGGCCGGTTTGATGGGCGCTGTTATAGTAGAAGCCACCAAGCTGAGGACTCAAATCTCCTCCTTCTGTTCCTGCTAAACTACTCGCTGCTCCCGTGAGAGTCACCGTACTGGCTATGCTATGCGTGGGACTGTATTGAGTTCGCGCATGGAATGGTGACCGATTCGGACTAACTATTACTTTTGGTAGCGGTGAGGGCGGAGCATCTGCATCGGTCATTGCCATAGCAAATGGATTGTGTGTGGTATCTGGTAGTTGATGCTGCTGCTGCTGCTGTTCCAGCAGACTTGGGCTAAACGTTTCCGTAGGATTTGCAGCCATTGCCATTGCATTATTGGTCCATACATGTGCTGCCGGTTTTCGGGGTAAATGGGGGGCTGGCGCCGCCACCTCCCCATTGTTAGTGTCCGAACGATTGGCCGGATGATGCAATGGTGTGCCACTCCAGCTGGTACCATTACGTTCCGGTATAATGACTGGCGCGAATACAGAGAAAGCATGAGGATTATGTTGGGGACTTTGATCGCCCAACACGTTGGCTGCCCCCTGTGGTGGTTCTATGCTGGATGGAGGAGGATTGTGGTTTGTGGTAGATGGCACGACGACCGCAGCTGCTGATGTTGCAGTTGCTGCTGCGGCAGCTGGTTGGGACTGAGCTTTGCTGTTGCTGTTGTTTTGGTTCTGGCGACGCGGCTTAATGCCAGGCGATTTGAGTGGAATGTGCGGCCATTTACGGGGCTAAAAATCAAGATTTATATGTAATAATCGGTTCTGTGATATTCTCCAAAGGCTTGAGTACTTACAAATTTAGGCCATGTCTTGCAACCACGCGGTTCAATGCGCAAACTCTCTTTGTATGGATTGTCGCACATTTCCTTGTCTGAGAGTCCGCTAAATGGATCAAGTTGCTCCAAAAATTGCCGTATAACAGGCTCCTCGTTAAGACAATATGGCTGATTCTGATACTGCTGAATTTCACCGATAATTTCGGCGACTTTTCGACGTTTCGAGAAATTGATTAGTTCCGTGTTTGCCAGCAAATCCGGATTACCCTCTTCCAAATGAAGAATATTGGTCAAATAACGACCAAAGAATGGCACACAGGGCGGATTGATGGATCGTAGCCGCTCTTGATATTTCTTGAGATGATCATCGCTCAGTTCACGGCACTCGTCAAGGAATTTGCGATAACGCTCGGGCAATCCTTGAAATGTCCACCGCAAGCGATACACTGATGCCGTGCCCAAAGCTGCCACAATCGAGAGAATGCCATTGAAGTTGTTCAGCTCCAGCATGACCATCATCACTTCAATCGAACGCTGCATAATGGCCACACGCTCCTCATAGTTTTCGGCCTCCGTAATCGATTTCTCGATCCAGCGGGTCACATTGGTGGTGTGCTTCATGATCTTGAGCAAATTGGGACTCTTTAGTTCCTTGTCCTTCTTGGTCCAAGGGGAGCCGACCAACTCTGATGGCTTCACATTCTTGTACATTTCGAATTCCAGCAGCGTTAGCTGACGTGCCAGCTCCAGAGGATGTAAGGTGAGTAGGTTGATCTCCTCGTTAGGCACACTCAGGTGGTTCTCAATGGGCGGCGGATCATGGCCATAGGCATAGACAATCTTCTTATTGCTTTTTTCCTGTTCATTCTGTTCATTGGAGACAAGAAATAAAATGTGAATCCATAGCAAATGGCAGACAATATCAAAGAAAAGGCTTATACTCACTTTACGCTGAACAATTTTGAGTACAGAGTCGACCCACTTGCGCATGGACTTGCCATTAACATGCTCCAGAAAATGCAGCAATTTGTCGAGTAGTGTGGGATCCTTCTCAAAATCATAGAAATGATGATCCACCCAATGGCGAAGTACATTGAGAACCCGGAACTGCACCGGCTGCACAAACTCCTTGCGGTATCGCTTCCAATCCTCACGCTGAGAGTTCTTGTGCTCCTTGTCACCACCGCCAGCCAATCCTCCAGCGCCACCAGCCCCGCCAGCTCCGCAATCCTGATAGACCAGACTCGGATCGGGTATATTGAACCGTTCGATTAGCAATTGAAGCAGTTGAGGGGGTGAACAAAAATATCGATATGTGGTGAGAAACGTACGCACAAATGTCGGATCCGCGTATATGTGATAGGTTAGGCGTTCGATTAGCTTGCACAGCGTTGCCCCCTTGATCATGGGCACTCCGGCGCTTTCGCGCTCCTCCAGCACAATGTTTTCGCTGCTATCGGGTATGGCAAATTTGTAGATCTCTGGATTGGGCATGCGCAACGGATGTTTGCGTTCAATATCCTGCAGTATGCTATCCAATATACGATCTAGCATGGATTTTGTATTGACCATTATTAGATCGGCCATCCAATCGTTTTTATGCTGTGCATTTTTGGCAGTCAACACAATAGCCGGCTGCATTCGTGTCACCAGCTCGAAACTATTTTTCAACTCATCTGTGTCCACTCTGTCATTGATCTCGACGCGTCGCATGAAGAACTTCTCCTTCAGCCGATAATCGTAGGCGGTGCATCCAGCCGAGGGTGTTTGCTTCTTTGTATTGGCCTTGCACAGGACCATTAAGCCATCGAAGAGAAACACTTTGCGTTCGCTCCAAATGCGTTTGCCTGAACCGAGTTTGCTTAAAGAATCATCTGCATGGATCCAAAATAAATGGGATTAGTTATGCCATAAAAGGATATTAAGAAGAGTAAATCCACTTACCGCGTATAAATTCATTGCAATTCTGACCCACATCTTTGTCGTCCCAGTGCTCCACCTTAAGTTGCAGCTCCCGAGTTCTCTCAATGGCCAATTGACGTCGCACGCGTCCACTGACTGGAACCATACGGTCCTTGGATAGACCTGCCATTACCTTTTCAAGATCGCAATGCAAAGGATGCAGCAGACCCTGAACCTGCACAAAACTTTCAATATCATCCTGCGACGAACTGAGATCCATCAAATGCTTGATATAATCGAAGTAAACAAAGGCATGGCATATGGGAACCAAAAGAAGCTTTGGTAAATAATACTTAACGGCATCGCGAAAGCCATGGCCAGCAGAGATCAGGGATAAAGCCTGTGGAAATCAATATTGGCTTAGATATTGGGTCTGAATGGGGGAATGAGATTAAGTTGGACTTACGTCTGGCTTGGCCAACAATTGGCTGAGGGCATCCCGGGAGGCCTGCGAGGTCACATCATGGGCATACTTCTTATATACATCGAATTCCTCCGCTTCGGCAAGCTCCTCAAAGCAACTGCCCACACAGGGAGCATTTTGTTCTTGCGACATCTCTATGACGTCCTCGAGTGAGCCCAGAAGCGTCACTGTGACCTCATAGATGTCCATGATGTTACTGAAAATGGGTTCGAGCTCTTTCGGGTCACGCACAATCTTGACCAGTTCCTCGCGAAAAACTCGAATAATCATGTGAAGATCGCGCTGATATTGCTTTTCATCGTGGATGAGTTCTTTCACAGTCTCTTCATATGTGGCGCTAGCCCTCTGGGGGGGCAGCGACAGTGGACTGGGCAGGACGTTTTGCTTCAGGTCAGAGCTCTGATTGAACATATCCATGAGCACTCGATCGGCATTCATAACCACTTCAATGTCCTCCTTGGTGATCTCGCAATGAGAGATTTTGCAAACATAGTCCCCGGCCATTTTCAATATATCCGCCGAAATGTACTCGAGAACGGCCACAAGGAAAGCTGAGACGGAACTATCAATCTTATATTGGAGCACATCTTTCTGGAGCAGCGAGTGGACACGCTCTGTGGGTAGGACACTTTTACGTTTTTTCGAATTAATCACTTCGTTTGCTTCCTTGAGCGCCCATTGATCGATGGGGGATGGAAACGATTTGTTAACCTTCTCTTCCACATCCTGCACGGAGTGGGGCAGCGGCTTGGCGCATAAAATGGCCAGAATGCGCAAACACAACTTCTCTACGTACATTAGAGCATCCTCTTTGGCTGTTACCCGCGGATGCACTTGCTCCAGCACCTTGCGCAGCGATGGTATGAATAGACCACGCCAGCGAGCTGCATTTTCATTTTTCGTGAAGTCATAGCCATCGCAATCCTGCACAGCATCTGCACAGCTAATGACATGGCTATGGCCCCCGCTGCTGCCGGAAAACATGTTCGCAGCGGCACTTATTATTCCTAATGTTGTTTTAAGCTCTATCTGTGTACGTATACTTAATTTTCCGTTAGCTTAAAAACAAAAACAAAAAAACACACAAAGTCTGTAGGCTGCAGTAGCCTCGCACTGTTAATTAACATTTTAGAGAACTGATAATTTTAACAATTTTTTTTTCCTCATTTATTGCAGCACTAAGCATTTTCGCTTGAGTTTTATTTGTTAACACCAAGCAACTTTGTCTGTTTTAATCTTAAAGTCATTTTTCTATTTTGTTTTCGAGCGGAATTATAGTTTATTTTGCACTGATTTGGTTCTCTATCGTTCGATTTGATATGGAATTCAGTGTTGTTTGTTGTTTAGCAGTTCTTACAAATGATGCTGTTATTTTTTTTTTAACAGCGCTCGCAAATGATTCTGTTAAATGTAAGTCAGCGTCTAGCAGGTAGCATCTAAATGAAACGATGGAAATAAAACACATTCGAAAAAGTTATCCACTTGCCCTTTTTTGAGATTATTCAGATATTTAAAAAGTGGAGGTATAACAATATCATTTGCATTAGCTTATATAAAACATTAAACGAATATAGCTATTTATTTATTATACTTAGGAAATTTTCCTTTCACTTGCCTTATGTAATGCTACAATTAATTTGTAAGTGAAGATTGTCGTAACATAGATTTTTGAATTATTTTAGTTAGTTATCTAAATGCATTTATAAAATAATGTTACTAAAATAGTTTTTCTTCCTAAACAGTACATTCTCTGTCATACGATGGCTTTCAATCTTTTTCAAGAAATAGAAAATTCTTCCATCCAGTGGGCCTCCGGAATCTGTATGCAAAAATCAACGCCTACATAATATTTACTGCATGGAAAGGCACAAAACGATTCACTATGCTTTTTCTAAGCTATAAATCAGATATAAAAATGTTGATCAAATATATAAAATAGATGCCCCAATAAGGTAGTGTTCAAAAAAACGATTTATTTTTCAATTTCAGAGGTGTTCTTGCAGTAGAGAGTTAAGTTCGTCAGCACAAATACAACATATGCCAGGTATTATTAACAGGATCAATTTTTGGAATCCAATTGGTCTAATTCAGTCTTGAACATAGCAGTTAGAAATGTTAATTTTCGTGGGCAGGACCCCAGCCGATTACAGTAAACTTAGGTATTTTAAGTACAGAATAAGAACTTTGACCGGTGTATCTTAGAGGGTATATTCACAGATTTTTCATGCCATCAGATGACTTCCATTACAAGAGGTATTTGAATATTTCTTAATTGCTAAAAATAAATATTTAATTACTTATATTAGGTATTCGAGGAGAACAGACAGGATAATCATAGAATTTGTCAAAGCCAGATGCTAAAGGATTTTTTTAAATAGGTGTACATCTTCCACCACTAAAGGGCCTCCAACTTTAAAATTACAAATTTAATTAGCTACTAGTATAAGGTTATTATTCTCTTAACGCTGAAAGGAATACTTTAAGAATGCACAGAGAATATTAAAATAATGCTTAAGAATTAAATGTCATCTACAGATATGTATGTATACATATAACAAACACCGATTGTCTCTGAATTTATGAAGTCCTGCAATACTATTTATTACGTATAAATAAGGGGTCTTTTCAATTCAATATACATATCTAATAAAAATAACAGTAAATTATGTATATAGTTTCCTTTCCTTGTATTGTTTCGGCGCTTACCATACCAATTATATTTCCCAGTATTTCAAAAGTAGTCTTAAATTTTCATACACTGAAAGTACTCGTTGTCGCTGTGCAACAGTGTTGCCAAATCAGCTTTTTCCCGGCAAATCTGGCTTTTTTGAAAGTCCAATTGCGGGAAAAATTCAAAAACAGCGGGCAGCGGGAATTCTAGATTTTTAAAAAATATAAATTGCTTTTTTTCCGTTCTTTATCGACTGAACAATTTATCATTTTTGAGCGATTAATCGTAGTAAAATGTTATTCATCTAATTCAGTGGGAAAGTTTTGGGTTGAAGTGTTTGCCTATAAGGATTCTGGAGGATATAGCCGATTTGAGGACTTGGCCACTTTTGCAATGTCCTTGATTTCTTTTCCGTAGTCAAACGCTGAAGTGGAAAGAGTTTTTAGCCAGGTCAACATTGTGAAAACAAAGCTTTGCAACCGAATGAATGTTGGCATGCCTTACTCAATTTTAAGCGTCAGGTAAAATATATTATAAAACTAATTTTTAAAAGTTAATTACGGTTTGCGCCGTTTGAACAAATGTTGCCATGATTATAAATTGCCCAAAAAAAATGTAAACATGATTGGCACCATGGAGGCATACGATAAAAACAACAACTGTCACGAAATTGACGACATAATAAATTATTTCTAAATTAAGCCCTTAAAAAAGGCAGAAAACATTAGCTTTTTTCCAGCTTTTTTCCCACAACATTTCAGCTTTTTTCGTAGTATCTCCCCACTAAGAACAGCTTTTC
The DNA here is from genome assembly GCA_018152135.1 of Drosophila paulistorum. NCBI lineage: Eukaryota > Metazoa > Arthropoda > Insecta > Diptera > Drosophilidae > Drosophila > Drosophila paulistorum. Next base: position 144,462 of record JAECXG010000823.1, read on the forward strand.
TTGCTCAGCAAAGGTTGGCAAAACTGCTGTGCATTAGAGCCAGAACGGTATGAACCAACTCGATAACAAAAATGGGAAATAATGTGTAAATAATGGGAAATATTATCTGCGCGATGTAAATGTATTTTTTTGCTTTTGGAAATATGTATGTTTTATTTTACTACATTGTCAATCGCGTAACACTTTATGCTACTGTTTTATGCTATGCCATTTTTCTTAAAAACTTGATATTGTATTTCAGGCAACCCAACAAATTAAGGAGACATAGTCTTCAAAAAATGAGCCGAATGCATTCAATTGGTTATTTCTGTAATACCTTTAGAAGAAATTGAAATGTTGGAAATCCATGTTTGAATTGTATTAAACTCAGATCCATTGATTGACAGATGACGGGCTTATAATGTCTGTAGTGTCTAATGACTGTGAATTTGAGCATTAATCGAGATCTAGATTACGATCTCCCAACGAGGAACCGACATAGTGAAATTAATGAAAAATAGATTGGGGAGCGCAAAAAAAAGGCACTTTGCGAAAATCCTCTCTCTCTTTAGATGAATGCCTTCAATAATTTAATGGAACGGCTAAGAAATTGCAAGCAAGTACAATGCGTTCCGACCAATGCATTCCGAGACAGTTAAAATAATGTAGGAGTTCTACTTCTAGTCGAAATGACTGCAAGTCTGTGAAAGAAATTGGCGCGCGCATTCTTAACCAAAAAAAATGTTTCTACATAACCTAAGTGAATGCACATAAAATTTCCTGATATGAACATTAATTTGTTTTTATTTTTACGACAGTCGCATAATATTGTTTCTGCAAAACATATGAAAATACAATTTCACTAGGTTCTTTCAGTCTAGTAGAATTAAACTCATCGGAACGTAAACTGACTTGAAAATTTTGAATAGCTAAAAATCACGATTTATCGTGTCCTGCTATCTGTATGGAGACAAAATATTTGGATTTAATCGGTGGGTAGCATCTTGGCCATCTGGTCATGAAGCCATTCATGAGCAACACTAGCTGGCTGGGTCCAGTTCACGGATCAGGCATTGGATCGCCGACAATATATTAGCATTGGAACGCACTGCACAAACGCGCCCAATATAATGCTCACGATGATTGGGAGAAGCAGCATGGTTCATTGTGAACATACGATTGACAGCTTGATAGTGCATTTTCTCCATTTCTTCTTGGCAGCGTCCTCCTATAAAAGCCGATGAACGTTGATAATTCATCTGCTCCATATATCGATTGTTTTGCGAAAAGTCTGGCAGAGATCCAGACCAGAAGCTGCGCGATTGCTGCGTCGGTGGCATCAGCTGGGCCATTGACCTCTGATGTACATGAATTGTCTGCGGTACTTGTGCCGCTTGTGGCATCGGCTGCATTGTTATGGTCTGCTCAATTTGTTCCTCGATAAGAATGCCAACACCTTGGTCGGCAATAGGTTGACGTTCCTGGACCACTGGACGGCTCATATCTAACGGTGCTAAGGAACTAGCAACTTCGTCGTCCATGTTTTTCTCTTGCTTACGTGCCCTTTTAGAAGCACGTTTGGGTTTAGTCTTCCAGGTGGGGGACCTTGTGGCTCATCGCTACGTCGGTAATTGCGACACCATCCAGGAGTCTCAACTGCGGCAAATGGCGTATTACAGAGTGGCGATAGTTATGACCAAGGGCAACTGCACAAGGATTGTGCAGGAGCCCGAGGGTCTCTAGATTCTGGGCACCCTTTAGATAATTCAATTCACTAATATCTTCGATCAGATTTCTGCGTAAATACAATTCCTTCAGATTGTGGCAGTTCTTGAGGCCCTGCAATGTGGTTACTTGGTTAACGCTCAACGAGAGAATTTTCAGTAAAGGCATCTCCGTAAAGATGTTGATATTATCAAGATCTGTTCCCCATATATTCAGATTACGAATTCGGCGATAGTCCGAGCCCAATTAGTTGTTGGGTTAGTTTAACCATCTTGACACGCTGACCCTTACCAGGGCCAAATCTGCTTCTGAATCGCCCTTTTTGTTTCGCCATTTCTATTTTTCCATTTTCGTCTCTCACTTGGCATTTTTTAAGTTTCAGTCTATTTACGATTTTAAGAACGAATTCAAAATCTCAAGCTTGAGTGGTCTACAGAATCTAACCAAAAAATTTTCTAACTACGCCACTGCAGGAAAAAGTTCATAAGATCAGGAAATGGAGGAGGTCGCGAAAGTTGTGGTATTGACTTTTGGTCAATGAATTTTCAAGTAGATATGCTAAAGCTTCACCCTTCCTTATCCTTGCAGAGGGTATTATAAAATTGGTCGGATGTTTGTAACGCACAGAAGGAGACGTTTCCGACCCCATAAAGTATATATATTCTTGATCAGCATGAGAAGCTGATATAGCCATGTCCGCCTGTCCGTCCGTCGGTGCGCATGCGTTTTACTCAGCCATCTTAAGAGCTACCGGGATGCAATTTCTTTTGGGTGCTTTTAAAGTATGAAAATCATCGGAATCGGACTAATATATCATATAGCTCTAGAACAAACATTTTTGCAAAAATTGGAGTATCCCCATGAAATTTACCAATTTGATAGTATTGGATAAGCCCTCACATCCCTCAATTCGAATCTGATTGGATAAATAGTACACAAGTTACAGTCAATATAAATCGGCTCAAGCGTCATCTACTACGTCATCATCAATCCACAAAGCACATGCACACACACACAGACGCAGCGCTACATGAACTGTATGCGTGCCGTGCGTTGCTTAGAGAATAATGGAAGAAGAAGAAACAATTGTAGAAAAAAGAGAAATAATGTTTTGTTTGTGTATTGATGAATTGAGTTGCAGGGAAAGAAATTTCAAAATGTAAAAATATTATTGCCAAGGACTGCAATGCACAGACAAAAAATTTGCGGTATCACTCTGTCTCTTTTTAATTCGGTATACCCGCATTCCTTTTTTATTGCGGTGCGTCTGTATGTGTGTGCGCTCAGCTGCTCTACTGATTCTGACCAATGACGTAGTAGGCTGCTGGCTGCGTTGTCGGCTGGGTTTGAGCAGAGCCGATTTATATTAACCGTAATTTGTGTTCTATAAAATTAGTAAATTTAATGGGGAGTGTATATTAATTTCGGCATTACTTCTTTGATATTTATACCCGGGTTATAAGTAGCTTAAATACTAAGTTTCATTCCAATACTCAGACTCAGATTTGATCATGCTGATCAGGAGTATATGTACATATACACCGTATGGGGTCGGAAACGTTTTCTCTTTACATTATAAAATCGAAAAAAAATTTTACCAACCAAGAAGCTCTTTTAAATTTAATAACAACTTAGTGGTGAGAGGAAATATTATATCGATAACAATTGAGTTGCCAGTGCTAAAAAGTGTCAGTAGTGTTGTAAGTGATTTTTAAGTTTACAATTATCAACACTTACAATTCCAATAGTTCGTTTTGACAGAGAGAAACGGCTAGCTAGAGTTCATTCTATTTTGTTAAGTCGTTACGATAGCATCAAATTTTTTCCTTAATTTTTATCCTCAATTAAAAATTTAAATGGTTCATCCTGTTTATCCACATTAAAGTTTTAAAGTGCAAAGTTCCACATTCGGAGATGTGATTGACACCGGTGTTAAGCATGTGTCGTTTAAAGCATTTTCCTTATTCGTCTTATTTCTGTACTTTCAACAATTTATCCAATAAGCATTCCATACATTTTAACCAGCAACTGGCGAAATATTTTTTGTTCACTGGGAGTGAACCAATCATCTTCATGCTTCAAACTTCGTTGCACATCTTTCACATGGGTGTAGGGAAAGTAAAAGTTATTCACCTTATGTATGAGACCACACCGAGTGGAGCTCTCCAAGACTCCAAGCAGTTTGTCGAAGACCGCTTCACGCTTTTTCGGATCCGACGGATCTGACAATAAAAGTGAACATAAATCTGGTCCAAGTGTTGCGGCTCGACCTGCTCCCGCAGGAATTTTATAATATTCTCCTCGTTTACTAGATGTTTCAGCAATTGTCGTTTAAAGCATTTTCCTTATTCATCTTATTTCTGTACTTTCAACAATTTATCCAATAAGCATTCCATACATTTTAACCAGCAACTGGCGGAATATTTTTTGTTGACTGTTGTTTTTTGCCATAGTAAAACGATAAACATTGTAGTTTTTGTAGTGTAGATGTTTTTGATGTTTCAGTACTAATTCTGAGTGGTTTTTTTTTTTTACCATTGTCTTTGGGTGCATAGTTGGCATCGTTCGAACATTAAGAGTCTTCAAGTTCATATTTTCTTGCTATAATACAACGTTAACGTTGAGTATTATATTTAATACTATTCCTCCGCGCCTTTGAATTTAACGGCGAACCGTTGAGGGTCAATTGTGTCAATTTTACTTTTTGATCAGTGACGGCATTATTTATTTATTTTAAACTTTAAAGCATTTTCCTTGTTCTCTTTATTTCCGAACTTTCAAAAGTGTATCCAATAACCATAGCCATTTATTTACACGAAATTTATCATGGCTTATGATATTAAACTATTCTATGCCACATATCTAAACATTAAGATGGACAGGAGGATTCTGAGAGGGAACTAGAGAAGCACTTATCAAAATGTTTCAGAAAGCTCAACGCAAGACTGGATGTTTAGAGGGTTCTTATCCCCTTTCTCTTTGGGCTATATGATTACAGGAGCAGAATGGCACATCCCTAATTTAGCTCTACACCATGAGCTGAGCTTGCCAACCTAAGCCACGAGTTGCCCATCAACAACTACTGGAGTAGGCTCAATGTCTTCCTTCGCAAGAAATGAACAATAGAAACTATACTTTACGATTTATTTCAATACAATTTGGATAGCCAATGTTCTAATCATCGTCTTGGGAGCTGCGGTTGGACCATGTAATGGAAGACTCTGCACCCTCCAAAGCAATCTCACTGGGAGTGAACCAATCATCTTCATGCTTCATAATTCGTTGCACATCTTTCACATGGGTGTAGGGAAAGTAAAAGTTATTCAACTTATGTATGAGACTACACCGAGTGGAGACTCCAAGACTCCAAGCTGTTTGTCGAAGACCGCTTCACGCTTTTTCGGATCCGTGGTCTGACAATAAAAGTGAACATAAATAGTGAACATAAAATTCAAAATGAAATGATACTACAAATCTAACCTGCCCTAACGTTGACTTTAGCAAAGTCATGATGAGTGAAGGAAAAAGCAAGGCCAACCTGGCATCACTTTTTCGTCTATTTAGATTCCACTGTGCTACTTTGTTTTCTTTTTTTTGCGTTGGATATTTTTAATTTTTGACAAAAACTTTTAAAGCAACGAAGCTATTTAGAAAAGTCACTGTTCGTTTCTATGGGAGCTATACAATATACATAGTGATCAGATCCGGCTGAATCCGAGATATACAAACAGTGTATAGACGTGCGAATTTATCTTTTTTCTCTGTAGCTCTCACGGTCTAGGAGGAGATCGCGTCGATCCAGACGGACGGACATGTCGATATGCTTGCAGATGCATCCTTCTATGCGTTGTACACTTTCGTCCAAAATTAGTATACCCTTTTTGAAAGGGCATAAAAAGTTTATTCCCTCAATGAACACTGAAACCTAGATCAAACCTGGATGCATCTCCAAGACTATTTCGGGGTAAATAGACTGTTTAGTCTTCCAGGTGGAGGACCTTGTGGCTCATCGCTCAGGGCAGATCGCAATTCTACGTCAGTAATTGCGACACCATCCAGGAGTTTTAACTGCGGCAAATGGCGTATCACAGAGTGGCGATAGTTATGACCAAGGGCATCTGCACAAGGATTGTGCAAGAGCCAGAGGGTCTTTAGATTCTTGGCATACTTTAGATAATTCAATTCTCTAATATCTTCGATCAGATTTTTGTGCATTGGTGCATCGGATATGACTCTTAGGGCCTTGTTTTGAAATCTTTGTATGATTTGACGGCTGGACTTGCAGACAAGGCCCCAAAGTGGGATTCCGTAGGTCCATAAAGGCTTTAGGATGTTTTTATATATGAAAATTTTTGAACGTAGACTTAGGGTAGACCTGCGTCCCTCCAGCCAGAGGTATTTCCTCAGCCTTTGGTCCAGCATTCTCCTCTTATCCAAATTTATTAGTCATTCACCATGGCTTGCAGTGTTGGAAACACAGACGCGGCGCAGAAATGCCGTTGTTCAACACCCAGATGCGGCACGTGGCAAAAACACATTACCCAACACTCTCTCCAAGTTTTGTCGAGTCACAAGCGTTGTGCAAGTTGCGTCAATAGGTTGTATGCTAGAGTCTTGGTAATTTAATTACGGTTTAGAGTAATAGTTGATAAGTCTTTTAATATAAACCAAATTCCCTTTTTCAGACACTTTTGTAAAACTATTTCGAAAAAGGCACATTTTTCTTGGTCATTGAATTTGACGGACTCAATAGATATTTTTTTTTGGTAAAAACGAACTTACTTTAATATATATATGTACATGCTTTTTAATACTTTAATATTTGGTGTGGCCCCCTTTTGTTCCAGTGCACATTGCACTATGGTTTGGATGTCGATTTTTTGGCATAAAGTCCAAATTTTCATGAAAAGATTCGGTGGTTTTGGTAATTGATTATGAAAGTAGATACCCTGAGCACAAAATATCGATAAAAAAAAATTTTTAATTTTTTTGCTTTGTGCGTAATCGACATTTAGAAAGTGAAATAAAACCTAAAGTTTGAAATAAAACATTTGTGGAATTTCGCACATAAAAATAATTTAAAATATGAAAAATATACATCAAGGTATGTAGTTTTTAATGTATATATTTATTTTATGTATATATATTTTATGTCCAATAAATGTGTATTTTTTTAGAAAATTGTTTTGCGTTCTCTGTGTTTCGTGGAATAGAACTAACGAGCTGACACCTGCTGACAAAAAGTAATGACACAAGTTGGTACCTATACATATATGTCGTATGGATCTACAGTAAAATCAACAATAACCATCTGGAATACGAAAAAATAAAAGAAATAGGTAAAATGTATCTTATGCAAATGCAGGAGCAAGATTAAAAAGGAAACTGGCGTGTGAGCTTGCAAATGAGACTAATCTCAACAGGAATCTTCATGTGCACGCTGCAGCAGTTTCTGCTACCAAAGAATGCAGAAAGGATGCGGCGTTTGTTCTAAAAAAAATATCAACAACACCTGAATACCCAACTGAAACGAAAAACCGACGTCAAATGCAAGAACCCATTCCACTTTATCCAGATGAAGCTTTAGCTTACCTCCTAGAAAATTCACTTAATAAACAGCAATATATAAACACCAGGCTTTTGAATAAAAGTCATACCAGCAACATATTTCCAAACTATGATAAACTAATGGAAGCAAAATTACAATGCCGGCCCGTGGGTATAGAAGTAATGGAAACTACTGCTGAAGTGTCCATACAAAATCTTTTAAATCATACTGCTAATCGAATAATTAAATTGCAGTCCGATGTTTTCCAGCAGTTTCCTGTTAGTTCCAAAATCAAATAAATTTGCAGCTATGGATTTGATAGTTCAACTGGTCATAGTATATACAAGCAGAAGTTTGGAAATGAAACAAATGGCGAACAGCTATCAGATCATTCTCTTTTTGTAACTTCTGTTATTCCCTTAAAAATTATTGACTCCTGTTATCGGAGCATCTGGATAAACAGGACACCATAGTCCATCAGATATTGCAGCCCGCTCAAAATTGAACTAGTAAAAGAAACTTCTGCTCACATACTTATGGAAAAAAATGGCAAAGGTGACGATAAGATTAAAATGAACATACGGAAAAAATACATTCAGGAAAAGATTTGGAATGAAATGGGTCTACGAATAAGTATGCCAAAGACGAATGGCTGCGGCAATAGCAATGATGGTAATACCACAAGAAGAGCTTTTGAGAATAGTAAAATACTATCATCCATAACCAGTTTTAGCGAGGCCCTTACAATCCGATTGTGATTCTAATTCTGAGGAGGACATTCACGACATAGAGCTAGAAGAAAACGATGCCAATTAAACACAAAAATTTTTGTAATCTATTTTCTTCATACCACTTTTCCACACTACCAAATATGAGACAAATAAAATTTTAAACTATCTATTTTGTGCATGTTTATAATTATTAATTGGTCAAAACAGTTCCGAATATTTAAAAATGCAGCCTGAAAGTATGCAATCGGGTCAAATTTTATAGTTTTCGACAAATCGCGATAAAGCCATGGTGCAATTCCAAAAAAATCGACATCCAGACCATAGTGCATTGGGCCAGATTCCCTTTTTGGCATAAACTACATTTCAAATGTTAGAGAGCTAAAATTTGGCAAGCACATAAGTCAGATCAAAATAGAATTTTTTTTTTTTTTTGATTATACCATATTTTTACCGCTATCCGTCCAAAATTGTAAAAATTACCCCATTTGCATACTTTTAGGCTTTACTTTTAAAAAATTAAAAAGCCTTTTTTAGTAAACAGCATGTATAGAATAATTAAAGGATGTCTACACAATTTATTTTTTTTCAAGCAACGCTTCAAATCTTCAGACGTAAAGCTGAAAATGCCCCAATAACCAATAACTGCGCATTTTATAATGGAAAATTTCTTATTATATTTAAGTATAAACACACAAAATAGTATAATATACCATTAAGTTAGATGAACATTAATCTGAGTATTCGACCTACATATCTAGGGAAATGTCACTGTTTTCGTGATCTGTATCCATGTTGCTATCATCGCTGCTTGAGAAATTTTCTTTGTTATTGGTAGTGGGTTTTTCTTATTTTGAGCTAATCTTTTGTTAATATTAATGCTTGAAAGAACATGGTCAGATGAATCCATTGATCTATTGAACACATCCGTTATGTTATTAATACGAGATTTCCGTCTTGCATATGATCGTCTATCACATTTATAAAGTTCGTTGCGCGCTTCAGATGCATTTTCCCCAAAGCCACCAATAGGTAATACTGATGACGCCATTATCTGCGAACCGTGAACCAAAACTTTATGGACAGTTGCTGACATTGGGTACCAAGAATAATTCTGCATATAGTTTGACGCAGTTTCTTGGCAGAATTGGCTGAATTTGGTAATATTTATGCGGAATTCACACGAAATAGTTATCAAAATGACGTAAAATCAGTGTAGAATATTAGTCTAATCCCATTATTAATGAAAGTTGCCTTGTGTTTTTGAATGCTCTTGCGGTATTGCCGTCATTTGTATTTCCACTTCCATTTGCTTTTGGTTGATCCACGTGTAAGCCCAATTCTCTCCAAAATAATTTTTGTATTTCTTTTCTACGGGACATCATCTTTTGCTTTTTGATCCCATACTTGCCACTTTTAAAGGTGTAATTTATATGAGATGTGAAGTACGAATTCAAAAAATCTTATCCATGCATGTAAGGGAATGATGTTGTGTTGAAGATTTTCAGATTTAGAAGCATAGCTTGAGAATTCACTGGTTGCCATGAAATCCTTTGGACTTGCTCCACAAATAGGACATACTTGATTAGATTTGGTTCCCGTTAGCACATTTAACACCTTACCGTCTATCAGTGTCAAATGGAGATCAAAAGTGACTGTAAGTTTTCGATCAATTGAGAAATTGTCACTGAAAACTGTTAGGTTTTGTATTTGTGATTCCAAATCAGCCTGCTCTGCAAGAATAAGAGCTTTGCTCTTCTTAGCAAACCCAAGCTTTAGGGGTCTGCAAAATCTTACGGATTGCGGAGTTAGATTTATCCATAGAGGCGTCCCAAAATCGTCCGTTAACTTTAGTGGAATAACACTCGTAACAAATAAACAATCGTCGTTGGCATGGTTTTTTTTCACCAAGAAATCTTAGCTTTTTCGTACTTTGCCCCGTAAAACTGTCAAATCCATAACTCGCAATGAGTTTTATATCTTTTATATTCCTGAAATACCTCCTCTTGCATAAGGATAATTCGATTAGATACTTGGGCTCCAACTTAGCTTCCCCTACCTTGTTATAGGATGGATAAATGTTGGAAAGTTGGATTTTGTTAAAAGCTCTCATGTTGTTGTATTGTGTTTTGGTTAGGGAGTTGTCAATCAAAAACGCAAGAGCTTAAATTGGTGTGACTGGTACTGGCTCCAAAACCGACAATTTTTGCTTAATCTCACTTAATCCATTTGAAGAAGAGACAATATTCTTTAATACAGAAGCAGTATTGCTCTCTTTGCTTTTTTAGCTGACATTAAAGCTGCATGCACAGGAAGGTATGTATTATTTCCTTCCTTGTCGGCAAGTTCTACCGCCCTTTTTCTTTTCAGCCGTGATCATTAAACATTTGCATAATTACTTTTTGGCAGAAATTATTTTTTTACTCCCAAATAGACGAAGACTTTCACTAGATTTATTCTAAAATAAGACATTACAAACACAGTTCACAACTACAACATTGATAGCATATTTTACAATCATTTATAAATAATAAATTTTTCATACCTTCACCTTTATTTTCCATTTTGTCGCCAAAAATTTGGATAGAAGGTGTGGCTGCAGCAAAAGCTCAAAAATAAGTGATAATTTTCGTCAATTTTGACAAAACAAACAGCTGATCAAACTTCTGACTTTGAAGGGCTGCCAAATATGCAGGGTTGAACATAAATTTTTTTTAAATTTTGTTTTGATGTAGCCAATGTATGCCCTTTTCAAATATCAGGTCAAATTTTTTATTTGGCAATACAACATTTTCCTACTTTATGCCAAAAAAAGCGAAATCTGGCCCAATGTGCAGTGGTGGCACTTGTTTTTTTGTGGTTTTTTATACCCTTGCGAAGGGTATTATAAAATTGGTCAGATGTTTGTAGCGCACAGAAGGAGACGTTTCCGACCCCATAAAGTATATTTATTCTTGATCAGCATGAGAAGCTGAGTCGATATAGCCATGTCCGTCTGATCCTACGCGTTTTACTCAGCCATCTTAGGAGCTATCGGGATGAAATTTTTTTGAGGGATTTCTATTAACCGGGTGAAATAAAGTATGAAAATTGTCAGGATCGGACTATTATATCATATAGCTCTGGAACAAACATTTTTGCAAAAATTGGAGTATCCCCATGAAATTTACCAATATAATAGAATTTGATATAAAATCTCAGATCCCAAAATTTGAATCTGATCTGATAAAAAACAAGTTGCAGTCAATACAAATCGGTTCAAGCGCTGCGGGCAGCGCTGCTTGCTGCCTACTACGTCATCATCAAATCAAACAGAGCACATGCATACACACACACAGACGCAGCTCTACACGAACTGTATGTGTATGCGTGTTGTGCTTTGCTTACGGAATGATGGAAGAAAAATTTGTAGTAAAAAGAGAAATAATTTGAACGTCACATTCTATGCTTGCAATTTATCGGAAGCTATTTATTATCGATACTTTGGCAATCGATATTTTATTTGGTTATCGAACTTTAATTTAATTTTTTATTGAAAGTAATCTTGAAAGTTTTCCAAATATTTGGCCATGATCTTCATAGTGACCCGGACCCATAATCGCCTATCGGTTATTAAATTTAAAGATTTTTTTTGAATTTTGTGTGGCGCCATATAATAGTATGTAAAACGTTTCACAACACTACATGCACTACTATTTTGCCCGCAAAAGGTACCCTCACATGTATGAATTTTTCTCGAAAACGTTACGAGGAATTTCGAATAAAATTACCTGATCACATTCCAGAAAGTCATATCTAAATTCTGGCATTCAAAACGAGTTTTTGCCCGATAAAGTCGGCGTAATTTTTTGCACATTTTTTATGGGAAAAATCATTTTAACCAAACTTGGTGGAAATATAGATAACTAATTGGGGAAGAATCTGGTATTCAATATTCATTGAGCCGTTGCACTTTATTGGAGCTATACGAAAACGAAAAAAGGACTTATTCGTGGAGAAATTATCAATACTTTGAATGCTCAAAAACCCCCAAAATTGAATTTAAAAAAAAATTCATCAGTTTATAAATAGCTAAAAAATTAAAAATGCAAAAAACCTAACAGAGGGTTAACAGAGGACCGTCGCTAACTCGGTTTTAACAGTGTCGGTACCTTGACGGACATATTATATGAAAAGGGCAAAATGGGTATATTAATTTTGGTCAGAAGTGTGCAACGCATAGAAGAAAGCATCTCCGACCATATGAAGTATATATATTCTTGATCAGCACGACGAGACGAGTTCAAATAACCATGTCCGTCCGTCTGGATCAACGCAAACTCCTCCTAGACCTCCAGTCCATCATCAGGATACTTTGATACGTGCTTCTTCCGCTGTTATAGCAATGACATTTAAAGTACCGGAGTCATTCTAATTGGATGTCTCCTGCTTTTGTTTTTCTTCTCCGGCTGGAATATCCAATAATAATATATATATATAGGTACTATATTTGATGGAAATCCTTTATTCTGAAAAATCACTTAAAGACAAACTTCTCAATAAATCTTACGATTGGAGGCTAAACTTGGTCTGCAGGCCATTTTACTTTCCTTTTCATTTCGTTGCCATTGCTGATCAATTTTCGATACGGTCAAATATGCTCAGTGAAAGCTGTCATAGATGATTTTGATCATTTTGTACCACGAATGGGATTTTTTTGCTTCTTATGGCAAAGGTGGCTGCACAGTTGAGAGCAGATCTATCCAACAAAAGTTCAGAAAAGCTTCTCTACGAATGGGCCGATACCGAAACGATATCAAATACTTGCCAGTACCTTTTCTTCGCACCAGTAGATGATTACAGCATTGAATGCAATGTTTCTTAACTTCAGCTTCTTATAATCACAAAGAAGTTAACATCGGCTGTGTCAAAGTTAATATACCCTTGCAGTCCGTGGGCATAGCATTTTTACATGTTCCAAACTCTTTTTATACCCTTGCAGAGGGTATTATAAAATTGGACAGATGTTTGTAACGCACAGAAGGAGACGTTTCCGACCCCATAAAGTATATACATATATGTATTCTTGATCAGCATGAGAAGCTGAGTCGATATAGCCATGTCCGTCTGTCCGTCCGTCCGTCCGTCGGTGCAAATCAACTTCACGCTGTCATCTTAAGAGCTATCGGAATGAAGTTTCATATTTGAGCTACTTTTAGGCGGGAGATAATAGAGTATGAAAATTGTCAGGATCGGACTACTATATCATATAGCTCTAGAACAAAAATTTTTGAAAAAATTGGAGTATCCCCATGAAGCTTACCAATATAATAGAATTTGATATAAAATCTCAGATCCCAAAATTTGAGTTTGATCGGATAAATAGAACACAAGTTACAGTCAATACAAATCGGTTCTACGTCATCAGCAAATCAAACAGAGCACATGCATACGCACACACAGACGTAGCGCTACACGTATGTATGTATGTATGTGTATGCGTGTTGTGCTTTGCTTAAAAATTTGTAGTAAAGAGAGAAATAATTTGAATGTTTTGTTTGTGTGTTGATGAATTGAGTTGCAAGGAAAGAAATTTCAAAATGTAAAAAAATTATTGCCAAGGACTGCAAGGGTATATAAACTTCGGCATTGCCGAAGTTAGCTTCTTTGATATTTATACTCTGCAAGGGTATTATAAAATTGGTCGGATGTTTGTAACGCACAGAAGGAGACGTTTCCGACCCCATAAAGTATATATATTCTTGATCAGCATGAGAAGCTGATATAGCCATGTCCGCCTGTCCGTCCGTCGGTGCGCATGCGTTTTACTCAGCCATCTTAAGAGCTACCGGGATGCAATTTCTTTTGGGTGCTTTTAAAGTATGAAAATCATCGGAATCGGACTAATATATCATATAGCTCTAGAACAAACATTTTTGCAAAAATTGGAGTATCCCCATGAAATTTACCAATTTGATAGTATTGGATAAGCCCTCACATCCCTCAATTCGAATCTGATTGGATAAATAGTACACAAGTTACAGTCAATATAAATCGGCTCAAGCGTCATCTACTACGTCATCATCAATCCACAAAGCACATGCACACACACACAGACGCAGCGCTACATGAACTGTATGCGTGCCGTGCGTTGCTTAGAGAATAATGGAAGAAGAAGAAACAATTGTAGAAAAAAGAGAAATAATGTTTTGTTTGTGTATTGATGAATTGAGTTGCAGGGAAAGAAATTTCAAAATGTAAAAATATTATTGCCAAGGACTGCAATGCACAGACAAAAAATTTGCGGTATCACTCTGTCTCTTTTTAATTCGGTATACCCGCATTCCTTTTTTATTGCGGTGCGTCTGTATGTGTGTGCGCTCAGCTGCTCTACTGATTCTGACCAATGACGTAGTAGGCTGCTGGCTGCGTTGTCGGCTGGGTTTGAGCAGAGCCGATTTATATTAACCGTAATTTGTGTTCTATAAAATTAGTAAATTTAATGGGGAGTGTATATTAATTTCGGCATTACTTCTTTGATATTTATACCCGGGTTATAAGTAGCTTAAATACTAAGTTTCATTCCAATACTCAGACTCAGATTTGATCATGCTGATCAGGAGTATATGTACATATACACCGTATGGGGTCGGAAACGTTTTCTCTTTACATTATAAAATCGAAAAAAAATTTTACCAACCAAGAAGCTCTTTTAAATTTAATAACAACTTAGTGGTGAGAGGAAATATTATATCGATAACAATTGAGTTGCCAGTGGTAAAAAAAAGTGTCAGTAGTGTTGTAAGTGATTTTTAAGTTTACAATTATCAACACTTACAATTCCAATAGTTCGCTTTGACAGAGAGAAACGGCTAGCTAGAGTTCATTCTATTTTGTTAAGTCGTTACGATAGCATCAAATTTTTTCCTTAATTTTTATCCTCAATTAAAAATTTAAATGGTTCATCCTGTTTATCCACATTAAAGTTTTAAAGTGCAAAGTTCCACATTCGGAGATGTGATTGACACCGGTGTTAAGCATGTGTCGTTTAAAGCATTTTCCTTATTCGTCTTATTTCTGTACTTTCAACAATTTATCCAATAAGCATTCCATACATTTTAACCAGCAACTGGCGAAATATTTTTTGTTCACTGGGAGTGAACCAATCATCTTCATGCTTCAAACTTCGTTGCACATCTTTCACATGGGTGTAGGGAAAGTAAAAGTTATTCACCTTATGTATGAGACCACACCGAGTGGAGCTCTCCAAGACTCCAAGCAGTTTGTCGAAGACCGCTTCACGCTTTTTCGGATCCGACGGATCTGACAATAAAAGTGAACATAAATCTGGTCCAAGTGTTGCGGCTCGACCTGCTCCCGCAGGAATTTTATAATATTCTCCTCGTTTACTAGATGTTTCAGCAATTGTCGTTTAAAGCATTTTCCTTATTCATCTTATTTCTGTACTTTCAACAATTTATCCAATAAGCATTCCAGACATTTTAACCAGCAACTGGCGGAATATTTTTTGTTGACTGTTGTTTTTTGCCATAGTAAAACGATAAACATTGTAGTTTTTGTAGTGTGTATGTTTTTGATGTTTCAGTACTAATTCTGATTGGTTTTTTTTTTACCATTGTCTTTGGGTTCATAGTTGGCATCGTTCGAACATTAAGAGTCTTCAAGTTCATATTTTCTTGCTATAATACAACGTTAACGTTGAGTATTATATTTAATACTATTCCTCCGCGCCTTTGAATTTAACGGCGAACCGTTGAGGGTCAATTGTGTCAATTTTACTTTTTGATCAGTGACGGCATTATTTATTTATTTTAAACTTTAAAGCATTTTCCTTGTTTTCTTTATTTCCGAACTTTCAAAAGTGTATCCAATAACCATAGCCATTTATTTACACGAAATTTATCATGGCTTATGATATTAAACTATTCTATGCCACATATCTAAACATTAAGATGGACAGGAGGATTCTGAGAGGGAACTAGAGAAGCACTTATCAAAATGTTTCAGAAAGCTCAACGCAAGACTGGATGTTTAGAGGGTTCTTATCCCCTTTCTCTTTGGGCTATATGATTACAGGAGCAGAATGGCACATCCCTAATTTAGCTCTACACCATGAGCTGAGCTTGCCAACCTAAGCCGCAATCTGCCCATCCAAATCCCTTATCCAACGAGTTGCCCATCAACAACTACTGGAGTAGGCTCAATGTCTTCCTCCACAAGGAATGAACAATAGAAGGTATACTTTACGATTTATTTCAATACAATTTGGATAGCCAATGTTCTAATCATCGTCTTGGGAACTGCGGTTGGACCATGTAATGGAAGACTCTGCACCCTCCAAAGCAATCTCACTGGGAGTGAACGAATCATCTTCATGCTTCAAAATTCGTTGCACATCTTTCACATGGGTGTAGGGAAAGTAAAAGTTATTCACCTTATGTATGAGACTACACCGAGTGGAGCTCTCCAAGACTCCAAGCAGTTTGTCGAAGACCGCTTCACGCTTTTTCGGATCCGTGGTCTGATAATAAAAGTGAACATAAATCTGGTCCAAGTGTTGTGGCTCGACCATCCAGGAGTCTCAACTGCGGCAAATGGCGTATCATAGAGCGGCGATAGTTATGACCGAGGGCTCCTGCACAAGGATTCGGCGATAGTCCGAGCCCTTGCAACGGTTTTCAATTAGTTGTTGGGTTAGTTTAACCATCTTGACACGCTGACCCTTACCAGGGCCAAATCTGCTTCTGAATCGCCTTTTTTGTTTCGCCATTTCTATTTTTCCTGCAACATTTTGAAACACTTTTTCGGTTTTCACTTTTATAGTTTTATTGTTTCTCTTACACAGACAAAACGCACTAACTTTGTGACGTCACAAACTAATTTACGTAGCACTCGAGACCTTGTCTATGTGTTTGTTCGCTTCCAAGCAGATTAAAGACCAAAACAGGACGAAACATTTTTTAAGTTTCAGTCTATTTGCGATTTTAAGAACGAATTCAAAATCTCAAGCTTGACTGGTCTACAGAATCTAACCAAAAAATTTTCTGGCTACGCCACTGCAGGAAAAAGTTCATAAGATCAGGAAATGGAGGAGGTCGCGAAAGTTGTGATATTGACTTTTAGTCAATGAATTTTCAAGTAGATATGCTAAAGCTTCACCCTTCGTTAGTCAAACCGAATTATTTTTATATCCTTGCAGAGGGTATTATAAAATTGGTCAGATGTTTGTAACGCACAGACAGAGACATTTTCGACCCCATAAAGTTTATATATCCGTCGATGCGTATGTGTTTTACTCAGCCATCTTAAGCGCTATCGGGATGACATTTTTTTTGGGGTGCTTTTTATTACCCGGGCAAGGTGAAGTATGAAAATCATTGGGATCGGACTACTATATCATATAGCTCTAGAACAAACATTTTTGCAAAAATTGGAGTATCATGAAATTATGATAGTATTGGATATAATATCTCAGATCCCAAAATTTGAATCTGATCGGATAAATAAAACACAAGTTGCAGTCAATACAAATCGGTTCAAGCGCTGCCGGCAGCGCTGCTTGCTGCCTACTACGTCATCATGAAATCAACAGAGCACATGCATACACACACAGACGCAACGCTACATGAACTGTATGTGTATGCGTGCGGTGCTTTGCTTAGGGAATGTTGTGAGAAGACGATAATGTTGTTGCAATAATAATTTAAAAATTATTAAATTAATAATTTTGTTTGTGTATTGATGAATTGAGTTGCAGGGAACGAAATTTCAAAATGTAAAAATATTATTGTTAAGGACTGAAAGGGTATATAAGCCGAAGTTAGCTTCTTTGATATTTTTGAGTAAAAAGATTTTTCTTTGCCTTATTGGAGTCACTGGGAGCATTGCTCTAGTGAAAAGAAGGAATGGACCCTTAGGAATAAAACCTATAATGAAAGAAGAATAAATGAAGTAAGTAAGTCGTCTCGCCGACTTAGGTATACCATACACCAGTAAAACAAATATTTCAAATTTGTAATAACAAATGCATTTGCCTATTTCAAAAAAATTCTGTTCACATGCTTTTTACAAGCATATCTTAGTGTCTCGCTCACCCATGCATATGAGCACCCTAGCGCCACCACCCGCCAACGGCCTACTCCGGCCTTATGGAAAGACGTTTATATGCATAACTTGGCTATTTTTGGTCCGATTTTGATCAAATTTGGTATTTTGCTGGGTATTAGTATCAAATTCAAATGTGCCAAATTTGATTCCACAAGGTAAAAAATTACGGGAGATAATCGAGTTTTTCAAATTTTGGGGGCGGAAAGGGGCGTGGCAAAATCTTTATAATTACAAAATGAGCGCATTTACTAAGCAAATATACATACCAAATATGGTGTCTCTAGCTGCAATAGTTTTTGAGAAAAACGTTTTTTTTGAATTGCGGGGGCGGAAGGGGGCGTGGCAAAAATTTGAAACAAACTTGATCACTCTACATACTACACGAGCCTACATTCCAAATTTGGTGACTCTATCTTTTATAGTCTCCGAGATCTAGGCGTTCATACGGACGGACGGACGGACATGGCTAGATCGACTCGGCTGTTGTGCTGATCAAGAATATATATACTTTATGGGGTCGGAAAAGCTTCCTTCTGCCTGTTACATACATTTTGGCGACTTTAATATACCATTTCACCCTATGGGTGTATGGTATAAAAATTGACTTCAAAACATGTAAAAGCACCTTTGGATTTCGTCAAAACTCATATGAATTGGCCCATCGCAAAGTGGAGTAATATTCTATGGGCAGATGAAAGTAAAATACTCTTGTTTGGTGGAGCGGGGTCTAGACAGTATGTACATCGCCCTGAAAATTCGGAATACCACCCAAACCATACGCCAAAAACAGTTAAGCATGGTGGCTCCAATACATAAGATTGATGGCATTATGGATCAAAATGTCTACGTCAACATAATGAAAAACGTTATGCTTCCATATGCTACATGGAATATGCCCATAAAATGGACGTACCAGCAGGATAATTATCCAAAACACACGAGCAAGCTCGCTAAAGATTGGTTTCAAGCAGAAGGTGTTGACGTAATGCCATGGCCAACTCAGTCGCCGGACTTTAAACCTATTGAAAAATTGTGGGGAGACATCAAGCGAAGCGTCGCAAAAAAAAAAAAACCGAAGCAACCAAATCCACCACCAAGTAATCGAGAAATTCGTCACTATCAATAGTATTGGTTATTTAAGACTATAGCGGAGTTATTTGTTAACAACTAACTGCAAAATAAACGTAAATTAAAACGTTATGACAATTTGAAACATTTTGTATTTTAGCATTTATTTGCTTGGCACAGATAAAAAAGACATGTTTTTAGTCAAACTGTTTCAGAGTGTATCTTCTTGGCTATAAGACAATAATCAAGCACATGTGGACATTTGGGGAACCGATCTTGACTGCGAGCCGAAGTAACATCTCCATTATACAAAAACTTTACAACAAGGTCCTCAGAATCATATCCGATCCCATTCCACACCAATGGGAATATACATGAGTGGCGGGGAACTAATAGTGATTAATGAAATTGCCATTATCCACTGCATACCACGACAACAATCCGATAGAAATTAACTTGCTAGATAACAGCACAAATATGTCGAAAATTAACTTTATTAAAGGATAAGAAAGTTAAAGAAATAATTAACAAAAATATTATCCTATCCATCAATTTCTTTACCAAAATATAAATATATTATCATTTGTTGCTTTAAGAGAATGTCTGCGGTTTTAAGTCCAGCCTTGCTGGATGTTCGGTAGATGGGGCGTAATAGACTTAATATGCTGAAATTAAAAAGCATTATCGATAGAGACTTTTGTCGATAGTGGCTAAGCAATTTTCAAATCGATATCTCGACAGCGGTCGATAACTCAGTTGCATCCGAATTTGGTCACATTAAACGCTTTAAGCCCTATTCCGACTGACAATCCACCATTCATCATAAAATTGCTGAATTAAAATTTATTAATGAACGATATTGATGACATTTTTAACGGCATCGAACTTTTGAACCAAAAACAATATGCATTTGTTTAAGGTACAAAACTGAACTATCATACACAAATTTGTATCTCATTGTATTTAATTTTAATTTTCTTATAATTTTTTAAATATGCATTCTTATAATTATTTTGGATAGGCGTACAAGAATTCTGGAACAAGAACGTGGCAAATGATTAATCAGCTGTGATATATGTATGAATGTATGTATGTATATACAAAATGGCAGGTAGCAAGCATAATGAAATTCTGAAAAATGCATGTTGAATTTGATGTGGTTCGCACTGTCATAGTGCGGGACATATCTATTGTTTTACCACACGGCAAAGTCCATAATTGAAAATAGAATATTTGTAAATCAGCAATATGTAGTTTTTAGTATTTTTTTACTACCAAAATGGAAAATAATATTCGTTTTATAATCGAAATATCGCATTCACTAGGACGTTTGAGCTGGGTAACCATCGATAATATCGATGGGGAAAACAATCGATGAACGCCACTATCGATAGTTTCCCAGCTGTAATACACGTGGTTATTTTGCTCAAAACGGCCGCAAGTGAACAAGGAAAAAAATTCAACCACCGCAAAAAGCGAAGCAAAAAAAATCTTAAAATTTGGAAAGATCAACCATTTCTTAAACGCATAAAATAAAATGTGACAATTTTCTTTCCCGCGATTTATATATGTATGTACATATGTATAAATGTATGCAAACAATACTCTGTCTACTTTGTTAGGCAAGGAGTACGACGGATGTCTGATCTAACCAGAATGGAAGCACCACCATGCTGATTAGCTCCTCCACCTCCAGTTAATTTGCGTTTGCATATTCTAAGACATTATATTTTATAAAATTTTGAAATGGTATCCACCAGGACTGTAATCTTTTACCAGAATTGCTGGGCAGTTCCCTAGGTGGTATGCTTGGTTCTGCTGAAGGAGGTTTCGGTTTGATTTTTTAAAGACTATAATAGCTAAAGACATCATTCCTTCTATGCGTTGCACACTTCTAACCAAAATTAAAATACCTTTTTGCAAGGGTATAACAAGATTAATATACCTTTTTTGCAAGGGTACAAAAATGCACGCTTTAGCGCTTGTTTTTTCTTTGATTGTTCTAGCAAAGCCCGTTGAGTTAGACGCGTTTCTCAGTTATTAAATTTTTTTGTTTAAATAAAGAGATAACTTTTTGTCCACAACAACAATTGAATATAAATTAATTGTTTATTGAACTTACTTCATACATACATATTGGCTTGGCATGATGCCAGATTGAGGGTGTGCCCAGTATTCTTCATCCTATATCTGCCATGGGGCCAGCATTTTTAAATGTTCCTTCCGCAGCATCTTAATCCTCTCCTCCAGACGTTGTTACAATATGGACTTAGCCTACAGGGTCATATTCCCTAGTGCTGGATAAACTCAAGGTTTGGTAAGGTCTCAGCTGACAAATGCATTCTGTGCAATACTATATATAACACATTGAAAGTGCATTACGTTGTCACACAGCCAACACTGGTGTGGTCTGAGATCAATTTATTTTGTAATTTTATACTCACTGTACTCAGTGAAATATATTGTAAAACTTAGTTACAATATTTATATACAAACATACTGTCACAACATTAAAAAGTACCATGCATTCATTGCTGACATTGGAAGCTATGTTATGGTTTTCTGACAATATTTTTCAAATTGTGTTGGATCGATTGGTTGTTAAAATAGGCAATAAGAAATTCCTTACCCCTATGATTTCAGCTAATAGCTTATGTTGTGCAAACCCCGTCTTGCTGTGCAGGAACCCGAGGGTCTCTAGATTCTTGGCATACTTTAGATAATTCAATTCTGCTGCTGCTGGTGGCGCTGTCGTAGAGGGCGAACTATGATCTATGACTTGTTCACTATTATTGGCCGTACGAATACCAAGGCAGCTAAAGAGGTTATTTTTCTCTCCATCGTTAAAGGGATTATTTGCAAATGTATTGCCCATTGCTAGATTGACTCTCTAACTAAAAACTTTTTAGAAACACAAATCAAACATATAAAAATACTCCAATAATGCAATAAATGCACACAGCAAAAGAATCCAGTTGATCGTTGCGAGACCCGGAGCAGGAGGATTAGGAGGAGTCGTATCTAAAAAAAGCCAAAAATTACCCAAATAAATTTGGACAAAAACAAAAAAAAAATACGAAAAAATGTAATTTTTGTTCTATTGGATTTCCAAATATATGTACGTGTGTGTTGTTTGTATTTAAGATGTGGTAAATACAATTCCTTCAGATTGTGGCAGTTCTTGAGGCCCTGCAATGTGGTTACTTGGTTAACGCTCAACGAGAGAATTTCCAATAAAGGCATCTCCGTAAAGATGTTGATATTATCAAGATCTGTTCCCCATATATTCAGATTACGAATTCGGCGATAGTCCGAGCCCTTGTGACGGTTTTCAATTAGTTGTTGGGTTAGTTTAACCATCTTGACATGCTGACCCTTACCAGGGCCAAATCTGCTTCTGAATCGCCTTTTTTGTTTCGCCATTTCTAATTTTCCTGTAACATTTTGAAACACTTTTTCGGTTTTCACTTTTATAGTTTTATTATTTCTCTTACACAGACAAAAAGCACTACATAACTTTGTGACGTCACAAACTAATTTACGCAGCACTCGAGACCTTGTCTATGTGTTTGTTCGTTTCCAAGCAGATTAAAGACCAAAACTGGAGTATCCCCATGAAATTATGATAGTATTGGATATAATATCTCAGATCCCAAAATTTGAATCTGATCGGATAAATAAAACACAAGTTGCAGTCAACACAAATCGGTTCAAGCGCTTCCGGCAGCGCTGCTTGCTGCCTACTACGTCATCATCAAATCAACAGAGCACACGCATTCACACACAGACGCAACGCTACATGAACTGTATGTGTATGCGTGCCGTGCTTTGCTTAGGGAATGTTGTGAGAAGACGATAATGTTGTTGCAATAATAATTTGAATGTTTTGTTTGTGTATTGATGAATTGAGTTGCAGGGAACGAAATTTGAAAATGTAAAAATATTATTGTTAAGGACTGAAAGAGTATATAAGCCGAAGTTAGCTTCTTTGATATTTTTGAGTAAAAAGATTTTTTTCTTGCCTTATTGGAGTCACTGGGAGTAAGATACATATGAATTTTTTCGTTCGATTTTGCGGCCGAAACTGCGGCGGCAAACACACGAATACCGGCGGATTGTTCAGTACAGCAGATCCAATCCGTTTGTATCCTCCAATGTAATCAACCAATATGTAAACATGTCAGTAAGCAATGCCACTATTTGGCGTAGACTACTAGAAGAAAAATTGACTTCAAAACATGTAAAAGCACCTTTGGATTTCGCCAAAACTCCCATCGCAAAGTGGAGTAATAATCTATGGTGGTTCAAAGAAAAGAAAACGTAAAACCTACAAAAATCGGGAACAAGGAAGGTGGCGGAAATAATTGATATGCTGGTACCAGACTGTACAAGAATTCTGGAACAAGAACGTGACAAATGATTAGTCAGCTGTGATATACGTATGATAATGTATGTATGAATGTATGTACATACATATATACATAGGCTAGTAGCAAGCACGACGAAATTCTAAAAAATTCATGCTGAATTTGATGTGGTTCGCACTGAGCGACAGAGGGGAAGACGAGAACTGTCATAGTGCGGGACATGTCTATTGTTTTACCACACGGCAAAGTCCATAATTGAAAATAGAATATTTGTAAATCAGTATTTTTTTTACTACCGAAATGGAAAATGGTAGTCGAGTTATAATCGAATTATCGCATTGTTCTCCTTCCCCTTCAGCAATGAGTAATACATTTAAAGGTGCACTCAATCATTGAGTTTGATTTTGTTCGATGCGGTCCTTCGTTTTGAGGGAATGCTTGTTTGAGCGGAACGAATCTTTTTCTTCGGCAAATGGGAGTGACCGAAGATTTTTCTTTGGTCCGATGGATCACGCTTTTCGATTGTGTGCGACTGAGTGCCTTGTGCCAATATTTATTGAATTTTTGTCATCACCAAAACAGAAAATATAATTTTTCTAAGTTCTTGGAAATAATGGATGAAAGTAATTCAAAATTGATAACAGAGCAAATTGAAAATGGTACCTTTACTTTGTCCAGCAAACGCAAAGGACGCAGTGCAATTTGGTCGATATTGTCGTAAAACATAATGCCAAATTTCGCATTTTGCCGCACATAGATAAACTTGTTCCTTATAACTTAATAATTATGATTATTATATTATATAACTTTTAAACACATTGTTTTTAATACAATGCATTTCGAAACCGTGGAGGGAGGGTGCGGTACACAGTCATATCGCAATTCATATAGATTTTGAATGTCGAACTCTACTTTGAGTAGAGAAATCTGTAATTTACAAACGATCAAGTGTTTCGGCGTGAAGGTCATGACAATATCGAATCAGTTTCCTAACTGATTAAGAATATATACACTATGGGGTCTCAAACGTCTCATGCTGACCAAGTTTGTAATACCTTCCGCAAGGGTATAAAAAGTAGTAATTTAATAAAAGGAAAAAAAAAACATAAACAGGGGAAAATAATTTAAATCGGCGGAAAACGCCGTTAGTGATGTGGGTCGCATATCGTGGCAATGGAACGCAAATAGAATGCGATCTGATTAAACTCTGATGACAGCTACTTTGAGATTGGAGAAGGTCGACGCAATCTAACTAAAAGTTCTGTAAATAGATTTGCTCTCCTCGCCCCCTCTGACGAAATTCAGCAAAGCGTCGCCAATGCCGAAGAGCCTTCCACCGCTCCTCTTCCAGCTAAAACTCCAAAGTCGCTTAAAATACCTCCAATTTTCATTTCCAATGTGATAGCCGTAAGGAATACCGCCTTAGCAATCCCTACAATTAAAACAAGTACCGAGTGACCAAATAAGCTTCTCAAGGGTTGATATTATTATTATTATTAAAGTATATAAAGGATATAAAGAAAAAAAAAAAATTTTTTTTAACAAAGATCCAATGTATGGCATGTGATAACTAAGGTCATTTATTTTTAAACGAAAATAAAAATTAACGATAAAAAAATGTAGCTAAGCAGATCATGCCACTATGTCGTTATTAAAAGTAGACTCAGAACCTTAGTTCAGGGGTAAATAACCCTGTTAATCAAGGTAAATCAATCAAGAGATTGAGACAGACCGAGAAAGAGTATGGGAAGTGGATTTCAGCCACCTTACAATTAAAAGCTTTAAAGAAGCCTTAAATTTGCAGAGCTCTAAACACTCAGGACTTATACGATCTAATCATAATGAACCGCATCGTAAAAATGTAACTACGTACATTTCCCATCTATGAGCAGAATGGGAACTAGAAGAGTTGCACAAGATGTGCCAGATCGCTACTGACTTAAAAAAGACATGGGATTAATGTTCGAGTATTACAAGAGTCTAAACTATTCCAAGAGTTTATAGAGATGATGTTGCATCAAAATTGAACGATTTGGAAAAAAATGAAGGGGTTGGGGTTTTATAAACAACATAAAAATGAGCTAAAGCAGCCACTACCAAGGGAAGCCGAAATGGTTTCCCAATCAAAATAAGGGAAATTCCGGAAACAGCTAAATAAGCGAAGTTTTAGTAAAGTAATACAGTGAAGTAAAACATAAGTGAGGTAAACCAAATTCCCTTGGAGGATGTCCTGCCCAGAACTTCGAAGGATGCCCTTCCAGGGATTTCGCTACATACATGATTGAATTTTACAGGCCGACATGCTTTGTTGTGATATTAATTT
This sequence comes from Drosophila paulistorum, assembly GCA_018152135.1. NCBI lineage: Eukaryota > Metazoa > Arthropoda > Insecta > Diptera > Drosophilidae > Drosophila > Drosophila paulistorum. The sequence continues at coordinate 170,307 of JAECXG010000823.1, forward strand.
GCAAATTTATTTTTTGATCTGAGGTGATGGTTTTATCCAAACAATTTGCCGTAAATTTGTATTTAAAGCGCTGACACCATTTGAAAATGTAAAGAGGATTTTAATTATGTGCAACGGATGAAAGAAATGTTAAAATGAGAAATTTTTGCGATGGGGCGCAAAAGTGAAAAAGTGTGCCTTCACAACACTGAAAAAAATGTGCCTTCACAACACTGAAATAGTGTGCCTTCACAGCAAAAATGCACAAGGAAAAAAATTTAAATAAATTTAGCAACTAAAAATTTCTACGCAATATGGGCAAAAGGTTCGTTGCAGAATTTCAATTTCTCAAAGAACGATTTTTATGACATATTCGGCATTTTTCGAGCATAAAACTTGTTGTTTGCATTTATTTTACGTTCGAAAACAAAAAAAAAATTAAATATTTAGTTTTACTTAAATATGTGTACAGTCGCGGCCAAAAAATTTGAGACATCCATTTTTGACTTTATCTAAAAAGGCTAATGTTTGCGATAGAACGGCCTACAATCTTAGCATAGGAAATAACGAAGATATTAATCAAAGTCACTGTTTTACACCGATCGTTCCTATGACAGCTATATGATATAGTCACCCGACCTTTTTCAAATTCGGCATAGTCATTAACAGATATATTTAACTAACAATTGTTAAATTTGAAAGCAATCGCATCACAAGTAACGAAGTTATTGACAAAAGTCACTGTTTTTGACTGATCGTTCCTATGGGAGCTATATGATATAGTCACACGATCTTGTTCAAATTTGTTTTAGGCATAATAAACTCACCAATATTAAATTTCGACAATAGCTTACAAAATAACGAAGTTATTAGGAAAAGTCACTGTTCGTAACTTTGCCGTTTGTATGGGAGGTATATGATATAGTGGTCCGATCCGGCTGAATCTGAGATATACAAACCCTGCAGTATATACAAGCCTACATGCAAAATTTCAGCTCTAACGGTCTAGGAGGAGTTCGCATCGATTACATTATAGATTATACCCTCTGCAAGGGTATAGTTAGCTAAGATATATTTATGAGACTGTTTTAATTAATTATTGTAGTTACAAGCGCTTACTGATTACTTGTTCGGCCAAACAATACTTTCAATCCATTCCAAGTAGTGGAAAATTCTTGCATATCTGGTTGTTGATAGAGGCACTGTACAGTCAAGCCCGTTTCCAACGACTCCAAAGACTTGTCCCAAGCAACTGAATGGATGAATTATAGCCAGTGGACCACCAGAATCGGCGTTGCACACATCCCCCACTTCATCTTCATTAAGTTTTCCAGCACATATGTGTGCAGTATTATTGATGGGTTCATGTGGTCTATCGCACTTCTTGGAATCCAATTGTTGTAATTCAATCTTGAGCAAAGCCGTTGGAAATCTTCCATTTTCGTCGGCAGGACCCCAGCCGGTTGCAGTGAAAGAAGATAATTCACTCCCAGAAGAGTCAGCCAAACAGGCTGGCATAATTGACTTATTAAATACGGCTACCCTGGTTTTCAATTTTAATAGAGCTATATCATTTACTTTGAGGGAAGGGTTATGTTCGGGGTGTGGTATAGGAGTTTCCACTTCAAATGTGACTCCATCAGTTGTATTATGGCCACCTAGACGTGCGAACATTGGCCTAGTTAGACAAAGTTTTATATTGTTAGTTAGCATGTGTCTAGTTTAGTATACTTATTACGCAATCATACCCCTCTTTAATCGTCTGGACGCAATGAGCTGCAGTTAGCACATATTTTGGATGTATTAATGTACCACCGCAATTAAAGGATATATTCACTGATTTCTCATTCTTTATCCCCACTTGTACCATGTATGGAAATTCATACTTCTCGGTTATACTCCCATTGGTAATAAGAATTCTTCCTTTCGTACAATGAGCATTTGAATATCTTTTGCATGCTGGAAATAAATATTCACATTATATATAATTCAATCACATAAATTTATTTTTTACCTCTCCCAGATGGAGAATTTCCGAAAGGCTTTTTAAGTTGAGGACAGCAAGCAGAATAATCGCAGTAGTTGTCGAATCCTGGCCAAGATGCTATTGAAGGACAATCCGCAATAGGTGTACATATTCCACCACTGCAAGGTTCTCCTACGCTTTGTCCAGTTAAAATTGACATTCGATTAACTACTAGTATAATAATAACTATGATTTTCATGACTTTAAAGGCAACATTTACGAATGATTAATAAATAATATGATAATAATTAAATTGCGTCTAGCAATTTTTTAGGTCTGAATTCGTACTAATCGAAGAACCGTTTGCTGTAAATTTATAAAGCCATTTAATCATTAAATATTCGATTAATAAGGGGCGTTTTACTTTATTATGCTTTTGTTTTATTTCAGTTTCAGTATATTAAAAAAAGTGTTTGTTGCCAGATTTATCTCAATTATTAATTATTTTTAAAATGCGATAATATGTATAGTGCTAATACTAGGAAGTTGTCGGGCAGATGGCTTAAGATCATGAGAAAGATTTTTTTTATGTTTATTATACCCTTGCAAAAAGGGTATATTAATTTTGGTCAGAAGTGTGCAACGCATAGAACGAAGCATCTCCGACCATATGAAGTATATATATTCTTGATCAGCACGACGAGACGAGTTCAAATAGCCATGTCCGTCCGCCTGGATCAATGGGAACTCCTCCTAGACCGTTAGAGCTACAGAGCTGAACTTTTGCAGGTAGGCTTGTATATACTGCAGGCGTTGTATATCTCGGATTCAGCCGGATCGGACCACTATATCATATAGCTCCCATACAAACGTCAAAGTCACGAACAGTGACTTTACTCAATAACTTCGTTATTTTATTAGCAATTGTCATAAAAGTTGGTGTTGGTCAGTTTTGTGTTCTTATAAATAATTGTGCCAAAGTTGATCAAGATCGGGTGACTATATCATATATCTCTAATACAAACGGCAAAGTCACGAACAGTCCCTTTCCTCAATAACTTCGTTACTTTTTAAGCTATTGTCGTGAAATTTAATATAAGTAAGTTTATTGTAACTATTGTAATTTATTGTAAACGACTGTGCCAAATTTGGTCAAGATCGGTTGACTATATCATATACCTCCCATAGGAACGATCCGTCAAAAACAGTGACTTTTGTCAATAACTTCGTTACTTGTGATGCGATTGCTCTCAAATTAAACATTTGACAGTTAAATATATCTGTTAATGACTGTGCCGAATTTGGTAAAGATCGGGTAACTATATCATATAGCTCCCATAGGAACGATAGGTGGAAAACAGTGACTTTCATCAGAAAGTTCGTTATATCCTATGCTAAGATTGAAGGCCGTTCTTTCGCAAACATTACCCTTTCTAGATAAAACAGTTAGTTTAGATAAAAGAGTTACCAACAAACTTGCAAGGGTATACAAACTTTGACGCGGTCGAAGTTAGCCCCGGCCCTCTGGTTTTTACCTGCGATCTATCCTAAATACATAGATATTAAGCAAATATTGTCAAAGGTAATTATGAAATTGTATATATGTAGGAGTATCTGCTTGATTTTCCCTAGGAAAGCTATTTGCTATAGAGCCCCCATACTGATTCAGCTGAGTCCGAGGTATACATTGTATTTCTAACTTTCAACTTTAACGTTTTAGGAAGTTTGATATCTTCATGCTTCAGTTCACTTAATTTAAATAAAAACCAGAGGGCCGGGGCTAACTTCGACCCTTGCAAGTTTGTTAGTAACTCTTTTATCTAAACTAACTGTTTTATCTTAAAAGGGTAATGTTTGCGAAAGAACGGCCTTCAATCTTAGCATAGGATATAACGAACTTTCTGATGAAATTCACTGTTTTCCACCGATCCTTCCTATGGGAGCTATATGATATAGTTACCCGATCTTTACCAAATTCGGCACAGTCATTAACAGATATATTAAACTGACAAATGTTAAACTTGAAAGCAATCGCATCAAAAGTAACGAAGTTATTGACAAAAGTCACTGTTTTTGACCGATCGTTCCTATGGGAGCTATATGATATAGTCACCCGATCTTGATCAAAATTGGCACAGTGGTTTATAGTTACAATAAACTTACTTATATTAAATTTCACGACAATAGCTTAAAAAGTAACGAAGTTATTGAGAAAAGTCACTGTTCGTGACTTTGCCGTTTGTATGGGAGCTATATGATATAGTCACCCGATCTTGATCAAATTTGGCACAATTATTAATAAGAACACAAAACTGACCAATACCAAGTTTTATGGCAATTGCTGATAAAGTAACGAAGTTTTTGAGAAAAATCACTGTTCGTGACTTTGCCGTTTGTATGGGAGCTATATGATATAGTGGTCCGATCCGACTGAATCCGAGATATACAAACCCTGCAGTATATACAAGCCTACGTGCAAAATTTCAGCTCTGTAGCTCTTACGGTCTAGGAGGAGTTCGCATCGATCCAGACGGACGGACAGACGGACGGACGGACGGACGGACATGGTTATTTGAACTCGTCTCGTCGTGCTGATCAAGAATATATATACTTTATATGGTCGGAGATGCTTCCTTCTATGCGTTGCACACTTCTGACCAAAATTAATATACCCTTTTTGCAAGGGTATAAATATCAAAGAAGCTAACTTCGGCAATGCCGAAGTTTAAATACCCTTGCAGTCCTTGGCAATAATTTTTTTACATTTTGAAATTTCTTTCCCTGCAACTCAATTCATCAACACACAAACAAAACATTCAAATTATTTATCTTTTTACTACAAATTTTTCTTCTTCTTCCATCATTCCCTAAGCAAAGCACAACACACATGCTCTGTTGATTTGATGATGACGTAGTAGGCAGCAAGCAGCGCTGCCCGCAGCGCTTAAGCCGATTTGTATTGACTGTAACTTGTGTTCTATTTATCCGATCAGATTCAAATTTTGATATATCAAATACTATCATATTGCTAAATTTCATGGGGATACTCCAATTTTTGCAAAAATCCCAAAGATTTTCATACTTTATCGCAGCCAGGTAATCAATAGCCGATAGCTCTTAAGATGGCTGAGCAAAACGCGTACGCACAGACGGACGGACAGACACACATGGCTATATCGACTCCGCTTCTCATGCTGATCAAGAATATACATATACATACATATACTTTATGGGGTCTGGGCGTTACAAACATCTGACCAATTTTATAATACCCTCTAATAAAAAACCGCAGTTTATACTTTATTTTTGTACCGATATATTTCGGCTGCGCAGCGGCAACCGTCTTCAGGGCAACTACAAGAGAGTACAATAACATTTAACAATTATGTGACATTTAACTAAACTGTAACATACATTATTTAACACGTCAACACCGTTCGACGTGGAGTTTAGAACTTATTTTTGTCAAGTAAACGTCTGTATATGTGGGCGCAATTGTCAGTATCAGACTTAAAGTTAAGTCGTATGGCGTTCGGAGTATTGATGATATGTAGCATCTCCATTGTAAACCTCTGATTATTACGGTTATTAGATGCTTACTCAGCGAATTTTCACAATTCAATCAAAAGGAATGCAAAAGAAGAGCTGCGTGATGAAGTTCTAAAAGCATCGTTAACGGTAAATCACCGTTAATTCTACGAATAAGAGCAAAACAGATGAACAAAACGAAATGTGTAAAGAGTTTCTTGACAGTGTCAAGTTTGAGTAAAATTCCTTTTCGTTGTTTTTTTTGGTTTGCATTTATGATTTTGTTTTTTTATACCCTTGCAGAGGGTATTATAAAATTGGTCAGATGTTTGTAACGCACAGAAGGAGACGTTTCCGACCCCATAAAGTATATACATATATGTATTCTTGATCAGCATGAGAAGCTGAGTCGATATAGCCATGTCCGTCTGTCCGTCCGTCCGTCCGTCTGTGCAAATCAACTTCACGCTGTCATCTTAAGAGCTATCGGAATGAAATTTCATATTTGAGCTACTTTTAGCCGGGAGATAATAGAGTATGAAAATTGTCAGGATCGGACTACTATAACATATAGCTCTAGAACAAAATTTTTGCAAAAATTGGAGTATCTCCATGAAATTTACCAATATAATAGAATTTGATATAAAATCTCAGATCCCAAAATTTGAGTTTGATCGGATAAATAGAACACAAGTTACAGTCAATACAAATCGGTTCTACGTCATCAGCAAATCAAACAGAGCACATGCATACGCACACACAGACGTAGCGCTACACGTACATATGTATGTATGTATGTGTATGCGTGTTGTGCTTTGCTTAAAAATTTGTAGTAAAGAGAGAAATAATTTGAATGTTTTGTTTGTGTGTTGATGAATTGAGTTGCAAGGAAAGAAATTTCAAAATGTAAAAAAATTATTGCCAAGGACTGCAAGGGTATATAAACTTCGGCATTGCCGAAGTTAGCTTCTTTGATATTTTTTTTTCCTTAATTTAAAATAAAAATTAATAATCACAATACAAATAAAAAAGTATATACTTACCAATCAGTAGTTGAAAACGATATGGAATCAACGTACCAGGATGAAGATAAATTGGAAGCGGATCAAATAAAAAGAACAAGGAATGAAAACATGGAGGAAAAAGAAAAGGATAAGGAAGAACAAGTAACTGAAAAACTTTGTATATCCTACTAATCACTTGGGCCCGTACATAGTATATGTGGACGTGGTAGGCGGTGGTGGTAATGAAAATCCTGACAAATTTAATAGAAATGCTATTAATCAATTGGACCTCAGTGCTACTATTTTTAAACAAAAAATTAAAGATATTTTAAAAGTGAGCAAAATAGGTTATGGGCGGTGCAAAGTAGAATGCAAGACAGCCAAAGCAGCAAATGAACTAGTATGCTCTAGGTTATGAGCCGAAAATTCTGAAACATTTTATTTACAAAACGGGTTTAATGTTCCAAATTCCAGTAAGGTTCTCTGACTCTGAATTAAAAGAATATAAATATGTCTTCACCTATTGAAATTCATGAGATAATCCGTGTAACAAGAAGGAATGAAAATAAAGAAATAGTCCCAACGAGTAGAGTAAAAATAGTTTTCAAAGGCTCTGAAATTCCTGAGGAGGTAGACTTTTTATACTCAAAAGTTAAAATCAGTCCTTATGTTCCTTTCAGTCAATGTTTCCGCTGCTTCAGATTCGAACACTTTGCACAACACTGTAAAGAAAAATATGAGAAATGCCGAAACTGCAACGAAGATGCTTGCTTAAATACTTTATGTATAAACTGTAAACAGGAACACATTGCTACATATCTAGACTGTCCAGCTAGGAAAAAAGCTTTTGCCATAAAAAAGTGTATGGCAGTGGAAAATGAAACTAGATCTGAAGTCAAAATTAAATATCCAGCACTATTTGATATTCAACAACCTACAGACATATTTGACAATGACACTTTTCCCCTGCCACCATGGCAAACCAATTTAAGAAACTCTATTCAAAACAATTGTAAAACGGGGGCAGAAAATATCCATTTATTAAATCCCTATAACAAGGTTGTACGCAACAATTCCAATCAAATTAGAGAAAGAAAAAATGCTCAGCATACCATGGACAAATGGAAAAATGTTCTTAAAGAACACGAATACAAACTGAACCAAAAATATGTGCCTTCTAGAAACTCCCAAGAGCCAAGTAAACGCCAACATACAGCAGAAAAATCAGCCTTAGAAACAGCTGAAACTAGTCTAAACGAAATTTCATCAAATATAATATCATCGTACCTTATCTCAAATAACTCTAGTCTCACACCTGACATTAGAAAATTTTTAGAAAATATTAGATCTAATATATCATCATCAAATACTATGATTGACATCAGGAGAATCTATTCTTCAATCTAAAATCTCATTTAAATCCAAGTCAAACATCAGTTATAAAAGTCCAGTGCTTCACATTTAATATATAAACAATCACAACAACCATGAAAATACTCCAGTACAATATTCAAAGCCTTACCTCCAATAACAACAAGCAACTTTTAGAAATGACATCGACATTGCTATAATTTCTGAAATCTGGGTTTTTGACAATTCCATGTGCAGCTTAAGGAATTACAACTTTGTTTGCAACCCTCGCAACGATGGCTATGGTGGGGTGGGAATAGGCATCTCAACTATTAATCTGAAAAAAAATCCCAACGTCTTTAGCGTTTATGCGCCTCCCAATTTAGATACTAACAGCTTTGAAAGGGGATGTACAGACATTCTGAACGCTGCCGCTGCCCTTAATGGACAGTCTGTTGTGGGAGCAGATTTCAATGCCAGATCTTCTATCTGGGGAAATCCTTCACATGACACGAAAGGTCTTATTTTGGAACAGCTGTTGGCCTACTCAGGCTTTAAATGCGTTAATGATGGATCCCCTACGTACGCGCCCAATCCGTCGTACAATTCAATATTGGATCTGACTTTTATAAATAAAGACACTTCTCAAATCAGTTGGTCTGTTATGAACAGTAAAATTTCAAATAGCAATCATCTACCTATAATCATGAGAATTAATGAAAATACTGTAACAGCACGTCAGAAATTTATAAAAGCAACTAAAGTCTTAGAGGACTTCTCTAAAATAAAAATTTCTTCAATCTATAATCTAGCTTAATCTGCCAGGGACATCTTAGAAAAAAATACCAGAATATTAGCTGAAAATACAAAATATGTAAAAAAAAATTCTGGGACATCAATTGCGAAAGATTATTTAGACTGCGTAATGCAAGTCGACAGAAATATTTCAAAACTAAATTATTGTCTGATGCTCTAATCTATTTTGACATCAACAAAAATCCAACGCTCATATTTACATATAAAGTTAGAAAGGAGAATTTCAATAAAGTTATTGAAAACTTATCAAACTCGGCATCCCCCAAAGAATTATGGGCAACAATAAGACTATTGAGGGAGTACAAACAAATTAAACCATCCAATACCCAATTCAACGAACAAGATCATGTTAACTTTCTTCAGCAAATAGCTTCCGCACCGGATACCAATAAATGCATTCAATTAACGTTACCTACCTACACTTAATATACAAGTTTTACCGAAAGCCAATTTTAATTCAGATGATCTCCTTCTATCCTCAAAAACACGCAGCTTGCACTCGGCCAAAGGCCTAGATAGAATCTCTTACAATATGTTGCTCACACTTCCACCAGGGGAACTTGAAAAATTAGCAGCTTTGTTAAATGAGATTTTGAACAATGGACTCATTCCGGATGCCGGGAGAAATATAAAAGTCACCCCAGTACCAACAAAAAATGTAGACTCTTCCTTAATCATAAATAATAGACCAATATGCTTGTTAAGTGTAGTGTTTAAATGCTCCTCGCTGAGGAGCCAATTAACAATTATAAATTATTAACATCGTTCGCAAGATTGGCTAACATTGATTTATGAACTAAAAACATTCTAACCAAAACATTAAAACATATAACATCAATCATATAACGAAGAAAAAAAAATCGATAACAACGTCTACAAATCGACAAAACATATACATAAATGTAAAAATTTTTTCTATTCATTCAATTGTGTGACTTCTTCGATATTTAAACTTTTATGATGTGTTCAACGTCTGGATGGCTATGAGCTGTCCTAACCAATAACCTGCAGAACCAAATAATAAAATTTTCATCAAATTTTGTTCAAAGAAAGAATTTTTTTTACCAATTGGCTTTTTAATAATTAGTTTACGATGTTGATAAACTTTAAATCTAAGCTTAGAACAAAATTCACATCAGTTAAGTATATTTTTTAAATATCGAATGTCAGCAACAATTTATTCTGGTTCCATCACTAATAAAGGAAACTATCGATAAAGAATGTTCATCTCTAACGCATGTGAATTTGTTTATATTTTAATTTGACATGAATTGCGGCTATTGCCAAGTCCTGATTGAGGACGACAACTATCTGGAATGCCAGGAATGCAGTCGCAGTGTTCACATCAAATGCTTGAAGCAAGCCAGTGTGTACTTGTTCCGGGAAAACAAATCGTTGTTGCTAATCCAAATTTCCCTTTCTAGCTCCTGGAGACCTGCTCGGCGATGTGTTTTTCGATTTCACTTGCATTAATTGTGCCAGCGAGGAGCGTTATGTTCGCCAGCGGATACCCTGGTTGCTGGTATTGACCCTCACTTTGTATAATCTTTCTATTAAACAGAAAGGATTGGGCCATCATGGATACTTTCACTGGCGCACACATATAATTAGTTTCGTAGGCAAGCACTGGAATTATATATTTGGCTCGCATGTGTGAGTATTCCGAAGAGATAGTGAAAGGCAAAGAATTTGGAAGAATAATATGATATTCATTAGACGACGTCGCAAGCAATGGTCTGGATCTGTGTCTGGTGCCTTATCCCACAACAGTCCCGAGTATTTTCAATCGGGACTGGATCTATTTCAAGAGCATGGTTGGTGGAAACTTTCGAAGCGATATCAAACCCCAAGGAGTGTATTAAGGGAATGTAAGCCGTTAGATTATCCCTGAAATGATCTAAGTCACCCTTCAAACTCTTTATTTTTAAGACGAGAAGAAACAATTGCAGCGGCAACAGCTCCGTAATGATAAGCGTGTGCCTGCCGTGGATGAGAACAGCTGCAGCAGTGAATTATCTGTTACGGATAATCCCCATGTGGCCAGCGATGAAAAGCCCACCGATGAAAATATATCTGCCTCTGATGAAGGTTGCGCTCGGGCCATGTGAGGACATCTTTTATTTTAATTTTGTTCTATACATTTTGATAAGATTTCTCACCTTTCAGTCCTTACATGGGTCGTGGTCCTAAGCTAGCTAACACGGCATCGGCGGTTCCGGCTCAGTTGCCTGCTGCTAATACAATTCAGCAGGATTTGCCTCTGTCGGACTCTGTAGAAGAGGCCCCACAACAATCTCTCAGTACGGTTCAAGCTAGCCTAATGGATTTTCTAGCCGAGAGCCTAGGCGGCGATGATCTGAGCATGTTCAACAGTTTGAATGGAATTATGCCTATGCCTGCGCCCTTGATTGGGACGGGAAAAAGTGACTTCTTTATGGCCGATGCATTACTAGAAGCACCCACTGGAACAGGAGGTCTATTTGAATTGGAAACAAATTTTGGAATGCCCGCAGCTGAGCTAAATGAAGATGTTACGGAAGATCAATCCCAACAAAGCGGTGCGGATAGTGAAGAGGAACAAATCGAAAAAGAAAAACTTGAAATTAAGAAAGAAGACGGCACATTCATCTATCAGCCACGAATAGTGCAGATCACAAATTTTCAAGCACAAGAACCGTCAATTCATATTAAGGCTGAACCCATGGAGCAAGAACTAGACGAAACAGAGGAGATTGAATCCCAGAAATCTTCTATTGAGGCCTGCAAACCAAGTGGATTCGTGCAACAACCGCGTCGAAACTGGCCTTGGTTGCAGGAGACCCATGAGATATGTGAAGACCATGATGATGATATACATCAGTCCATACCCTGTGAAAATCTCACCCTAATGAGTGTCTATGAGGAGCAGAACTTACATCAACGCCTGCAGAAGATCTTCGCTTTGGATCAGCAATCTCAATTGCATATTCCGTCATTTGTGCGACGTCTATATCGAAAACTTTGCTTACGCAAGTGGAAAAGAGAGCACAATCGTCAAATTTTTAATCTAGACGAACATGTGGATCCCGCTTTAGCGCAACGCCAGAAACAAAGTCAAATTTTGGATCGCTATCAATTGATAACACATTCTCGGCAGGACGCAAGGAGCTCTTTCTATGCACGTCTTGCCGGATCCGATCAATACGAGCTTTTCAAATCCCCCTACAGCCAACGCATACTGCATCCATTTATCTTTAGAAGTGAGAACATTGCCCCACCTTGGCTGAGATTGATGTGCGAGATGCAGCATCGGATAACAGGTTGCCATCCTACCAGAGGTACCATAGATCTGTGCTATGTGCGTCCACAGCACATTCCAGCGGTTAATGCCCTGCTGCAAAGTGTTTTCTGGCCGGGCATTGATGGTAAGCTTGAATTGAAATTACTTCTACTTTGTTTTTTCTTTAACTGCCCATTCTCTATCTCTAGTAAGTGATTGCCTTAGCTACCCGGACTACAGCGTGGTAGCCCTTTACAGAAAATTGGTAATTGGCTGTGGATTTTTGGTTCCTGATGTCGGCTATAATGAGGCTTATATTTCGTTTATGGCGGTGCGTCCGAATTGGCAACGCAGTGGTATAGCCACCTTAATGCTCTATCATCTCGTACAGACTTGCATGTCCAAGGATATAACTCTTCATGTGTCAGCCAACAATTCGGCTGTGATGCTGTATCAGAAGTTTGGCTTCAAAATTGAAGAAATCATTCTTGACTTTTACGATAAATATTTGCCACACGACTCCAAGCAAAGCAGAAACGCATTCTTTCTACGTTTGATGAGATAGTTTATACTTAATGAATAAAGATGCCTTAAACAACTAAAGCGGTTTAATTTATACATGGCTTGACTAAATATGCAGTTGTATATATCATTGGGAAGTTTATGCCACTAAGACGACGTATTAAAAGAGCTCCTCCTTTAACTGTTTCCGAATTCTAACCAATAAAAGTGTCTCTAATTGCATATACTAGTTTACTATAATAATTTAAGGCAGCTGGCCCATAATTTAAGATGTACTGGCATTTGGTTAGCGTGCCCGTTTCCAATTCTTCAAAAGTTGGATGAGGATTATATATGTATGTAGTGGAAACTAGGTAGAATTCTTAGGGTCAGAATTTGCAAACTTTATTTTGAATTTCTTGAATTGCAACTTTAAGCAAATATCTTCTCCTCCCGGCGCTTCTTGGTGACCACAGTGCCAGGCTTGTGTTGGGCTTCGGGGTGGTTCATCAATTCCGGAGGACATACTGACACTGGGCTGGCTGTAACGCATTGCTTCAGATCATAGAACAGACTGCTATCATCCTTGGTAACAAAGGAAATGGCCACACCATTTTTGCCCGCACGACCAGTACGACCGATACGATGGGTGTAATCCTCAATAGTCTTGGCCATGTCGTAATTGATGACCAAGGAGACATCCTTGATGTCGATACCACGACCCGCCACATCCGTTGCCACCAAAATGTCTTTGGCTCCAGATTTGAGAGCGGCCAATGCGTATTCTCTCTGCTCCTGTCCCTTGCCACCGTGGAGAGTGCAAGAATTGTAGCCGAGCTTCTCCAGCCCCTTCGCCAGAACATCGGCACCTTTCTTTTGGTTAACAAAGATAATAATGGGCGGATCAATGCTGCGGGATAGAATTTCCATGAGCTTCTTGCGTTTGTCATTCTCGCCCATCATGTAGACGATCTGTTCAGTGCGCTCAGTAGGTTTGCCCACAGAACCAATGTAAACGGTGGCTGGACGCCGAAGATAGGAGCGGGCAAGACGCTCTACCGCTGGAGGCATCGTAGCCGTGAACATGACCGTTTGCCGATATTTCTTCTTTGTGTAAAAGTTCTCCATTAGCTTACTCTCATCCTCCGCCTCCTCTGTATCGGGTTTGAGATTGGTGACCGGCATGTACTCGAGAATCTTTTGGACATCGGGCTCGAAACCCATATCAATCATACGATCGGCCTCATCCAGCACAATGTAAGTGCACTGGTTAAGCACTAAATATCGATTTTCCAGGACATCAATCAGACGACCGGGTGTAGCAATGACAATTTCACAGCCCAAACGGAGGCGGAAACCTTGCTCCTCCCTCGACAAACCGCCCACTACGACGACTGTACGTATGCCCAAGGGTTGACCGAATTTGGTGGTTTCTTCTTCAATTTGCTGAGCCAACTCACGGGTGGGTGCCATTATAATGGCGTAGGGACCCTGATCGACATCTTCCAGACGCTCTATTTTCGGCAATGATTGAATCCACGATAGCAAAGGAATGAGGAAGGCCAATGTTTTGCCTGATCCTGTCTCGGCAACGCCTATAATGTCGCGATTTTGTAAGCCTATGGGAATAGCTTGACGTTGAATTGGAGTTGGTTCCTTATAGCCCACTCTATCGATTATGTCAATGATTTCTGGCGGGAAGCCCGACTCATTCCAACTACGTATGGGATTCGGTATCCGTCCACCCTTGATGGTTATGTTGTAATCCTCACGGAAGATGCGCCAATCTCGCTCGGTCATCTCGTCGTTGTCTTTCTCTGACCAGTGGCGATCGTCCCACTTCTGTTTGTCCTCCTTACGTTTCATTTTCTTCAAGCGCACCTTCTCTTGCTCCTTTTCTGCTTCAGTGCGCCGTTTCTCTAGCAGATCGCCATAAAATTTACTCTGCGTACGCTTCTGTTCTTTGATATCGATGCCGGCTACATTTCCACGCCCAAAAAATTGGACATGATGACGTTCCTTGTACAGATTGTTGTAATCTATTGAAGTGTCTTCGCCGGCGTCCCAGTCAAAGACAAATTTGCGATCGTTTAGACGCCTAACTCTTCGCTTTTTCTTGATGATTCCCAGATAACGTTCACGTATGGCTTCGAGTTCTTTCTCCTTGTCCTTGTGTGTAAGATCCTCAGCACGTTTGCTGTCGCGATCTCGATCGCCTCCACGATCGCCGCCGCGATCACCTCCTCGGTCACCACCTCGGTCTCCTCCTCGATCCCCACCTCGATCACCACCTCGTTCACCACCTCTATCGTTCCTGTCGCGTCTGTCGGACTTGGCTTGAGACGGAGCCATAGCTGGTGCTGTTGGTGGTGCCGAAGCCATTGCCGTGGCCATTGAACCAATGCCACCTTTTGTCATTGACATTTGCTCCCTGACCGCATCTTGAACGGCACGCATGTGCTCCACTTCTTCCTGTCGACGTTTAATGGCTTCGGCGGCTCGCTGCTCTTTGGTAAGAAAAACGGGCTTGCTACGTGCTATCTCCTCGCGTTTCTTCTTGTCTAGCAATTCCTCCAAGGAGAGTGGCTCTTTCTTTAGTTTTAACTCTTGCTTCTCATCGAGCACTTCTTCCTCCGCCTTGCTAGTGCCAGCATCTGGCTTAAGCGGTACATCTAGTTTCTGTTTCTTTTCGCTGCGATCTGGAGACCGTCGACGGTTTCGATCCTCTCTGTGAAAAGGGATTTGCTTAACTAGTCAATCTAAATTGTTGAATAATAAACTTACCTGGAACGAGAACGAGGACGCCGTTGACGGCGGTCTCGATCCCTCTGTTGTTGATCACGTTGCTCCTTGCCACGGTCTCTTTCCCGCTCCCTTTGGCGTTCGCGGTCACGTTCATTACCGCTCGGACGTTCATCTCGATAACGTTCCCGCGAACGAGAGCGTCGTTTTTTATCATTTACCATTGCTCTTGACTAAAAATGGTTTCAAACGTTTTCGCTTTGCTGCCGGAACAGCTGGGCAAACTATCATTCGATAACATATCGAATTAGGGATGAGAGCGTGAATTGTTTTTTGATTAACGGTAACTACATACAAAATATTCAAATGTCATGCGACAATTTTACTTAATTTTGGTAAGTTTGTACGTTCAATCGCGCACGGCAAATAAACTTTAGAGTCTCGGAATGCGAAATAATAGATAATTTTGATTATTTTACTAAATACACGTAGGCAGCCCTGTTCTGGTTATCGATAAATAACTGACTACCCGTATGTTGAAAACAAAACAAATGGTTTTTGGGGGCTTTGGGGAGGGGAGACTCAGTTCCCAACGCTTTCTCTGCTCCAACAGACAAAGCAGCGGCTGCGGCAGCCACACAGTCGTGACAAAAGAACAAAAAGAGAGAAAAATAAGCCTACATTGCTGTGAAGATACAACGTTTTTAATCTCGTCGTCTCGGTCCAGTTGGAGTGCACAAATCAGATAATTAGGTTGAAATTTTAGAAAAAGCTTAGCTTTGCTTGCTAAACTAAACTTGGGGGGCGTTCGCGTCATCTGCCTGTCTTTCCCCCGTCACCCACACATTGAATTTGTATCTACATTTCTGTGTGAACATATGTGTGGGATTCACTGGATTTTCAATTGAACTGAATCTAGTGAAAAATGAGTGTCAACACGGATCAGGAGACCGCTCCCATTGCCACACCACGTAATGGCAGCGCTGCCAATGTCTTCCGCAGTTTTGGTTCGCTCTTCGGAGGCGCCAATAATGACAACAACTCAGTGGCAACACGTAGTAGTTCTGGCGATGGCTACGTAGAATTTGGGATGCAGGATCCGGAACGTAATGGTCGGACATTGGGAACATTTGCCGGTGTCTTCAGTCCCGTGGCTTTGTCCATGTTTAGCGCCTTGATTTTCATACGAGTCGGTGGGTGTCGATGGCGTAATTTCGCTGACTTAAATGCTTAAATGCTATTTACTTCCGTTTCAACCAATTTACAGGCTTTATTGTGGGAAACGCGGGTCTATACATAACTCTGTTGCAGTTCATCATCGCGTACGCTATTTTAATATTTACTGTGGCCTCTGTCTGCGCCATTTCCACAAATGGGGCTATTGAGGGTGGCGGTGTCTACTGTAAGTTTTGGATTACTTGATTCATTTTCTGACTTTTAATTTGATCGTTTCCCGCTCTAGTTATGATAAGTCGCACTTTGGGCCTGGAATTCGGCGGCTCCATTGGAACCTTATTCTTTTTTGCCAATGTGGTTGGCTCTGCTATGGCCATCTCAGGTTGTACCGAGGGCATAATGAATGACTTTGGTCCCGAGAGCAGTTTCGGTGTCGCCGTTTTGCCTGGCGGTCCCTGGTGGAGCTTCCTGGTCAGCAGCCTAATCAATACATGCATGTTGCTTGTCTGCTTGGTGGGTGCCGCCCTCTTTGCCAAGACGTCAGTAATTATTTTGGGAACTGTGATTATTTGCCTGTTCGCTACGTATATCAGTTTCCTGGCCAAGGGAGAAACCAACGACACGGTAAGACATCAAACTTTCAATCACTCATTGCAATCAAAAGCCCCTCCCCATCGATGGAAATGATTATCTTTGATATGATAAGCTCAAATCGCAATATATTACATCCAGAGATTAATTAGAAATTAATCTTTTATCCGTCGAATGGGTTATCTATAGTTCTTCCTAATCTGCTATAGCACATTTCTTTCTAAGAATTTGGTTTTTTCTAATTTGAATGACTTCAAATGTCTTTAGTTTTTAATGACTTTATTCAATTTATATCGCAACAGTTCGATTTAGTCATACAACCTTCGGTCTGTTCTACAGTTGGTTAGCATTTTTTATCGCCCCGGTCATTTTTGTTAATGTTAAGTCTTTCTAAGTCCCCACATTATGTATACCAACGAATATCTATAGAAAAAAGACCCGAAAGATAAGTTAGTTATGCGTATGATTCAACGGCTGCAGATAGGAAAAACTAAACTTTATTGTGATAATATTAATTAGATATCTACATTTATCTATTAACCGGTTCATAATTATTCATTAAAGATACCCGATGCTAGTAATGCAACAGGATTCCTAAACTACACTGGTCTTAGTGCTCAAACTTTGCGTGACAACCTGGGATCACATTATGGCGTTGATTATACATCGAATAAGAAGCAGGTGGACTTTTCGACCACTTTTGGTGTTTTGTTCTCTGGTGTGACGGGAATCATGGCTGGAGCCAATATGTCAGGAGAATTGAAGAGTCCTTCGAAGAGTATTCCTTGGGGAACACTGTCGGCGGTGGCCTTCACATTTGTCTCGTATATTATACTGTCGTTCCTGATGAGCTGCACGACTCCGTTTGCGACCATGCAGAAGAATTACTTATTCCTGATGCCCATTAACTTGTGGCCACCATTCACCGCAATTGGCATACTTACCGCCACCTTTTCGACGGGTCTTAGCAATTTGATTGGCTCTAGTCGCATTCTGGAAGCATTGTCCAAGGATCAAGTGTTTGGATCTCTACTGAACTTTGTTTTAAGTGGCACATGGAAGGGAAATCCTATTGCCGCTGTGGTGGTCAGCTGGTGTCTGGTGGAGTGCGTTTTGCTGATTGGATCATTTAACATTATTGCACAAATCAATTCGGTCTTGTTTATGCTCTCCTATTTGGCCACCAATCTGGCCTGTTTGGGCATTGAGCTAACGGGTGCTCCGAATTTCCGACCGCTCTTCAAGTACTTCAGCTGGCACACTTGTCTAGTGGGACTTTTGGGTACACTAATCATGATGTTCGTTATAAATCCCATCTATGCCTCGTCTTGCATCATCCTGTGTCTAATCCTGGTAATAGCCTTGCATCTCTTTTCACCTGCAACTCAAGCTGCGCAATGGGGCTCGATATCCCAGGCCCTAATGTTCCATCAGGTGAGAAATCTAACAGATAAAAGGAGGAGTCGAAAATATAATTATTTTTTGTTTAGGTCCGAAAATATCTTCTCATGTTGGATCCACGCAAAGATCATGTCAAATTCTGGCGCCCACAAATTCTACTCTTGGTTTCTTCGCCACGTTCCTGTTGTCCTTTGGTTGATTTTGTCAACGATATGAAAAAGAGCGGCCTCTATATCATCGGTCATGTCAAATTGGGTGATTTCCGTGCTGTCGAAGATCCAGAGGAGAATCAGAAATGGTGGTCCTTCCTGGATCACATGCGTGTTAAGGCCTTTACCGAGGTGACACTGAGTCGTAGCATTCGCGAAGGTGTCCAGCACCTGATCAGATTATCCGGCATTGGAGCCATGAAACCAAATACTATCATTTTGGGTTTCTACGACAATGAAGCTCCCAAGGACTTTTTCCAAAAGTAAGTTTTTAATCATAATTATTATTATTTAATTAGAGTTTACTTTTGTGCATAGTGGTTCGTCCCCATACAAAACGGACGATTTCAATAATGGAGACATCCAAAGCTTCCCTATTCGGCGAGATGGTGAACCCAAGCATTTTCAGGTGCAGGAATATGTACAAATTCTTTGCGATACTCTACGCATGAAGAAGAATCTGTGCCTCTGCAGAAACTTCCAACGGCTGGACAAGAATTTCATATCGATGTAAGTTTGAGATTTCAAATCAAATGGAATATATATTTTATTTTGTGCATTGCAGAAGCAAACATGTCAAGTTCATCGATGTCTGGCCTATAAACATATTTAATCCAACATCGGGAGATCCTTTTGACATGGTGTCTTTGTTCATGATGCAACTGGCGGTGATCATGTTGGCGAAATGGAAGCATTTGCGTGTGAGGATTTTCCTCTGCGAGACGCATGAGGAACGAACTGTGGGGTAAGTTCTTCAATTGACTGAATTATCTCTTATCTGATATGCGTTTTCTGTTAGGACCTTTGACACACAAGCTCCGCAAATGGAAATTTTCTCCAAAATGAGATTGGAACAATCGTTGAAAGAGCTTCGTATCAATGCGGACATCATAGAGATTCAAGAATGGAGTCGTGACACCGACTTCAGTCGACTAGCACGGACAGTGAAGCAATACACTGCGCAGGCGGATGAAGCCCTGTTGAGTGACGACGATGATGAGGCAAGTGAGGATAAACTTAATCGCTCACTGCTGTACATGCAGCGTGCGAATCAAATCATACGTCAACGCTCAGACCAAACCGCCTTATCGTTCGTTTATTTGGCTGCTCCGCCAAAGCTATCCGTACCAGATTTCAATGAGCGCAGCGCAAATTATGTTGAATTGCTAACAGAGCTTACAGCTGAATTGCCGCCAACCATACTGGTGCATGGCGTCAGTACGGTGACCTCGACCACGCTGTAAGCATAGTACATGGACCAGAAGTGATATAAAAAACTCCCTAGAAGCGGATTAAACCAATTTAGCCGATAGCACTCGCTCTATTCAAATTGTGTGTGGGGCATTTTATTGTTGTGTGCATAGGAACAAGCTGAATCCACAAATGATTTCAATGTATTAGTATACGAGTAGTCGTTATTATTTGCCCAATGATTCATTTAATCAATCGTGCGTTCAATCTAAACTATTCGTACAGGTTAATTCACAATTCTGCTAAAATATTTATATACATTCTAATTGGTTCTTTTTAGTTCGATTTTTAGTTTGTCTTTAATTGTGCTTTGTGGAAAAGAATTCTTATATTTATTTGTAGCTAATCGGAATTCATTTGCACATAAATCTTTCTATAAGAAAAACAATATCACACAAAGTAATTATCATATCAGTCATTTAACACCCAATTTTATACAATTACAAATAACGAAGCAACAATGACATCATCTCAACAACAAAATACACCGATATTAAAACAATTTGTGATTGAGAAACATTTAAAAAAAAAAAGGAAAAACAAAATATTAAAGAAAAGAAGTATTAGAAAACTGGATTTGATAGCGATAAACGATAGAGAATGATAGGATAAACACACACAGTTCACTCTTAGCCACAAATTTAAGTTGTCCAATCTGTTTTTGTTTAGCTAAGATTTACATATACAAAACTATTCTTAAAAAGCGTTAACGATTTGAACTGTGCAATACTTATGTAATTATTTAAAACAATTGTATTGCAATGTGAATTCATTTCTTTCCAATAACATAATAAAATTAGAAATATGTATTCATACTATCCGTATATCTTTGTCTTTATCACTTTTTCAATTAACACTTACATGTTGGTTGCATGTCGAAGCATTTGTCGTCTGTTTGGTGCCTCGTTTACCGCTACCATTAAATGCTTATTTAGATAAAAAGTCGGCTCAAGTGTAAAAAAGGACACTGATTGCCGCAAGAAGCAGCGGCCGAATAGAGTCATAAACGTCAAACGATCCTCGCACAGTATTTATGTGATGACAATTTATGATACGTCGCCGTGTCCTGCTTCTCTGATTACCTGGCTCATCCTTTTCAAGGATCTTTTCGGAAAGAATGCGATTACCTGAACGTAAGGATTCGCTGTTTGTTTTACCCAATCACTGTTAAGTGTCAATAAATTCTCATAATGCCTTCGGGTTATCCGAATAGAAGCCTAACGGTTAGTTAAGAGTTGGTCCACTTTTATCCTTGACGTGCGACTAAGTTATGAGAGCACGCTCTACTCATTAGAAATAAATCAGAGAAGTAACTCTCTCAGTCTCATAATGGGTGGAATCGCCTTAAGCTCTTGCCCAGACAAGAAGTCTGGAAATTCAAACAGGTGTTCCACAAGAAATTTCACCAAAACTAATTTTCGTAGAAACAAACAAATAATTCCTTTGTATGAATATAATATTCCATAATTCAAGGTATATATTACATGGTAATTTGGATAAACTCAGTTCGAATGTCCTCTCAGCCCTCTCGGTCAATAGAACAATAGACTTTTGCCATTGTCCTAAAGACAAAGGCTAAGGTGAGACAAGTGCTGTTAAGGAAAAAGAAATTCCCATCGAACGTCTCACGCAATCTTTGCTCGAGTATATGACCTGTAATCGTATTTTCGCAATTTAGCGCCAACGTATAATCCGCAAAACGAAAACGATTAATCTTGAGGAGAAAACACGCAACTAAAAACACCGAAGGATTACCATCAGTTGTTCTATTGTTACCTAAAGCATTGTGGGTAAGGCAAAAGAGAGGTCCAACTTTCAACCAGAACCGCCTCTTCTACCTATTGTTGCTATTTTGACATGTCCCTGGTCCGAAAAGGAACAGGTAAACCACATGCTAATTGGAAAGGCCCAGAACCTACATACGAACTCCTTACTTAGGGGCGTTTACGATCTTTAGGCGATCGCGTCCTTTCGCTAGAAATATTGCAGCATAATGCTCGAGGTTGAAATCGCTCATCGGATTTCTGCGGTCGCGTGGCACTCATGACAATGTACGAGGATGTGGATCCATCAGCGTCAAGATCAAACGTCAGAATTCTTTTGTCGGCAGATCAGATCAAGAGTCTCCATCTCTCCTGTGCACTTGGCCACTGCATTTCGACTTTGTTCATGTCAATTTGTGTGAAATATCCAAAGGATCAAGTAGTATCATCATTTGTACACTTTAGCCATGGCCGGCGCTGTTTTCGAATTGTTTTGCCCGATTTCCATAGAAATTCAACGAACTGTTTGAATTGATTTTCCTCTACTGTGTGTGTGGAGTTAATTAACCTTTCGTTGCGGCCACTTGAAAGTGGGCTTGAGAAACATGTCCTGATGGTGGAAAGTAGAGCATCTAAAATTAAGTAAGGACCAATGATTGATCTACACAACAGTGTGATTCGAATATTTATGAATGTTTAGATTTTTAGTTATCGACTATAAACATATTGGCTTACTTACCCAAAGGCTAATAACTATAACTATACCTACAACGAAGGTGTTGCTAGAACATGATTTGCTTCTGTTTCTGTTAGTTTGCAGTTAGTGTTAGTCTTACAATTAGTTTAAAAAGTAACAGACCCTTTATTTCCATGAGAGGATATGGCTTGAATCAATGAACGGGGAAACTGCGGATCAGAAGATCACCAGATTAAACAGTCCCACAAAAAGTTCAAATGAATCGATGGATTTTAATTTCGGGTCCAATTTGGCTTAAGCTTAGTTTATGTTATTTGGCAAGAATTCTTCACTCATAAACCAAATGGATACTTACATCAAGTGAAAGGTTTAAATGAATGAAATGAAAGAATGAATATATATATGAAGTATGGGAATTGGAAAATCTAATTTTTTGTATTAATTGCTAGAAAATGGTATACATTTCTAATATTAAATTTATACACATGAGTTGTTTTACATATATTAAAATAAGTTTTAGGCAAGTTAAGCTACATAATTGACATTGCATTCTTTGTTTATTGAAGAATTTGTAAAAGGACAAGGAGCATCCTTGCATAAATATTTGGACTATGTATGTACATACATTTATGCTATGTGAACTATATACACTTGAAAACTGAATACACTAAGGTTAACGAAAGTATTTTGACAAACTTAATACTGACTTTGAGACTGACTTATAACAATTAGACTTGGAAAAAAGGATATACAGATAGACTGTCAAGAATGGCAAACATTTTGACGATTACATTTCGTGTTCTTTTTCTATTGAAAATAATGTCAATGAATTTTAAAAATGTGTAATACGGTGTCAGCTTTTTCCCTCCATACTGCTTGGTGTTGTTTTTATGTACAAGCTTTTTAAACATAGAGAAATAGCCTCGATTAAGTTATTGACTTGTGATAATCCATCCAAGTAGACTAAATAGACATAACTTTATCCCATTATCTCAAGAACCTTGCAATCCCTATGCCCTGTAATCTGCTCAGAGTCTTCTCTTCCTATAATTAAAACATTCATTTCATATTTACCTTATAGATAGTTTGGGAGATGGGCAGTTTTCAGCATGGACTCGCCGGTAACTGGCTCCGTCTTGGTGACGAAGACTAAGACTACAAATCTCTTTTAAGTGGGTGGAATGGAACTCTTTTTCATTTTTCTTTTTGGTTTTAGTTTTCAGTCTCTAAATTTGGTCCTGAACTTCGCTTTTTTTTTTGTATTTACAATGTATCACTCTATCTGATTAAAATGATTATAAATAATAGATAATTTTCTGCGTATAAATGACTTATTTGTCAGAAGAAAATTGTACCATAGCCGTGATTCTTCTTGGAGAGTCGCTTTTGACCTCTACTTCTAATCACTTTCGACTCATGTTTGACTCAAGCTTAGGTGACTCTATCACATTTTAAGCATTGGAAAGAAATGAAAATAAAATGAATTATATTTTAATCGTCAAAAGACTTTAAAAGCCTGTTCGATAAGATTTCACTCCAAACAATCGTCAAAATGTTGGATGGGATGTAGGTATATATACATACATATGTATGTATGTACATATGTATATACGTATAGGTTTACCTTTTATTCCAGTATCAAATGATATTATTGTTGTTTCTGCCTTTTTGGTACTTGATTTATTTCACTAGTTTAGTTACATCAACTTTCATTTAATCGCTCAACGTCCTTACCTTAGCATAGGTTTTTGCATTTTACTCCAGCGTGGGAAGAGAGCTTCAGTTGATTTCCTTGTAAAAAGAAAGTCACCTCCGATTGAAGAGAATATTTACACATATTTACTTTTGACCCAATAAAGAACAATATGCCAAAAATCGAAAGTTGAAAACCACACAGGGAATTAACAATTCTTGCAAAACAGAAGATAAAAAACAGTTACTAGACCACAGACATGCAATGCGAGCGGTTGGTTTGAAAGGAGAGCAGGCCAAATTGTTAATCCCTCGATGGATGCAAATTATGTATTTTAATGCAATTCTTTTGTGCTGACAATTGACCTTCGTTGCAATTGTTTAACTTATAAATTAAATATTGTTCGATGTAAAGAAAATATCAGTCAAACGCACAAAGGGAGTCAGGAATTTGATTCCACACGGTAGCCAAATGGCAGGTCGAACAAAACAGGCAATGGAGCTGAAGAAATCGAAAAAGTGGCAATTAAGCGTTTTGACCACAAGCCAATTTAGGGCACGGGCATAAGAAAAAGGTTGTCTACCTGGCTGCAGAGCCTGGATCAACAAAAGGGACCGACGAATCAGGTAAGAGCACTTCGACTTTGACCTGGGCCAATCAACGTTCAGTTGCGCGACCTGGCTGGTATATAAAGGCCTCTGAGGACTATTATTGCCTCAGTTATCCTTGGGTATCCGAACATTGTACAACCATGTTGACAAACAACGATCTGATTGAACACTTTTACTACAATAACAACAACCACAACGAGACGCACGACGATGCGATGCTTGGGCATAGCGCGGAGGATGCGTTCCAACAGCTGGAGCAATTCATGTACCAGCAGGATTTCAATGGCTGCAGCGGCGATAGCCTTTCGGATGGCACCAACAGTAGCTCCCTCGAAATGTACTACGATTCCCCAGCAGTCCTTGAATTGGAGCACATGCTTAGCGCCCAGACACAACAGAATGCATCTTTACCCACGAGTTCACTTAACAAATCTCAGACAAAAGCCTCCAAATATTGGGCAAGGGAACAGCGGGCCAAACCATACAGCAGCTCGTCATCCTCATACGCGTCGTCGGTACCAACCGGATTTGGCAAGGATGTCCTTCGAAAACGTCGCCTGGCCGCCAATGCACGTGAACGCCGCCGGATGAACAGCCTGAACGACGCTTTTGACAAGCTGCGCGATGTGGTACCATCTCTGGGACACGACAGGCGGCTATCCAAATATGAGACATTGCAAATGGCTCAGGCCTATATTGGCGATCTGGTGACATTACTCTCAAGGGACTATTGATCATCCGACGGGAGATGCAAGGAGGCAGAGGATGGCCGTATGTGTTGTAGCAACACTCGAACCTAGTGTAAACTTATAAAGGCTGCTAGTTTTAAGCATAAAAAATTGTAATATAATTTAAAAACTAAAAAATATATAGAATTTGTTTTAAATTTGCATGTTGCTTTATTCCACGTTTTGTTGGTCAAATCGGAAAAGATCCAAAGCCAAAATAGTTTTAGGAATTGGCATCTTTCCCGTCTAATTGAATTCAGGATTACCTGAATCAAGAATTCAAAGTAGTGCATTTATCAAATTTTTCTAAGAACTTGTTCCACAAAACACAAAACAATGATCAAGTTGATTGGAATTGTAACCATTTGTTCTTTGCTTCCTAAAGAAAGTGTTTGAAAGAATCAAAGGTATTTTGAAATATTGAAATTGTTTAAGAAATATCTGAAATTTTAGAAACTTAGTCATAATTCAAAAGAAATAACAATTTCAATGTAATAATAACTTTATTAAAGAATGTTTTCTTGAGAGTAACTTGAAACCGACCAAACTGGCAAAGTTTAGATTGTTTTACTAATATTTTGCATATCTCTAATTTGTTTTGGCAAATTTCTTGCCGTAGAATTTTTCAAAATCAACTCTTTAGAGGTTCCTCTGCTTTTACCCAACCCAGTATTTTAGTTGATGTATTTTCTACAGCATTTTTGAAGCGATTCTTATAATAATACAATACTCCCCTTCAATCAAGCACTTTTTCCTCCTTGTTCATTTCTTGCTTATAATTTTCTGGTTCACGATATTTTTCAAAAATGGGTCAAACTGAACTTTCATCTGCTTTCCTTTAACCAAACTTTGCATAATTTGTAATTTTAACCAAGTTAAAACTCTCCAAAATAAGATCTTTATCACTTGAAATACATTTTCGAAACTTTTACAATAATAATTGCATTAATCAACACTGAGGGTTTACATTTTTTCCAGAGAAAATTTTAGAAATTATTGCAAGGATTTGTTGATCATTAGAAATGAAAATCCAAACTAATTTCGAAAAATTGTATAGTGCAATCAATCAAAAGAATAAGCAATAGAAAATTTTGAATAAATTAAAGGACCCTTTCAACAAAATATATTTTAACCTCTTGTTTGACACTAATTGTTAATAGAAAATTTATAAATTTTGATCGGAAATTACAAAATTTCAATTTACTTCAAGATAAAACCTTGAATTCTCAGTGTTTACTTCAACATATTTACATTACAAATTGAAAAAAGACGAACGAACAACCATAACAAATTGCACAGTTTCAGAATTTACAAAAGATTTGTTTTGTTATCGTTTTTGAGAATTCTCGTAGTGATATGTATGTAAGTTTATGTTCACGTATTTACAGATTGTTAGATTAATATCCTTGAGAAATGTTCGCATTAGTCGGTATTCTCGTTTTAGCCCTTTTTCAAATAAGTAGGCTGGGATGCCTCGCCCACTCTCAAAACAAAGGACCACCAAAGTACCAGTTGCCGACAGAATTAATGAGTTCCGACTTCCGACACAGACCAACTCGGCCTAAACAGAAGTGATTAAGTGCGGCGAACATCATCAATGAAACACATTTCGAGCGCTTCCCTAGGACCCGAACTCGGGAAAAGGAAACCGGTATACGAAAATTGATTTAAACATAGTCATTTGTAAGTGCTGGGAAATCGTCGGAAGGTTGCCATTTACCATGGTCGGTGGGATAACAAGAAGAGAAACAGTATTTCAGATTTTTGAATATCACATTGTATTTATAAAACTAAATACTCAACATTATACACTATATACTTATTGGCTTAATGTAATTCTATAATTATATTTCTTTGACTTGCCCACGTTTTATGATTTTCACAAATGTCCTTTCTTACAGAAAGAGAAATCTTTTTTGAGATAAGAGATACTCGAAGAAAGAAATCACTTTGAAATTATCTTCATTTCTTAAGTGAGAAGTGAGTAGAAATAGCTTTTCGAAAATGAATAAATAATTAATCCAATTACAAAGGAATAACCCTCTTGCTATGTCCGATTTCGAGTTAATTTTTTATTGAAGAAATGAATTTTTATTTAAATTTATATTAAGGAGATTTTGCAGTAGAGTTACATTTAGTGAAGAGCATAAAACGTTGGCATAGTCCAAGATAAAACTAGTTTTTTTTTTTTGCCTAAATAATTCTATTTACATATGAATACTAATCTTAAATATTGCTATAACTAAGAACAAATTATTTTATCTGAGATAACTTAATGAAAATAATATTAGTATGTTGTTTGTGTATGGAAAAGTCTTTGCAGGTTTGTGTAGATTAGGGGCGACATTTTGTAGACCTATGAGTAGGTTGACTATTTGCAGAAGATCGGGAATGGATTAAACTAAATGTCTATATTTATGAATAAATAATGACCTGTCGTAATTTATGCTACCAATAAATGAAAATGCTTGATCAAAAAGTAATCACTATTTAGAGCTAGTCAGATAATTTTATTTTTAAATTGTTTTTGTATTAGCATTTTGTTTTGGTAATATTGATTTTTAATTAATTGTGTCAACATATTAAATATAATATAATATTTACTGAAGACTGATTTTGAATTGTATTTAACAACATAAGCTCTTAGTTTGGTAGTTCTATTTAATTTAAGAACGCCGATTGTCTGATTAAAAAGAAATCCAATATTTTTGATAATACAATCAAAACTAAAACAAAACTAATGAAAAAATTGGGGTCGAATTCCCTTTATAAACATCTTAATAGCGCATTCGGGTGAATTCTCTTTAGAGATTTGCAAAACAATATTCCGGCATTAGGTTTTATTAAATACGTTATTCTGGGTCTTTTACGGATTTATTATTAGCCAGCGATGTTATTTTGAAGAGACAGAGACATATAGTTTATTTTGGTAGATTCTTCAATTAGTCAACCTATTGCAGATCGTGGGTAAACTTAGAGTGTCGATGGGTAAATGAATTGTTGATCTGTACATACGTTGCGATACATTGAATCGAATTGAGATAAAAACTATATACTAAAACCATTAGGCGTGTCCATTCGTGTGTGTTTCTGTGTGTGTGTAAATCTAAAATACGTAATTACATCATCCAAGCTTTACCACGCATGCGACCACGACCCCGCATTGGTCCAGAATTGCCGGGCCCGCCTCCACCTACCCCTGCACCACCGCCGCCGCCGCGGTGGAAGAAGGGGCGAGGACCTGGAGCGTTACCAGCATCAAATCCGGCACCGGCATTTGGCATGCGTTGATAGGGTGGTCTAAAGTTTCCTTGTCCCGACCATCCGCGACCCCTTCCGCGTCCCCGTGGCATACTATCAGAACTGTTTATCGGTGAATTGAAACGTTGAAACGGAAATGGAGTGCCATAGGTCGGTCGCGGTGGTGGTGGAGTCGGACCTGATCCACCATGCATGGCCATTTGGGTCCATGGCTGTTGTTGAGGTGGTAGTGAACCCTGTTGCTGTTCATCTGGAGGCATGTCCTGCATTGTACCTAGAAAACTGTTGTTCGACTCCCAGGGATTTAAAAATTCTGACGGCGTCTCCAACAACACGGGGCGGGAAGGTGTTAGAGAGCCATTGGCATCTGTTTCCGAATCCGGATTATCCATGTGAAGGTCGTCTTTGGGTTCTAATAAAATAAATTTAGTATATTACCAACAATTATCCCAATCTTCAACTGAAATACCACAAAATCTCAAAACTATGTTTTGGGGGAAAAACCAATAGAGATCGAACTAGGATGAAAATGAACAGAGTAAAAGTCAAAGTGGAAATGAAATAGATTAGGCAACGAATCTAACAGAGAGTAAGAACAGGTTTAGAAACGTATTTGAAAAACACAATTAAAATGAGAAATGAATTGGATATTTGAGTTTTATGGGCCCAATGCTTTTAGATTCCCACCTCTCAGGGATTCGTCAATGTCGTCATCCGACATGTCCATATCCACTACCATGTCAGCCGGATCGTACCGTCCCGAACCATCCACTCGATCCGATTCTGACGAAGAACCTTGGAACAGAAATATGTTTATAAGAAGCAACTTCAACAATCATAATATGCAAAGTCTTACTCGCATTGGACTTTTGTGGAGAATTTGTCGGTTTCTTTCCATAATTTGATCCTGGAGGAGCCATTAGGCCTTCCTCATTTGATCCTGGCACAGTCCTGTAGTCTACGTCGGTATCACCAAAGTCCTGGCAACGAAAAAACATAATTGTCTTCTTGTGTGGTACAATTTTGAGATACGACATACCTTATCGGCTCCACCGGGAGAACCTGTCAGCGATATTAGGTTTCTGTGATCGATATCCACCAGCTGCCTTGATTTATCCTTGCTCAAACCTAACTTTGCCCCGAAAGTAAAGGCCGGCGGCAGCTGGATCGAGCGATGATCTACATCCTCGGCGCCTAGAGCTGCATTCTGATTATGATGATGCTCATTGTACTCAATCTGGGGAGCAGCAGTGCCTTTACGCTCGAAATGGGGCGGCGAGTGCGGCGTGGCCTGGGTTGCATAGGCGGAGCTACTGGATGCACTGCTATTGAGACTGTTGTCCATCGGCGTCCACGACATACTCATGTCCCAGGTGCTGTTGAAATCATCGGATCCCACGGCCGGTGGTGCCGGCGGTAATGGTGGGGGCGGTGCCATTGTGGGTGCGGGTGTATACTGACTGCTCTCCTGCCCTCCGCCCGCTCCATAGCTATGTGGGGGAGGTGGTGGCACATACTGTTCCTGATGAAGAGGCGGCACAGGCGGCGCCAAGGCGCTGCCATAATGCGCCTGATTGGGATTGTACTCTACAGCGCCGCTAGCCACAGACAGGCCAGGAATGGAGCCGCCATTGTTGGTGTTGTTGTTATTGCTAGTGTAGAAATTGGCAGCCGGCGTGTAGCCTCCTTCATCATCTGACCGCGAGCCAATCACTTCAATGGCACTCCCCCGATCCCGTGTATCTCGCTTGAAATCATTTATGTCGAATGGCAGCTTGCCACCATCCAAATAGCTGGAAAACCCATTCAAATCGCCACCAAACATGTTCTATAGCGAATAGATAGGGGAAGAACACCTTAAATTACGAAATTGGATATTTAAACTCAAAATATTTAATTACCAGTCCCCCGGGCGTATTATTTTCATCAGGTAGCTGAAGATCGGCATCTCGTTCCGGCGATGGTGCATTGATATCCGGCGAGGGTATTGGACTTGATAGAGTTGGTATAATTTCATCTAACTTCCTTTTCACTATTTTGATGCGCGTTCCAAAACTTTTGTAGGCCTTTGAATAAGAGAAAATTCATGTTTAGATATAGAATTAGAGATGACAATTAAGGACTTTAAAGTCTACATTGAAAATATATTTTATCCCTCACACATTTTTATCTCAAGTCATGGCTTAGAGCTCATCTTACTGGCCTTTGAGCAAGGACATTGATATTAATGGATTGTCATTGATTTTCCAACTCGATTGGTTGGTTTGGGTCAAATTAAATTAAATTTCCTTCTTATAAAAATAAATTTCCACTTACACTTGCCACCACTTTAACTTCCCGTCCCTGATGTTCGTAGAACTTTTTGGCCGCCTCCAAACTTTCCAAGACCGCTTTGCGACTCTTGATCTCATTTTGAAGGTTCTTGTTGTACGTATTGATAAAGGCAGCACAGCGTTCTACTTCTTTTTCAATATCGCCCGAATGGCTTTTGTCCTTCAACTGCTGCTTAATGGTTTCGATTTCGAAAATCGGCGGCTTCGGCAGCTTATTCATGCTTTTGTCTGTGGACTCGCTTAGCTCAACGCATTCCCGAATCTGGGCAACAAGCGTGGCATTTTGGAATTCATCGCTCACATCGATTTGGGACTTCTTTGGCGGCGCTATATTTAGCAGACCACTCAGATCGCTTAGATATTCCTCATTGTAGATTTCACGCTGCTCCCAGATTTGAAAGATGCGTAGAATTTTATCCTTGACACGTTCGTCCCTGATAAGGTGGTGGGGATTAGTTGGAGTAGACGCTGAGAGATTTGCATATGTGTACTTACCGCACCATGGTGGTGGCTCTTTGGAGGGCCGTTGCCCAGCATTCGACAAACTCATAACGTTTCCGCTTGCTATACTGTATAACATCATTGGCCAGGTAGAATAAAACTAGCCGATGATCCACACGCACTAAGTATACAACGAGAAAATGAACAACAATCACTTTACACGCTGAGGAGAACTACCTCACCTTTTTTAAACACATTCAGCCAACATTGAATGATTTTCTTGTGATTACTGCGATGCTGAAGGCACCAGTTAGACATCTGCTGAATTCCCTCTTGTGTGTCCTTCAGAGCCTCCAGTCGCGTCTCGAAGAGTTCCTCGTCGAATGTTTCGCGTTCACTACTTGGTTGGCTCATTTTACTCTCTTTAAAAGCACATTACAACGTAACACAAGACTAATAATGCTGAAGGCGAGTACCACACGGTTTTCCCCAATTGTTTACAACGTTTCTTGTTCACTTCCGGCTGTTTTTCAGCGTTTTTCCTTCTTAATTGTTGTACCTGGTATTTGGCGTGGAGGTCCCGCAAAATAATCGATAGTAATATCGATAGTCATTTGGTTCAACAATCGATTACTTTAAGGTTATCGAAATTAGTATGACCACAATAATTCAAAATTGCAATCGAATTTAAAATTAAGCCGGCAACAATTAAAAAGATATTAAAAATTATTACTAATGTATTTAGCTTTTCTTGTTAAACATAAAATAATGCCAGCAAAATTACAGTTTTAAATATTAATGAAACTATAAATACGTCGCAATAATACAAAGTCTTTGGCCCTAATTTTAAAGCAGTATTAAAAACAACGTTACTACTTAATCCTCGTCTTGAGATTTTGCCATAAATCGGGAATCTAATAATAATAATTGGGTGTACTATAATGCATTTTATTGTAAATTCAAAATGAAAAACATAAAAAAGTTTGAAAGAGGCCCCCGCCACAAACAATCATAGGCTGGACCAATCCGTCGCATGCAGCATGCTAATTGGTCGTTCGTTTATATGACATCTATATAATATACTTAGTTATCCGATTGTGATCGAACTCGGCACGGTCATAATAGGTACACCAAACTAACCAGTATTAACTTTATTGACAACAGCTTAGAAAATAAGTTATTGCAAAAAGTCACTGTTGGTCGCTGTTGTTGCCGGTTGCATCGAGCGTATAATATATATGTGTATGCCATTTATACCATGCACCCATAGGGTGAAATGGTATATTAAAGTCACCAAAATGTATGTAACACCCAGATTGAAGCTTTTCCGACTGTCTGTATGAACATCTAGATGTAGGAAAATGGAAGAATTTTGTATGTAGACTTGCTGTATGTATTATATAAATACATATTTCCATTTCCGATTTTTGACTATCGTAATCAAATTCGGCAGACTAATGATTTATATATATTTCTACCAACCTACCAAATTTGATTGAAATTGCACTAGAAACATGCAAAATTGGTTAGACGTACATTTGGTTTTCGAAATATTTTTTTTCACCTGGTGCATCGTATACCCAAGTCGGCAAGACATTACTTCCTTCAATGCGTTGCACACTCCTAACCAAAATCAAAATACTCTGTCGCTCTAGCTTTCGTAGTTTTGTTATTAATCTTTACCAGACCGGAAAACTTGACCAAAATCGGCATAAACTAGAAAGTAGCTTACTTTGGCTGCGCCGAAATTTATATACCATTGTAATGCAAGCCACTTTAAAATCGTTAGATCCTTCAATAAATTTACTTGAATAGGTTTTGTTTTCCAAACATACATATATACATGTCAGAGCATCCACAACATTCTTTAATTCACTCATGTCTTTTATGGTTTTTTACTTTGCACTTTCACTGTTTCACTTATGTTTTTGAACTGTTTGGCTAGTTCCCGGGGGGGTATATTGACTGAGCTCTCTAGCCCGAGGCCCCACCTTATATAGGACCTGACCTGATGACAGACTTCAACATTTGTTTCTAATTATGTTGCTAAGGCAAAGATGCTTGTCATCCTGCAAACTCAGCATTCCAAGTGTCAATCTGTAGCCGCTGCAAAGGTAATGCCAGGGCTACAATTGATATACCTGCCAATCTATCGAAACCAACTAGTAGGCTTCGACTTATTAGTCACTATCTGACACGGCCATCCTGACCTTTACACGTTCTCGTGTAACCCAGACAGTCAATTGAGTGATATTATTCAAAAACCATTTATTACATCTTATTCAGACTTAAAGTTAACATCAAGTCTTAATTTTATCACAATCATATTTCCAACTATTTTACTCACAATCAATCTCTTGTTTATTCATAACTTATCGAATTAACATTTTCATTTTCCATACAACTTTATCATTTACAACTACAAAATTTTAGCTTCAACTTTTACGTTCTTACAGATCACTTAAATTAACTTCTTTGTTTCCATAATCTTATGCATCACACGCCATGATCAAAACATTTGTTATGCACTTGTGCTTGCATTATGACAAATTCTTTCAACCTTTCAGGCATCCATACAGTCTCTTTCAACAGTTTCACTTATTCCAATACTGTCTCTTTCAACAGTTTCAATTACTTCATTACTGTCTCTTTCTTCTTCAGTCATTACATTTAAATCCTCTTCACTACTTTCTAATTCAACTGGAACATACTCCTCTGGCAATTTTCTAATATCTTCGTGAGCATACTTGTACTTCCTATTATTTGTCAATGATCTGAGGATATATCTATCCGCGTCTAACATTCCTCGTCTAAAGGTCCTCGAAACTTTGAACTTAACTTTGTTTGATGCCTTTCTTCATTCTTTAACAAAACGAAATCTCCTACTTTATATCCAGCATCCTTGGCCTTGGTTTTATCGAAGTGTGCTTTGCTACATATATGCTGCAGCTGCTTACAGCGAGCTCTTGACTACCAAAGCAACCTCTTGTGCCAGGTCACATGGTGGTAGCAACACCAACGGACGAGCAACTTTTCCAAAAAACTTTGTCAATCGACTTACTGCCAAAATCTGTTGCTAGTCTCAACTGCCGTTAGTAGTAAATTCTTCAAAGTGCTCATTATGCGTTCTACCTGTCCTTTGGGCCTACTTGCACCTGTCGCAATTAAATGCAAATTTATTTTTTGTTGACAACAAAACTCACTAAATTTGGAGCTGGCACAATATTTACCCTGGTCTGCTATTATGCGGTTTGGTACTCCAATCAAAGATACAGCCAATTGTCAGCATCAATCTTGAGTGTGTGTGTGATCGAACCAGTAATAATCATAGGCTTTATCTAAGGTTTTCTCCCAACCCAAGTGCATAATTGACTCATGAATCTGATTTATTACAGACCATCTAAATGCTCTTTTCGCAATATCCTAGGAAAGAGAATTATCTATTAATTTATTCACAATATTAGTAATATCGGAACCTTTGCGCTGTTCAGCCATAAGCCATTCACTATATATCTCTGCCAGATTGACTCGTTTCTCCGAAATTTTACAAGTATCAATCGCATCCGCGGATGGGAGATTTCTAGGAAAGAAGTCACCATGAGTCATTGTATGTTAAAATGTTTTGAGCAGTCCAATTTTCTCATTTTTTTATTTCCCGAAATCTTATTTTAACATATGTATTAAACTTTTTGGGTGGCTGTATCCTTTGTCCTTTTATTAACAGTAGAATTAAAGTGTTCATCACTCATCCAATTTTGCCTCATATTAAAATTAAGGCGACTTACGAATTAATTCCATTAGTTTTTGATAATTCTCAAAATATTTTCCCATAAGTTCCATTTTGGAATAAGCTGTTTCCGGAATTTCCTTTATTTTGTTGGGAAACCATTTCGGCTTCCATTGGTAGTTTCTGATTTAGCTAATTTTTATGTTGTTTGTAAAAACCCAACCTCTTCTTTTTTTCTAAATCGTTCAATTTTGATGCTGCAACAGCATCTCTATAAACTCTTCGAATAGTCTAGACGTTTTTATACCAAAGGGTGAAATGGTATATTAAAGTCGCCAAAATGTATGTAACAGGCAGAAGGAAGCTTTTCCGACCCCATAAAGTATATATATTCTTGATCAATATCAACAGCCGAGTCGATATAGCCATGTCCGTCTGTCCGACTAAAAAAGCTAGAGCCACTAAATTTGGTATGTAGGCTCATGTAGTATGTAGAGTGATCAAGTTTATTTCAAATTTTTGACACGCCCCCGCAATTCAAAAAAACGTTTATCTCAAAAACTATTATAGCTAGAGACACCATATTTGGTATGTACATTTGCTTAGTAAATGCGTACATTTTGTATGTATAAAGATTTTGCTACGCCCCTTTTCGCCCCAAAATTTGGAAAACTCGATTATTTCCCGTAATTTTCTACCTTGTGGAATCAAATTTGGCACACCTAAATTTGATATTAATATCCAGCAAAATCCCAAAATTGATCAAAATCGGACTAAAATTAGCCAAGTTATGCATATAAACGTTTTTCCATAAGGCCGGAGTTGGTCGTTGGCTTGTGGGGGCGCTAGGGTGCTCGTATGCTTGAGTGAGGGAGATACTAAGATATGCTTGTAATAAAAAGCATGTGAAAATGCATTTGTTTAATAATGTTAAAATATTTGCTTTACTGGTGTATGGTATACCTAAGTCGGCGAGACGACTTACTTACTTCATTTTTTATTCGGGTTTCTAGTTTCTAGACCAAAAAATTTGACCAAAATCGGCTGAAACGAGAAAGTAGATAACCTTGGCTGCGCCGAAATTCACACTCATATAATGCAAGCCACTTTAAAACCGACGATGATGTTCCCCAATGCCACAGGTACCAGAACAAACAAGCAATATGCAAGGAACAACACACTCCAAATACATATGCCGAGACACAAACCAGTGCTAGAACCGTTTGCGAAGAGTGACCGTGCGGGAGGATGCGAGGGAGGCGGAGAACAAGAAATTGACAGTTGATGTAACGAGTGAAGCAAGGGGAGCGACGGGCAAAGGCGTCGCATAACAAGAGAGGATATGCGACCAATAAGAAAGCTCAAGAACTGGAGAGAAAGGGATGGAGGCCCGCATAGCAACAGAGGCGCTATGGGCGCAAAGCAGAGAAACAAGGATTAGAAGTCAATGGGCGCACAGCAGTCGAGAAAGTACTGGACTTTCACCACGCATGGCAACAGCGTGGATGAAAGCGATGGGCCGATGGAAAGTTACCGGCAGTATAGCGGTATCACACCAAGTGATTCTAGTGGCCCCAGGATGCCTATATAAGGCCAGCGGCAAATTATCAAAGCACGAAGTCGTCGAGTCGAGATCAAGTTAGGAAGTCCTCGAGTTCTGATCAAGTGAACAACAAGCGACGCAACAAATCCAATATAATCAAACACCATTATACATTCAACCAAACCCAAAAGTATGCGAAATGAATATCAACACACAAACTTATAAATCGTCGAGTTCTAATTTCACCGGGGCACAAAATAAATTTTGTTGTGCCGAACCTAGCATTAAAATATTGAAAAATCCAGAAAGACGAAAAAGGATCGTTACACTGTGGAGAAAGTCACACCGCATCTTACAAAGGTTGCCGATTGTACGAAACGCATGAAACACAACTGTGTTTAAAAATACTAAACCGCATAGCTTCCCATCCAGCTGGAGTCGTAAGGAATACCGCCTCAGCAATCCCTACAATTAAAACAAGTTCCGAATGACCAAATAAACTTCTCAATGGTTGTTATTATTATTAAAGTATAGGATGTAAAACAAAAAAAAATAATTTTTAACACAGATCAATGTATGGCATGTGATAACTAACGTCATTTATTTTTAAACGAAAATAAAAATTAACGATAAAAAAATATAGCTAAGCAGATCATGTCACTATGTCGTTATTAAAAGTAGACTCAGAACCTTAGCTCAGGGGTAAATAACCCTGTTAATCAAGGTAAATCAATCAAGAGAGAGAGACAGACCGAGAAAGAGTATGAGAAAGCTTCAAAGAAGCCTTAAATTTGCAGAGCTTTAAACACTCAGGACTAACACGGTCTAATCATAATGAACCGCATCGTAAAAATGTGACTACGTACATTTCCCATCTATGAGCAGAATGGGAACTAGAAGAGTTGCACAAGATGTGCCAGATCGCTACTGACTTAAAAAAGACATGGGATTAATGTTCGAGTATTACAAGAGTAGCGCGACGAAAAGCATTAAACTGGAAACCCCAATAAAAAAAAAAGTCTAAACTATTCCAAGAGTTTATAGACAAGCTGTTGCATCAAAATTGAACGATTTGGAAAAAATGAAGGGGTTGGGGTTTTACAAAGAACATAAAAATGAGATATAGCTTAATCCAAAATGGAAACTAATGGAATTTATTCGAAAGTCGCCTTTATTTTAATATGAGGCTTCTACTGTCAATGGACTGCTCAAAATTTAATTATTATTATATCCGGAACTAACTATGCACTGAACTGCTGGAACTAAATAAGAGAAGCTGTTTTTAAAAAGCCCTTTCAAATCTTACCCAAGCTATAAACAAACATCGTTTTAGGGTCACAAACCATTTCCCTTGAGCTCAGACTGAATAAAATGTGCTAGTGTTGAAGTTGGTGCCGACTACGATGATCATCGAGCTCCCCATTCTCCGGACTCATTTGAAATGGTCGAGCAATTCGATATCTCTGATGAGGAAGCGGATTCTAAGATGGATCACAGCTCTATAAGGATGATTTAAATTTTGAGTTTAAACGGGAGCAAGTATCAGCAGTGAGCAACAGGAGGAAAGTGATTCAAGTGATACAGCTCAGCGAATAAACGGTGGATACGTTATCCTTATGATCATGCCGGAGCCGTATTAGAGGACATTAAGGAAGAGGATGGCGAATTTGAAGTGGACAGCAGCTTTATGGATTCATTCTCAAGCACTCCCGAATACGATGTGTTAGCAGCAAGGCGATATCACTCTCGTGGCGAACACGACGTTGTATCCATGAGTAGTCTGCAGGAATTTGAATCTCTAGAGCTAGCTATTTTCCTGGAAAATCGAAATCGCACACACCACGGTTCTACGGACTCGAGCAATGAAAGTTTTACACGCCGTTATGTCGTCCGTCATAGTGGAAGCGGCACAGCTCCAGGCGATGATATATCCATATCCAGTTTGAAGGAATTCGAGGGCATGGAAAATGCCTGCATTGAGACGGATCTTATTGAAATCAAAGCCAAGGAACAAGCTGCGCTTTTGTCCCGCTCCGACGAGTCTAACAAATCAAATGGCAGCGATAAAGGCGCCGCCAGTGGCAATATAATGGTTACCAAAGACACCCGCACAGTAACACGCACCGAAGTCGTGCCAACGGGTCAGGCCGAGACCATTGAGGCACTGTTTAAGAAAAAGCTTGAACGCGACGATAGTGATAACAAGGCCGGAGGTAATTCCGCTAAAATCAGCGAGTTATCCGCCACTGAAGCGGATGGAGGCAAAATTTTAGTATTATTTTGATATATTTAAAACTAAGCACGCTTTTTATTTTATATCAATTTGTTGTGTCAAATCAGTCGCCACAAACTGTATTAAAAGCAACTACCTATAAAATGAATATTGCTAAAATTCTTCCTGCATTTAAAATGGCCAGAAAATACCGTCGCTGAATTGAAATTTTTAAACAAGATGTTTCAATACGAATCATTAAATGAACAAAGCCGGAGGTAATTCCGCTAAAATTAGTGAGTTATCCGCCACTGAAGCGGATGGAGGCAACATTTTAGTATTATTTTGATATATTTAAAACTAAGCACGCTTTTTATTTTATATCAATTTGTTGTGTCAAATCAGTCGCCACAAACTGTATTAAAAGCAACTACCTATAAAATGAATATTGCTAAAATTCTTGCTGCATTTAAAATGGCCAGAAAATACCGTCGCTGAATTGAAATTTTTAAACAAGATGTTTCAATACGGATCATTAAATGAACAAGGCCGGAGGTAATTCCGCTAAAATTAGCGAGTTATCCGCCACTGAAGCGGATGGAGGCAAAATTTTAGTATTATTTTGATATATTTAAAACTAAGCACGCTTTTTATTTTATATCAATTTGTTGTGTCAAATCAGTCGCCACAAACTGTATTAAAAGCAACTACCTATAAAATGAATATTGCTAAAATTCTTCCTGCATTTAAAATGGCCAGAAAATACCGTCGCTGAATTGAAATTTTTAGACAAGATGTTTCAATACGGATCATTAAATGAAGTAAAAAGGATTAAAACCATTTGTGTTTCATTTCTTTAAGTTTTATTGAAAGATACAATTTTGAAGATTGCAATTAGGACCCCCATAAAACTTATCAGTATGCAGTATGCATTGTATGCAGTATGCATAGAACACAGATGTTCTCTTGGCGATGTTTCTCGATGTTTTGGTCGATGTCGATGTTCATCTATGTACCGATGTTTCACCAAAACATCGGTTCAATTTGCCACTTATGAAATTTTATCATATAATTATATTAAGCTGTTTTTAAAAAACCCTTTTAAACCTTACTTAAGCGTTAACGTTAAGCGTATTTTTTTCAGATTGGCAACAAAGATAACGTAAAGTGTTTTTCGCCGACTGACAAATTGAATAAGCTCATATCAGAAAAACGAAATTTTGTTTCGGAAAGTAAAGCCTATAAATACTTTATCAAATAGTTTTTTTAAAGATAAGGCCAACATTTAGAAAAGAGACCAGCGGGTTTCAACATTATATTAATACCTTATTCATTTAAGATTAATAATATTTAAATACTATTATGAGAACTTTTAATTAT
Source organism: Drosophila paulistorum (assembly GCA_018152135.1). Lineage (NCBI taxonomy): Eukaryota > Metazoa > Arthropoda > Insecta > Diptera > Drosophilidae > Drosophila > Drosophila paulistorum. The sequence goes on from JAECXG010000823.1 coordinate 210,469, forward strand.
TAGAGCTTTATTAATTTAGAAAAACATCAGACATATGTATGTATGTATGTACATCGATTCATCGAGATATTAGCCCGGTGGTTTTAAGCACCATCGATTATTAACATTGGAACCATCGATGAACATAGACAACGATTTTTTATTGAAATTTACATCACTATCGTGCATCAAATATACAAAAATTTTAATTAAGTGTTTTCAAAATAAATAAGTGAGTTAAACCAAATTCCCTTGGAGGATGTCCTGCCCAGGACTTCGAAGGATGCCCTTCCAGGGACTTCGATACATACATGATTGGATTTTACAGGCCGACATGCTTTGCAATTTGCCGTAAATTTGTATTTTAAGCGCTGACACCATTTGAGAACGTAAAGTGGATTTTAATGATGTGCACCGGATGAAAGAAATGTTAAAATAAGAAAATGTGAGTGCGACGCAAGTAGTGGTGGTACGCGATTGTCGCCGCATCGTCCGAGCCACCGACGTCGGCAGAAGGTTAGCCGACGACACCCGAACGAATTAATTTCATTATCGAAACCCAATCGGCTGCCGAAAACAAATTTTCTCATTCGAGAAGAATAATTTTTGGTACGATGATTTTTGTATACCCTATACCTATACCTATGAATGAAAATAAAAGTGATAGCGCTTGAATTGTTTATATACAACAATTTTATATTCTAAGATAATTCATTGGTACCTTTTACAGATACATTTCATATCATGTTAACATGCAGGTTTGCATTGCCGGCTGTGCCTATTTATACTCTGCGTTTTCGGCACGCGACAAAGCGGAAAACGGAAAGCAATAAGCGAGAAAGTAACACATTGTTGTTGTTGCTAACCGGCATTTTCGTCCGTCTGTGCTTTGTTGTTCTTGTTTCTCTTTGGGATTGCTGCGCGCGTCGCTTTGCTCTTTTCGTTTCTCTGTGCATTTGCGATTAACTCTCGGGCGAGCAGCTACAGACTGTAGCTGCCTGTAGCCTACAGTCAGCACAACATTTATTCGTACATTCATATGTTTTTATTTAAAATGCTGTTTAAGGAACATTTAATAAAATGTTTTTTTTTTTTTTGAATGCATTCCGTTAGACACACTAGTTTTAGTTTTTGTTGTTATAAGCACAATAAATAAATCACTAAAGTGTGATTTAAGTGCTGGAAAACACGCACACAAATTATTCGTACACTATATGTTTAGGCATTTCAAACACTTGCATGTACCGTTTTTTAAATTTTTTTTCGAGCTATTTGTTAAATGTCAACAAAGCACATGGGAAAGCAAAAAATCATTGTCAATTTTTTTTACTTGATTGGAGTTAAATTGGGAAAACTGTGTAAAATGGGCCGTGGAAAAGAAGATTGATTCTCAAATTGTATTTAGAAAATCGTAGTCTTCGGGAAATTGTCAGATTAGTGGATAGGCCACATTCGACAGTGCAGAGTATTATTAAAACTTATACAAACACTGGTCAAATTAGGAAATGCTGGTAGACCTAGCATTCTAACACCACGGGATCAACGCAATTTAGTAGCTTCTGTGGTCCAAAACCCAAAAAAGACCTCAACAGAACTCTGCAAAAATGTCCACGATGAAATGAAGAAAAAAGTCTGTCCTCAAACTATCCGCAATTGCTTATTTACCACTGCAAACAGTTGACGTCTCCTGACCTTAATCCCATTGAGCACGTGAGCATGACATAACATCCAAGGATTCTCTCAAAACGGCTTTAAGCGTTGAATGGGCGAAAATTAGTGCAAATGACCCTTCAAATTTGGTCAACAGCATGCAACGCCGATTGAAAGCTGTCATAGATGCAAAGGGGGGACCAACAAAATATTAAAATACATTTGTGATGGGTCATTTTCATTATAAAAATATGTGTATTGTATTGGATTGTATGTAGCTTAGTTTTCTTATTGTGCATCAAATCTAAAAAAATTTAAATTAAGTGTTTTCAAAATAAAATAAAGGTAAGTGTTGTTTGAATATAAATTTAAATATACATATGTATATATAAAAGATTTTGTTGGCAAAAATTGTTTTTCATAATTTTTTTTCTCTATCTTTTATACAGTGCCGCTCAACTGAATAGGTTTAAAAAATATTTCTTCTATATCATTTCTATTTTTGGCTCATCTGATTAGGTTTGACAACTTTGATTTTACTTTTTGACTCACTGCGTGATTGAAAAGACATATGTATGTAATTTATTTGGTGTACTTAAATTTAAAGTAATTGCTACCATTTTTTATAAATATGGGTCGCGGAAAATCTTTAACCGATTTTGAAAAAGGTCAAATTAAAGACTATATTGAATGAAATAGGAAAGAAAATTGGTCGAAGCCAAAACTTGGTAAGCAATTTTCTTCGTAATGAAGCAGATTACGGGAAAAAAAATGAAAGGAGGAAAAAAATATGCTACAACGGCATCAGAGAGGCGACTAATCCTTCGAACTGCTTCGAATTCCCACCTCTCTGCCAGTAATACCAGGGATGAATGCGGTGTAAATGCTAGTTTGGCAACGGTAAAACGAGTTATTCGGAGTGCTAAACACTTAAAGAGATTAAAAATAAAAACCAGAGGGCCGAGGCTAATTTCGACCGCGTCAAAGTTTGTATACCCTTGCAAGTTTGTTAGTAACTCTTTTATCTAAACTAATTGTTTTATATAAATATCAAAGAAGCTAACTTCGGCAATGCCGAAGTTTATATACCCTTGCAGTCCTTGGCAATAATTTTTTTACATTTTGAAATTTCTTTCCTTGCAACTCAATTCATCAACACACAAACAAAACATTCAAATTATTTCTCGTTTTACTACAAATTTCTAAGCAAAGCACAACACGCATACACATACATACATACGTGTAGCGCTACGTCTGTGTGTGCGTATGCATGTGCTCTGTTTGATTTGCTGATGACGTAGAACCGAATTGTATTGACTGTAACTTGTGTTCTATTTATCCGATCAAACTCAAATTTTGGGATCTGAGATTTTATATCAAATTCTGTTATATTGGTAAATTTCATGGGGATATTCCAATTTTTGCAAAATTTTTTGTTCTAGAGCTATATGATATAGTAGTCCGATCCTGACAATTTTCATACTTTATTATCTCCCGGCTAAAAGTAGCTCAAATATGAAATTTCATTCCGATAGCTCTTAAGATGACAGCGTGAAGTTGATTTGCACAGACGGACGGACGGACAGACGGACATGGCTATATCGACTCAGCTTCTCATGCTGATCAAGAATAAAAATACTTTATGGGGTCGGAAACGTCTCCTTCTGTGCGTTACAAACATCTGACCAATTTTATAATACCCTCTGCAAGGGTATAAAAATGAAGTCAAACCTATTCAGTTGAGCGGCACTGTATATGTATATAAAAATATTTTTATGACATTTTCGGTATTTTTCGAGCATAGAACTTTGTATTTGCATTTGTTTTACATTCGTAAACAAAAAAATATCCGGATTGTTTTACTTAATTAATTACCACTTATGTATGTATATAGTGGCGGCCAATAAATTTGAGACATACATTTTTTGACCTTAAATTCTGATTTCATGCGATTTTAATATAATGTTAGTAAAAAGTTTTAATGTGTTAATTCACTGCATTGAATTGGTCATTCTAATGAGATGACGTACCACAAATTTTGGACTTGTGGGGAACTGGTAGCCAGTGTGGTCCAGATCTCCGATTCCAATGACGTTCTACAAAGCCTTTAGTCGTCTTTTTTTCTAAAGTTTGAGTCACCGAAATACAAGATGCTTAAGGACTAAACAAACTAGGTATCCCGCATACAAAAATGTGAGCATCCTCATGCCCCACAGTACGCTAAGTCCGACCGTTGTAAATATCATTGTGGAGAAAATTGATAAAGATTTTGTCGCCCCAAAGCAATTGTCCGGGTTGATATTCTAGGTGAAGAACTCGTCGGTGTGTTTTGAAATACAACCGATTCTGAACCAAACATTTGCGATCATATTCGAGTCATTTTCCATCATAAGTTAAGAACCAAAGACCTTATATTGCAGTTCATTTGTGTTGGGTGTGGATCGATTTTACATTATTTATTAAAATTTTACTTTCACATTTTCAGCTCTTTTTCATTCGCGCTAAGGTAAAGTTGCCAAGTTCTTCTAAATTCGTTTATGGGGTTCGGACCATAGATTCAACTTGTTAAATGTCTTTGAATGGACTTTGTCGTGAACTTTTCGCAGCATTCACCACCAATTGAATGTTGGTACTTTATTTATTTTTTCGGCTTCATTGGAAACACATTCCCTTTGCAAACCAATCATAACGTCAACGTTGGGCATAGTAGGCTGGCGCCAGGGTTTGATGTTTTATATCCAACTCCTTGACCTATTTTTCCTAAATAACTATAGTGGTCCTATCTGGGCGATTTTCATACTATACCTCACTCAGGTAATAAAAAGCCCAAAAAAATTGCATCGCTATAACTTTTGAAATGGGTAAATAAAACGCGTACGCACCGACCGATAGACGGACATTGTATAATATGTTTTATTAGTTACCAATGCTGGAAATGGAAAGATTTTACAAATTAACCGTCGGCCGACTTTTTATACCCTTGCAGAGGGTATTATAAAATTGGTCAGACATTTGTAACGCAGAGAAGAAGATGTTTCCGACCCCATGGAGTATATATATTCTTGATCAGCATGAGACTTGTGAATTTCGTACATGTAAAATATTATTGCCAAGGGCTGCAATTGTAGGTATATAAACTTCCCTGAGTTAGCTTCTTTGATATTTTTATACCCTTGCAAAAAGGGTATATTAATTTTGGTCAGAAGTGTGCAACGCATAGAAGGTACATAAAGTATATATATTCTTGATCTGCAAGCTACATAGTTGAAATTGCATTTAGGCTTGTATATCCTGCAGGGGTAGTGACTTTGCCGTTTGTATGGGAGCTATTCGATATAGTGGTCCGATCCGGCTAAATCCGAGATATACAAACTGTGTAGTACATATATACAAGCCTACATGCAAAATTTCTCTGTAGCTATAACGGTCTAGCAAGAGTTCGCGTCGATCCAGACGGACGGACGGACATGGCTATTTGAACTCGTCTCGTCGTGCTGATCAAGAATATATTTACTTTATATGCTCGGAGATGCTTCCTTCTAAGTGTTGCTGAGCAAAATGAATATACCCTTTTTCAAATTAAACCGATAACATCGATAGCAGAAATAGTGGGGCCAAAACGCATAGAATACTGGGGCTCAAATACCGGCGCTCAAAGCTTAAATCCTGTAAAGCACCTAAGACTATGCTATCAATTTGTTATATTTTTTTCTGCCAACAACAGTTGGCTTTCGAATTTCATGGCTCCATGTTGTTAGGCGGACTTGCAGTTGCAGCATCTTGCACTCGGGAATCTAGAAAGACGTAAAGTGAACGACTCGTAGGTGTACTTAAAATAGCCGGTAGTGATAACAATCGAACGCTAGTATGATAACATTTCATTTCGTGAAACACTTTGCTGTGTGGGCGTAAATTTTTGGTTGGTTTTTGTGGCTCTTGTTGTTGTTGTTGCTCTTGGTCTTGGTCTGCCCTCCTTGGCGTCGGCGGACTATGCGGCGACAATGACAATTGTTGTTGTTGTTGTTTATGGCATTGCCGGCATATGGCGTTGGCTTGTGGCTAGTCGCCGATGTTTTGGATGTCGTTGATGCCGCAGGCAACTGCAAAGTTTGCCTCTTGATTAACTTTTTGTTTTGTTTTTTTAGTGGTTGATTATTATTTGCAATAAGCAGGAACTAATGGGTAAATAGAAGGGCATACATAATTAAGACAGACAGTGAAAATCACGGATTGTAGAAGGGAAACTTGAAATACACTGAGAGAAACAAATGAAAGTATGAGAATGGAAACTTAATTAAAATGTAATATATAAAAAAACCCAAGGCATAAAGAGAGAAGGACAGAGTCCTTGAGAAATATTGAAAGTTAATAATAACATAATATTTACATATTATAAAAACCACCTTAAAGCATGGAAGAGAATTCGTTACAACCTTAAGATGATTGTCATTTGTTCCCAATATAAAGAGGTCGACAGATTTTGTCCAATCTAGCAGAATTAGGGCATTTTTCGGGCAAACTATGTGATAACTTAGTCTGAATAATTATGAAATTAAACTGATATATGCTAAATTTAATGCCAACCGTTTGATAAAGATTATTGGTCTAAGTATACATAAACTTTGAATCGATTAGAAGCCATTTAACTTAATGGAACTTGGCTAATACCTTTGAATGCTTACTGGACTTACCTATATAAGTCGATTGTAATATTAATCCATTAATTATCCGAGATAATTGTTTAGTAATTAAAATTTTGTATTCTCATATGTACATATTCTAACTCTGTATTAACATCATATATGCTGTATTCACAATGTCCTCGACATTGCCATCCTTTTGTTTAAAGCAATTTCTCTGCAAATGGAAAGTGTACATCAAATTGAGAAACTGTTTTGCATTTTCCATCGCCGCCCTTGTCCCATTAGGGCCATGTAATTATTCTGATTACTTGGCATAGACATAGCCAGACAAGCTATGGATAGGCAACGGCCGCGGCATCGGCATCGGCATCCACATCGGCAACAACAATGCCCATTTTCATGCTGCGCTACTGACCCAGTGCCAAGAGTGAGTTCCATTTCCGATTCGTTGGCCATTTGACCAACGACGCCACACGGGAAATGCGCCGTAACAAATAATTACGCTTCAATTGCCGCTCCCTTAAGGATTTCGGTTTGATTGTCTTGAGCTTTGACACAACAAACATAATAGACATATATAAAGTACATACTACAATATAGAACAGCATCCGCGTAGTAGATTAAAGTGACAAAAGTGAAACGGAAATAGAATAAGTGAAATTGTCAAGTTGAATAAATTGTTTTCTTGCGAGGTAAGTGAGCAAATGGTTTAACTTAAATTTGATAGGCGTATTTCCGTAAGAGATAACGAAATGTTTAATAAATTATGCGAGAGTATTGTGCTCTTTGTCATCGGCATAGAATGACATTTATCTGTGTGCTATTTTAGTCACACGCGGAATCAACTTCGGATTAACCAGTTGGTACGAGATTAGGCAAATTTACACTCTTACCTCCCTCTGCCCGCCCACGAACCTTTGTTTTATCCCTAAAACTGCACTGTGGGCCAGAATCAATAATAAACAATTTAAATGTTTGAATTTAGCAAGCACCTTAACAGGATTTACTATAAAGTTTTGCCTTTTTGCGAACTTTTAGGATTATATAATATTCATTTAGGAAAGATTTAATATATATAAGTATAAAAGGAAAATTTTAATTTTATTTGGTGATTTCAGACAATTTAAATTCAATTCAATGCATTTATAACCAATTTGATTGAAAATTGCTTTCCCAGGTTATTTTTTTTACCACTTATTACGAAATATCAAAAGAATACCCCAAAGAGGTTAAGAAGTGTTAGTAGCAGGCTCTAAAGCTTTGCTTAGATTAAGCATCTATATAATTACTTTTTTCCCCACAAGTTGACTATATTGAAGTACGTAAGTAAGTTGTCTCTTGAAATTTACACTATAAAATAACAAAAAAAATTGAGTTCTAGCATTGTCCTAGAAGAGAAAAACAAAAAAGTTCCAAAAAGAGGTACAAGTTCTTTGACTGGAAAGGAAATCTCCATATTTTACTTACTAAGGCAAATCCTTTATATTATTTTAAGTCTGATTTTGATCAAATTAAGTACCTTGTTGGATATTAACAACAAATTTGAATATGCCAAACTTAATTGCAAAAGGTAGATAAATACGAGAGATAATCGGGCTTATTCAAATTATGGAAACGGAAGGGGGCGTGACAAAATTTTGAAGCAAACAAAATCAGCGCTTTTACTAAGCGAGTATATGTACATACCAGATTTGATATCTCTAGCTAGTATACTCTTTAAGAAAATCAGTTTTATCTACTTTGCAGCGGCGAAAGTGTGTGTACGAGTGTACGTTCCGAATTTGAAAAGTCCAGCTCTCATAGTCTCTGAATGTCTCAAGAATGTTTTCTTTTATACGAAGAAGCTTTCGTTCGTTGCATACATTTGGGAGCATTTAATATACCATTTCACCTTTTGGGTGCTTGGTATAAAAAGAATCTAGCCCATTCCCCTACCTTAAGCTTACACCTGGATTTGCCACTGGATTTAGCTAAATTCTGATGATTTCTAGGTTAAATAGTAGGTCACATCTGCTTAATTGAATTACAAATTTGGTAAGACGTTTCTGGGTAGAATAATTTTTCGTCACATTATAATGTTACTTTATAATATCGTTTTAAATCTACAATCAAAACTATACTTCAACTATACTAAACCTTTAAATGATTCATGGCGACATAGTTTTAAATATATTTTACCCAATTTTTCAATTTTTTTTCATGACATTGATTACGAGTACAGATACTCGTTTATTTTTAAAGAATGTTATCTTAATTTTCTACGCTTTAAGTTGTAACTTTGAAAGTGTCCTTAACTAACGTTAGTTGACATAGTTTAGCTTTAAAATATTCTACATTACGTAGCATCCCACACACACACACACACACTCATACGCACACATAGATAGGTCTGGTGGAATAGCCACACCTTTCGTTAGCTAAAAACAATAAACCCTAATTAGCAGCCAATTCAAATGGAATTACGCTCATCGCACTGAGTCTAACACGTTCTGGTCCTTTTCCCAATGTACTTTGATTTTCAGGGCTCTGGGACTAAACTGCCACGCCCAATGTAGCCCATACATTTGTCAATTAGTTGGCCATGGGCTGGCGTAGTTTGTGACGCAAATTCATAAAACTCTTCCCAGGAAGAGTTTTCCTTCCTCCATTGAAGCATTCCCAGCCCTTGAACATTTGCGATTGATGCAAGTTAATCTCTGATTATCAGCTGCACTTGATATCTAATTTCCAATTTCCTGTTTTCCGCATCAGTTGCATTTCACCTTTCCCCTTTTTGCAGACGTCAATCGCAGTCAGACCCAATAAAAACGCAATATGCCCTTTGCTTCGATATATCTACATACAAATATATGCAAAACAACCTGACGAGTCAAGTCGAGTAGGAATGTATATCTTTTCTAGACTAAAGATAGATGTCGTCGCATTGTCTGCGACTTGCAGTTACTCAAATAAAAACTAAAACTCAACTACTTAGTAGCCAGAAATAGAATAAATCAATGAGCGGCGTAAACAAGTTTCACGTCATTCCATTGGATTTATTTAAAAGATGGTAACGGTAATTTAATTGTTAACATTTCGGTTTGCCACCAATTCATTTCATTTATATTGTTCAACTTGTTTGTGAAGAATTTTCTAAAAAATTACCCACATCTCCGATGATCAATGACTCGACTCGCGAAAAAGAAAGTGTAGCTTGGGTTAATGACAAATTGAGTGCAGCAGTTGCCAGGACACATGATGGATGGAATGCCATCAGCTTAGGGATGAGGATTCGTGTCCTGACAATCACAAGCCAGAGCACTTTGCGTATATTCGTTCTCTCTCTGTCTCTCGTTGTTGCTTTGTTCATTTGCATATGTGAGGAATGGTTACCAGCAGAGCTACAGTCGCACAAACACAAACTCAATGAAGGACATTGGTGGGTTCCGTTTGCACTGTGTTTTGGCAAGAGTACGGAGATGAAAGCCCAAGTCAGGCCACTTAATAAGTCAACATGGCTTGGCATCATCGCTTATGATATATGGCAATTTATTTTACCCCTTGGCGGAGAGAGAACAAATATGTATCATATAACATATTAATTTCGTGCACTGAGAAAATAATTATTATACTAAGCTAAAGTGCGACAAAAAAGAAAACAACAGCGACTTAATTCATCCAACGAGCTATCAGGACGCCTTAAAATATGCTGCGACAATTCAATTTAGATTCCGTTTATCTGATTTGCGAGAGCGACAACCAAAATTATCAATATTGTTTATATTGATTTCCAATTATTTGTTAAGACTTAAAGAAGTGAATTATCAGTAAGTAAGTCTCTCTAACTCCATATTAAATATATCTTATAAATATTCATCGAGCTCTTTGCAATAAATTAAATTTTACTTCTAATATCGGTATAAAAACATTGATAATAAAAAACGTTAACTCTTTAATGTGAACAGTTTTCAATAGAATGAATCCAATGCATTAAAATTTGAGTTTTTCTTTTTATTTTGTTATTCAACATTGAATTCCCCCTTTTTCGGTATTATTAAATTTATTTTTCCAATGAAAGCTCCCGAATAAAAAAACATTTTGTTGCTTCTGCAGCGTATTTAATTATTTTTCCACATATAATTGTGACGCAGAATTTAAAATGGATATTTTTATACCCAGAAATATTTAAATTATTAAAATGCAGCCCAAGTAATTGATCCTAAAAGGATATTTCCGGGTTTCGTTGAATTAAACTCCTTAGTTTTGTCTTATTATCGCAGCATTGTTTTATCAATTTCTGCTTTTTTTCTTGCTGTGTGAGGGTGAGCCACTCAGTCATTCATCATGCCAGTCATCATGAGTATTGCCATCGTCATTATGATTGCGGTCCTTCCAGCGCGCTTGCATAATTAGCTAATTGAGCGCTCAGCGTTAATGATTCGCAAGGCAACGACAATGACGGAGCCGAAAAACCGCGTACACACACAAATTGAAATTTGCAAAAAGGCAAAATGACGCTTAAAAAGGCATTAGCTGAAAAATGTTATCTTCCCGTACTTTTGCTTCTTAACTTTAGGCCCTACACATTATGCGTGTGTGTGTGTGTGTGTGTGTGTGTAGCTCTCTTTTGCGGCTGGCTAATAACCGTTACGGTCCCCATGCGGCGTATACGCAACATGCAGTGAAAATGTCTGCTACGTGATTTGACGACGGATTCGAGACACGTGGTGTCAAATGCCCCGTTTCAATGCTCACTTTACTCTCACTTCTGTCTCTATATAGTCCTCCATAGTCCTCTACAGTCGTTGCGTCTGTTTGCCTTTGGTTTTCCATTGTGCTAGAGCGCGACATTTCTGTGTTCCCTTTTTATTTTCTATTGACTTTGGAGTGCGTAGAGAGGATCCTTTCAGTTGGCTTCTGGGCTCATCACTTTCAGCACGTTTTATTTTAATAGCACTTTTGTGGCACATTTCCTAACGCTTATTGTTTCTCCAAGGGGCAACATAGCCATTTTAAACACTCTCCAGCACACACACATACAAAGGCAGTTACAGTTACATGTACAGTTACAAGCAAATCGCAATATAAAAGTTGCATTTGCGTTGCGACCTTTCTAATGTTTTTCTACTCAAACACACAAACAAAACGAAATTGCCATTCACCATTATTGCATTGTTTGATTCCAGCTACTTTTTGTGTGTCACAAAAGCAAACTATTTTCTAGTTAGCCGCATCAATAAAATTTCAGTCCATTCAATCCATTTGTGTACACACGTGGTCCATGTTTCCTGGAATTACCTTGGTTTTTTGGAATTATCAAGTTATTAGTTAGCAACTAAAAATCTGAGGAACGGATTAATTACCCATTATGTTTCAGTTAATAGTTGTAGTTGACTTCTTTGTGAGTCTCTTTAAATGATTTTTTGTCCGAAAACAATTTAATTGTCTTTCGAAAGGTGATACACAGTAAATGACTGAAAAAGTCAATTCAAAAAGTCTTGTAAAAACTCTTTATAATAATTATTTGAGGGTATTTTTTTTAAATACTCAGTAAAGAGTCTTATGAGAGTCAATTGATTTTCACGAGCTGTGGTTAACAGTATAGCAATTTCCCTTGGTCCTCCCTTGGTGGTTAGGAAATGTTACTTCCAGGTTACTTCCTGACTAATAGTTAATAGTTCTGATTTTGGGTTCTTATATAGGTTTTCAATTCCGTATACATTTCGTCTTACTCATAAATAGATACTTGTCAGTTTCTATAGTTTTTTCTTTTAGTCAGTGGCATAAATATTAATTCAATATTTTCTCGCGAATTTCTTATCATCTTGTTAAACGTTAAGAACAAAGATTCACATCAGCCATTAATTTCTAGGATTAAGTTCAGCACACAAACAACAATTTGTCTGACCGCAATCGAAATGTTTTTAAATGTTGTTAAACTAACGAAAAATGAATTCCAAATAGAATCTTCGATTCATTTTATAGAGAATAATAAAGTCATCAAAAACTTTTACTAGTGGAAATTCAGTAATAATTTCAATATGGTAAACCTGGGAAACTCGAAGATTAGAGAGACCAATTCCAGAATGATTTCGTAATGAAGTTGGTTCAGTTTTTAAGACCAATACAAAGGGGATCATTAAAGTTAGTAACAACTTTTTACAGTAATCAACTTTTGATAAATAAATGACATGAATTAAAAATTGATCTACTGAATGACATTCTATATATATTTACGCTGACATTATACACATACTAAAATCTTAAAGTCAATAACAAATTCTCACTATATTGAATCCTTGGAATATCTAATAATCTATCGAACAACGAGCTGTCCAATTCACAATGCGATTTGTTATTTGAAGAGGGGAAGAATAGTAAAATATCTTGAATTTATTTTTCCCTTTTTTTAGTTATCAACCGACAAGTTGTCTGCCACAGAAGCATTGAAACCCTTGACCAAGTTTCATTCTGCATTCCAAACGAAAAACGCATACGATTCGATTGGAATGCAACTGGAAAATGCCTTGAATGTTTATTGCGATTGTCACTGGCAAATCCAGGTCCCCCGTGTGCATTAATCATGTTTTATGCTCCAGCAACTCGTTTTGCCATTCATACTTCATTCATATCGGGCAATACGCTGAATGCAGTAAATATTTTCTGTTTTTTGGGGGAGCAACTGAGAGGACCTATTCGAAATTTGCCTTATGGCAAGGTGTCACCTCGTTCGTTCATTCACTGGGTCGCTCGGTCGGTTATGCAAGGACACAGCAAGAAGAACAAAGCGCGTTGCAGTCATCAGGATTTGGCTTTCAATTCGTATCAATTTCAGTTGCAGCTGCAATTTGTGTTCGACATTGCTAGGACTCTGCTTCCCATCTCCCTACCCTTGGTTTCGGGTTAAACTTTCCCTGTCAACCTTGAATTGAACTTGGTCTATGAGGGACACTATGTACATCTATTCAAGCAAAGTCTTTGGTGAGCACACAATTGCTTGTCATGTGAGGCAGACTCGACAATATTCTGGGGAACGCATTGAATGAAAAAGTTCAGAGAACTTTTTAAACATTTTCGGCCATTCAAGTTAACAATCAATAGGAAAGTTTCAAAATGTCTGCTCGAATTAAATTGTTTTCTAATAAAAATTCCAACACTTTAATTAATTAGTTCACCTAATCATTTTTCTATTCTCTTTCTTATCGTTGAACGAAATAAAAATCCGTTTGCTTTTATTTGTTTGTGCCAGGCGATAATCCAGGAAAATGGGTAATAAAACCAACACAAACACAACACTCACACAAACACACACACACAGAGGCCGCAAAAGGTATATACTATGTATAGTAGATGTGGGTGTAACAGATTTCATTTTTATGAAACTGTGTGGGACTCTGAGCACAAGGTGTTACCCCATTACTATTAATCATTTTGAAATATATAGAGACAGCTGACAGCGTTCCAAGAATTTCACTCAATTTGATGCGCAATTTAACTTTATTACACTTTTTTTTTGAGGAATGCCACAATTGTGCAATCTTTATATATAATGTTGCCAAATAACAGCCTGTCAATGGAAAGTGTCGAAACAAATACAATGTAGATACATATGTAAATATTTCTATCTGAAAATAACATCCCTCGTCTTTAGCAATTTGTTTCAGAATTGTAAAATTATGAATTATTTATGGTATTATCTGTTGATACTTTGTTGCCCATGTTTTGAAATCTCTTGATGACACCTTTATCCATAAAGCCGATTTTTTAAATTCAATAGTCATCTATAACTACAACAAAGTTCGTTAAAAAGGGATGTATGTAACAAAACCTTCAAAGCTAGATATTAAAAAAGTTTGTATTAGAGATGGGAAAAAATCGATAATTTTTTTTGGGATTAGTTCAATGTCTATTGCAATCGAAAACCCGAAATGTGAGGCCTATAGCAATCGTAAAGCCAAAATATATATAAGTTAGGTGGTTTTGGGTCAAAAACTAGCATATTTACAGATTCAATGAAGTAAGTAAGTCGCCTCGCCGACTAGGTATACCATACACCAGTAAAACAAATATTTCAAATTTATAATAACAAATGCATTTAGGTGTTTTTTTTTAAATTCTTTTCACATGCTTCTGATCACATGCTGCTCACTCAAGCTTACGGGTACCCTAGCCAACTGCCAACTGGAAAAACGGTTATATGCATAACTTGGCTATTTCTAATCCGATTTTAATCAAATTTGGTATTTGGCTGGGTATTAGTATCAAATTTAAGTGTGCCAAATTTGATTACACAAGATCTCATGATCTGATTACATGAGATAAATCTTTACATATACAAAATATGCGCATTTATTAAGCAAATATACATACCAAATTTGGTGGTATATTTGTCTAGCTTATAGTCCTCAAGAAAATCGGTTTTGTTTCAATTGCGGGGGCGCAGGGGGGCGTGGCAAAATTTTTTAGCAACATATGTCTGCGCGCTTACTACAGGATTAATCATACCAACTTTGATATCTTTAGCTACTATAGTCTTTAAGAAAATAAAATTTGTTAAAGTTTCGTGGGCGGATAGGGGCCTGGCAACAATTTGAAATAAACTTGATCACTCTACATACTACATGAGCCTACATACCAAATTTGGTGGCTCTATCTCTTATAGTCTCCGAGATCTAGGTGTTCATACGGACAGACGGACGGACAGACGGACATGGCTATATCGACTCGGCAGTTGATACTGATCAAGAATATGTATACTTTAAGTTTTGGTGATTTTGTTTATTTTACGCCGACTCCATGAATCAACCTTTCAGTGACCAGAACTCTTTTTACAACGCTTTAAAACACGTGGCCCGAATCATTTGCTAATCCTGCCATATAACTAATTTGGGTCCGATGTTTAGTGGAACAAATATTGACAAGTTCGAAATCAAAATTTACAAAAACAACATCGATGTCTTAGAATAAACCTATTATACAAAAAACTTTTATTAAGTGTTCAAATATTTACTTAAGTACAATGTTTTGTTCCGTAGCACAGTTGGGTGATTAAATAATAAATAAAAACCGTTGTGCATTCGTGGATATGTTACACATTGGTTTAGCAATGTATTTGCATTTGATACCAATTCATAATGTATATAGAAAAGTGCTTCTTGTTTCACCATCTACGAAATAAGTTTTAGAGATGGGAGAAGATTAAAAATGGCAATCACGACTCATCATTCAAAAGCCTATATAAAATGTCATCTTTAAATGGTTAAATTTTCGATAATATTGGCATTTTGAGATCTTTACTCGATGATTTACCCGGAAATTACGTAATCAAAACACTTGGCTTTTGGTTCTACCTTTAAATCTAGTCATAGACGATAGACGTGAGATATATTTGGCTTGAAGACTGTTTTCCACAAGAGACTGCTCCTTCCTTTGAGTCGATAAATTAACCTGGACTTTTGTGCTGTTATTAGCTTTGTAAGTGATTTTCCATGTATATTTGGCTTGAAGACTGTTTTCGAAGAGTGGCCGAAATATATCGGGAATTAAAAAGAACTAACACTGCAGTACGTTTAGTAGTTAAGTACCTAAGAATGGAAGTAATGAGAAGGATGAACGAAGAAATCGAAGGCCTCAATGTGGAAAGAGAAAAATAAAGTTCTTTTCAAGAGTGATAGGTATATTTAAAATACGTTTTAGTTTTAAATTAATTTAAATTACTAAATACGAGCTTTGAAGAATCTATCTAATTATTTTCTCGGTGTAGCAAATATAAATAATTTACCATACTTTTCTTATTGGAATTTACAGTGTAGTCTCTTGAGGATCTTTTTGCTAAAAAATCGTATTTGAAATTAGAAATAACATGCATGTAGTGTCGAAAAATGATGTGCCATCTCCTCCAGACAAGCCTCAAGGGCAAATTCATTTGCAGGCACTCAAATTGCAATTAGACAAGCCGCACAGGAATGAAAGTCCGTCTAACGTTGGGTTCCTCCCGACTCGACATCACCGAGGACACCACGCAATGTCTATTTTATTTGTCATTAGACAACTTTTTGTTGTTTTTGACATTATCCTTTGAGTCGGTTTTGTAAGAGAAAGTTTTTGATGAAAACACAAATGCGAAATGTAATTAGATGCGGCTGGCTTTCATTTTTTATGCTAATTAGTTTTTAATGCGAAACTCGCAAGTTTTGTCAAACAATTAAGCTGCAAGCCATACGACTTTTCCAAGATCATTTCACGCACGAGCACGCACGGGTTTTTCCCAAGTGCACACACACACAAACACACACGTTCTCATATACATACATCCTGTCACCATGAAAGCCTTTGAGATTACTTGTAAATTATGCCCGCAATCCTTTTAAGCTGTCACTTTTATTGTGAATAATTTTGTGTTAAAATCAAAATGGCTCGCACGCGCTCCTGGATCCAAGGATTCAAATAAAATCCCAGAAAAAAGGGAAAACTGAAATTGGCAAGAAAAATGGTTAAGACAAAATTGCCTTTGCATTTGTCCTGCGACGGTTCGTTGGTTGGTTCTTGTCTCTGCCAAAGGCTGTCTCAGCCCTTTAAGCCTGTAAATGTTTACAAATGTCAACACAGACAAGATTTGCATGTGTGAGATTCGAGGAGAGACACCCTAAAATGTAGTGTATTCTATGGAAAAGTTCGACAAGTTGAAGATTTGGTAAGAAATTTATTCAACTTAAGTTTTCCCAAATCAATTCTAGGCCTTCGCTGGCCTAAATAGATTTTTATGAATTGTAAAATTTCGATGAGTCTAAATTAAACTATCAAATATGCAGATTATGTGTATTTTTAGTTGCCCAACTTTGAGTTGGGTTTAATTTTGTAATTTAAAATATATATATTCATTATTTCCTTTTCAGTGGGTACAATAAAATTATATAATTCATTGGACTTTAACTTTTAAATGCTGTCATAGTTAAGTTTTGAATTCATTATTGGGATGAATAAAGAAATTCCTTAATACATATTGACACTTTATAAGAGTTTGTCTTGTTTTAGAAAGTAAATCAACATAATTATTATGAGATTGTTGTAGGAAAAACAAAATAATATTCCCGTAATATCTGTTGCATACCTTGCAGGGCATTTAATTTCCGGTAATCCAAATATCAATTTCGTTTCTTGTTGTCTTAACACATATTTTCAATCTCATTGGAGGCATGTGTGACTATGTGTGTGTGTTTGTGAGTTCAGTTGAGCCCTCGTACTTATCCTTCATCCTTCTTGCCCATACAACAAAATGGCTTGGCCTTTTTTACCAAATTTACAACACAATGTAGGCATATGCAAATGTATCTGTGTGCGTGTGTGTTTGTTTGTGCGTGGGCGTATTTATTTATTTGAATTTCATTTTGTGGTTCTCATCTATCTCGTTTCTCGTTTCCCGTTTTCTGTTTCCTGCCTGTGCCTGGTGTTATTTTAACGCAGTTTGGACAACTTTGCATTACAAATTTTCCTTTTGTACAAAATGACGTGCGAAATTTGCTTTTTGGCCCAGCTTTTTGCGTTTGAAGTGCTAAAACTTAACGTGGAATGTGCCCATGGCTGGTTGGGCCTTACATTTTCCATTTTCTCTTGGTCTTCTTCTCGTTCAAGCACTTCGCCTTTTTTTCCAAGCATTTGCATGGAAAAACCATTAAAAGAAAAGGAAAATGAATTTGCGTTTGTTTTCCGGGCTCAAATAGAGAAAATATAAGGAATGCACGTGCTGGCGCCGGCTTTTCTTTCTTTTTTGTTTTGCTCTCGGCAATGCAGTGATGCTTATGGGTTTAACTAGAAGCGTTATTCGTGGTTCGTAGGATTAACCGTACACGGGATATTTGGATCTAAGGAACAGCTTAACAATTTTAGAAATAAGTAAGACTACGTTGACTTTGAACTTAATTACGTTTCAGCAAATTTAGAAATCAGCTTCAATTATTAAATAATGACCAACATCAATTATTTTTATCGGTCTAATTAACAGTTGCAGAGCCTGAGATTTCCTCCAACTGCATTGCAAATATTCCATAGCCTACTTATGAGCGTTCTCGATTCTCTACTACCCATGCACTCCTCTTTGATTTATGGACAAAGTCATGGCTTTATTATCGCGGCATTTACATAACAATGTTTGCCTATTTTTCTTTGGCTTGGCCTGTGAGTGGTAATTTATTGATAAGCAACTCGTGTGCCACGTGTCTTCATAGTCCCGGCTTCCCCGTTCATAAACATAAAGAGACGTAGTCAATATGTTTGCGACTAAAGGTGGTGGCTTATCCGAGGAAGCAAGTGGAGAAAAATAAAGAAAAAATACCCAGCCAGAAGTCAGTAACAGGCTTTTTCATGTTTCAATGAAAAATTGTCGATAATCATGAAGATGACGATGGGCATGATGATGATGATGATGAAGATTTGGTGTGTGCAGCAACAAATTTATAGTCCCTGTGACAGACTCGTAAACATCCACAAGAGACTGCTCCTTCCTTTGAGTCGATAAATTAACCTGGACTTTTGTGCTGTTATTAGCTTTGTAAGTGATTTTCCATGTAGCAAAAAAGGTTACTTCTTTCAGGTTACTGTGGTTAAATGCGTGAACTTCTCAGGTAGGCTAATTGATTGTTTACCTTAGATTACATCTAGACACCATCGACATCGACACTGAATTTAAATACAATATCAAATAATAAGTTGTAATTGAATATATTTAAAATGTTATTACCAAAGCACTTAAATTTGAATTGTATGAATCAATGGTTATTTGGGTTTGTCAAATTTCCATATTTTGCATTTAAGGTCTTTAATTTGAAATAAGTATAGGGACCTACAATAAACTATAACTAAGAATGGCCAAGCTGGCGTAACTTTCATCCTTTTCTTTATGAGAAGCGAACCGAAAGCACCATCATTTTTCATGTCGGTTCTTGGTTTTAATAGTTAAATTGGATCCCAGGACCACTGTGTGGCTGGTGGTTTTGTATATTTTGTTGTTGGTGTCTGAGAAATCTCCATAAAAGGCAAACTGAGGATACTCAAAGCAGTTGCCTTCGGTCAATCGATTGGGTCGACCCCAAAAAGTAAGTAATTCAATTTCCCTATAAAAAAAAGTTTTTCCTTTTTTCTTCGTTGTGTGTGTGTCGAGCTAGTTAAATTTTCCAGTGGCTACTTAAAACCGCAAAGCCTCAAGTTGGCCCCAAGTTTTCCTTCTAGATAAATTGAGTGGAAGCGTCTGCCGTTCGAATAGAAATGAAATGATGGAGGATGCACCCGGGAACCAACCACACGCAATGTCTTCATTGCCGTTGGGAATAATATTTATGATGGCTCATTCTTTAGCTTTCCGACTGGTTTCGGCCATTCTGGCCATTTGTTTATTGAATGAAATGACTACTACGACGCCGCTTGCTTGATCAATTAATTTAAGCGATTTTGATTGTAGACACGGAGTTGGATGAGGCCAGTTTAATGCCAGTTCCTTCTGTCATTGACATGCCGAGCAAGTACAAACAGAAGTATTCATTTTTGAAATGAATTGGCTTGCCCTTCATTTCCATTTGTGCAGAAAATTAATGTGTTCAATTAAACAATTGGGCCATAAACTATTGTTATAAAGACATCGGTTTTATTAACCATATCGTTTTGTTGTCTTGACTGGGGAAACAAATTACTTTCTGCATCTCTCATTTCAAACAATAAGTCAACACTTTTAAGTAATCAATTTACATTGCAATTGAAACGTCATGTCCTTATCTTGTCAATGAAGGATCAAGTCAAGGAGTATACAATTAAATATGGTGGAAATGTAATAAAATGTTGTTCGCCAATTAAAGAATAGTTTTAATACATTTGATTTTAGATTTTTTAGCCACTAGATATTTATACCCTTGCAAAAAGGGTATATTAATTTTGGTCAGAAGTGTGCAACGCATAGAAGGATGCTTCTCCGACCATATAAAGTATATATATTCTTGATCAGCACGACGAGACGAGTTCAAATAGCCATGTCCGTCCGTCCGTCCGTCTGGATCAACGCGAACTCCTCCGAGACCGTAAGAGCTACTGAAATTTTGCACGTATGCTTCTATATACTGCAGGCGTTGTATATCTCGGATTCAGCCGGATCGGACCACTATATCATATAGCTCCCATACAAACGTCAAAGTCACGAACAGTGACTTTTCACACAAACTTCGTTATTTTATCAGCAATTGTCATAAAAGTTGGTATTTGTCAGTTTGGTGTTCTTATTAATAATTGTGCCAAATTTGATCAAGATCGGGTGACTATATCATATAGCTCCCATACAAACGGCAAAGTCACGAACAGTGACTTTCTCAATAACTTCATTAATTTTATAGCTATAGCCAAATCAGCTTTTTTTCCCGCCAAATCTGGCTTTTTTGAAAGTCCAATTGCGGGAAAAATACCAAAACAGCGGGCAGCGGGAATTCTGGATTTTTTAAAAATATAACTTGCTTTTTTCCGCTCTTTTTCTACTGAACAATTTATCATTTTTGAGCGATTAATCGTAGTAAAATGTTATTCATCTAATTCAGTGGGAAAATACTGAGAACACTGCCAATTTTTGGGTTGAAGTGTTTGCCTATAAGGATTCTGGAGGATATAGCCGAGAAGTACCAAAACAGTTGCAAGGGTATACAAACTTCGACGTGGTCGAAGTTAACCCCGGCCCTCTGGTTTTTTTTAATTTGATCGCTTTCCCTTTAGAAGTCTGACCCTTGCATGAAGGAAATATTATTGTAGGATTGAAATCGTTGTCCTTGGATTGAAATTTATCATAGTAAATATCTAAGAGAAAAAATTTAAGTACTTAGAAAGTAGACCAATCTTATTCTGTCTTAAACGAGCTATGGAAGTTAACTTCGGCCTTGCCGAAGTTTATATACCCTTGCAGTTCTTTATTATATTTAATTCGATAAGAAAAGTGAAATTTCATACATCAACAGCATTAGTTGTCGTATTATGAATATGCTCAAATATTTTTCAAACTACTGAATTCAAAACACATTTAATGATTATTTAACAATATATGATATAGTAGTCCGATCCCGATGATTTTCATACTTTATCTCACACAGGTAATAAAGAGTCTCCAAAAAAAATTTCAACCCGATATCTCTTAAGATGGCTGAGTAAAACGCATTTTCAAAACACATTTAATGATTATTTAACAATATATGATATAGTAGTCCGATCCCGATGATTTTCATACTTTATCTCACACAGGTAATAAAGAGTCTCCAAAAAAAATTTCAACCCGATATCTCTTAAGATGGCTGAGTAAAACGCATACGCACAGACGGGCGGACAGACGGACAGACGGACATGGCTATATCGACTCAGCTTCTCAAGCTGATCAAGAATATATATACTTTATGGGGTCGGAAACGTCTCCTTCTGTGCGTTACAAACATCTGATCAATTTTATAATACCCTCTGCAAGGGTATAAAAAAGAATACCTGCCTTTTATTACTTGGACAATTTATCACATTTTCTTGGCTTGGTAGCAGTTCCCTTTCAGTTATTGACCGAAGTTAATTTATCGAATGACAGTCCTTATAAATCGTAATGGTCGATCTCCGTCTGCTTTTGGAGTTAGTTGCTTCTGAAAATCCATAATTTTACCTGATTTATTTCAATCAGATTTTATTGTGGCAATCTTATTGTAGTTAATTTGTCATTGAACTGCCGATTGAAGCCATTTCAAAGCTTCTTTAGCAACCCATAAGAACCACATTTAGTTCTGGGGAGAAGAGAAATATCCTTAAAAGGAAAAAGTCAAAATAAACATATTTCAATCTGCTGCATGATTAAGTAATTGTACTTTTTGTTACTGTTTATTGTATAAATTATATAATGAGTATATGGAGCACATTTTGCGGGTCTTTTTATTCCCAAATTTCTTTCTTAATAAACAAGATGGCTCAAAAATTAATATCACAATTTCATTTCGGCTAAAACTTCTTAAAAGACTTTTAGAATTTAATAAAACATAATCACAAAAAGTTAATACGGAAGATACAATTACCGAACGCTGGTGAGTTGAGAAGGAAAACTAACTAGTCAGTCAACTTATTGATTTTATTTCTGCTTTGATATAAACTAAACAACTACTGAAATTTAATTAACTTTGCTTTGAACCATTCTCAGATTTTAAGGATTGACAAACTGTCACAGGCTACGCCAACTGCCCTTCTCTTAGTATCATCATAAATTCCTGTTCTTAATCATTTTGCTAAAAATACTTATGATGACTCGTTGATTTTATATTCAATTTAACGGTCAATGAACTTCCAGACCTTTTATGATAATCAACGTGGTACTTGTTGTCCGTTATCGATAACAAAGTTCGAACAACAACAACACAATTACAAATTCATTGATTAAAATAATCAGATATTTATGCAAAGGACAAATGCTACTGGTGCATAACCTTCCTTATTCCCTTTACCCTTCGCCTTTTTGTCAACTGAGATTTATGGCTGCTATCAAATATCCGCTTTGTCGCTGTCTCCTTGTTGACCAGGAAGTACACATTGAGTTTGGCTCATAAAAATTGGCTAGCAACAAGCGAGACCAAAAGAACCAAAAAGAAGAAAAACAAATGAAATAACTTTTAATGAGAATTTATGGTTTTTGTTTTATGTAGTTCTTTGCATGAAGTATTGATATAGTTTCAAAAGGTCTAATAATATTAAAGGCCCTACTTAATTCTATAAATAGTCGACACAGTGAAGATATCCTTTCTCTTTGAAATCATGTTTCAGAAGTGAATCAAGGATAATGTAAGAATTTCCATATGTCTTTCATAAATTCGCAACCTTTTTCAAGGCCATAAATTTCGTTTGAACGTTTTTGAAATGGTTCAGATTGTGGATACGCTCAAATTGGATTTGATGGAAAAACTGATGTCGGTGTGGCACAAATTCTTTTGAAAATCGATTTCTATTTTTCCATTTTGTCATTCTCCCCTTCTAATGAGTGCAGGATGTTGAAGTTTGCGTTAGTTTGGCAACATTTGTTTTAACTCATTTATTGCTTAGAGCATATGAGAATATGAGAATTGTGAGGCCACAAGAAGTAGAGGGACAAGAAGCACACGAGGTTGGTCAGTAAGGCACCACAGTATAGTGAAATAAAAAGTTATTAAAAAGGACGATCTGTCGACGTAAATAATATAATATTTATTTATTAAAGCCAAGTTGAATGAATAGAATGAATCTTTGTCACACGTCAAACTTTGTTCAGTCGTATTCGTACATGTTTAATTCGCTTATAAGATATTCGAATGTATTCATTTTATCCTTTTGTTATCTATTAACCAAGCAATGCATGAATAGTTGTCCTTCTTCCTTACTCAATCAACAACTAACTTATCTTATTTATTTATTGTGTATTTGCCTAGTAACTTGATACAGAAATGATGTTGCCTAATCTAGTTAGAAGAAAATTAAGTTTGTATACTTTTGCGTGATTTATTGAAATATTGAATTTAATCGCATTTCGTGAAAAACCATTAGTGGCTTTTAGCCAACGCAAAACTTATTCAATATGCACATGAATAATTGAATTAAAAGTCAAACCGCCAACATAAATCAAATTCCTGCTGTTGGGCTTTTGTTGCACAAAGTTATTCTCCCTGGTTCTGTGTGATGGTAAACAAAATTGAATTAACTACACGCTAATTGGACTGGCTAATTTGTAGCACAACAAATAACCGCTGTGGGATAGCCACAGGCCAGCCAACCAACAACAACAACAAGGAAAGTTGGTTAATATCGTATCAAGACCACATAGAATTGTAACTGTGTGTGTGTGAACACTTTCCCAGACTATCTATCCATGAATATATTGAAAACTTATGAAAATTTATGTATGGATACACAAAACCTCTTCCTGTTTCCTTTTGGCTGGGATTAAATGAAAAAATTGGCAAAAACTCTCTTGAATATCACGTGCAGTATAAAAATTTTTCGTTTTCTTGCAGTTGTTTTAGTTGTTATCTAAAAGTATCTAGATAGTCACAGTGGCACTTAGAGATACTATATGTAGACCATATGACATACACCTAAAGGGTTTGGTAAAACTCCCGAAGAAAACATTTTTTACAAGGACTCTTTCAATTTTTCCTTTAAAATCTGTCTACTTACATAGACGGAAAAGTTTTCTTTCACGTTTAACTCTTTGAAAAGTAAATGCGACTCATTGTAGTTTTATTTATTGGTGGTAGTTTTCAAATGTAAATCTGTTTAGCATCCCCTCTTTGAATTTTAAACGATAAAAGGTTAACGATTTGAAATGAAATAAGACAAAAGAATTTATAGTAAAAAATAAAGAAAATAAAAGGATATTTCAAATATCGACAAAATTGTTTCGAACGGAATGGAGACAGGCGTTTTTTTTTTTCAAATTAAATTAAAATAAATTCTTTGCATTTCGTTCTAACTGGATAAATCAAATGTTTTTTGAGAAGAACGGTTTATATTTTAGAATATTAAGGAAATCGGAAATTAAATAATTAATCTGCACATGAGTAAGTATAGTTTTTATTCCCAACTTATTTGTTTTCTCAGCTGTAGTAAAGCTTATATTAATAAGTGGGTTTCAAGCCGAACAAAGAAGAATGGAATGGTATATAGTTCGTTGGTTCCCTAAAAAGGTTTTATCCAATCTTCTTCAAATTTCGCACTCATCTTCTAAATAATATCATTTATTACATGAAGGAAGAAATTTCATCCTCCTATTTTAAGTTATTTTCAAGCAACGGTGACACTAAATTGTTGACTAAACGTTTTAATACATTTTTGTATGAAAACTATAGAAATGCTTTTGAAAGATATACACTAATTTATAATCTGAATACAATAACCAACAAACTACTGAAAACATTTCTTCACATAATCACAGAACAAATAAAACAAAAGTAACAAAAAAGTCTTAAATTCGTGACCACCACTGTATATATATCTTGCACGATGAATTGTTTAAAAATCAAATCATCAATCATTTGTAACAAAATATTTTTGCAAACTATATTAAGCACATCTAACCCTCTATCTAAAGTTTGAATCTGTATTTAAAATTTCTTCTTTTCTTCCATTAACGAACTGAAAACTAATGTGCCTTTGTTTGAACCTTATACTTTATGAAGAGGTCTGGAAAATAAACTAAAGTGAGCATGAAATTAAATCAAAGTCATTGATTCTTTGAAATATTGAATTAACTAAGTTTAATTATAAATTTAACAAGAATCGTAAGTTTAGATTGAAATTTCTGCCTGGCTTGAGGCCTTCTGTTATCTTATTAACACGTTCCTACACATGTGTTCATAGTCCTATCGATTTGTGATCAATAGAATAAATTGCCTGCCTAAAACAGAGATGAACACAATAACAACACGGACAACAAACTGAACAAACTGGCAACAGCTGCAACTGCAGTGTCTTCCTCTTTGGGGAAACTTAATAAAGTCGATGTCCAACCGCAAAACACAAATAAACCTTATTTAGCGAAGAAAGGCAAAGGAGGCTGTTAAATGGGTTGCTGGGTAGGTGGATGCCACAACCTTGCGTGTGGTTGTACGTTTCTAGGTTTGGACATGCGTGTGGCGCAATATTAACGCTATCAGCAAGTTGCCACTCACACACAGACACACAGACTTCACTAGAACATATCCCTACACATGTACATATATGTGTATGTGTGTGTGTATATACAAAGAAAATAATTTCAATTAGGACAACTTGTGCAAGTTTCTCGGCCTGGTTAATTAAGCGCCTGAAATCTTTGCTATTAACAGCCTAGAATACGATGCTAGAGCATTAAACTTCATTACGAGTTGTGGGGCAAGTGCTAATTGGTTGAGGCATTCGTTGAGTTCGCGTGTGATTTCGATATTACCGATGGCTCAGACAATTAAATTATGCTTAGGGCTCACTTTACCAAGTGTGCGTGATGCTGAATACCCAAATAAGTATGCTATAAAAAAGAAGAAAAATGAATGTGTGTGTCTGTGTGTGTGTGAAACGGTGTTAGGGCAAGTGTGTGGCTGCATCATTAAGTATAATTAAAACATCTCTTGCATAGTACACACTGAAAGCATAAAATTCCTGATTCCTACCAATTAATCTTAGTTAAATTGCTAGAAGATGTTGGAAAAACTCTTACTTACATATTGATAAAGCCGTATGCTATAAATTAGTTTTTTGTTTCATCAGAGAATACCCTAAGAAAGGGGAAAAAAGGATGCGATTCCGATCCAGTAAAGTATATACATTCTTGATCCAAAGCCGATGCACTAGAACGATGGAACGAATTGGGATAAAACTTGGTATTTATATAAAGGTTTTCCCGATTAAACATGGGATGTAGTGCCATGCTCGATGTGAGCAAAACTATTTCGACTCTATTTTCCAAACCTATACTCGATAATTCAAAGTCAACTACAGTCGACTCACGTTTATTCTGACGTTCGATATTTTGAACCTCTTATTAACTTAAAGTTAGCGCGTGCTCCCTACAACATCTCTTTTTAACGATGAAATCATTGTTACGACGCTGTACTCCGAACTCATATGGTCAAACACTTGATAATTCACATTTGAAAAGTTTCTAAGTGTGTTAGTAAGATCATTGAATTTTCTCACTCCACTGGCAATCGAATACTTTTTCTACCTAAAAATTTTGAAAAGTCTGAGCAAAACCCCCTATAAATGCATTCTTCTCAAATATTAACAAATCACATTATAAACATCTAAAATATAACTCGATAATTCATAATATTGTATGAGTCCCTCGAAGGAAAGGCGTCAAAAACGGATCTAATGAGAAAAACATGTTTGATGGTTGGGCATCTTTACAAAATTTGGCAGATAGTTTAAAGATTTTTTCGGCAAAAATTTCAAGAGAATAAACCAATCTTTCTTTCGGTTCGTTCCTGTAGAAGCTGTATGATTTAGTCATCGGATTTTGATCAAATTTGACATAGGTGTCATACTTGGCATGTTGAATTGAGGATATTTGTACAATATCCTTGATATTTTTGGAATACCACTGATTTTCCGACTCAGTGCTGAGAATAGTTCCATCCCTTTACAGAAATTCAATTTTATAACTGCAATTCAAAAGCAAAGTTTCTTGCACTTTAATTGCCATCAATTTTAGTTAGTTAAAAAACACAAATTATTTTCTTCTAAGTTTTAAATGACAACTTAAACTTTCCAGCAAAATGTTTGTCTGTTGCTTTACCAGCAAATTTAAATTAAAATAGACCCCTTACGAAATTTGAGGGCAAACCTTTTTGGAGTTTACTCATGGTAATTGCTAAAAAAGTTGTGATTTGTAGTATGCACATTAATTTATTAATGTCAAAATCAACAACTTTTGCGCAATTCGTCCTTGAATCGGTTTTTGATGGTTTGTTGTCTGCAACAAGTTGGTCTGGTCGCATTCAGTTCATTGGCTTTCCATTGGATGAGGGCCCGGCGGGAGTCATTTTACGGCTCTGCAAATGTGGTTTGGGCCGCGTCGTTGAAAAGGCAAATCAAAATTCTCAAGTGCCTCGTTTTAGGTGCAAAATAAATTGGCCATTTAGAATTTATCACAATGCAAGCCAGAAACAGCGAAGCAAACGTGGATAGGGGAGATCAAAGATTGGTATACAAAATGGTATTTTAAATTGAATTTTTTTCTCCTGCAAACATTTAAGTGAGCAGAATGTGAGTATTTCGTTTTATGATTCTTTTATGGCTATTATCTTTTCCTTTACTTGTGGAATTTCATTCATTGTGTTGTTCATCCATTTTGTTTTTGTCTTCACTGTGTACAGAGAGTATAGGAGGCCACAGGTGGTTTCTGCTACAGGAGCTCTACTTTGTTGCCACTGCTCGGTCATTTGGAGAGGTCACTTTTTGTCTTTATAGTCACGTAGGATAAGCCCACGTACAAGAGGCAGGATTTAAAAGTTGAATGACCGCGTTGAGTGGCAGCGGCCAACGCGTATGAAGGACTCGAATATGAGATTTACATACGAAAAATGTGGTCATAAAATAAATATCTGACCTGAATCCCAAAAACCGTAATTTAAGCTTGCAAATTTGACAAAAATCTGCTGAAATTTGCCTAAAGAAGTATTCCTATTTAAACCTATGACCCAAGGTTACTTTTCTTGCTAATGACAAATGATGAGACAAATTAAACTAATCATGATGTTTGAAGTATACATTTGTTAAGGTATTAATGCTTTTTTTGATGCCAACCCGATGATAACAACGACTAGGTCAAGCAAAGTTTCAGGTCCATGTGATTATTGTTTATGTCAGTTTAAGAGTTTGAAAGTCATTAGGTTTAAAGCTAGGGCAAAGAAGTAGCTACTTACGACCTATCCCTATAGACTATTTAGTCAAACGTTGATAATTGCCAGAATGGTCAGAATGTGATATCTACAAAGTTTTGAAACCATAATTACTATAATTGAAATAATCTTAAACGGAATTCCATTCAAGCGCATTACATAATGGGATCGAGTTAATTTTTACTGTTTAAATACTATTTACTTTAGGCTATTACGTTTGCATAAACTGATTAGTAAGAAAGAGATGGAAATTATACAAGGAATGGAATATATAAATATTATCTAAATCAAAACTGGGGTTTAGTCGGCTTGAGGTCAATAAATCTTACGAATTTATAAGATTTATAATCATAGGCAGCACAAAAGGCGAGCAAGTTGTCTGTATAGCTATTTCAGGAACCACCAAGTTTTATCATCATATTATGGCCATACCATATGTTCAACGCTAAAAGTAGTTGAGAATTCAAACCACATGAAGCGAAAAAAGAGCGGCAAAGCTTGCAATGCAGATTCCACATTTTTTATGTGCATACATATTATCTAAATACTCTTTTGATAATTCAATTACTTACTTCATTCATTATTAAATGCACTGAGCAGTATTTCTAAAACAAACCTCCAATTTTTGACGTTTAACAAACTTTAATTACGTGATAGAAGCTGGTTAACTCATTGTCTGCACCCTGTACACGAGAAAAGCTTTTCGATTCAAGTAGTTACGTGATTTGTTACGTAGAGGTTTGTGTCTTTGCTAAGCACGACAACAAACCAATTTACAAGAACTCCCGTATGAAAAAAAAGTCGCTAACGTTGCGTATGAGTAATGACAGAGGCATTAATTGAATCGACTTGAAAATGCAATTGATGAGGCAAAGTGTCTTTAAACTCCCATAATAAATCAGATACATCCAAGTTGATTAAGTTGAGAACAGCAGTTCGACAAATCAACAATTTCCTGTAAATGAGTAAAACGCAAACAAGCCCCCTTTGCCATATTGGGACATAAGATTTGTCGTGAAGGTATTTCAATTATTTTATTTGAATGCTGTCGAAGTTGTTAACGCCGCGCGATGTAATATTTCCGTCATTTATTGGTTAATTAAATTGCAACCGATTGTGATATTTGCATTTGAGAACGGTTCACTGAGAGTCCAGTTAGTCAGTGTCGATCGTCGACCGATGCACTATTTGACGATTTATATATGCATTTGTAGATAACTCGTATATGTACGACCCTGACTCTAGTCAGAGATATAGACAACTTCAAGTCATTGCCTCCAACACATACACATACAGGTAGTAATTGCAAGCCATTGTGTGTGTGTGTTTAGTCTCTATATTTACTTGCTTACATGCCTCCACTTTGTTTCTCGAGTCGCACGTTGCGCATTCGATTAACACCTTGTTTTCAGTTTTTTTTCCTCGTCTTCTTTTCCTTGGTGGGCCTCCAGCTGATGATGATTTACTTTGTCAACGCTGCATTCTCGACTCACCTCTCACATTTCGTTACAAAAGATTCGGCTGGGGCGGCTTTTGGCTGGTTTGCTTCTCTTTCCGATTATCTTGGCTTTAATTTGTTTCTGTTTTCATTGTTTGTTGGGCAATTGTATTGCCCATTGTTGATCTAACACTTAGATGCCAATCGATATTACAATGCATTTTGTTTGGGTCGATGGGAAAACGTGACCGGTATTGACAGTGAGATTTTTGTTTTTCAAAAACAAAAACTTTGTTTTTTTTTCCTCGAGTGTCAGAGCGACAGGAGAAATGCAAATAAGTATACGTAAATTCAAGTTGTTGTGACGGCGGCAAATTGCAGATGATACTAACAAACAATGTATTGACCAGAAGGAGGTACTAAATAAATAAATAAATAGGTGATCAGGCTTTGCTACCCAACAATTATAATAAAATAAACTATAATTGATATTTCTGATTACGCCTATTGTGAATAATTAATTTTGAATATCTGCTTAATATTCCCGTGATTATGTTTGACCTGGCAGTTGTTTGGAATTATATACCTACGACAATATGTTTCATGGATTTTAGTTTGTAAATCTCTACAGCACAGCCTTAAAAAATGAGAATAGTAATTAATAAACATCTTTAGCCACAATCACATCGAAGTCGTTTTTAAAATGTTATATAAGTTTGAGAGATTTACTAGTTAACTTTAAAGGATTTGCAAAAACGTTTTAAAACTCAAATTTATTTAATAACAAAATCAGTTAAATTAACACCGCAAATAATTTTTCATATATTTATATTTATATTTTTTTTACAAAATAATTATAATGGATTTATCCTTTTGATCCTTTAATTAAGAAAAAATACTTAAGAATGATGATCTGATGCTGACATACCATGAAATATGTGATTTAATCAAGACCACAGCAATGTTTCAATGTCTTAATCCTATAGTCTACAGAAACAAGTCCGAAACTACCTAATCAATTGTCAATATTGTCCTTTAAGACTCTCCCCTACATCGACTATTGTGGCCTTAAGGAGCTAGATTCTTTTGGAGTAATTTTTTCTATTCTAATTGAACGAAATGAATTTGTCAATTTACCGTTTTCCATCTCCTTTCGATAGGCCTATGAATATTTATTTAACAACATCGCTCATTCTTTGACAGCAACAGTTCACAACGTTCTTCATCTTCAGGCCAACAATTGTTTGATTAGTATTAGTTCGAACACACGCAAAGATCTACCGCAGTAATTACCTTCAAAGTGATAAAGACTATAGCCAATAAGCTACTGCTAATCCCTAAAATTAAAACGAACAAAGATTAGGTGAACCTTGTAGTGGTGAAATATGTAAACCTATCGAAGATTGTCCTTTAGCATCGGTAGCAGGATTCCACAACTTTTGCAATTATCTCCACCTGGCAGAGGTGAATGAATTTTCTATAAAAAGAATTAATTCCAGCTTGCAAAAGATATTCAAATACTCATTGTAAAAGAAGACCTTCTATTACAAATGGGAATAAAACCGACAAGTATGAATTTCCTTGCATGGTGCAAGTGGGAATAGAGAATGAGAAATCAGTGAATAAATCCTTTATTTGCGGAGGTACATTAATACATCAAACATATGTGCTAACTGCAGCCCATTATGTCACATGCTTAGTAACATTTCTAGGCCAATATTCGTCTAGGAGGCTGTACTATGACTGGAGAGGTAATAATTAAAGCGTCAAATCCCAAACACTGGGCAAAACACCCAGACTACTAGTCTAAACTTGAATAAAATGACAGCTCTATTGAAATTGAAAACTACGATAACCGTATTTAATAATTCAATTATGCCAGACTGTTTGGCTGACTCTTCTGGAAGTGAAATATCATCATTTACTGGAACTGGGTAAGAGCATTCTGGGGAATATGTAGCTCAATTGGATTCCAAGGAATGTGGTAGAGCAGATGCATCGATTCATAATACCTTGCATATATGCGTTGATAAACTTAGTGAAGATGATGTTCGAAATGCTGATTCTGGTGGTGCCCTGGCTATTTATCCAAGCAATTGCTTTTTGGAGTTGGAAACGGTCTAGTGAATCTATCAACAACCAGACATGCGAGGGCTTGCCCTATTTGGAATAGATCGGAATTGTGTGGCCATAATAACCAACAGATTAAACCACACTTTGGGCTTAGTAAATTGAGTAATTTCCAATGAAGGCAGTATAAGGATTTGGAGAGTCGAAAAAAGTCAAAATTTATCGAATTACTGACATTTTGGGGCTTGTTTGAGATAAAGAAGTTGGATAATAACGGTTGGATAGAACGGATTTGTAACTAAATTTTATCATATACAGATATCTAATTTTGATCTAATTTGTATTAATTTTATGCGTCGGATAACTATCGAGACTGACGATATTACTGACGATATTATATATTGAGGAGATGGTTCTGTTTTGATGGAGTCGTCGGATTGGCTGGAGCTAAGATGTTTGTGTTTAAATAGAAGTTAAAGAGAAGTTTGAGTTGATCTAAATGAACAGAAGGCGGACAGATGAAGAAAATGCATAGTATGTATACAATATTTACCCCAAGTCGCTTCTTTTTATGCCTGACTGACTTCTGTTCAAAATTAGTATACCGTTTTGAGAAGGGTATAATACCGTATTTATTCACCTTTCTTTTTCCAGTTTCAATAAATACATATTTCGATTGACATCGTGATATTCGCACTATCTATTATTTTTTGGGTCAGTTTCTTTTTACATTGGTTTGGTCAGTTACATGCAAATGTACAAAAATCGAGCAAACAAAATTGCTACCCGTTTCTAATTGAATCAAGTGGTATGAGGGGCAATCAAGTGCAAAAAGATTTCAATTCTATTTTTCCAATTTGTCTTTGTTGTTGTTGTACTGAGAGCAGCTGCATTTGCCAACGAATATCTGTCAGTTCTGACAATTGGCGCACGTTGCCTTTCAATGTGTGTTTTATTTTCAATGGACCAGAATGACGATGCTGATGATGATGCCATGATAGAGAGGTCTGTGGAGTGCACTGCAATGCATTTTTTGTTCTCTTTTCCCCACATTCAAATTTTGTTTATGCAGTGTGCATTGAAAAGGTGAAAAACATGCAAGGGAAAAATGGGAAACACAAGCGTTAAGGAAACGCAACCATTAACCATTCACAAAGCATTCGATTTAAATCATTGCCAAATTCAATATCTAATATAATGCGATTCATTCCAATCGATCCAAAGAGTATTTAGTATATTATGTGTAAATACATCTCTACTAGAATGTAAAATTCTTTAATTTCTCCAGATGAGTGGTCTGGATTTTGTTAGGCGAAAGCCTAAGAAATTCGATGACCCATTTCAAACAATTTCATTTCATTTGCTTCTTTATGTAAATCATTTAAGAATAGAATCGTTAATCAAGTTTTCATTCTGTCATTCTAGTCTACTTTTGTTTTCCCTGAATAACGTCTAGTCTACTTCTTTTGTTTTAACTGAATAATGTTTTAAGTTTGTCCAAAGATATTGATTGAGATATTACCCTCCTACCACGACTAACTATGGCTTCTCCTTAATCGGACTAATTAAATAGATCAACCGATTTCGAATATAGTTTTAAATATAACAAATTGAGAATCGAAATGTATGTATGTTCTAGAGTTTTTAGCTGAACCGTTATGTTAAGCAAAATGTTTCGGTTAAATTGATTCCAATTGTTAATGTTTAAGTAGCATATGACAACTGGATACAGTGTGAAATTAATATTTGATCAGTACACGAGCACATCGCCTGATTTAGTTAATACAATATCTTTTATTTATTCTTGTCTCTTTCGATTTTGAGTTTTTGTGTTTTATTTGATTTCATGTCTGGCACAGGCCAAGCGTCACCCACATGTGTTTTGTTTTGGGCATTATATACATACATACATATGTATGTATGTAGATCAGTATATAGAGTATCTGTATGTACATACATAGCACTTGTGTCGCACTCAATTGTGGCCCACTAACATGTCGGTGTATTCTCTGAGTTAAATTTTATTTGTATTTGGTTTACAGAAATTTGTCTTCTTTTTATATATCGATTGCCACCTTCGAATTGGCAACGGTGTGTGACTAATCGCCTTAAATGTGTTGTGAATCTGCTAATTGTTAATATCAAGTGAGTAGATTGGGCAAACAACTCTGCCAAATATTAGGCACTACGATTATGAGCATATTTCCCAACATCACGCGAGCTGTTCGATCTTCTCTATGACTAATCAACTAGAAGCAAAAGTTTGTGTTTGTGTTTTACTTTTGTTGTAATGGGGCTTTAGATTTTTGCGGTTTTCCATTTTGCTTAACAATTGCACAATTTTTCAATTCGTTTCGACATTAAACTGGAAAAGTTTGATAGGTTACAGAAATATCAGATTTTCATTAAATGTTCCAAATACTCTTATCCAATGATTACATATCTATTATCTATTTCGATCAATAATATTTTCTTCATGGTTAATAAAATCATATCATTTGATAGGAATGTGAGGCCATTTAGATATCACATCATATCAGTTGTATATAAACCACAAAGTGTGAGGGTAGCCAACAAATCGGTCTGTGACCAAGGTTTCACCTACTCAATCGAATAGTTTATTGGAAAAAACAATCTTACGGCAACTATAGTTGAATGAAATGCAATTCCAGTTAAGGGCTCCGACTAAGAAAAATGTTAATCAAGCGAATAATTCAGGTAAAAAATAATAACAGTACTACTTAGGCTGAAAGGTTACCTTTATCAGTCCTTATATGTTTTAAAGATAAATTATTTTCTGTATATCTTGAATTTATCTAGTTTAAGAAGTGATCGAAGACACTTTAAAGGTCACCACATTTGCCTTTGAGTTCATGCCAAGGGACAAACTGAGTGACAAAATTCACGTACCCTCTTAAAAATTTCCATACAGTTGTACACAATGAGAAGTTTGTATGTATTTATGTAAATACATAGATACAACTTACTTATATATACATATGTACATATTTCTTAACAGAAAACCCAGCGAGAATTAGTTTTATTTAGCACTGCCAGCGACTTGTCTGTCCGCTGGGCAGGAAGCAAAGTGTGAAGGCAAACAGCAAAAACAAAATTAAAGAAAAAACTGGATGCAATGTGGTTATACCTTTTGGGCCATGTGCTGCGCCGGCGCTGCTGCTGGGATAAGAAGAACTTGAAAGCAAAACTAAGCCAAAAACCAGACGTCAGCCGATTAAAACTCAAACGAATTCGTCGAAGTTTCAATACCCTTCAAAATCCTAATCATGCACATAGAAGGAACTTCTTTTTAGCTTCGGGCCTCTCTTTGGGAGAACATTCATATGTAGGCAATACTGGCAAATTACTTTCCAAAATTGATATGCCCTTTGTCATGGCATAGAGAAATGGATGGTGGATGAAATGCACTTCCCGAATCTTGGACTTTGCTCTCCCGTTGGCTGCCCAAAATGAGAGCCCGAGCCAGGAAGGGGATTCGCAAGAAAACGGGTCAGGGAATGGAGCAAAGAAGACAGAATATTTTTGCAGTTAAGAAAAACTTTAACGTTACTTGGGAGAGAGCATTCGCTCTGGCGTTCTCTTTTCCTTAGGGCACTCACGGCCCCACATATCTCTCAATTTGCCCATTGGTCTCTCTCTCTCTCTCTCTCTCTTTCTCACCCTCTATCTCTCACGTTCGCTTACTCACACACTCACGCCGCGTGTTTGCCCCCAAGTGGGGAGACAAGCGATCATCCAACGATCCAATATTTCAGTTCACGCTCATCGCTCGTCGCGCACAGTTCGGTCTTCGCCGAAAGTGGAAATACACACGAAACCCAAATAACGTTGCATGCTGATTATAATGATAATAATGATGTTGATCTGAGCTGATTTGATCTGAACTGATCTGATCTATTGCGGCTGATTGATCGATCGCGTCTGTGTTTATGTGTGCGTGTGTGTGTATAAAATACTGCGGCGAAGTCAAAGTTTCAAATTGTACACAAGAAGGTACAACAGAAATCCTAAAATATATATAAGAAATACAAGATATATGTATCCCATTTGTATATATGTACATACGTTCATTCGTATGTATATCGTAACAGTGAAGTGAAGAGGCAAAGAGCCATCAGAGCACAAAGAAGCAGAATTTACCAATCCAGCTTAAGATTTATAGCTGCCTCTGTCTCTGACTGCCATTTCGGTGTCTGTGTGACTGCGAGTGTGTGTGTGTAAGTGTGTTTCATAAAAGTTTCAAGTTTTTTTGTGTTCGTGAAGAAATGTTGGCCAAGTATTGTGGCGATTGAAACAAAAATACAGCAACAGAAGAAAACGTACAAAATAAAAGTTGGCCAAAAATTTCCACTTTAGACGAAAAGAGACTTGGGCTTAATAATAATTATTTTCTAAAACGACAACAACAACAAGAAGAATCCAAACCACTCGTTGCTCTCTTTCTCTCTCTATCTCGCTGTGTGTTTTTTATATTTGTCTTTTATAATTTATTATATACAGCGACAGTTTTTGTTTTGTTGTTTTTCATTCGGTTTCTCGTTTGTATACAGAAATTAAAAGAGTGAGAGAGAGGGAAAGAAAAGGGAACGCACAACTCAAACGCAACACGCGAATATTTCAAATGAAAGTCGAAGCGAATCGAGCGAATTACTAATATATATACATATATATATATATATGTACTTTTATATATTGAATCTACATGTATGATGATATATATTAAATACCAATTTAACAAAAGCAAATTCATTGTGTGTATACTTTGTGCGAGAGAGAGCCAGTGAGTGAGCCTATAAAAATCATTTCAAATATAAAGCAGAACAATTTCATTTTGGATAAGCCCATCGATTCCCGCAAATCCCTCAGCACATTCGAAACTGCAGAATTCTGGGTAAGTTTAGGTCCCTAATTAAGGTTATTAACCACAAATGACAGAAGGTTAAAGCCGTTCAATAGAATCACATTTCATCTTACCAATTCCTTCCTAACTCACATCTTTACTAACATTGTCATTTAGTTCTTGAATTAATCATTATTAAAGTTTCCAGCTGTAAGGCTGTAGATAGGGATATAGAAATCGATGAAAAATAGCTTCTAGGATGGGTTTTTCTTGAAACTTTCGATTTAGAAGGCCAGAAATGATCCAAATGATGACATCTCTCTATCTAGAGTCGGCGACTGATTTCAAGTACAAAATGTTCTTACTAAAAAAGAAAGGATTGATGAGGTTAATGTTCCAAACTAAGTTTAAAAAGAGAAGAGATCATTTACTGTATTTGTTTGTACGATTTGGATTAGTACGGGCTTAATCATTAAAACATTAGTGAGAGTATAGAATTCAGGAAGAGTATTTGCCTATAATAGAATAAATTTAATAGTTGTGTATATAAATTACTCTTTCCTTTCATTTTACAACCGATAATGGGGTAAGAGCAGTAACTTACTTTGGCAACATTCGTTTTTTCCTTTTCATTAACAATTATTTAGTGAAATTTGCAATTACACTTTCTTCATGCATTGGCCAAATGTATTTTTATTTATTTTGTTTGTTTTGCTCTATTTGTTGTTGTTTCTAGTGTTAATAATCTTTATGTTTTTGAGATTTGGTTTGTATGTGTGTCTCTATGTGTCTGTGTGTGTGTGTGGGTTGAGTGGCTGCTTGAGACTGTCAAAAGATTTGGTTTCCCAGTCAAGCGTAGCTCGTTAACCGAATAACGGTATATATGTAGGTACAGATACAGGTAGAGAGCGCGAGAGAGAGAGAGAGAGATAGAGGTACAGTTTATATGGTCATGAGATAAGATACTTCAGGCAGCACTTCATGTTTATGGCATGTCTTCAGTCCATCATACGCCCCGTCACCGCCCCCGCCCCCCTTATCCACACACCCCTTTTTTCATTTCATACTTCTTCTTCTTCTTCTTCTTCCTCCTCCCCCTTTCTTACAATCTACGTGTCTTGAGTTTAATTGTAAAATGAGAATAAAAAAAGTCATCTTCTACGTACATTTCGTTTCGTTGCTAAGAAAAGACACAAAAAACAAGGCAAATGAAAAGAATATCGGGAAAAAAGGCCCCCAACATCAGCTTAGTTTACAGTTAGTTAATTAACGGCCTGCTGTCGTCATGGAAATTGGACTGTCATTGAATTTGACTTGTGAGAAAAACGTAAAAGTTTATGTTTATTACTCACAGTGGCTCCCACAAGTGACTGCCCACCCCGCACTCGCCCAGCAAGCCAATAAGTCGTTCAATGACTTCCTTACTACGATATCCAATATACGATACGCTTCCAATCACTTCCTGAACAATATCAATCACCTAGCCCAGCTCTAAGGTTTCCAGATGACATTTGTTTCACCACTTTAGATTGATTCCAATCCTATCCAAGTAGCTTATCGAACGTGTTTCGCATTTTAACAATCGCATTAGCCATTGTGTGTTTGGCTCAAAAGATTTTATTTATCATTTTCTTTAAACTGTTGACCGAGGGGGGTGGGAAAGGCAAGCGTGATACTTGCATGTCTAATTAACAACAATAAAAATGAAAAAAATAACAGACCCGGTCTAGGTGTCGTCTCTTTTGATGCCAAGACACTTGGGTGTTTATGTGTGTGGGCGGGTGTGGGCGGTGTGCGAACCGGCAGATGTCTATACGGCAGTTGGCACATGGATCGAGATAATTAGAGCGCTTAGCATGAGATAAACGCAAGGTTTATGCATATCACCAAAAAAAAGGTGTTGATAAACA
The DNA here is from genome assembly GCA_018152135.1 of Drosophila paulistorum. Classification (NCBI taxonomy): domain Eukaryota; kingdom Metazoa; phylum Arthropoda; class Insecta; order Diptera; family Drosophilidae; genus Drosophila; species Drosophila paulistorum. Next base: position 249,387 of record JAECXG010000823.1, read on the forward strand.
TTATAAATGGCTTAGACTAACGTTTTGCTATGACGATTATTTAATTCACTTGCCAAGGCGACCAAGACCTTCTTTAGGGCCATGACTGATACTTAAGCCAATTGCAAGTCATGAAAACGTTTCCGTTTGTTGGCCAAATATCATTATGAACATCATAATTCTTTCAGTTAACTTGATGTAACCTCAATAAGTTACTTTAGTATTAGAACATTTGACTTTCTTACTGATTTCTGTGCAGAACATAGAATTCCTAATCAATCGATTCTATGATTATTTCCCTTCCATGACCTGTTATACATATTTTAGACTGTTAGACTTTTTCCAACCTATTTCATTTCAATGCCTTCCATGAACAGGCTCCAAGTCAATTTTGAGTCTTTTGGTCTATGAAAAGTTAAAGTAAACTTTGAAGTCAAAAGCTTTGCTCTCTTTTTATACCCTTGCAGAGGGTATTATAAAGTTAGACAGATGTTTACCACGCAGAGAAGAGATCATGGCGACGTTTCTTAATTTAAGAACCACTTGGAAATGGTTTAGAACGGCTTTAGGCTATTAGTAAAATAAGTTGATTCAGTTAAAGACTACTTGTTAACTAACTTAAACAATTACAGACTAAGCAAGTAATGCCATGTAAACACATAACAGTTAAAGTTATGTGAAAGTACCTGAAGAACATTGCACTAACTGATAAGAAAATGTTTCCTTACCGATAAGAAGTTTTTGATATGAAAGCATTAACAGTTATATTATATGTAAAAAATAAATATAATTAAGATTGATTCTTCGCGAACGAAGCGAATATTTTGAGATTAAAATCAATTTGAAACTAGTTAAAAGCCGACTTGTACTAATCACAAAAGAAAGATATTTCGGGATTTAAACCAGTTTGGATTGGTATGTGTTGGGGAAATGGAAGGGGGGAAATGTATCTTTTTCTTCTTCAAGGTCAAATGATGTTGTTTTCTTTTCCTCTTCTTTTCATATCGAATCGAACTAGTTGAAACTGCCGGCAAGGGTTTTTCCCATTTGCCTTATCAAATTGGTATTTGTGTTTCCACTTGTGTCCGCTGATGAAATGTATCTTGATCGGACAGAAAACTTTTGGAAACGATTTGGACTTTGTGCGTCACCTGTTGCACGTCATTTGCACGACATTGTTAATTAACGAGTTGTGTTTCTTCTTTCTCCATTCGAGTGGGAAAGAAGTTTAGCGATGTCGCCAAGCTGCCGCTGAAGTTGGACAGGTTTCGCTTAATGAGAGGGTAAACGATGAGGCTGTGAATCAGCATCTTTCGGGGATCAGCAGCAGCTGTTGGCAACAGTCGGCGATTCGCCGGAATTTCAATACATTTAAGAAGTGGGAGTTCCAACTTATAAATATACCAATAATAATTAAAGTGCAGGCAGATGAAATTTGCACACTTAATCAGCACATTAATGTTAATTCCAAAGGCGCGTGGCTTTTGGCATTTCTCTTGATGGCCATGGCCTTACACACACACACACATACCTCTCTTCCTACTTCTTGTGCCACTTGCCACTGATATCATGCCACAAACAGGCGGCACAGAGTCAGAGGCCGCTCGGCTTTATCAGTGCCAGCAAATCTGCGCAAACAACAAATATATGCCAAGTGTATACAAAAGATATATATGTACGTATGTCTGTATATGTATACTTAGTATATAGTGGTGATATCTGGCCAGTCGTATATCTTATCTATCATGACATGCATGTCAGCATTTAAACGACGCATTAACCATAAGCCAAAGCAGACCCAATGACTAACTAACCAACCAAACAAATGACTATATGTATGTATGTATGAAAATATGAAACTTCATATTGGGCAGGCACAAAGGAAGTGCCAGGGGCAGGGCCAGGCACAGGGACAGGGTAATGGCCCAGAAAATACTTTTTGGCATGCAGCAGGCAACGTTTAACTACTTAAAAAGCCAAGCACATCGACTACATACTCAAGTTAAAGCTGCGTACACAATTCGCCAGCAATTACCAAAAATACAGAAAGGACATCAATCTACTGGATGGTCACTTAACCCAAAGTGACAAATGTATACACTGCAAAACGAAGAGGAAATTAAGCTTGCCACTAACTTAAACAGGTTCTAACTCATAACTTGTGTTATGTTTTATATAGATAATAATCCAAAACATTGGGCACGTTCCAGATTACCTTGAAATCTATATGAAATATATAAAGTTAAAACCGAAGAGATAATGTACAGTCGAGTCTCGATAATTCGTACCCCGCCACAATACTTCGTAGGAACCTGCTGCTCCCTTGAAAAAACTTCGACCCTTGGGAACCCGATAAATGGAAAACATCTGTAATTCGTAAAAAATTGTGTTCCCTTGCCATTTTATCGAGACTCGACTGTAGTTATTTTACGGTACACAATATTGGTTGTTGGAGGATTTCTACGTTTACATCCACTCTCATTGTTCGATAAAATTTTTAGAAGTAAGATTCAACAGTTCGGTTATTTTATTTAATTGTTTTAATATAGTTTCAGCTTTGAGAAGTTTTTCTAAGAAAATGAACAAATCGAGAAACCTCTTTGGTATAATTCAAAACCAGTTGCAGAAGGTTTGAGTCCACGAAACTCTCAAAGACCTAAGCTAGTGTAAGCTCGCTTCATGATCCGCAAACGATATATCCCAACCATAACCTAAAAGATAGAAATCTCTACAAGGCTCTTTGGAACAGTCAAAGTTCTATGTGGAGCGATAAACCCAACCTTACCTAATCTGACACATTCCAGAAGTGTGTCGAAACGTTTTGTCACACATTTTTATCAAAAATGGATTTACTTTAGACGAAATCATCGAATAGACTCAAATTTGTAAGGGTATTCAGAGCAATTGCAGTTAGTTGGAGCCGATATATTAAAATTCTAAACAGAGCGCATAATTTGGATTGTTTATTTTTCGGTTTTACTGATTGATTTGTAGCCTGCCTCTTGGCCCGACCTAGTCTATGTGTGTGTGTGTGTGTGTTTGAGGTGGTCTTCTACACACGCCCACCAAATCTCACCTAGTTGTTGTGGGTTTCTGATTTGTGAAACGTATCGCATTGCTCTTCCTTTTCTTTTTTTGTGCTGTTGTTGGTTTTTTGTTGACTTGGGTGAATTGTGAAGTTTGGTTTACTTTTGGTTTTTTCTCTCTCTCTCTGTCTTTGTTTACCCATCATCAGCTGCTGTGTTTGGCTTGTTTTTGTCTGTAGTGTTATTGGGCCTGCTGCCTAGTGCAATAATAATTTCGGTTTACGATCTCAACGTATGGGGATTGTTATTGTTATTGGTGTTGTTATTATGCTACATTTTGAATGATTACGCATTTTATAGACGCAAAACGTACAACTTTGCGTGATACGCCTTTCTTATTAATTAATAATTTGCCAGTGCTGGCTCCTCGACTTTGTTGTTGTTTTTACCCCCTTTGGGTATATTATTGCGAAATTGATTGGGTAAATGTTGAGGTCGTCGGGGTTTTTTTTCGGGACATTTCATCATAAATAAATGGCAAAATGTTGTGACTGTTTAAATGAGTACAGAGGCAATATATTGTGAGTGATTGATTGATAATAATATAATCGAAAAACATTCAAGTTTTTGCGTGTTACACACACAGAAAATCGCCAAATAAAAGTATATAACAGGCAGAACAAGCTAAAAGGTACATATATCTCATATATTCAGAATTAGTAACGATCTAGTTGACTATGTCGTTCTGTCAGTCCGTTTCCACGTCATATGTAGTCTTATTATATATATAGTCCATCGATTGATAGTTTTCAGAACTAGTTATGCAGTTTACGAATAGGAAGTATAACAAATATATATATTTGACTGACTGACAATCGCTTAAACAGCAAGGAAGTCATTGGTTTTTAACTGAAGCCTTGTCGGACTGTTTATATTGAAGTACAATTAAGTACTTATCCGATCCGGCTAAGTCCTAAATAAACAGTTCGCTGTATTCTTGAAATTCTAAGACAAGTTGATTAAGACGGACAGACGGACATGGCCTTATATATTCGTGATTATCAAAAATAAATTTACTTTATGTATTCTATATATTAATTAAAGAAGGTATCGATACAAACGTTTTTTGTCTCGAAATAAAGACAAACAGACCTGTTTGTCTTGTAACTGTAGACCTACAGTTTTCCTCTATTCCATTTCGAAAGGGGCATAGTCGGCAGGACACGTGGAAAGTGTTGCCTTTGTATAATTGGGTGTCATCCTAAATGTAACAACAAAATATAACGATGGATTCCTTTCGTCAAATAGAAGACAAACCAATCCGTTTCTGGTCTGACGATCAGGTCAAGAGGTGACAGTTCTAGTCTGAATGCTGTTGCCCAGCAGAATGAAGGCCAATTGACTCTCATGGGTTTTTAGCCTAACATACAATTCACATTATATGTTAGCTTGTGTTTTTTTAGGCCTTCAGCTCATATAGTCTAGGATCATATGTACATATTCACAGAGTAACTAGTTTCATTGGAATATAATGTGCGAGTTGAGCTATTGTCTTAAATATGAATGTACAGGTTTATGTTTTTTAAATATTCTAGGTTTTCCAGTATGTTAGGAGGTGTGGGGTTTGGGAGACATTGCAGTGGGTTTATATTTTGGAATATTGTGTATCTTTGTGTTTTCAATAATTTGCAGGTGACGAGTATGTGTATTGAAATGTTTTGGTTGCAGTAAGGGCATACACGAAATAGGATTTGTGGGTGGTTTTTGTGTGACCGAGTCTAAGTCTAGTGTTAGCGAAAGGGAAGTCTTTGAATATGTGTTATATTTCTCGTACCAGGTAGAGCTAGGTGAAAAATGTGTTTGTACCTTAAGTAATCTGTTTTTTTGATTTATTTCAGTATGTCCTTTATGTTGTCTTTGGCTAAAAGCGTTTATTTAGCTGCGTTTTTGTGTTGCGTTGTCTGCTTTCTCGTTTCCTGCAATTCCTACATGCCCTGGTATCCAGTAGTTTGAATTTTGTAGTATTCACTGTTGTTTGTCTAACTTATGGCGTCTATAGCGGATAAGGAATCCGAGCATATGCAATTGTTTTTAAAAATATCTATGGCTTCGGCGATTGCGATTATTTCGGCAGAGAAAACAGATTTGTAGTGTGTCAAAAGGATTGCCTTGATAGGTGTTGTGTCATATGTTATCCACATTTAAGTTTGAGCTTTATTAAAAGAAAGTTTTCTTAAAAAAACTAACAAAAAGTGTGAGCTTAAAAATCATTGAAAAGTTCGCAGTCCTCGGTAGATGAGTTGTGCGCAGTCATTGAGTCAACTGAACAACGAGGCACCGGGCTCGAATCCCAGGCTAGTGTATGGATGTAGTTTTCGTCTAAGCCGAAGGCCTTGTAAAATATCTTTAGGTTGATAGTTTTCAACTATATCCTATACTTTAATAATACAGATTAAAAAGTTCATTAAATACATTATACTAACTAAATTTTAGCGATATTTACTAGCCGTGATAACGATGACCTTTAGACCTCCTTTTGTAAATGTAAGTAAGATCAATCATCCTGCTTTATGATTGTCGTCCTGGTTGGAACTGAATTGTGGATAGTGATAAAGGAAGAGATGGATTTAAGGAATCATTGACTTCAACTTTAATTTTGTTAGCCTTCAGACTTTTTGGAAATGAATCAATATGAACATCTAAAACTATCGATAATGAGATTGAATAAAATTGAATTGTCTGTACTTGTAAAACCGGAAACCATGTGAGTGCTTTGGCGCTGTAACCATAAGAGGTCCGACTATTTTGTTTAGTATTCTTTTAATGTTTGCAAGTTAAACACGTGCATTAGCCATAGAAGCTACCTGCCGTACATGGGTTTTCGTTTAACTGTTAGAAACCCATTAAGATCGACGACAATGGGCCACGTTGTTAATAGTTGCTTATGCGCAGTTACAGTTTACCGCCTTATGAAACTTCTCGCCAGCCATGTTGGTTATCTAATGATTTTTCATTTTGTGCATTTTCTGGTTATTTGCATTTCAGTTTTCTATTGTCTTGTTGGCTTGCTCCGCTATTTACTGTGACCACTAATTGCATATGCTCCAAGCAAACAACGTGCGCAGTAATAATCGAACTGCAACCGAAACGGGGGCCAGAGCAGGGAGCAGAATGCTGCCCGTCCAGGGCAGGCTCCTGCCCTCCCCTCTGGGGCCTAATCATAGACATTTGATCGACACATCGACAAGGGGGCGCCACGGCAATAAATAAATTTAAGAAATTACAGCAACTGCAATCGGGCATTATCATTCGAATGCATCACATGGCCGAATCGTAGCCATTAGCAGCAGCGGGATTAACTTTATAGCTTTCTGCGTGTGTGTTTTGAACCTTATCGGAGAGTTATAATCTGAATGTGCTCAAATCCCAGAATCGGGCTAGAAAGAGGGAGAGCGCGGTAGAGGGAGATGGCGACAAAGATTAAAGCGGAAATAGTTGTTTTCCCAGAGAATCGTCCAACCATTATGAAAATTGTCTGAATGGAAAAATCAGATTTCAATTAAATTTTTAAATTGCTTAGAATGGCCGTAGGCAGTGTGTTTGAATACATTTTAATTGAAATTTAGAATTGAAAGTAATGAAATCTTTACAAATTTCAATGCCTAGTTCATTGACATCGATTCGGTTTGACGGCGATTTTTGAGTGGACGACTGCTACAACTGCCGCAATTATGTGATAAAAAGTCAAGGTCGCTGTCATTTGTAGCTGTTGTTAGAGATAAGAAATGTGGACTCATCAAGCTTCAAGTTGATAAGAGCCCAAACGCAAACATGTGAGGCCAAGGCAAGAAGACATTAACAGAAAGAGAGAGAGAGAGAGAGAAGAGGAAGAGGAATGCGTGACAAAGACCATCAAATTGAAAGAAGGAAAAATTTCGAAAATTTAATGGTTCATAATTTGAAATGATATTGGCAAACGATTCGCTTTAGAAATTTATGAAATTTATTCAAGTCTTTTGATATGTAGAAATCGTTTCGATTCATTCATAAAGAATTTCATTTGTTTGCGTTTCTTGCCAATCTCCATAGAGCTTATTAACTAGATAAGAGTTGGTTAATGTGCTTCGATTTGCTTTTGTATTCTTCACATAATAAATTTAATCAAAGACTAATGCTAACAATTGGATTTTACGGTTCATTTTTTAAGTTAAACACATTCACTATTTACACTTTGAGAAATTTTAAAGATGTCGAAGAAGAAACTTAAGGTCAGATAATAAATGTGGGCTTAGCTTTTTTTTTAACCTTTTAATCATAAGGCTGAACCTGATACAGTTTTATATGGATTGGGATTCATATGATTATGATTGAAAAGTAAAAAATTCTAAGCCCAATTTCATTGACCTACCTAAAGATTCTTCTTTGACAACTTTGAAGTTGTTTAGTTCAATTTATTTATTTTCCTCTAGGAAACTTTGCCCCTTGTATCCTTTCCTAAATCCCTATGTGACAAAGGTTTTATACACTTCGTTAGTTCGCCCTACTCTAGAATATTGCTCGCCAGTGTGGAACCCTCAACATGATGTTTATCAGCGTAGTATTGAATCGGTACAGAAGCAATTCCTTAAGTTCGCGTTACGCGTTCTTAATCGGGACCCGAGTCTTCGCCTACCTTCTTATTGTGACAGACTTCTTCTTATTAATCTTCCTTCACTTTACAACCGTAGGCTCGTATTAGGCATTCTCTTTCTCCATAAACTACTCAAAACTTTTTAATCTTTTTTCCTATTCACCTTAATAGATGTCTGACTAACTACTCCCTTCAGGAACCTTTTCATGTTCATTGCCAATCTTTTAACAACCTTTCTCATCTTATTTCTCCTCATCTTTCCGTCACTTCTCTTCGCGCTATACTTTTTAATTATCTACAGCGAAACCACTGAAAATATTCAGGACTGGATTGGCTGCAACTCAGCCCTGACCACATTGGCTGTGAATAGGGGCATAGCTGGCACCTTGTTGCAAATAAAACACCTCTACCGGGTCGGGGATGTTTAAAGCTAAGCTACATTTTTCAATTAATTATTATCTGTACTTTAGCTTAAGCTTTTTCGTCGACTGCTGGGTTAGTTGACGTAAATAAATAAATAAAATTTGGCCATAGATAATGCTGCCATTAGTTTTCTTGTTTATGTGACATTCTAAAATATGTTTATATTGAATTCTTGGACTGCCTTTGATATACTTTTGGGGACAAAGTCCGATTCATTTAGCAGGTCTAAAGAGGTTTAAAGGTCTAAAGTTGGGATTTCTATTATCGCTTAGTTACATACTTTTTCCAATATCCGACATCCAAAATGTCACGATATTTGGCGTTTATTCAAAATGTGAGCAAAATATTTAATTAATGGATTATTCCTTAGAAGAGTCCTAAAATTTATCTTAAAACTTTGTTTGTTCTTAAAGAAAAAGAAGGCGAATTAATCACTTCGAATTATTTTATACAGCTTAAACGGATAACACTTGATTTTTCTGAATAAACGACAAATAAATTTGCATTTCTCATTTCTCGATATTTAATAATAAAGTTTTCTCTCCTTTTTACTAATATTATACGTTGTGATAATAGGTATAATCGAACTTGGGGCGTGTCCTTCGACTTGAAAGTGGAGCAACATGAAACACGGTGAAAAAATTGGCTTTATGTTTCATTGTTTATATATTTTTTCTTGTCTGAATCATTTTGATTTATTTTCTAGACCAATTTAAGGTTCATTCGAGCTTTAAGTTTTCCCTAGTTGAACCTTTTTTTCCGTTTTCAGCAAAATTCGCCAATTTCAAATCTTTTATGAAAAGTAATAAATTATACTCTTGTTTCGTGTTTTTTTTTTCCCCTCTTGTGGTTTTTTTGTGTCTTGTATGTTATGCTAATTTTGCATATTTCTGTCGGACGTTCATAAATAGTCTAATGATGTTACTTTGACTGCTGGTTCCATTAATCAACTCTGTCATTCGTATACATTTTGTTTTGGGTAGATTTGGGTTTTTGCTGGCGGATGTACGAACATTTGTAATTTTGTTATTGTTTGTTATCGCTAGTTATTTTGTTTCTCTTCTTTCTATATTTTGGCAATTCGAAGGCGCGGCAACATGAAAACTTTTGCGGATATGTATTTGCCTTAGGGTTTTTCCACCGAATATTGAACAATCGGCGAATCAAATTTTGAACATCAAGTTGAAATTGAAATAATAGTTTTTCATTGGAATTCCAATTTCGAACCAATACAAACAACTTCAATTGAAATGAAATTAATTTGATTTTTTCTCTCTCTCTCTCGTGTGTTATTGCAGATTTGACTTTAGAAAATGGCTTCATCTCCAAATAGTGCTGCTCCGCCCGTTTTATGGCGTGCCCGACGCAAAATTGGTAAGTGCACAAAGAAAACTAACATATATTAAGAAAACTATATATGTAAAACTATAGATAAGTCCGATTATAACATTTTAATTAGAGTCGCCTTAAAAGAAGTCAATCCTAAGAGCATTTACCTTTTGACTTACAGAATTATTTACAAATTCTTGGCACAGTGTAAAGGTTATTGAAAAATCTTCTAGTACATTAATTTCCAGAAAAAATTGATTGAAAATTGTGGCATTTAAAAGTTCAATGTCTTCGAATTGAAAGTCCTTCACACTGTTTTCCTGTGTGCATAATCCTTGGCATTGTTTTTAGCTCGTTTACAGAGAAAGACGACGACAAAGACAAAGACCGTGCAAAATGATTGCCATTTGTCTGATTTGTTACTTTATTCTTTATGCTCTTTTTTTGCAGTTGTTGTTGTTGTTGTTGCCTTGCCTGTTGAGCCTTTTCCAGTCATTAGCGAGATGTTTGCCATCAAATATTAATGTGCAGACACAAAGATAAGTACGCTGATGTCTGGTCCATGGTACAACGGTCGAATATTAAACTCAATTGAGGACTGTTACCTTTGAAATACATTTGTAATTGACAGCGAAAAGTGTTTTGAATATTTAATGGGTTTTCTCTTGAACAGAATGTATTTTCAACTTTCTGCAATCGACGGCAATCAAATTGAAGATAAACAATAAAGCATTAAGCCGAATGATATAATAAACTGCTTGAATGTATGTATGTATTGTTCTCTAGTGAAAACTATGTGGCAACTGGCGGCGAGGGGTCTGGAGTTAGGCCAAAACTTGTGATACGGCAAAACAATCACATAAAGTTTTAATTAATTTCAAACAAACGGCCAAACAAACAGCGGGGCAAACAAACAAGCCAACCAACCAACCAACCATTCGAGTGGCTAGAGAACTTTACACAATTTATGGTTGTCGTCGCGTGGCAAGTACAGTAAAGCCAGGCTAAAATCGCTTTGTAATGGAGTCGAGACAAAAATGTCTTATAGCAGACTGTCGCACGCTTTGTCAACACATTCAGGGGCAGGAAGCCAAAGTTGTTAGAGTGATAAGACACACACACACACAGACACACAGACACAAACACTGCATTTGCAAGTGCAGACAAGCTCAAACGTTTGCACTCACACTGACATTTCCGTTTCCGCTTTGGCATGAGCTAAACAAATTTGAGTCAACATTTTGTATCTCGCTCTTCTACTACCGGCGACTTGGCAATGAGCAAAAGTTAAAGCCAATATCGTAAATGGCTTAACAAGCTTTTTGCAAAGTCAAAAAGCTTTTGCTTTGCATGACAAAAGTTTATCGAAAAGTTTATCACATTCTTTTGAGAGACACCTCAACTAACGGTGCATTTTGAGTCATTCCCCCGAAAATTTGAACTTATATTTACTTAACTAAAACTACCAAGCAGGATATGATGTGGTTAAAAATTTTCCGAGTATTATCCGGAATGCTATTAGTTTAGCTGACGCACATTGCGTATACGTAATTTCTATTGGGAATTTCATTCGCCATATCCACACAGGGATTTCTAATTCTAATCAAAAAACCATCTACGAAAGTTAAGTATTATTGAGTTATTTTGAAAAATGATTAGAAAACGAAACACTTTGGATTTCAAAACCAGACTTACATATATGGGATGTCTATGAAGATGTTTCGATGGCATAAGATTTACTAGCTGATAAGCTAATACGTATACGCCCGGTGTGCCAGTTGGATTCAGGATCATCAAATTCAGAACCATTTTCAGATGATTATAATAAAGATGTGAATAATGACAAAAGTTTTTTATGATATAACAAACAGTGATAAGGGCTCAAAACTTACGAAACAGCTGGAAAATAGTGTAACGAGGCGTTTAGATGTGTTTAGACAAGTGATAGTTCCCAGATAGCTCTCCAATTTAAGTCTTATCAAGTCGGAGCCATTTCTTTTGGTGATCTTTATATCGTATTTACAACATTTGATCGACCAAAAGCTTATCCAAAGCATTTCACTTGTTGCACAAAGCTCGTTTTGCCGTTTTCTTCATTAGGGCCAACAATTAGGGCCATGGCCAAGTTGAAAGCAACAAAAGCAATGTAAATCACACATACATACGCACCAATACATACATACAAACACAATACATACATACATACATATGTACGTATGTGGTTTTGCTAGAGCTGATAAGAAAATCTGACGCTATCAACGAGTCAACCACGAATATATGTATGTATGTACACGAATGCGAATACGACTGCATATGAAATGAGAGAATAAAAACTATTACTAAAAGGAATAAACAAAGTTAAAAGTGACCAAGAACAAGAAAGAAACACAGGCGGAGAGCAAGAGCAAGAGCTCGAACAACATCAACACGGGGGAAAAGGGTAGAGATAGAGCGCCCTGTTCCCTCTCACCAAAGTTCAGTGCTTTTGCTTTGTTTATTTTAGGCGAACTCGCCGCAAACTGTCGCCGCCGCCGCCAACGCAGCGAATATGGCTGAGATACTTTTGTATTTCTTTTCAGTATCGCTCAGATATTCAATGTGTACGGACGCGAACGAACGCGACGACAAAAGCGGCCCGAGATCGAAACGAATAATAAGAAAAATACAATATAATATAAATTGCACTTCAATTGGAAACTAAATGAGATATTAAAATCAAATTTCCTTTATAATATTATACAATACTCGGGCAGAGTTTTGCGGCGCGTGCAACAAGAAAAGAAATGGCAAAAAGTATCTTGAAGATGTGTGAGCGGTCTTGAGGTCTTCTGCAAAAAAGCCAATGAAACGTTTTGCGATCAACGGTCGCGTGCTCAATTCTTCTTCTGCTGTCGTTCTGTACATACATATCTACACATGTGCGTGTGTGTGTGTGTGAGTGAGAGTGTGAGTGTCTGTGCCAAGGTGTGAAAATATCTTACGCGATATAAGAAAAAAAGTGTGCATATGTATATGTATTTATAAAAGTGCCGAGTGCTCGTGTTACAATTATCGAAAATCAAATAATAGGCATAACGCCTCAAAAAGGCAAAAAAAAAGAAGAAAATCATTATAATAATACAAGATTTTAGAGTAGATGCTAAAAATTAAAGCAAATAAATCAGAACAAAAGTGAGCACATACATACAAAAGTATCTATACATATGAATATAGGAATATATGTACTTGGATAGCATTTATAGAAACCTATAGATGCAATTTAAAGTTGCAGCACAAGATGAGAAAAGAAATACATAGAGCGAATGAGAGCCGCGGAGAGAGAGGAGAGTTGATGCTTATTCTTTGCCTTCGCAGCTGATCAGCCCCCATTGAGTTGGGTTTGCGGCGTTGCCAGCTTGTTTTTGCTTATCTCGATGACTATGGCATTGCCTTTTTGACACATAAGAACAGTGGCCCGACTATAAGGGGGAACACCACTCCACCGGTGATTAAATCCCCAACCACCTCAACACCTTTCAAGTGCATACAAAATGTTGTCAAAGAAATTCCCCTCCCTTTTTCCCACTTCTCTTGCTGAGAATACTGAGATGAATGAAACGGAAAGTTAAATTTCATTCTTGCATCTAAATTACCGTTACTCTTTTCATAAATGTGACCTAGCCTAGATCTTCTGTCTATGAAGATCTGCTTATCTTGTGAAATCATGTTGAATTGGGAACCAAGAGTATTTGAAATGTTTGAAAACTTATTGAAGGGGGCCCCTTTTGGATTGAAAGCAAACATATGCACATCCGCCACTGAATTTCCCTTACATACATATATACACATTGTTTATATTATTATATGTATTAGTAAGTCGTTGCGGCGAATTTAAAGTAGCGTCCAAGCGTGCAAAAACAATGCGAAGTGAAAACAACAATAAAATGTTATACAATTTAATTATGATTATTGTTATTTATGATATAGTAGAGCATATCATAATTTTCGTTTGTTTTATTAAACTCTAGAGGAAACTGCGTGCTTTATTATTCGAAGGTTTTCCAAGAGAGATAGCGAGAGTGTGTGACCAAGAGAGAACGAGTGCGAGAGAGAGAGAGACAAGGAAGAAGGGAAAGAGAATGCGCAACGCATTTACGATAAGCTGTCTGGGCAGCCTACCACATACACACTCTTCTTGACCCTCCTTCCCCCAACCCCCAACGGCGGCCACACGACTTTAGACAATGTGTTCCCTGTCCTATTGCCCTCTCCTCCACACCACCCCCCTTACTTTACCCTTGGTTGTCTAGGTTACAGACAGGTGTGCGGTCGCTCGGTGCGTTCATTGAGTTCAATTCGCTTTGTTGTCACTTTGTTGTTGTTGTTGTTGTTGTTGTTGGCGGTGGTGGTGCTGCTGCTCTTTTATCAAGAGAACAGCAAACATACAAAACATACATATATTTGTATGTGTGAGATGTGTAGGTGTATTGGTGCCTGACAAGTTTAGTCATTAAGTCTTTTACTTTTGGTCTGCTTGTTGCTTGTTTCTGTTGTTGTTGTAACGGAAATGATTTTGTCGCATTTTGTTTTGTTGTGTTTGCTATAGTTTTGTGTACAAATACACACAAACATTCACCAGAAACATACACACCACACACACACACACCATCCATCGACAAACAGTTGTTGCTGTCGGTTTTTGCGGTTGACTTGAACCAAGTTTTAAATTTCATTTCCAATACCCTCTACACGAAAGAAGCTCTAATGGGAGTCAATGCTCCATAGTCAAATTTGCTAAGAATCAATCGAAAGTACTTGATATTCTATATAGTAAAGGGTATAGGGTATATAGGGTATTTTCAAGTCTATCATTTTAAATTTCTACCAAGTTTAATGCAACTTTGGTCTTCACTTTTAAAAGAACTTAGATAAAAGTAAACGTTTATCAACAATGACTAAAAATATTCCTAGTACATATAGTGAATTTTCAATGCAATTTCAGTTTATTTTACCTTTCATTTGTGACTAACTTTTCCTTCGAATATCTGTTATTAGTAGATTCATATATGTATATAGTTCAAAATATTTACAGACTTTGCCAAAATATATTCTTAAGTTTCAAGTTAAAGACTCTAACGTCGCATAGTGAAAATTATGGAAAACTGAGCCAAAGCCTAACTGAAGCAGAATCCCGTCAACCTAGTAGACCAAAGCGAATCACAATTCGCGTATCCACTTGGATCTGTCTTTCTATAGTCTGGCGATTGGCTGATTATTATCGTCATTTATCGATATATCTGATTATTAGAGTTTTCTCATACATATACATATGTATAACTATGTAAGTTTAGTTGATAGATCCAGCATGTAGGGACATGATATCCTCAAACATCCCTCCACAGTCATAGCCGATGGCATCCTCTCAAATTGTGTATTAAACAAATTAGTTAATAGAACTAAAGACATAGATTATGCTTGATACATAGTCCGCATAGAAAAAAAACACATAAAGCTGGTCGGAACCTAATTCAAAATTTCGCAAATCAAACAGCGTCCCACTCGCAGTTAGTCGCAGGTTTTAGCTCACCCACTCGACTTGTTGTTTATGATTGTCATTATCACAAGGAATTACCATTGTTATCCAGCTAAATCTAGTCATTACTCACACCGGCGCACCCAAGAGCAGAATATACATATGAATTTTGGAAGAACTGTGAAAGTGTGCACTATCAGGGCTCGTGCTTAAGTGTGTGTGTGTGTGTGTGCGTAGATGCTGATAATACACCTTTTTGTGCTAGCCTCTAGAATGTCAGCTGGTTTGGTGGTATTACGATTATCATTATTCCATTCCTTTTAGACTTTGCCTTGCTATCAGTCAGAATGAGTTTGCGGTCAAAACAATGCCGTCAGTTGGCCAAAATAGCAGCCACTGGTCATTGCTGGTGGCTATCGCTGTCTAATCAATTGAAATTACGCGACTTCTTGCAAATATGTGAAATGCTAAATAGTACAAATTGTACTAGAACAAGTAAATAGCGTAGCCAAAATCATTTTGGACCATCAAGTCCAAATGTATGTAGTTGTCTCAAACGCACTTGTATCGTATTAGATTCTTCTGGCCAAGCACGTATCTCTATGATTCAATAAAGCCAACATGGTCGCCTTGTTGTCCAAATGGCTCTTGAAAAAGGGCAATCTCATTTTGGCTGTGACTAGGTGTGTGTGTGGGTCTCTCTCTGTGTGTTTGTGTGTCAGCATCTTCCTAATAACTGGCCATCTTGCGTCTGCTAAACAACTTCAACCAGACCAGACCGTATAAGTGCAACCGTACATAATCCATATAATGTATATAAGTATATTGCAAAAGAGATCTCAAGTTGATTGCATGGCCAAGTTACATGGATACATATATGGTAATTATACCAGATGCAGAAGGTGGGAGGGAGCTGACTTGCTTGATGGAGGTTGATGGCTTCCTGCTGCCCACATTTGGTCTTTTGTTTCGTTCATTTTGGCCTGGTGCGGTGCGGTTCGGTTCGGTAGATGAGGGGGCCTTCAATGTGGGTTAACAGTTCTTGGATGGATTCCAAAACCAAAGTGAAGACAAAAGCCGGATTAGTTGCGGCGAAGATATGACGTCAAACATCGATCGTTAAATATAATCGTATGTTAATTATTTAATAGTTGCCCCCTGCCCCTCCTCCAGCCTACCTCCTACCTATGGATCGATTTCGCTCATAAAGTCTTTGAACTTGAGTTGATTTACTTCTTGTTCTCATAAATTGCTGGCGTGCTTGTTGTTTGACACCTTTGTTTTGGATGTTTTGTTTCCGAATCTGTTGTACAATTTCATTTTGTTTTTGTTTTCATTTTTTGTATTTTATTGTTGGGGAATACCAAACAGCTGTTGTTGTTGCCGAGGCACGTGGCACTTGCTATTGGGCCATTTAGTTGTAGTATTTGTTGATTTCAAATATATATACAAGAATATATATATCAACAATTCTTCTATGTGTTGATTTATTTAATTTGCATCTTGTTTATGGCCCAAATGAGACCAAAAGGCTGAGAGAGGAGACCGAGAGAGAAAGAGATTATTTGCTGCTGCTTGCCAAACTCGTTTATATCATGTGCCAAAATCAAAAAGAAACACAGAAACAACTGCAAATTGCATTTTTAAATAAATTACATAAATATTCCAATCGACCTGTTAAAGAAGATTGTTTTTTTCTTTCGTTTCTCAAATTTATACAAGAATGAAATGTGTTTGAGATATATGAACAAGTATATATCGATAAAGTGTATTATTATCTTAATGTTGAAATCAAATTTATGCCAGATTAAATTAACTGCATTTTGAGAAATGCATCCATCAATCGAAATAATTTGAAACCGTAACTGAAACAATTTTTAATTTAGTACATTGAATTCGATTCTCCAACATAAAAGTCGTTTCTGTTCTTGGAAACCCAAAGGTAATTCCGAAAAGATAAATTCATTAGCAATTCAAAAAGTCTTCAGTTGCTTAAGATAGGTAAAAATTAAAACTGCTGATGAAAGGCAATCAGATTTACTAGGAACAATCTCTTTATAATATTATTAGTTCAATTTAAAGCCCTTTGTAGATATATTTTTGGAATTCGTGGCAATGAGTTTTAATATATGTATAGTTCTGTTTTTGGCTAGACTCGACTTCGGAATGTTCTTTTAATTTGCTTTAGCTGTTTGTTTTTTAAGTTTATGTCCATCATATGATAAAATCATATGACGCTATAGCTTTTTATCTTACACAATGGCATCTTTTTATACCATACACCCATAGGGTGAAATGGTATATTAAAGTCGCCAAAATGTATGTAACAGGCAGAAGGAAGCTTTTCCGACCCCATAAAGTATATATATTCTTGATCAGTATCAACAGCCGAGTCGATATAGACATGTCTGTCCGTCCGTCCGTCCGTCTGTCCGTATGAACACGTAGATCTCAGAGACTATAAGAGCTAGAGTCACCAAATTTGGTACGTAGACTCGTGTATTACCTACGGTGATCAAGTTTATTTCAAATTTTTGCCACGCCCCCCTCCGCCCACGAAATTTAAACAAATTTGATTTTCTTAAAGACTATAATAGCTAAAGACATCAAATTTAGTATGATTAATCCTTTAGTAAGCGCGCACAAATTTGTTGCAAAAAAAATTTGCTACGCCCCCCTCCGCCCACGAAATTTAAACAAATTTAATTTTCTTAAAGACTATAATAGCTTGAGGCACCAAAATTTGGTATGTGTATTTGTTTAATAAATGCGCTCATATTGTATATGCAACGATTTTGCCACGCCCCTTTCCGCCCCCGTAATTTAGAAAAACTCGATTATCTCACGTAATTTTCTACCTTTTGTAATCAAATTTGGCACACTTGAATTTGATACTAATACCCAGCAAAACACCAAATTTGATCAAAATCGGACAAAAAACAACCAAGTTATGCATATAAACGTTTTTCCATAAGGCCGAAGTTGGTCGTTGGCTGGTGGGGGCGCTAGGGTGCTCGTATACTTGAGTGAGGGAGATTCTTAGATATGCTTGTAATAAAAAGCATGTGAAAATGCATTTGTTTAATAAATTTAAAATATTTGCTTTACTGGTGTATGGTATACCTAAGTCGGCGAGACGACTTACTTACTTAATTTTTTAATTCTTTATTCATAAAATGTATAAAATATTGGCCGACTTTTGGCCATGTATATATTTATTAACGGCTCGTTCACGGTTTGATGTCTGAAGGCTACGTGAGGAAGAGCATATGTAAACAGAATTAAATGTTTCATATATACCACACGATATACAAATTGATATGTATATAGTCTCTCGTCTATTAATTAATGTGAGTCAGACAACATTTGCATTGTTTGATCATTAATAAAATTGGTTAAATTGCAATCAAGAGAGCTCTGGGAAATCCGTGTGATGGGGCGGGAGGGATCAAAATTTGTCAGTGAGTCACTCAAATGGCATTTCTCGGTTGGAGTGGGTAGCAGCGGAAAATTCAACGGAAGACGTTAAAGTGAAGGAGGAGGAAAGGTGACCCCAATTGCTCACACACACACACAAAAGCTTTTCGCTTGCGTCATAAATCGATGAAAAATGTGTGCCAAATGGGACATTAAAATGTAAAATCGCTCGATCAGAAGGAAAACGTCTGCTGCCCACACGTCGTCGACGCCGACCCGCACTTTCCGTTCAGTGAGTGAGAGGGTGGCAAGTCCGCCTTCTGTTGTCGTCATCACTTGTCTCCCTCTCTCTCTCTCTCTGTCTTCATATGGAAGCATTTGGCTTGTTTCCTATGTTTCTCTTTGCCAATTCGCCGCAAAAAGTGACGCGCGCAGCTTTTTGTCGCCCCCGCTTATCAACTTAATTTGCCCAATTCTCACTTGCTGTCGCACTTTACACATTCCGTCTCCCTCTACCTCATATATATACAAACACACACACACACACAAACATACGTCTTCATTTCGTGTAGTATCGAAAATGGTTAATTAATATGCATTAATAATATATACATTGGCCATATATTCTAATTTTTTTTGTTGGTTTTTGGTATTTCATTAATTTGTGTCTTCTTATACCGTGTACTCGTAGATGTTGGGGGCATATTTAGTTGGCTCTGTATAAGTTATGAAAAGGAAGAGGATATTGAATTCCTAGTTACTTTCAAAAGTTACACTTATGTATAGGACTGATCCTTAGACAGAAAGAGACAAATTGAATAAATTTTCAGGAATTTCAGTTTCAGCTGACATACGCGGCGTATGCGTAATTTTGGAATGACAAACCCTAAGAGCAATATGAAATTTTAGTTTCTATTGTCAGTGGAATACTCTCTTATTGCATTCGTTACTTGTTAGGGGGTATCTCGAAGTCAGTGCCCCGATTTAACCTATACAGATTTGATATGTTGTATGAGGCCCATAGACATTCATTATCATCATTCAACTTGGGCATTTTCTGCATCTTTCTGCTCACTACTGTTTGTTTTATTTATTTATATTTTTCCCCCTTTTTGTGTTTTTACTGTTGTTGTTGTTGTTGTTATTGTTGTGGAAGCTGTTGCTGTCATTATTATTGTTGTTGTTGTTGTTGCTGGTGTATTCGTGTTTCGCTTGTTTAGATTAAGTTTTGCTTCGTGCTCGCGTGCTTTGAGCTTGTGGAAAATTTTCCAACGCTCTATAAGTATATAGAATTAAAATTGATTCTAAATAGGCGAGAGAGAGACAGAGAGGGAGACAGAGCGGGAGAGGACAAGAGTGAGGTCGTTGGTGAGGTTTGACCAGCGACGCGCGACCTGGCGCCTGCTTAAACGATTTGTTGTTGTTCTAGGCGATTGCACTTTATTTGTTGTTGTTGCCTTTGTTTTAATTACCCAAAGGGGCAATTGCAATTATAGTTGGATGCCCTAAGACCTAATAATAGTAATATAAGCCATTTGGGATCCATGGAATTTTCATAACTACCCATTACTACTTACAAAGAAAGGAAACTATATTAGTTAAAGATACAATTAGATAGTTGCTCAGCTCAAGTCGCCCTCATATGGGAAAACTATTCGGAATTACCGGAATAAAAGTTTGCTAAAACCGTGGACGAGTCAGAAAATTGGCAATAAATCTGGTTATATGGAGACTAAACTAAAACCAGATTTCCCAACAATTCCCAAGTGGTTTGAATTCTCTCTCTTGTAAGGAAAGAAAGAGTTTAGTAGATTTCCAGTCTTCTAATTAAATCCTCAATCTTACATGAAGTTTAGAGTGTGACTATACTTTTATCAACATCTTCATAATCCCATAATCCCCTTAGGAAGCATGACAAGACTCTTTATTGAACATCGTGATTTCATCATATACATTTAGCATAGATAATTATCTGATAATCAGTGACTTGCGTTCAAATGAGTATAAGGAAAGAGAAAGACTCCCTCAGCTTATCCGATGCCCTCATTTAACGGTCATCTGTTCTATTTCATTTCGAAAAATAATCCATTTTAGGGCCTACTAATTCTACATACTTCTTTGCCACTCTCCCACGAGTTGGCAGCGCTAATCAAGTGTTAATTTCTCGTTGATCATTTGAGCACACGTAGACATTACGTTTTGTCTGTGACAATATTTATCTCTACAGCGAGAGGGGAAGGGAAATGTCTTAAATAGATACATATATTTTCGCATGTGGAAACTTTTTTACAGGCGAATTTTGTCATTGAGTACTCATAACTGAAGAAAATGATCTAAATAAATAAATAATATTAAATTGTTATTGCGAATCAGCGACCGCGCATTACCATGAACCGAAATCTAAACAAATAACCTGTGTTCGAAATTTTACACTTGGAGAAACATTGAGATCGGCAATCTTCAAAGAATCTGAGAAAGTTGCGAGGCGCGAAGTGTCTGTAGATTGGAGACAAGTCTTGGGATCTTTTTCCCTGAGTGTATCTATCTATATCGAAATGTTATTTTTGTTTATTTATGTATATGAGTAATTTATATTAGATTTTTCTAAGGGGAATTTTGTGACTGGAAAAATTTGCTTTTCATTTTGCACTTGTAATTGCTTTGTTTGTTTATCTTTCGACTAGTAAGCAAAAACAGAGATATGTACGTATGTGTTGGTAAATATCAATTGATCAACGCTAAAAAGATTTCGCTGGAAGATTAAAGGTTGAAGAAAATTTCCAAAAACTCTTTAATCAACAATGCCAGGGAAATGCCCTCTACGTAAATCATTTTCCCTGACTTTTTCTCTTTGTTCTTCCCTTTTCTTTTTGCATGGGCCTCTTTATATTTTTATGAAAATAAACACGGATTGAATGTTTATTTTGTATATTCGTTTCATTCTTGAATAAAAGGAGGCCACACACCGCCCGCTCATATCTCAGTCAGTATAAATTGTAAGATGATGCCTTCACTGTCTGCGCTGTCTGCGCTCAGCCCTGGGCGGTCCGGTCCAACAGAAACGTATACAATAATCAAAATATTGCACGACATTGCACATAAAAAAGAAGTATGGGAAATGGATCAGTTGGATCGACCTTTGGTTACCCAGTGAAGGGCATCTCTCGTCCAGCTGAATTTGGCTTATCTTCCATTCCATCCACTTAGCCACCTTCGATATGCCCCATTCGTGGCTTAAGTACAGGGTGTACAAAGTCAAGTCAACAAATGAACGTTACGTTTTCTTGGAAATTGAAATTTGAAACGATTTACAGTTGGGTTGGAAATTTCGCTGTACTTTTTGTCTGAAATAAATAAAAGAGCAAATGAAAACAGCGGAAAAGATGGAACTTGCCAGTTGGCAATTGGAATTGGAATCGCAATTGGAAGTGGAGTTTCAGTTTGAGTTGGAGTTCAACCTGAAGTCGTCGTCGGTCAGGCACTCTTTGAAACTTCGGCAAAAATAATTGAGTGATAAGGGTAAACAAAAATACACTGAGCACAACAAAAAAGGCCAAGAAATATCAAATTATGAAATTCTGAATGCTGCTGATGAACATTTGTTACTGGGTTATGGAATATTTTCAAAAACTGTAGTCTTCCCTACAAAATGAAGCACGATGACTGTGCATATATTGAAAATCCATGTATATCATGCTATCTGCGCAATATTTCAAACAATTGCTGGAAAATCCCCAATAAATTTACAGCTTTTCTTCCTCTCATATCTTGCGCCTGATTAGAAATCCCCTTAAATCGTGCTCATATACATACTAAATAGTATATACTCTATATTAGTATATGCTGCTAACCTTATCATCAAAGTGGCCCAGAACTTACCTTACTCACTCGTTCTGCTAATCGTTGGCAATATTTGCCAGCTGGCAAATGTTCAAATCTTGGCAAATCCCTTCAGTACCAAATTGTCGCCTCTGACAATGTCGCCCAATTGTCCGAGCCACCGACGTCGGCAGAAAAAAATTCTGCCAGCGTTTTCGTGCTGACGTTAGCCGACGGCACCCGAACGATTTAATTTCGTTATCGAAACCCAATCGGGTGCCGAAAAAAAACTTGCCGAAAAAAAAAATTTATTTTCTTTTGTATTTTTGTACGCGTCGCTTTGTACTTGTCGTTTTTCTGACCAAGCAGTGAAAATATAATCTATTGGTGTTTACTAATAGAATTTAGATAGAATTAAAGGTAAGAGCTATTTTAATATTATGTATAATATACACAAATAGTGAATAGTAATTTTGTTGGCAAAGTGTTTTTTTTTACTTTGAAATACAACACTATATGTTGTTATTGTTTAATAAATAAGCAAAAATTAATAGCATTATTTATAATTGACTGCAAATCAATAAAATGAGAAAATAAGTGGAAAAATATGAGAACAGAGAGTAAAAGGAAAACAAAGTATTCTGCCAACAAAATTAAATGTGGGTTCGACCCCGGGCTGTGCCAAAAGAATAATTTTTTTTATTTTGTAATAATTTAATATTTTTTCTCAAATAAAAAAAAAAACACTAGCAACTGATTCAGAAATAATTGACTTCAAGAACAGCATTACGTCGGAAAGTCAAAAAAGCAATGTAAGTTACAGCTGTTATATGAAAAGTTCAAAATTTTAATTCTTTTTTATATTTCCAGACCTCTCAAGTGGCTGGAGATAACTCTCTTGTGAAGAGCCACAACTTGGATAAGAAAAGCAAAAGCTGAGCCTTAGAACCTATCTAAAGGTTTCGAACATTTTACTCAGTAAGTAAAATTAATTAAATAATTAATGTTAGTTTTGACATTATAATTCATTCCATTTCTAATAATATCTAAAATTTTTTATTTCAGAAGCAGTTCAAAACACTTCCGCGGGGCAGCCACCGGAAGTTGGGCTTCAGAATACGATGGTCTGAGGCAAAAATACGGACAACAAAACCAAAAGCAGAAAATTGAAGCAGCAGCTGCCAAATTAGCTTAATAAAAAATAAATAAAATAAAATAAATTCAATTATTTTATATTTTTTTATGTAATTTGAATTGTCCCTCTAGTCCCTAGGACAAAATAGGGAAATTGTCCTTCTAGTCACTAGGACAATCTTGGGAAATGTTCCTTCTAGTCCATAGGACAAACAAGCGATATTGTCCTTCTAGTCCATAGGACAAACAAGCGATATTGTCCCTCTGGTCGCCGGTCTTTCTATTAGTCGCTCTCGTCGCCGGCGACTGGAGGGACAATAGTCGCTCAATGGTCTTGTGCACGGGACGATTGGGCGACAATTGTCCCTCTTGTCACCGCGACTAGAGGGACGAAAGCGACAAAGCGGCGACACAATGCTTGTTTGTCCCGGCGTTCGGCAAGACATTTCGACATTTGTCTTGGCGACTGGAGCGACAACTGTCGCCGGGTTGTCGTTCCAGTCTTAAAAGCTAGGACATGCAATGTTAAATGTCGCCGCAATTTAAATGGGAGTGTCGCCGCTTTGTCCCAGGGGACAAGCGACATGTCCCCGGGGAATCCCCGGGGAATCCCCGGGGACCGGTACTGCAGGGATATTTCATATACATAAATGTGTGTGTGTGTGTGTGTCATTGTCTTTTAAGTGTGTGCGTGTGTGTGAGAAGAGAAAATTTCCATTTATGAAATTTAATTGCTTAACAGAGATAACAACAAAAAAAAGGAATACATGGAAATTTTGGCAAAAACAGTAGCTAAAAAGTTTTTCAATTTATATTTCTGCATTTTATAACAGCATTGTGGCTTTTGTGTGTATTTAGGTGTGAGTGTGTGTGTGTGTGTGTGTATGGGTTGATTAGATTTTCACACATATTGGTGAAAAAGTGTTAGTCTATGTGATGATGATGATGATGATGATGATATGCGAGAATTTTTACGTTTCGCTAATTGTTAATTTAATTTGCTTCGATAGAAGAGAGCAACCGAATGCTTGACGTCAAACGATACATACATACATACATATATACTTATCCGTATATCTTAGTATGCATATTAGTTTAATACATATTAGTCGCTTTCGAAAAGAATGGCTTCGCCTTTTGAAAGTTGTCCATGTTGCACGTCATTGAGTCAACTTTCTGATAGATTCGAGTGACACAGAGAATGACACTTTTGTACTAACTTGTATGAATACCTCACACCACTTTACCTAACACACACACACACACATGTATGTACTTAGATAGGCAAACTTTTTTATATGCCCATCAGTCACACTTATTTCCAGTTCATTCATTAGTTTCGGAAAATCGAAAAATTTGTCTTTTGACAGCAACAAAAAGTCAAAGAAATTTCCACTATTGGCATGAGTAATGCAAATTATACTAGATTATATAGTAGTATATAGTTATATATTGAAACCAGAGCCGCATCGAGCTTTTCTAGCGCCCAAAAGCATTATTTTTTTTTTGAGGATCTTGGCAAATGCCTTTGCCTTGTTACGGCCTTGTCGTTGACTCATATTTGTTTATGTTTAATGTTTGATTTTGCCTGTTTCTTTAATGTGTGACAGATTGTTATTGACAGAAGTGAATGTTCTTTTCGCTTGCAGCCTTAGCCATTTCTTCTCATTTCACATTTCGCTGATGGATTTTGATATTTTGCGGTTTTGGTTCAGTTGATTGTACGCTCCATGGTCAGCAATCAAGGTATTCAATTGCCAAAATAAAGAGGAAAAAGTAGGTTAGGGTTCAAAGTCGTTGCTGGTCAAGGCAATTCAAAGAAAATTTATTGAGAAAAGTTCAAGATGGAAAAGTCTATAGAGCACTCGCAATGACATGGGGAAACCTTGAGTTTGAATTGGCCATGCTTATATCTAATGGAAGTGAAAATTTCCATACGAATTTCAATACTAGTTTTAACAATTTCTACTACTTAGTTAAGTATCCCAACTAATTATGCAGAATTCAAGAAACAAGAATTCGCATTCAAATTGATTAATTGATTTTGACATGTTAATTTATTTGACGTTTTATGCTGATATGTACTGAAATTTCGTTTCGTTCAGTATATAATTTAAAATTCACAAAATTCTTTACTATTAATTGGCAGACATGCATATTTATATGCAATAATCTTTTTTTTTTTTATTTAATTATGTCATTATTCTGTTGTTTTTGTTGCTTTTGTTGTTATGGCATAAATTTGTTTAACTGCCTCATTATGCATGATTGATGTTTGTTAATTATCTGAGAGGAAATTGCAAAATGTTATGATGGAAATTCAAATCGGATCGTAAATCCATGTCATGGATCTATATATATAGATATATAGATGTGTATATTTGTAAGAATCGGCAATTAATTTGACATTTTCATTAAAAGTCATAAACGGGAAAGTGGGTGTTGTAGGAGTGCCTATCAGTTAGTCAGTCATTCAGTCACTCAGTCGATGTGAGACTGCCTCAGTGTGTGTGTGTGTGTGCAATCAGCCGATTAATTGAACTGCACCCAACCAAGCACACACACACACACACCAACTCCTGGAAGGCAAATGCAATTGCAAACGTTGCCACTCGTCAAATGGCTCCTCACAGGGAGGCGTCACTTGTGGCAATTTCATAGAAATTGCTTGCCGCTTGTCGCTGGCTGGAGTCGCATCTACCAGTTGCTTTGTAGCCTGGCAATTAAAAGTGAAGAAAAACAACAGCGTTAGAAAGAGAGGGAGAGCGAAAAAAAGAGAGAGAGAGAGAGAGAGAAAAGGAAAAAACAACAGCAAAGTGCAGCTTACATACATATTATTTTCTTGTTATTGTCCAAGAGGTCGCAGCACTCTCAATCAGTGAATGAATGAATGAGTGAGCGAATGAATGAATGAGTATTTGGAAAATGAAACAACAACACAACAAGCGAAAAAAAGGAAAAAATAATACGATAATCATTAACAATAATAACAACAACAGCATCAAGTTTTTCCACTCTTTACTCTTTGTGCGGCAATTTTACGTTTAGTTTTCTGTTTTCTTTATACCCTTTAACCAGCTAGTTTGAATGTCTATATAAGACCTTACCACATCAATCTAATAAGATGAAAGAATATTGTGGATGAAACATAAGCTTAGTCCCACATCAGAATGTTTCAGCGTTTCCGTATTCGTTCAATTCTTGAGCTCTCTGAACAAGAGCTGAGTTGTCTCTCCCACTAGAGGGTATCTTCAAGTCTAATTTGAAGTTTGTTAAAGGTTTTGTCTCTCCTTCTGTCTTTCTGCGCGTCTTCTCATTGACGCGTGAGAATGGTTCATTGACTGTTTTGTTGATTTTTATGGTCGGGTTGGTTGAAATGTAATGAACGGACAGCAGCTGTTAGCTGACAACTTTGCCTTTGTTGTTGTGTATTTCATTTTCTGCTTAAAACCCTTAAAGATTTCTGTCAGCCCACCTAAAAGTGTTTACCATGTCAAGTGGCTGTGCTTCAGGTGCAGCATCCGCCCCGTAGTCCAGTGCCCGGCCCTCCAAAGTATGCAATGTTATTCTTGCTCAAGTCGTTCGTCCAGTTTGGCTTCTTAAGGCAAACGGAGGCGGAAAAATAGCACGAAACTATTTTGTCTTAATTAGAACTGCCAACCTTTAGGGCCCTTTTGACGTCACGAAAGTGCAGCTCCCTTGTGGTCAGTACTTTTTGATGGTGTTTCTTCTAATTTTAGCTTGGCAACAAAGGCCATGAATTTCTTTTGTTCTCCCAACCGTTTTTTGTTTTTTGGTAAATTTCCACACTAAAAATAGCGAGGAATAAGTTTGCTATTGTCTCTTGACTTAGCTGTTAGTTGGGCTAATTAATGGTCGTCCCGCACACAGGAAACAGCCATCAGCTGAATTCCCTCTACAGTTCCATTCATAAAAATTGAATTTGCCCACCCAAAAAATATATACATATATATAAACTTTGCTATCGATATTGTTTATCAAAACGTGAACTGCCATACGACTTTTTATTTGTCAATTTATTTAATTAATGATTGGCCTTTGCTTTATCGAAAATACAGAAACAAAATGCACAGAAGAATTGTAAAATGAGCAAATAAATTGTATAAATATTTACAGACCATCAAGATTCTATCGATATCGGTAGAAACAAGTTCATGGCGGAAATGTATTAAAAAGTTAAGTGGCTTCTGAAATGTATAATGCCAAGTGATAAACTATATGGAGGCAAATCGAGAAATCAAATTGGGTCAACATTAAATATCTGTGCAACTAACGTGATAACTATATGAGACAATTTGAATTTATTTGAAATCGAAATATGCATTTGAATCGAGGTTGAATATTAGATTAGTTGCCATGAAATATATTCTTCTCTCTGATAGTATCTCAATCGCTGATAGGTTAATCGACAAGTGCTAAATTTCGATTGAAAATTGCACTTTGCGGCCAATGTGCCCTGTAAATGTTTCAGTCGTCACTGCGTATACGCAATATGATTCGTAATTTTAGGACGTTTTTTTGTTTACTCGATGATTTAATCAAAATCTCAAATGCGGCATTTAAATTCTTGGCAAGCATTTGCTTCCTCAATGACAAACATGCCACTTGCCCCCGCTCGTGGCCAGTTCGACAGACAAACAAACAAACAAACTAATTTTGCCCGCTTAGGCATGCTGCAGCAGCATGTTAGACATGTCTTTCAGTATCCCGAGTTTTAGGGTCGAGAGGCTATCGCTCCGCCCGCCACTGCTGGCAGCCACGCCCACCAGTAGCCGCAGGAATGTTTGACCTTCTTCGAATTGCGAATTGCGACTTGCGTTTTGGCAGTCAGAGCACGTTTGTCATTGGTAATTTTCGAGCATGTCATAATGATAACTCAAACAGAGCAGAAGCCACATGACGAAGAGCGGCGAGGAATACGATGTTTGTTTGTCTGTTTGCCATATTCTATATCGGCGTCAGGTAGATGTACGTACATATATTTATAGACCAGAAGAAATTGCTGCCCACTCCATTCCGCACCGAGTTCTAGTTATTAAATTAGCCAAGGCAAATATTTGCCTAGCGGCTCACGTAGCTCCAAAAGCCGCCAATGCCGCGGCATGTAATTGATAAATAGACAGAGAAAAATGCCCAAGGGCTGGCAACGGGAGGTGTGAGGAGGCATCCTTTAAGTGAAGCGGCTCCAGCGAAATAGAAATTAAATCCTATGAAATGCTTTGCGCTTTGAAGTGGTTGCCAGTTTCTGGTTTCTGGCTATATTAAAATATGAGTAACAAATTTTTTGTCTTGTCATACAGCATAATATTTTATTGAAACGTTGCCTCTTCTCTCCCCCCTTTTCTCTTTCCCGCTGCTCTTTCCATCGTCTTGCACTTGCTGCTGTGCTCAAGGCAACGCACGGAAGGCTCCTCGGGAAATAAGTTTGCGACAAAAAGATTTATGATAAGAACTAGCAACTGGCAGCGCCTTGCTCGACGCGCATACAATTTCAATATTTCTTCATCTAACTACACAGCGTGCGAGAAGAGAAAAAAGCGCTAAAAAGTCGTACCTTAAGCCTAAGAGACGAATGCGAAATACCCTTTAATGGTATGTCTCATAGTTACCTTTACCTTCACTTCAGACTGAATTATCCATCTTGAATGAATAGATCATGGAATTTGGAAAAAATACCTACTCACATTTGCCTGTGAATGGAATATCCTCATGGACTTTGGTGCAGGGTATGCAAAGTAAAATATAAATAAAGTATGGCAGGAGTAACAAGTAAATTGAAAATCTTACTCAAGTAGCAAGCAGCGTTTCTGGTGCTTCTTCTTTCGCTCTGATGTCTGTGTGTGTGTGGTGTGTATTAAATTGGAAATGTGATAGGCCCCTACCCTACCATACCCTACCCTACCATACCCTACCCTACCATACCTTGCCGCTCCGTGCCGTG
Source organism: Drosophila paulistorum (assembly GCA_018152135.1). Taxonomy (NCBI): domain Eukaryota; kingdom Metazoa; phylum Arthropoda; class Insecta; order Diptera; family Drosophilidae; genus Drosophila; species Drosophila paulistorum. The sequence continues at coordinate 278,618 of JAECXG010000823.1, forward strand.
GCTTGTTGCTTTGCCTTGACTTTACTTCACTTCACTTGTCTCGGATGCATTTACCCAAAGTATATAGAAAGTTGTGTGTATTAAAATACAGCGTGAATTTATTGCTTATACGCCGTGTGGTCTTTAATGTTTTCCCTACGCAAACCATAAAAAAAGAGAAACATTGCATACAAGCCATAAAAATTAGCTATAATTAAAGTCATTCGCATGAAAACAGCAATTAGATTTTCGCTTAGTTTTCTCTTTCGACCTCCAACTCCTTCCTTCCTTCCTTACTTCCTTCAGCGCGCTTCATTTTATAATCAAGCTATTAGTACACGTTTGTTACTCATACGCAGTGTACACCAGCGTGTGTTGGTGTGTGTGTGTGTATGCGAAAGCAATCGAGTGTGCAGAACTGCGAAATGAGCAATATAAAAGCGAGAGGCGAGAGGCGAAAGGGACAACAGACAGATTCATATGTTTTAGCGTTTAGTTGAGTAACTCCAAGATAATTGAAATGATAAAAAGATTAAAACCAACAAAAAAAATATAAAAAAAAACATGTGAATTCGTTCAAGAATTATTGAACATATACTACGTAGATAGATCATTTAAAGCATTGTCCATTTTCGTTAAAAAAGCCACAAGTTATAATGATGAAGTCTATTCTATTACGTCTTAGTTCAGATCGCTGATCTTTTTGATAGTAAATACTTGAGTTTTTATATAGCCCATACTTGATTTTTACAACTGAATACTTTCCCATAGACGTCGACGTCGACGACGACGACAGGCAATTTACAAATGTTTATGACAGCAATTTGGTTAGCATTTTTCTGACCTTGGATTAGCATGCATGAGTAGTTACAATATGCATAAAATCCGCCGCAAATATATTATACTATGTATATCTATAAAATATTTGAACAGCCATCAGCGAAAAATATGTTCAGCACCAACACCAACAATAAAAACTAGCTAGAAGTTTGTATGTTTGATTGTTAACTGTCAAAGCCACCGCCGCATTAGCCATTGGCCATTTGTCGTACGCGAACGTTGACTGTTTGTCAATATTTTTTATTATATAGTCGTCATAAAAAGCTAGAGCAGAACCCTAACATTACGATGACTTGAGGGACCAAAAACTGCACATTTAACGGAAAATCGAAAATGACATTAAGTTCGAGTCGCATGGTTAAAGAGTTTTCAGCATCCAAGCACAACGAGATGAATAGTATGGGCATTAATATATGTAGTAATAATAATACTTGATAATAACAGCTTAACAAACAGCATGAGGCAAAACACTTTTTATGTGCCGTTTGGGTAAAGTTTTCTGATGAGATGATATCAAGATGTGAGTAATTCTTAAATAAAGTGCCATGTGTGCCTCCCCCGAGGTGGTTTGTAGTATGTGGGTCTGTTTTGGCAGTTCTCTTTTGTTTTCATTTGCCTTTATTATTATTATTATAATTGAATACACGAGCAACATGTGATAATGAGATTTATTTATTTACGAAATTATTAAAGTTGGAAATGCCATTTCTCGCTCTCTGTCTTGGCTGATGGGCTGATGGGCGGCGTGCCGTTTCTCTTTAACACGTTTGGCTCGTTGGGAAAGAGACGATCAAAGAAAATAGAATAGGTAAACAGTGCAGGGTATGCGGCGTCGGCACTGTATGACCGAAACCGAAATACTTGAATATCTTATCTGATTGCAATGCGTTAAGCGTGGCTACTTCTTTTCTTTCGAAAATACCGTTAAGCTAGTTATCAATATTGCAAAAGTCATGTTTCAATTGCTCAATTCATTGCGGTTATTCCCACAGCAAACCTTACACCATAAACGATAATAATCTTCTGAATTAAGTAAAAGACATTTTATTGTGGCACCTGATATCGGTTATTCCCAGACGAGTCTAGTTTATAAGATCTAGTACAGTTATCAGCATAAGTAAGTGAACTGAAATGTCTAGATTCCGAGAGAGCAGCAATTCTCTTCTTCAATCGAAATAGGCCAAAGAGAGAAAGCGATGCGGCAGGAAAATTGCTCTTTCTATCTCTTCTTTAGTCACAATTCACAGGCAAACGCTAAAATAAAATTATCTATCGCTGAGCTTTAGGTTGGCAATAGTTTTCATGAGTAACTCTAGCAGCAACAGGTTATTGATCTAAGCACGCAGAGTCAACAAAGTCAAAGGTTCGGTTTTTTTGCCCCCCTCTTCTATTCGTCCTTCTTTTATAGCATTTAGTTGTCCTGTATTGTCCTGCTCTAATCGACGCTTTAGTTCGTGACGCTGTCGCCGCCATAGCCGCCTAATGACAGTTTTTCTCTCCTTTTTTTTTTGTTTTGCCCTCGTCTTACGCCATTTTTTGTGTACCCATTGTCGTCTGTTTGGCTGCTTGTTTGCATTGCCCTCCTCTTCTCTCTATCACACATCTCTATATATATCTATATATATCAAAATGTAGCACTCTCTCTCTCTCCGTCTCTCTTATCTGTTATCTAGGTTTTGTATTATCAACGGTGTCAACTAAATGGAGACCAAACCGAATCGAGTTGCGAGCACAAATTGTATGGCGTGCGCCATTAATGAACATCGTTTGCTTATCCAGACATGGCCTCTCTACCCCAACTTACCCCATTCTGTCCTTCATCCGTCGCCCTAACAATACCTATGCTATTGACATAATGTAAGCGTCTGTCCGACCGAGCGACCCACCGACCAACCAACCAACCGACTAGTGTCTGTGTCTGTGCTTTTGCTTTTTGCGGTTGTCGCCAAATGGCATAAAAATAGTTTTCATATTCTGAGTCTTTTTCCCTATTCTTCTTAGTTTTGTTCTATTCTATTCTCTGTGGCTCCGTGGTTACAAGTTGCTAGGTGTAACTGCATAAAATAGAGTAAAAATAGCCAAAATGCTAAACGAATTCTCAATGGCTGGGCTGCTGTCCCACGGTGCGTATGACTTGACTTGATCTAAGAAGAGAAAGCACGGACAACACACGGATAACATTTGCAGCCTTATTCAGTTTATGTATTCATAATCAGTCTCAACACAGTCGAAACTTGGCTGTATATAGTTTGTATAATCAGACCACCCACACGCATGGATTGGCTTAATGCCCATCAAATGTCATTCGGCAAAGAATGCGTCTATTCAAATGCCAGTCCATTCGAGTTCTAATCATCAGCAACAATGTATTGTCTCTGTATCTCACATGCCAATGAAGTTCCATTAGGTATTGACTGTCGTCAATTCCAGCGGAAATTAAATCATTTTCCACTGTCAACAGTTGATGCAACAGCTGGCTGGCATTTGAAGAGGTCCACAAATTAAATCATTCGAGATCTCTTGAATGCACTTGAAGTGCAACCGATGATTGTGCTCCCAATTCAATACCGAATTGTCAACAAATTGATTCTCAGTCGAATGGGTTATCGCAAGTGAATGAATGAAATAGATTGTAAATGTCAACGGCAACTAGGTTAAAGTCAGTTTGAGGGATCAATTTAAACTTAGTTAGCGGATGCAGTTAATAGAAATTGTAGAAACCACTTTTTAACTTAACTTAATATGAGAATTAACTGAAGAAGATAAACTGAAGAAATTTAAATTAAGTTTTAAGTCGGCTTTTAATTTAGGCTTCAAACAATCGCAGTTGGGTCATATTTGTTAGATTTCATCCATGTGGTTGTTTTCCTCAGTTTTTGTTTTCATCAAGCCAAGGATGACCCGGTGAGGGCATTTTGATAACATGCAGACGCCAAGTGTTAATTGAATTGGATCTCAACACATGGAAAAACTCAACGAATGTAAAGCTTTAATTTGCTGGCTTTAAGTAGTTGGCCATAAAATATTCAGAGACTAGCCAACTGAAGTTAACAACTTTTGGCTAGCTGCGTGGGTAAAGTTTCAATTCACCCACCTTCTCCCAGACGAACGTGAGCTCTCGAACTTTAGTGTATTCAGAATTTGTATCTCTTCTTCTCTTGTGCATAATTAGCAACTAAGTAAAATAAGAACCTTTCTCAAAGTAGGTCTCTGGGGAGTGCTTGAAGAACCACGAGCAGCCCAATAGTCCATAGAAATATAAACACATTTTGGAGTAAAAACAATATAATCGGTTATTATGCAAGTTAAAGAAAGTGCACAATCGAAACGTAAAGACGAAAGGCAAACTCAAAGTTTTAAACTTATTGAAAATTTCACTCCAAGAATTTGCGGCCGTTTGGCGGCAAGGAATTCAACAAAATTGAGTCTTCAACGAAAACAACAACAACCATCAATAAATATAATTTACGTTACGCGGCAGCATTGCTTAAGGTCGACAAAATTAAATTCATTAAAACGGAGGGTTTAACATTTGCGTTGCTGGCGGGCCCCATGGGCCAAGCGGCAAGTATGTGTCGATTTCGTGGTTGTCGCTACAAAAATAAGAACAAGAGCAACAAACAGCAGCAACAACAACAGCAGCAGCAACAACAAACAGCAACCCCAATACACAGTCCCCCCCTCCAACAACAGTCTGAAATATCAGCAGCATCATCCACAACAACAGGTGAGAGAAACGCGTGAAACAAACTTGCCCAAGTTAAATTGAACAAAAAACCAAAAAACAGAAAACCGAGAAAAAGTTGCAAAAGGCAAAGCAATTTGCATAAATATTTTGTCACACTTCACAGCAAAGACAACTGACAAAAGCAGCAAAACAACACAACACTAGAAACAATGCCAGGAACAAAAAATCAAACAGACTTTACATACATACAAACATATATAGGATATATATATATATATACGACCCATGTGTAAGTGCATTGTATACATCGATCCATTTGCGTGTACATGAAAAACGGAAAAGCCAAAGGGTCACAGTTTCCATTGTCGAAGTATTTGTACACTTTTGGGGCTCGAAATTAAATCAAATTAAAAGTACTGTAGAATGCGGTTATAACGACTCCGTCCGTCCGGATATAGCGACTAAAGTTCGATGAGTGATTGGTTGGTCCCAATACAAACTTATGGAAGGGCCTCCGGCTAGTACGTCTTCCGGATATAACGACGAATTTATGATTGGAATTTTTTGTTTCTAAGTCAATTTTCCATTTTTTAATCCAAAGAGACATATATTAACAACTACTTAACTATTTTTCATCTATTTGGCACCATCTTTCACGACTTGGAATTCCTTTAAGGTACTTGAAACTTATAATTTTTTGGCAGTTTAACTAATCAATTAAAGTTAAAAGTTGTTCCTAACTTTTAAACTTTCCAAAGGTTTAAAAAGGTTTGTTGAGACAAAGTTAGGGGCTTAACTTCCAAGAGTTGACCTAAAGTTGAGTCTTGATTGTCCAGTCAGGAGTCTTCAAAATTTATATTATCTACAACGTATTAATTTTTGATTGATTGTTATTAAAGCAATTTTAAAGATGACTTAGAACTCTTGGGGTAAGACATTTTAGATAGCACCCGCACCTTGTTTACAACTTCTTAAAGGGGACGAACTTTGATCCAAATCAAAGTACCCCTTTGGCAAGAGCATAAAACAAATTGGTTCTCTTTTGCACACTTGCCAACATTCAATTTGCATTTGGCTTACTTCAACGAAATCCCAACAAAAACTATGAGTACAATGCATGATATACATATATGTACATATACAGACATCTACATTACATATATACAAATTTATATATATATAAACTCCCTGTTAAAAGCAAAATTCCATCGCAATGCTGTGTAAAAATTTGCCTTTTGCCTGAGGGCCAGGGAGGAAGGTGGGTGCAGGATATTTTTTTGTCCCCATGCATGTGTGTCTTACATAAAAAGCTGACGCATCAAACCGCAACAGAGTGTTGGTAAAAAGAGTGACACCCCCACACATCCGCATTCGCATCCGCATCCGCACACACCATCTCTACCACGTACCCAACACTGTCAACTTGTCATTTGACTTCGGGTGGCAAAGGAAATGGGCAAAGAAGGAAAATCAAGTAGCAAAACAGAGCCAGGAATGGCCCGAGTAGGGCAGCGAAACAAACGGGAGAAGGATGCTGCCAAATGTTTTGCTGCAGCTTAGGCATGTTGCAAGGAAAATGCAGCTTAAAAGATTAAATTCTGCCACAAAAGATGCTGGGGCAACAGGAGAGGAGAAGAGGTGGAATGTGTGAGTGGTAGATAGTGGCATCATAACATATAGACAGAGCTCCCCGCTTCTTTGGCCATAAATTCCTCTCAACATTAAGTAGCTAGCTTTAAACTTATTGGCAAGCTTAACAAGACGAAAAGACCAACAATGTGAAATGGAGAAGGAAAACGAAAGGGGAAAAACAAGTATGCATCCAATGAGCTGATGAAATGGAAACATAAAGAAATTGTGGAAAACCCTTTGGAAAAATGAAATAAAATTTACCTTTTTAAGGTTGCCGTATGGATTACTTAAAGCTTAAGATTTGTTTAGCGATAGTTAATCCTCAAAAATAATGAAAAGGGTTCTCCATATTGCAAGTAAGCGCATCATCATATGGTCACACTTTTGCGCAGTGTTGTACAACACCCAGATTCGTCTTCTAATTCCATATCATTCATTCTCCTTTGTTTCCTTTTGAGGGTTGAAGAACCCGGACAAAGGAAATGCATTTAAGTCCACATTTATTTATTTTGCTACATAATATTCAGTCAGCCACAAAGCGAAAAACTCTTTAAGCCATGCACGGACTCAGACACAGCCACAAACACACACAGACACTCTCGGCATATACACAGTGAAGTGAATGCTCGGAAAATGCTTGAACTTTTCACAACAACTGAGTCAATTTGTAACTCCTTGTCAGAGAGGTGAGTGGGCCGAGGGAGGGTGGGTGACATGGTAAAGCTTAGCCCGAGTCAAATTGTCAGCGACAAGAAGAAGTCGTTTTGTTTGTTTGTTTATTGTGCTCGAAAAAGTGTATCATAAATCAAATTTGCTTCACAATATTTTTATTTTGTGTGAGTTTATTTTGTTGTGTGTGTGTGTGTGTGTGTGTGGGTGGGTGGGTAGTTGGGTGTGTATGCGATCACCCAATCCAGACACATTAAGTAACATTTTAAGGACATCCATCAGTTGCTCTGTACAAGACTCGTGTCTATTTTTAGCACTTAATCAGGCATTCAATGGTGCCATTACATACACTAGGCACGAACACACTCACACACACATATACAGTCTCGCACACAGAGTCAATATTTCAAGGAAATTGCCAATATTTCCGGTTAATGTTAACTGTAGTGGAGAGGAACTTAGGGGCGCCATTTTACTTGAACTGCCGCAGTTATTTATGGCGGGCGTCAAGTGAATTTTCGTCTTCTATTATCCTTTTTTTTTAAACAACGATTTTGCCTGAGCACTTAATTGTTGCACATCCTTGAAAGGACTGAGAGCAGAAGTGTCCGAAAAGCTATCATGAGAAATTTATGTGATTTGCTCTAGTCAAAGAGAGATTTCAAATTGAAAAATTCACACAGCACACACCACACAGCAAGAGCATGTGTTAGTCTTTTGGGTTTTTATTTTATTATTGTTGTTTTACGATTATTTAGCGATTTGCATATTTGAGAGGGATCACGTGCCTTGAAGGGATATGAACCCATTTGCAATGCAAATGTCGCGGGAATCGAATCGAGTGTGTATAAGGATACGTTAGACAGAAACGGACAGAATGGGGGAGGGAGCACACTTTGCTGCTCCATAAAACTGTCAGCACACATGCAAGGACTATAAAAATGTTTAAACTCTGCACAATGCACATTAAATATTCATGTTTTTTTATTCAACAATTCCTTGCTAACTCTTCCCTCCTTCCCTTTGCAGGCCTGCATTTGCGCAGCATTGAGGAACCCGCGACAACGCCATTGCAGCTAGCTGCCAGGATGCCCGCGGAGCAGGGGGGCACAGGGTACGGTGTGAGTGAGCACAGTCTGCTACTTGCCACACGCTCGGGTGTCCCCCTGCCGCTACCACAGCAACAGCCACTACCTGCCCACTATCAACTAACCAGCAATAATCATCATAACTCTGGTGTGGCTGGCGGAGGTTCCTCCTACATACCATCAACCTCCTGCTCATCAGCAATAGCTGGCAGTCATCAACAACAGCCGCTTCCTTCTTCCCAGCAGCAGCAGCAGCAGCTTCTATCCTCACCCTACAATACAACGTATCAACAGCATCACTATCATCACCATCATCTTCAACCAGCATCGCCACAGCATAGCAAGCCCTATGATCCAGAACATGCCCGCATGGAGGCCTGGATGGATGAGAATCAGGATTTTGTACAGGACTATTTTATAAGGTGAGCAAAGATGAATTTATTTCTCATAAAATAATCAGAAATGAGCTCGTTCTCTGATTATAAGTGAGGAGTCATTTATAATTGTTGTGGGTTGTTGGTATCCTAGCCACATTCTCTTAATAAGTTGCTTATAGTCCCCTCATTTCATTAGATTTGCCTCCTTTTTGAGTTATTTTTGAATCATAACTTATTCTAGAATCACATTTTGAATCGTGAGTGACTCATTTTAGAGTCATAATCAGATCCAGAGCGTTTCTTTTCAACTCGTATTTCAATCAAGTAAGAAAATAAAACTATTTTATTCAACAAGAGTTTCAGTTAAAATAGACTAATCAAGGAGATTTCGTCAGCATCAGTAGAGTAATGTATGTTATTCTTGTTATTTAATTCTCACTAGAAGAAAGGAGTCAATTCTATATCAACATGTCTTAACAAATACATATTTGAAACTATTCAACGCATAAGAATTTGTTGAATTTAAAACATTCTTTATATATTCTACAAACTGAAATTGATTTATTCCCATATTAAATTGACAACGAAGAAAAAAAGAGAAAACAATTCTGGCATATGTGAGTAAAGTCAACCCAATGTGTGATTTAAAATTGCATTGTCATGGCCCCGCTGTCATTGCCTCAAATATTCCAAACATTCTGGCCATATTTATAGGCAGCTATGGCGATGGCCGACCAGCTCGTTTCCGCTATAAACCGGAAATTGCCTTTCATGGCGGCAGCAGGCTCAACAACACAGCGTGAGGCTCACAAAACGGGGCAAACTAATATATGTATGTTGTTTGCATGGGACAGACTGGTGACTGGAGACTGGAGAAGAAGGGGAGTCCTTTTGCCCATGACACATAATAAAAATCACTAACAACTAAAAACATAAATTGGGCTTTATTTTCATGGTCGAGCAACGGCCAACGGCCGCTGGGCGGATATTAAACGAGGCAGAAAAAGGCTTCATTTTGTGTATGTACTTTGCATAAGAATATGGCCACATGTTTTGGACCCTCCATCACACCAGTTGGCCTGGTCACCAAGCCAACTCTCTCTCCCTCTCTCTGGCTGTCTGAACTCTCAAAAGAGTTGTGTGCTGTGATTGCTCGTTGTGGATTTTTATGCCGAACGCGCGTGTTCATAAGGACACATGCTGGGCAACATCATCATCATCATCAACAGCAGCAGCATCCAGAAGGATATGTGTGGCAGGAGGTGGAGGTTCTATCTCGTTTGCTGAATATTTATGAGCTGGCATTTTATTAGACAATTTTATGCGGCACACACACACACACTTACACAAAAGTATCTAAAACGAAGAGACTCGCTCTATTGCTGCGGCAATTCATTTGTGATTTTTAATAAGATTTTAATATGTTTGAAAAGGACTGAAGAAAACTCTTTTTCTTTTACTCATTTTCCAATTTGATTTAATTTTGCAGAAAGGCAACGCGTCAGACAGTGGACGCCTGGCTCGTGTCGCATGCCACCTCGGCTGGCAACGATGTAGTCAGCAGCACTTCACCCACACATGCCAATGGACAGACTAGTTCCTCTCGTGGCGGATCTGGGGCCACCACACCAGTGCGGTAAGAGGGCGGGGTAGACTATTGTGGCAGAACTCTCATATTTAAATGTGTTCTCTCGCTCTCTGTTTACGCATGCAGGAAAATCTCGGCTCATGAATTCGAGCGCGGCGGTCTGCTTAAGCCGATTGTCAATACGATTGATGGCACTCCCACATTTCTCAGCATTGGGCCACAAATGGATAATGTTGGCGGTGGCAGCTGTTCCAATCTACAGACTGTCGGCGGCTTTGGGTCTGGCCAATCTCAGCATCATCACCATCATAATCATCACCAGTATCATCAGCATTATCCGCAGCACAGTCATTTCCAGGCTGGCGGAGCTGTGGGCAGCAGCAGCACCGGCGGGGTAATGGGTCCTGGTGGCAATGGCCATCAGTATCCTTATTATCCGTATTGCCATCAGCGACCGCAGCGATTGTCCCGAAATGAGTTGAAGCAGCTCGATGAGAAAGAGTTGATTTTTGAACTGGTTAGTGAAATTTATTCTCAATTTGTATTCCGCATACGCCCTGTTGACCAAATTCATTCGAATGCATTTCTCCAACTAATTTCGATTGTTCACACGACACACATTTACTTACGCCCCTTTCCCTCCCCTCCCTCTGTTTGTGTGCACTTGCAATTGATTTTGCTACCCAACAAATAAAGTGGTTGCCATTCGGATGGTCCCTTGTTTGGCTTTCTCGCCCATTGACGTTGTTATCAACAGTCAGTACACTGTTATGATGGAAGGGTGTGGGAGTGATGGCAGCACGGTGGGGGTAATGGCCGTTGGCAAAGTAAACCTAGCTAAATTGTCTCAGACGTCAGTCATAATTATAAATAGCCATCTGTTTGGTGGGCTTATTTACATCAAGTGCCAATTGCAATCGCAATCGCATGTGCAACGAGCTAATGACTTAAGTCTTCTTTAGCATTCTATTGACCCTTTAAAAGTAAACCCTACTAAATGTGGCTTAATTTTATGGTTTTTCACCTTCCACTCGTTCGCAGGTAAAAGACATTTGCAATGAGCTCGAGGTGCGGACATTGTGTCACAAAATACTTCAGAATGTCTCCGTATTACTGAATGCGGATCGCGGATCATTGTTTCTGGTGCAGGGACGCTGCAATAGCGCCGATGGACTAAAAAAGTGAGTATCAGTTGGTCAGCAAATTGGTCAATCTATGTCGACTCCATTTGATTTGTCTAAAGTACAATGGAATGGCAAGTTAAGGTCTTTTCATAACGAAAAGCATTTGTGAGATTTAAAGTATTAGTAGAATTTTGGGAAACTTGCCAAACAGTTGAATTTGCCAAAAATTTACGAAACCTTTGGCTCCAGGTTGCCAGGACAAAATCTAATCTGGGGCATTAAGTCGTGAGATGAAGATAATTGAATTCTTTTTAGAGTCAGTATATCTGTCTGTTAGTTATATTGAAACGGAAAGAGAGAGAGAGAGAGATTAAGCTTAAAACTGTATTTCTTTCTTACTAAATTATTTGACAGTGGTGTCTGTGGTGTATAATAGAAGACTTGACAGTTCTGTAAGATAGAAGGGAATTAAGAGACCAGGATATGGATGAGTTTGACAAACAATAGATGAGTTTCGACCGCCCTTTAGTGAGGTTTTGTTTATCAATAGCAATTGTTAAATGCAAAGTCCAGGTCTCTTGCTCAATTCTATTAATCAGACTCTATAAAAACCTCCTTAAAACAAACTTTTATTCATAGAAGTTATTTTAGAACGCAAATATTACGCGCTTTAAAAGATTAAAATTAAAGTTTTCCTTGTCCAAATAGTTTCTTTTTGGTCGGCCAAGCGGAAAACAAGGCTTAAGGCCAGTTGCATTCAGAACACAGAAGATTTCCCTTAAGCTTCAAGTTGTTGCCATTTTCTTTTTTGCTGTCTCTCTCTTAGAGAGAAAGAGGATGACTTCATTGCTGGAATTTTACTTTTTAGTCTGCGCAACATTTTTATTGCATTTGTTTTTGGCATTTTATGATGCGAATGGGTACACTCGGTATTGGGAGGGGACGAGGTGAGGGTCTTTATAAAGTCCTACACACATCGCCCGATAATATTTTCCTCGCGTTCACACGGAGCGAAACACTAGCCGCCATTTTGTAAAGATTGTGTGACGCCATTTTGTTGCATTTGTACGCTACGCTAATTGCAATTGTGTGTGCATTTGTTGCAAACAAGGAGCTGGCGCAGAGGAGTCCGTAGGGGTGGGGGGAGAAGCAGGAAGCATTGGGTCTGCAACGGAATATATAATTTTCTCGAATGTCTGTTATTTGCCTTGCAGATGCCTCGTCTCGAAGCTGTTCGATGTCTGTCCACGTAGCACGGTCGAGGAAATGGAACAGCAGGAGGAAGTCCGCGTGGCATGGGGCACTGGCATTGCCGGTCACGTGGCTGAGAGCGGCGAGCCTGTCAACATCCCAGATGCTTACCAGGTCAGTACTACACACACACATACACATACATATACATTAAGTGCTGCTCTGAAGTGGAAAGTTTCCGCTGCTCCTCGTTGTACTCAACTCGGCATTGACAAATTTGAATGCTCACAAGAAGCGGGCCAATATATCATTTGAGGGCCATAAATCAAGTAGGAAAATTTCTCGATTTGAAGATTTATGAACAGACAGACTATATACATACACACTGAAATGTCAGAGATGGAATTATTTAAGTTTCAATATTGTTCACTGAACTCGTCGCTGCGGCATTAGAAACACTTTTCACATTTCCTCTTCATCTTGTGTTTTTTTTTTTGGCAATTTCTCTTGCCTGCCAGTTGAACCGTTATTAATCTTGGGGAAAATGAAAAGAAAAACAAAAAGAAGCGACAAGGTCATGCTACGGCAATGTTATATCACTGATATGGGAAAGAATTTCATTTTTTATTGCCCCTTTAAGCCTTAACATTTGCCTCGTATTTTATTGTTTGTCTTTCTTGTGTTTGAGTCAACTTAAGACCAAGATTTAACCACAAGGTAGATAAACGCGCCGTAAATGTGACGCACGCGTGAATCTCTCTCCGAAACTCATCTATGGCAGTCTCTTTATCAACAACATACCGCAAATGTTGGCAGAATTAATCAAACAACAAATTTGACACTTGCCGGTACCAGACAGCGCGACCGTCCCCGAATGGGATCTCTACCTTTGCGACTTGAGTTGATCTTCTTTTCCATTTGGTGTGAATGAGACGCACTACGCCGTGTGTTACGCTTCAATGCAGACATTTAGTGGAGAATTTCGCTTCAAACTGATCTTTCAGTGGACTTTGACTTACCGCAAATGAGATGGCTAACAAGCTGCGACATTAGGGGCGTGTCTTTGGACCCACAACACCACACTGATAATTTGAATAAATATAAAGAATCATACCCAGAATTTATGCTAAAAGCTTTTCACAAACACAGTATAGACGTAGAAATTCATTCAGAATGGTTTTCATAGTAGTTTAATGAGTTGAAAAGAGGTGAAAAATGGGTATATTCCGAGTCTTTAATTAGAAAATATCCAAGGAATACACAAATGACTGTATTTACTTTTATTTTACGTTTCACAAAATGTACCTACTCCATTTTTTGTTCTTTAAATTACAGTGCTGTTCAACTGAATAGGTTTGACTTTCTTTTTAGGTTTTAAACATAACAAACTTTCCGATTTAAACAAAGTAAATTATTTACAAAAATCTTATGGCAATGCCTGTAAATTTTATAATACAAAAGATTAAGCTCTTTTAAGTCACGCAGTCAATCAAAAAGAAAAGTCAAAAGTGTATAATTTGAAACATATGTAGCTATTTCACAAGTATTTGAATCCCTTTAAAATTTGAATCCCCTTTAGAGACAGAAACAAACTACATATATGCTAGTTTAAATCTCAAGAAATTCGGAGTGCTTGTTACAACGTTTGAAACATAAAAAGAAAGACAGACCTATTCAGTTGAGTGCGGGATTCAGCCAACGCAGGGCTTGTAGAATTTGCAAACCCTGATGTAAGGCACTGAAAACATTCTGATTAGTAATAAATTTAAAATTTCTTTTAAGGAGGGAAATTACGAGTCAAATTTCTAAATCAGCTTCTAGTGCGGTTTGAGCGTTTGACATTTGACCAATTGACCATTTGAGTTTAATTGGGTGCCAGCAAAACAATTTAAAAGTTCAATCAATTGTCATGCATATATTTTGTTCTTGTCATATTTTTACAACAGGACGAACGGTTCAATTGTGAAATCGATTCCTTAACTGGCTATCGCACAAAGGCATTGCTCTGTATGCCCATAAAGGATTCATCTGGCGATGTAATCGGCGTGGCGCAGGTCATAAACAAAGTGAATGGCGAATGCTTCTCCGAAATTGATGAAAAGGTGAGTATTACAGCTTGAGCTTGATCTCTAGCAGAGAGGGAAAGAGGGAGGAGTGGGGAAACTGCTGTTGCTGCTGCTGACAGAGATTCCTTTGTTCCAACCATAGAGCTTAACCCACATACTAGGATAATACGATTGTGTATGTCATCCACCTTTACAACAAATTGCATTCATTATTTAACAAAAGAGGGGAAAAAAATGTGTGGGTACTCTTTATGAAATGACGGTTTATGGTGTGAAGTGGGGGGATTTTTTTTCGACTTACGGATGGTTATGATGTGGCATGATAACTCTTTTCAGGTGTTTGCCTCGTATCTGCAATTCTGTGGCATTGGACTGCGCAATGCTCAGCTTTATGAAAAATCTCAATTGGAAATTAAACGTAATCAGGTGCTCTTGGACTTGGCCCGAATGATATTCGAGGAGCAGAGCACCATTGAGCACATGGTCTTCCGCATCCTCACCCACATGCAGAGTCTCATTCAATGTCAGCGTGTGCAGATCCTGTTGGTCCATGAGGCCGACAAGGGCAGCTTTTCACGGGTCTTTGACTTTGAGGCAAACGATTTGAGTGAGGAGGAGGCCACTTCCCGCACCAGTCCCTACGAGTCGCGTTTCCCGATCAACATTGGCATCACAGGTCACGTGGCCACCACAGGGGAGACGGTGAATGTGCCCAATGCCTACGAGGATGATCGCTTCGATGCCAGTGTGGATGAGAATCTGAGCTTCAAACACCGCTCCATCCTCTGCATGGCCATAAAGAACTCTTTGGGTCAGATCATTGGAGTGATTCAACTAATCAACAAGTTCAATGAGCTGGTAAGTCATATATACATTCTCCCATTCGAATTGCAATTATTTTGATTGGGATTTTTGTTTTTCTTGCCAGGATTTCACCAAAAACGATGAGAACTTTGTGGAGGCATTTGCCATCTTCTGTGGCATGGGCATTCACAATACCCACATGTACGAGAAGGCCATTGTGGCAATGGCCAAGCAGAGCGTCACCCTGGAAGTTCTCAGCTATCATGCATCGGCCACCATGGATGAGGCCCATCGCTTGCGCGTAAGTTCCAAATTAAATGGCTCTCCTGGGTGTCGTTTGTTGGCATTTAAGTGCTTAATTTTATTTGCGCACACTTAATTTGTAGAGTAGGGAAAAGGTCACCCGCCAACTACTGACGCTGCTTTCATTCTGCTGTACATTTTTATACTAACCCATAAATTTAGCGTGTGCTCTCACTTTCGCCCTGTTGCATTGCGTTCACTTCAGTTCAGTTCAGTTGTATTCTGTTTTTTGCTCTGGGGTTTTATTACTTATTTCTGCGTGACACAAACAGAGACAAACCTGTCTTCCTACCCCTCACCAGAGAGGAGAGCACCCACATCTGAAGCCTGCGCCAGCGGCCAATGTGTTGACAGTTGTAATTAGTTTGTTCGCACAAGTATGACAAAAAGAAACTTTTCTACCGCTTGAGGATTTGTAAGCCAGCAGTTAAACGACCCTCCTAGTGCGACGTATATTTATATGTATAGCTCAGACCTTTCCTTTCAACTTTTCGCATCTGTCTCTGTCCGTCTCCGTGTCTCTGTTGTGCCGTGTCGCTTTGTGCCGTAATTATGCTGGCAAAATTATGACCGCCTGTCCGGAGTTAGTTGTCAAGCCAGACAACGAAGCTGGGTTATTAATTTTAATTAAAATTACGCCATTCTATGCGACACTTTTACGAGGGAGATAGAAAGCGAAAGCCCGACGATTATGCCATCAAAGGCAAACCAGAGGAGAGGTAACTCTTTGAGTCGGACTCTGTCCATGGTCTCCGTCTCCATTTCTGTTTTTCTTCTGCCCAGCCCTGCCAGAAAAATGTCATAATTTTCATGATATACTTTCGCAGCTTTTGCGGCTAATGGACCGCAATTTACATTTGCTGACAGCAAACAGATGAAGGTTGAAAAGGGTTTTGCCTTTTTTTCTAAATTTCATTATAAAACTCATTTTGGCTTTCAAATCTTTGCCTCTAGAATCTGATAAGTAATTCTTTTTATCCAAAAACCATATGTCCTTACATAACATTTTTCCAATGATTTCTAAGGTAACGTAAAAACAAATTATGTATTCAACTCCTAACTATTGTCCTCTCATCGGACAATATCTTTCTTTCTGACTATATCGAACAGTGGTTAGACCTTTAGATACATTCTATTAGCAAAAGATATGATTGAAAGCCCCAAAAGAAACTAAAATATCAATGGTTCATGGTTCATTAGTGACTATAGACTCTACAGTCAATACTATAGAGAATATCGACTGATTAATTTTGTCTCTTGAATTTGGAAACTTTATAGAAAAGGAAGTTGCCCATAAGGCAACTTGATACCCCATAAGAAATGGAAGCAAACTCACTAAACATAACTTTTCTGTTTCTTTGTGTTCTTTTTGCAATACTTTCTGTAGGGTTTTCCTTTTACTTTGGTACACACTCAAATGTAATTTCTTCTATTCCCCTTTCACAGCGTCTTCGCGTACCATCGGCAGTACATTTTTGTTTGCACGACTTTAAGTTCGATGATATACACTTTGAGGACGATGACACGTTGAAGGTAATTAAACGCTTTCCAACCGACCAACGGGCACTCCAATAACCACTTTTTGAAAATCTATTTTAAGGCCTGTCTGCGTATGTTCTTGGATCTCGATTTTGTGGAACGATTCCATATTGATTACGAAGTTTTGTGCCGTTGGCTGTTGAGCGTTAAGAAGAATTATCGCAATGTCACCTATCACAATTGGCGTCATGCCTTCAATGTGGCCCAAATGATGTTTGCCATACTGACGGTGAGCAATTGAAATTGAACAATCATCCAGTGGGAATCTATGGAATTAATTGAATTGACTTATTTTCTCAGACCACTCAATGGTGGAAAATTTTTGGAGAAATCGAGTGTCTGGCTCTCATAATTGGCTGCCTTTGCCATGATCTCGATCATCGAGGGACTAACAACTCATTTCAAATAAAGTAAGAGAACTTCACTTGGAGGAGAATGCAATTCTTATCCTCAATATTTTTCAGAGCCTCCTCGCCATTGGCGCAGTTATATTCCACATCGACCATGGAGCATCATCACTTTGATCAATGCCTGATGATACTGAATAGTCCTGGGAATCAAATATTGGCCAATCTATCCTCAGATGACTATTGTCGAGTCATTCGTGTGCTAGAAGACGCCATTCTGTCCACAGATCTAGCAGTGTACTTCAAGTAAGCGCCTAACTAACTATATCTAACTAAACTGGTTAGTAATTCATTTACTGGATCTTTCAGAAAGCGCGGCCCATTCTTGGATAGTGTCAGAGAACCTGTAAGCCACTGGGTGGACGAAGAACCGCGTGCTTTGCTGCGCGCCATGAGCATGACAGTCTGTGATTTATCGGCCATTACCAAGCCGTGGAAGATTGAGAAACGAGTGGCCGATTTGGTTAGCTCCGAGTTCTTTGAGCAGGGCGATATGGAGAAGCAGGAGCTTAACATAACTCCCATTGTAAGTACAGAAGCGAAGTCTTCACAACTCAATCTAATTTGTATCTTTTGTCTCGAAGGATATCATGAATCGGGAGAAGGAGGATGAGCTGCCCATGATGCAAGTGAATTTCATAGATTCAATATGCTTGCCCATCTATGAGGTAAGCCACATGGCATATCCTTTTCGTAGTCAAGTGCTTTAAAGAATTTTCATTTCTTAGGCTTTTGCTAAACTCTCGGACAAGCTGGAGCCTCTGGTGGAAGGCGTGCGTGATAATCGTGGCCATTGGATCGATCTGGCCGATGTGGTAAAGACCAAAACTAGTCAGGATCAGCAAGAGCAAAATGTGATAGCGAATGGTGATGGTAACAAGAAGACAATGAGTGATAAAGATGATGATGTGGCTCAGCAGAATGGTGCACAGGCCGAACAGTTAATTGTAAATGGCCTGAATGTAGCCAACAGCAGCAGAACTAATAACAACATTGCCGTCGTTGCTTCTCATCCCACCAGCATCCAGCCCAGTGATGATGATGATGATGATGATGATAATAAACAACACCCAACCGCCGACGATGATGACGATGATGATGCCATTGCCGATGTGGACAAAGTGGTTAATGGAGTTGGAGATGCCGAGGTCAACCAAGAAGTGCAAGCCTATCATTCAAATGGCAGTAGTTGCATGTCCTCTGCCAACTCATCATCCGTCTCCAGCCGCCTCTCCACACCACCACCCACTGGCGAAGATGACAGTACTCCCGTGTCACCCTCGAAAATGCTGCAGGCCAATCTAGTGGCTGATAATCTGAATGCCCTGCAACGCAAGAGCTCAGCACCTGCTGCCGGACAAGTTCAGAAACTCCGCTGCAAGAGCTGTGAGAACTCCCGCTGTGGCCTTCAGGTGCGAAAGACCAGTTCCCTTAAAGGGGCTCAAGAGTTGGGTCAACAGAATGGCAGGGCAAAGTCTGGAATATCTTCCATCGACACCCTATGCAAGAGCACTCCGGTTATCAATCATCATCACAATCACAATCATAACCATCAGCATCAGCATCATCATCACCACCATCACCATTCCGCCTCGCATCACAATCACAATCACCATCAGAGCAGCGGCATTGGTAGTGCCAGCATTGGCGGCAGCGGCCTAATAACCCTAACTGCTGCCCCCCTGCTTACTTTGGACAGTGATAGAATACCAAAAATTGTTGGTAAATTTGGCAATCTCGATGGTCTGCCATTTGCCAATGGCATTGGATGCACACCAAATGGAATGGCATTCAACAGTTACCAGCAACATCATTCTCATTCTCATCTGTTGGCCCGCCGGCATTCGGAGACCAACACGAATTGACCTACAGCCTTGACAGCTGATAAATAAATGTATCCCCCCACACACCTCCCCCAAGATATGTTGATATTCGATGTGTAGAGGATTCATTCACTCGATTTACTAGTATATAAACTGGGTGTCTAGTCAAAAACCGGATAATTGAAGTGATAACCCAAATCAAGTATATTCGAACTTTGTCAGCAATTGTCTCTCCCAAAATGTAATATGTATATATAGTTAGACTTCCCCCTCTCCTATCCCCATCAACATTTCTTTCATTTTGTATATATTATTCAACTGAGCAACAGTATCGCAGTTTAGTGAAAAAATTAAATCAACAAACACACACACACACATACCATAAGCAAATTGTGCAACTAAATAGCAAGATTCCTATAAGCTTATGTAATTGTACCTATATGTATATGCTGTCTATCTATGTATGTAACTAAAATTTTAGCATATCTTATATATATATATATATATTCTTGTAAATGTATGATAAAGAAAAGAAGTCAAATTCTCTAGATTTTTAAGCACAGTTGAAAACAAAAACTAAAATGTACCAAAAAGGCAGTTGACATTTGCTTAAGGTTCATTGAAAACATCAAGTTTCCAAAACACTTAAAACCAAGTATTGTATATCCAAGCAACTACAGCCTATATATATATATATCTGTATAACTTAATCAGTGTAACAGTTAGTTAATTTATCTTATCCATGGGTACCAAAAGTCTAACTTTAGTAGCAAAAGCAAAGAGAAAAGTAAAAAGCAACCGCTTAGTGATGTTAACTGTCAAGTAAAACCTAACGCAAGCCTAGCTAATGATAACCTCTTCAAAAAAAAAAAAAGAAAAAAAAACACGAAAGAAAGAAAAACCAACAAAAAACACTAAGCGCTTTGTATTTGATCCATGCGCTCTTTTCGAATTTAAATAATTATAATATTACTTTTATAAGAAAGCGATTATACATCTTACAATACAATATACGGCACTCTGGGTTGGCCTAAGCAAAACCCAAAAGTCATTGCGAAAACCCAAACAAAATACATAGTCTTAGATATTGTGTAGTAAGCTATAGCCTATCAGCACGTCTAACGTAGGAAATTTCAAATACACAAAGCCAACAATATCCATCTCTACACATATGTACAATACATATGGATGTACATATATATAGATGCCATACAAAACATCCCTAGATTATATTGTACTTTGTGGGTTTTGTTATTTATTGTCGGCATTATACGAATTCCTTCCAATTTATTGCGCTGCAACCTAAACGTGATTATCGATTCAACAATTTATTAAAATGATTTACATATATCAAACGCGATTGTCTTGAAAATTCGTTTAGTGAGCATTGCAAATATTGGCAACAAACAAAGCGAAAGCGAAATGCATGTATCGCACAAAATACACAAATTATTTGCTGTAATCGAAATATGTTTAAAAATAAAATCAAAACTTAATAAAGTATTCAAATATCTACAGATTATAAATATATGTATTCGTTTTTGAAATTAATGCAACTGAAAGGAAAATACTGCAGCATACTTTTAGGCATCAACGACACTAGGCAACAAAGTTTTTTATTTGTTTGCATAATCTATTAAAATGTTCCGATTGTACTATGCGGCTCTGGCCTGATCGGACTGCAATACCATACGATGACAAATCCATAATAGAAATAGTCTAAGATCTCTAACGTTGATATTTGTTGAAGCGATTCTCGTACGATCGACTCAAAAATAGTTATGAGTTCTGTGTTGCGTCTTCAATAGTTTTTGGTCCTCCTTATGCAGACGATCATCAATATTTTTTGGAGTTTTTTAAGCGACGAAATCGATGTTGGCACGATGTTTTACCTTAATCAAAATCTCCTTTCAGCTTTTATATTCAGCATAATTGATATGTCGAACATTCAGCACCAAAAAATTTTGATGATTATGATAGCTTAGAACAGAATCAACTAGAACAACGATGTGATGTGCTTCCTAACATAGATCCGAGAGTTTTATTATTAAAGTTCAAGAATTTCTCGTTCCTCAAGAAACCTATTTTCAAATTTCTAAACACATCTTTTAAATGCACTCGTGTACATCTGGTTACCCAATAACTGAGTAGACACAATATTTAAGTTTTTAAGTTTGTTTATTAGGTATACATATGATAATAGATTCACATACATATTAAATTGTACATTGATATGTTTAGGTGTAGAATACATAACATACATATTAAGAGAAAGGCTAATGAAATTAGTTCTGGCTTAATGTACGATTTACACAAATATTTCGGAACCTTTCCAGAAATGATGCTCCGTGTTGGCAGTTGTAAATGTGGGTGATTATTTCCTGGACGTCCTCAACTCGATCAAGTGGTACATAGATTTAGAGACATTGTATGTACAAAGCGTCAAATTTATTTACAAAATTGGCCAAACTGTGTGACGGTTATGTCGGATCCAGTTGGGTGTATTTACAAGGAAGCAATGAATGGCGTCAGGTCGGGGAATTTGAAGAGGTTCTGATTGCGTGATCTGGTGACACGGGATTGAGCGTGGCCCTGTCTCTGCTGGGGATTGAAGCCACTAGCCTGCTGACCGGTCAAATAGATGCCACACTGCGAGTTGCAGACCTCGTCACGCAAAATAGCCTCCTTGGGCCACTGGCGGATCAGTTGGCCGCAATCTGTGATGCGTAGCGAGGCGCATTGAGCCTAATTGGGTAGTTATAAGTAGTTATAAGGTATTTGTTATTCGGTGTTTCTTATGCTTATACTCACCCCTTCGGAAGAGCACACACAACTGGTGCAAGGTGATGGGAAAGCGGATTCACCCACACGCACGTTGCGGTTGCCAATCTGACAGCCCTGGACATTTTCACGCCAGGCATTCAAATCAATTTGTGGCATAGATGCGCAAGGCACACGAGGATTTCTAAGGAAGGAAAGAAAGTGGTGTCAATTTGAGAACGTTCGAGAAGGGAATCCATTTGAACTTACAGGAAATTGCTGGGCAAATCGAAGGCAGCACGTTGCATGTCTCCGGTGACTTCAAGATTCTCGCAAACAATCTTCGCCAGGGTAACCTTACGTATCTCAGCCAGCTGAGCTTCCGTAAACTTAACCTCGGGATTCTGATTTTCGTACCAGAAGCGATCGCATTTGCGCAATTGACGGAACTGAATGCCAATGATGCAGGCCAAGGTGGGTCCCACAAGGCCACCCTGCAACGGTCGCTCTGTCATGGCACCAGGGAACAGATCAATGTCATCCACACTGGCATAAACTTTCTGGAAGCGATTAATGACTTCGGTGGGTATTTCGCGGCTCAGATCGTTCCAGTTGGTGGCGCGTTTCAGGTTGCACAGAGCTCGGTAATTGTTGTACGATGGAATTCCATGATCACGGGCTGTAACCAGAGGAATGGAGGATACCATTCTGATTGACAACATTTAGTTTCAGTGTAAAACTTACCTCTCTGAATATTCAGGGCAATCAAGTCGATGCCGGAGAAAGGAATCTTACGATCCTCAAACAGATGATTGGTCACCTCGCCGGTGATGAATTGATCCAAAGTCTCCATGGGAGTGGCTACTAAACCACGCAGGATTTCATCAACAATGCCAGGCTGAAGCAAAGCGTCCATGCGGAAGAATCCGTCACGCAAAAGAAGAGGAGGATCGACGGGCTGGTGTTGGACACTTAGACGAGGAATATGTGGACGGAGCAGGGAGTGGCCAATGCGGAAAGCAGCGGCTGCAAACTCATTGAAAACGATGGGGCTGCAAGACGGATTGTAGTCCTTGTAATAGCCCTGGGGCAACAGCTTCAATCCATAAAGGTTCACAGCGTTCCAGCTCAGGATGCGTGGAAGGAACTCGTTGAAGACGATGTGCTGCACTTGGGCGCTCACAATACGGCGCGTGTGGTGGAACAATTGCTCTCCATTCCAATGGGGATTCACTCCGCGCAGACCTTCAACGATGCGATTGTGCTCGCGCAGGAAAGTGGTGTGAATGGCTGTTAGACCTGGCTGCTCGGAGGCACGATCGTCGCCGCCGATAAAGCAAAGACCATTCCGAGACTTGCATTCCGGATGAGTGGCAGTCTGGGGCAACAATTCCTTTCCACGAATGGGATGCACTGTGCTGTTCATTCGACCAGAGAAGCCGCGCAGCTTGTTGCTTAGGCAGACGTGCTCGCCATACACCATCGACGCGTCCAAAAAGTGAGTATTCTGATTAATCTGGTCACGAGGTCCCAAAGACTGCTGACCGGGCAGAGATCTCATTGATGGGAAGCAGAAGCGCTCGCCACTTGTCACATTCACCTCGGGGTAATAGAAATCACCGGAGGGTACTGGGAAGGGATTGCATTCGGGATGGACAGTCTGGCGGGAGTTACAGGCACGGCAACTGGGAATGGACTCATGGAAACCCTTGTGGATGGGTGTCAGAGTTAAGTCATGATCCACAAACTGGGCGAACTGCATCACCATGAGTGAGTAGCGAGTATGCAGATTGGAAATATCCGGGTGAATAGTTGTAGAAATAGTACGTGGATTTGGCAGAGGTGTTCCAGTCACACCCGTTATTCGAGGGGCGGAAATGCTGTCCTCATACTGTGCAGGCAACAAGCGAGAGAAGGTGGTTAGCGACTTTCCCCAGTTGGGATTGCGGAGATTGTTGCATCTGCCGGAGATGGTTCGGAACGGAGTATTGGCATCACATTGCTGTGTTGGCTCAGGGCACTCATCAATGGTTCCCGGTGCAGGGCCGCCAATAAAGGAGCTAATGTCGACAGTCTGCAGCGTGTCGGTCAATTCATTGCGATTAAATGCACTCTGATTGGGATTGAAGATCTGACGTTTGCGTCTTGTAATGCGATTCAGCGACTTGACGATCTCATTGGAAGCCAGCTCGAAGATAAGTGATGAGTTTGCCATGTTCAAGGCGGCCAGATTGGCTTTGCTGAAGGAGGCGGCTGTGCCATCAGGAGACCGAGCACTGATTCCGCCCTCTACGGAAGACCAGAAAGAAGTGAATTAACTCGTTTTCATAGCTTATAACTTTAATTCAACTTACGTGCGCGCCACACCTCGTACTCAAATCGTTTACGCTCTTCCAACTCCTGTTTGGCACGCTCTACAGCAGCCTCAATAAGCTCGGGACTGAGTTCGGCAATTGCTTCTTTAGTGTCTGGTTCAACCTCGACATGTTCTACATGAAGTTCATCCTCACTATTGATTTTCCATGGACGCAAATCGAAAGCAGGCAGCTGAGTGCAGTCCAGGATAGAGTTTCTGCAATAGATTAAAAGCGTTGGATAAGGGAAGGGAAACGACCAAATAGTTGTTCACTTACAAATAGTTATCCTCAAGAATAAAGGCCTTGGACTGGGCCGTAGAGACTTGATGAGAACCACACAGTAGTCCCGACAAAGTGGTTTGACGTATGCTCTTGAGTTGGTCGAGAGTGAATGAGGATGGAGGAATCTCATTCTCATACCAGAAACGATCAGTCTGCTTGAGTTGCTCGAATTGCAGAGTCAACAGGCAAGTAATTGTGGGTCCAAACAGAGCACCCACAGCAGGCTCTTCCAGAAGGGCTCCAACAAGGAGATCAATGTCCTCAGCATTCCTGTAAATCAAACCATTATTATCTTTTCTTAGGCGTTTATTAAATCATACTTACTGATAAATGTCTCTCAGATTGGTAATGTACTCCTCGGGAATATTGCTCAGCGAAACCAGACCATCAAAGGTCACGTTGGCTATGTTCTTCTCGGCATAACGGCGCTCGCACAAGTCCAGGGCATGCACGTAAGAGGCAACGCCATGATCACGTCCACGATGCACGGCCAATGCCAGTTCGGACCAACCTTCGGCGTTTGTCTGGCTAGGCACCAGGGATCTTTGCAAGGCGGCGATCGAAAGCAACTCGTGGGCGGACATCTTATTGGACAACATCTCGGGCGGGTACATGCTCCAGAAAGCAGGCATGGCACTGGTGGCGAACTCATTGTAGATGCCACCACGCACCGAACTAGAGTAGTTGCTGGAATGTTTCTCCGGAGTCAGTCGGAGACCTTCCTTGGCTGTTGTCTCCTGTCCCAGGACCAATGGCAAGAATTCGTTGTAAGTAATGTGCTGTATGGTGGCAGTGATTATGCGTCTGGCTTCCAAGAACACATCCTCCTCCGACCACTCAGGATTGATGTGAGCCAATTGCTCGCCAATGTTGTTGTGCTGCTGCAGCAGAGCCCGATGCAATGCTCCAGTGGCCCCAGCCACCTGGCAATGGCGACAAGACTCGACTTTCACCCCTCCACTGATGTAGGTGCGAAGTTGGTCGAATTCGTGACGGGTTGATCCATACAAGCCGGAACCATCAATGTAAGCCGAGGCAATATTCATCTGCTGGCGAACATCTGCGGAGAAGAAGGATCTGGGTAAAGTAACGGTCAATATACGAATGACATTACTGCACTTACGTTTCTGGCAAGCCTCTACATCGAATCCTGGAGCCGATCTCTTGTACTCCTTACAATCTGGTCCAGCCCGCACAAAGCATTGCTGCAACTCGCTGGGATCCTTGACGGCCGAGTCGCGTTCACAGCACTTGCCACCGATGGGCAACTGACCCACTTCATACAGATCATTGGCCAGCAACTGACCCCAGGCCGGCAGCATGGCAGTGATGTGAGGATGGCGTAAGTCGCTTTCTACATGATGCTGCAGTTGCTCGATAACTAGCTCGGCATCGGGCAGGGCGTGAGTGCCACTAGAACTCCGCGGCTGACTAACACCATCGGCGTAATCGGCCTGGAGCAAACGTTGGAAGATATCTCCCCGGGCTCCCCACTTGCGATGCGACACATTATTGCACTCGGCGGTAGGTTGGCGGTACTTACTCGGTGGACACACATCGTACTCATCGGCCACTTTGCTTTCGCTGCCCTGACCGCATTGGGTCAAAGAACGTGCGCGTTCCGAGCTCAAAGCGTTAACGGCGTCATTTTCCAGATCCTCCGGAATGCGTAGTTGGAGACTCGGAGCACTTAGACACCTGGAAAAGCAGAAGCAAAAACAAAACTCTGAGAAAAGTGAACCAAGAAATCTCTGCTTTCTAACCATGATGTCATCTGGGGATTTCGTTAACAATATAAAGATAACATCTAAGACTCTCATGCAATTCATTGCTTAGGGAAAAGTCTTATTTGTGTGTGTTTTTCGACTCAGTTGATATCCTGTTGGTAATACCCAAATTTGAAATCAGTTTTTCCCATTTTTCCATACACATTTTCATTTGCGCCACGTGCTATTAATTTTTGGGCGTCTCCAGTTTTGTTTTGTTTACTCATGCCTCTGGTTGCATTTTCCGGCAAATATTGTAGTTACTATATACATACATAATAATTATCAGTTTTCTCATAACGCCATCGTTTGCTCACATTGTTAATTAAATGAGGCGCATGCATGAACGAATAGTTCGGGCAAGCAAATTATAAGGAAAAAAGACAACAAAAGCAGCAAACAAATGCTCAACCGGATATGAGAAACGTCTCTCAAAACTAATCAATTTTAAATTATGAACAATAACGATGGCTCGCCGTCTGTACCAAGAGTTGCGAGTGTTCGATTGCCCCCAAAAGACTGACTGACTGATTGACTGACTCACCGAATGACTGACAGATTGACCGACTCTGGCTGGCTTAATAAGCCGCTTATTTTGTTGATTTTATTATAACCTGTCATTATGTTCTTCTCAATGGTTTTGTCCATTCATCTTGTCCGGACTCACGTGAATGGGTTTCTTTTTATTTCATTGACATTAATTTTGTCTTTTGTCTTTGTGTGTGTGTCCGAGATAACCGCAAATAATGACAATTATGCAATATTGCAGCAAATTCTAATTTCGATGCCATTGTTGTTGCTGTTGGTGGGTGCTGAAGATCCGCTTTAGGAGCCACTTAATGAGCTCATTCTGATGCGCCCCCAAACTCGGTTACCCCACCGACGCACATAAATATTGAGAGGTTCATTAATGCGCATAAAATTGCCTCGAAAATGTTCTGGGAGATCTGGTTTTTTCTCAAATATTTCGAGTAGTTTAAATATATTATTAGCAATCGGTAATGATTTAAATATAATTTGTAGCATATTGAAAAGTTAAAACAGTCTGTTGAAGGTCATATACTCAAACACCAATACTAGTAAATAGTTTAAAGTGTTTATCAAAACGAGTGCTGTCATTTACTTTGTAAATATTTTGCTGATTTCAAATAACTTTTGTCATAAAAATTCCAAGTTATATTAAAGGTTACACCCACTTGGCACTCACAACAAATACACCTATATTAAATTAAATTGCAATGTATAAAATAATTTATATACTTTTATATATATTATACTTTAAGCCAATCGAGTATATATTTTTTGTGATATAGCCAAAGTCGTAAGACCACGTTTCGTCGCAACACAAACGAATCAGTCTCAAATTTACAGAACATTCCACAAAAATTGCACAAAGGAATATTCTTTCCAAAATTTCTTACTGTTTGTATACCCTTAAAGAAAGTACCACGAAATTTCTTAGATCTTTGCAATGCAGAGAAGGAGATGTTTCCGATAAACTATAGAAATTCTTGATCAAAGCGAGAAGTCGAATCGATATAGCCATATCCGTCTGTGCGTATTAACTAATAGAAAGCTTCTAATACAAAAATTGGTATT
This sequence comes from Drosophila paulistorum, assembly GCA_018152135.1. Classification (NCBI taxonomy): domain Eukaryota; kingdom Metazoa; phylum Arthropoda; class Insecta; order Diptera; family Drosophilidae; genus Drosophila; species Drosophila paulistorum. Next base: position 306,500 of record JAECXG010000823.1, read on the forward strand.
TAATCTTTTTGCTTTTTGCACAGGCACAACAAGGATATATCAACTTCGGCGCAACGAAAGTTCAGAGTATTAAGCAGAATTAAACTTAAATTAAAAACACAATAAACAAAGTTTAACAAAAACATTATAATTTGTAGTTGCTATAATAAGTCAAGTACTTCAGCAATTGAATCCATTCAGAATGCAGATACTTCGAATGATTCATGGAGACTGAGAGAAACGCTTACTGATAATATTTCTTCCAAGTATAATGACCAATTTTATAAAGTTAGCTATTAAGACCCTGCAATTGCTGCTAATCATGTAACTAATCTTGTTGCAATTTCACGATTGGAATGGCAAATGGTAAATGAGAAAATTTAGCAAATAGTTTCAAACGCATTGGAGCAAATACAATTGCGTTAACAAATTTCAAACTGGCACAAATATTGCAAGACAAATTACTATAAACTATTTAATCGCTTTGATTGTGTATTTTATTTTATTTGAATTTGTTTAATGTTTTTCTTCATTGGGCGCTTGCAGAATTCGCACAAAACAAATTGAATGGGAGTCAATTGGCAAACGTTAAGCCAGTCACGTCTCCACTATCGAGATGGAGAGACACCAACAAAGAGGGAGAAAGAGGAGGAGTTGTAGTAGGAGATGGGGCAAGTAGGTAAGGGTGAGGTAGGGGTAGGTAAATGTGCAAGTAGCAGATAATTTCCATTTGCTTGGAACAACTTGAGCCGGGTATTTGTGCCACAAAAGCCGAGCTATGTATGTCAGGCATGTCTGGCCTTTACTTTTGTGTCGTCCATAAAATAGATACAAAATGCATGGCACGGTGGCGTATACGTTATTTAATAACATTATGACATCAATAGCTATTGTTGCTTGTGTGTGTGTAAGCTCAATTTATTTATCAATAATTGTTAAATAATTCAAAAGCTAATAACCACCAAAATGTGATCAAATGAAAGTTATCGTCGAATTCATCATAAAACGGAAGTGATTTCGAAACTTTGCCGTAGGCTTTGGGCGTTGACTCACAATCCGAGGTATTTTTTGATGCAAAGATAATCTCTCGTTGTTGTTGTGAAGGTTGATTGAACCTGCCAAAGATTACATGTACATATATACCTTGAAATATATGAAATACTTGCCCCTTGGCATAAGTATTTGACACAAAATATTCACAAACTGATATATCAATTAATTTAATTGAATTTGGTTTGCAAAAATCAATAAAAAGAAAATGAATATAAATTTTTAAGTATTACTGAAACAGATCTTAGAGTAAATGTTTTGGAGGTGATTGCCTTGAGCATTTCTTATAAATATTCTGAATTCCGTTTTTGTGTTTTTTTTTGTTTTTACACAAAAATATTTGCATTTTATTGTTGCAATTGTTTACAAAACCTGTAAAATATGTATAGTTAGTTAGTCATACCTCTCAATCAGTCATTCAATCAGTTGTTAATTAAAAAACACGTGAGTACCAGCAAATAAAATACCATCCATGTAACAAGTGGAAAACCAGTTGCATCTCCCAATCATTAGAATAGTTGGAATATTGGAGAAATCTCTCGCACTTCTAGCCAAGGGACGCGTGCCGCTTGATAGTTGAATTACATAAACCACTTTGGGCATGATCATGATCATTAATGAGAGTGTATAATTGTTAATTGCTTTATTGTTGGCAATTGCATAACCAAGTGTTAGCCAATTATGCTCACTGAATAATTCCAATTTAGAAAATTTCAAAATCATGAGCGGAAGAAAATCAAATATAGATTTTTAATTTGCAAATGTTGATAACTTCTACGGTAGCTGAGCAATAGTCACGAATCTAAAGATGCCGATGGATTCTGTTTTTGTGTCTATAAACAATTCATGAGCTAAGTGTAGTACTTAAAGCATAAGCTGATTCCCTCTTTCCTGCACACACACACACACACACACACACTTACATTTTGCGCAACAAACAAACAAAAGACTTAGGCAACAAACTTGACGCCTATTGCTTAATCATGCAGCAGCAGAAGCAGCAGAAAGAAACAACAAAACCTTTTCAAATTATTTATGACTCTGAAGAAGGCTTAGACAAATGGGTTACTATGGCACTAAGCGACATCAGCAACAACAATTACGGAAGCAGTCCGCTTGGAATGCGCACATTGAAAATCTATGCGTTTTGCTAATGCTGGCGCTGCTGCTGGTGCTGGTGCTGGTGGTTTTCATTATCAAGTTAGAGTTGTTGCCTTAGCCAAATATGCTGGCTAGCCATGTGACTGGCCACAACTACGTGGACATACATTGGCAGCCATGTCTCGCTGCAATTACTCAAAGGCACGTAACGTCATCGTCATGTGACTTTGCACATGATTTCCTCTACCACCAACACCAACATAAGCCAACAACTAACGTGTTTTTGTTTTTACATTTAGACATTAAACAAAACAAGTAAGGAAACGCGTTGCTCAGCATAACGATATTCAAATACCCTGCATAAAATCCTCCAAACAAACGAGACTTAACATTTACGGGTCTTCTTTCTATTCGAGTTAACCTCCTGACTACCTTGTGGTACCCTTAGCCACTTTTAGATTAACAACAACAACTAGCGAGCAAGTCACATGACTTTTATTTTATGTAGCCTGTGTCGTTGTTGTTGTACACAAGTTTCAGTTTTCTTGGCTCTTACACAATAGGCAGGTGAAACAAAAGCTAAAACAGAGTGAAATCCCAATGATTGACTTTACCACACACACACACACTGGCACACACACCTACCATGCCACACCATGGTCTACTCCCGCATACAATTTTTGTGTTTCTTTTTAATGAGGAAACATGCATCGAGCGAAACGGCCTGTAGGCCTGCATTCAGATAGATTTTCAAGTGCACTTCATTAACATAATGAGCAAACAGCATGGTGACTCGATAATGAATGTGATCATAATGATCATATGAACATCAAATGCTGCTCATGATGCAATTGCAATTCGATTCAGTGACGTTTGGTTTCGATCGATGGATGCGGTTTTCAAATATTTGTTACATTGCCAAGACTTGCAGTCTTGTTGTTTGGGTGAATGTGTTCAAAGCGAATCATAAAGGCGTGAAGATCATAATTCTATGCATGTGTATACAGATCGTGTGTGTGTGTGTCTCCTCTCTGTGGGGCCATTGCTTTTTTTATGGCAAGAAAGTGTAAACGTTGGCCAAGTCACGCGTCTACACTTACATTGAATTGTATCTACATATATATACTTATATTCATATGTATAGCCACTTGAGCTGGGCATAACTTTCGTTTTCATTGCGAAAGTGCATACAACTTTAGATTGGTAAACAATTCGAGGAGCAAGCAACTTGTCGACTATCCCCATCTACACTCTCCGCTTGGCTTGGCCTGTTTCTGGTTTCTGTCATTTGGTATGCACACACACACTCACACTGGGTGTTGTTGTTGTGCATACGATATTGAAAGTGATTTTCTATATGATTTATGCCCCTCCACCCCTCGTGGCAGTTGGTATGCCAGTTGGTTACTGGTGTGATGTGTCTTTTCCTTTACTATTTGCTACTATCAAGGTCGTACGTTTTGTTGGGCAATAGCCCAACCAGCCCAACTAGCGATCGACCCATTTGGCATTAACCCAAAAACGAAATATGTTCAAGTCGTCCACTTACATTTTCAAACATTTTTCTTCTACTCGAATGTATCTAATTGGTATACATTAACAGTGACACCATCTATCCAAATAATAATGGCTATAATCGACATGTAAAATTGGCTACGCACCTTTTTGAAGAGTGAAAACATTTTTTCTTTGGAGCCTTGGGCGACACTGTAAACACTGTGGCAACTGATGGCAAATTTCAAACAAATTAGAGTGAAAAGTGCGAAAGTGAAAAGTAATTTGACAGCTATAAAATGATAAATACTGTTTGATAATTTATGGAATATTTTTGGATACCTATTAAAAAGATTGATCGCAGAATTTTCAATGATTTCATTTGGTCTTTAATTAAATATATGCAAATTTATGTAGGCCTAGTCGGAATAATCTTAAGAACTCAATACACCAAATAAGCTTTCTAATTTATGTTCAAACCAAACATCAAATTATTCTTGATGACTCTTGAAATAATCTGAGATATATTATATCTAGAGAGCCGTCTTTGGTTATCTCATTTAGATCCATGTAACTTTGATTTCAAGTGATTCACTTCGGGACTTACACCTGCCTCCAGACTAAAGTTTAAAGGGAACCCTTTGTAAATGCCATCTGGAGGGTCTTGAGATCACGGAAGCTTTTCGGCAAGTGTCAAAAATAAAAAGACACTGGCAAACCTCGTTGAGTTTTATGAAGAGCTAGACAAATCCACAAGCACTTTCAAAGTGACGAGAAAAATGTGCCCAGTCAAGCCTGTTGGGGCCGGGCACTTCATCCTGAAGTTGATTACGTCGTCGTCTCCGTCTTTAGTTTGGTGACTGTCATATGAGTGAGTAAGTGAGTGTGTGTGTGTGTGGTTTTTTTGGATGTCAGTATTCACTAAATTTCACTTTCCTCTGTTCGGCAGTTGTCTTTATTTATTTATTTATATTTTTTTACGGATGCCGTGTACCGTTATCTTGGCTATGGGGAGCTAAAGTCGCATCGTAAATTTCTTTTTAACCCAAATAAACCAGTTGAAAACAAGATTTTGTTTGTTGTTGCGGCTGTTGGGGTACCTTTCGATGTGTTGTGTCACAATTTGGTTACTCCTATGAGAGAGGGCGACCACTGTAAACAGCAGCCAGAGGAAAGGTACACCGAGACACCGACAGAGACGGAGACAGAGACAGAGAGTGAGAGAAAGAGAAACAATACAACGTTTGGGCGTCACCTTAGCGGCCTGTTTTTTCAGCTGCTATGTATGCATATATATGGATTTTTATTTTTTGAGAAATAATTTTTATTTTTTATGAATTTTTTTTGTTAGATATTTGGGTTAACCCGTTTCGAAGTGGTCAAACAAGCAGTTAAAGAGATCTACTGCATCATACATATGTATGTAGACATTTATATCGCTTATTCATATTTATCAGCAGTATTCTGCATATGAGGACTAGTTCGCACAAACGAAAGACTCAAGAAAGAAACTTGCTTGATTTATTTTCTGTCTGATTGCCCAGGGTCAATCGGCGAATCGGCCTTTCACTTGGGTTATTAACCAGGAAATTCTATCCGTCTTTGTGGATCTGAAAAGTGCATTCAACTTTTCACTGATCGAACAATTGCAAAACTTTCAATGCCTAATTTTCTAAACACACACGAGTTATGATTAATGGGGAGGAGGGCCCCAGACAGCCGAAAGAGAAAACAACAAACAACAGCCAGACAACAAAGTCATGATAAATTGAAGCCAAAAAAGAAAAACATGAAAAAAAGAACATAAAAAACGAGCGAAACGTGTAAATTAAATTAGACATCAGTGCTGAGAATATTCAAATTCCATTTGATTCACTTTCAAAAACAAACCAAACCAAGCAAATGAAATAAAACGTTCTTTCCTCTATGGACTCTTAGTTTCAGCCTTGAACTCGTCGGCGTCAGCAGTTAATCACTTATTTATACGCTTTGCCTAATTGATTTTAAAGCAGTTCTAGGCGGTATAAAAAATGACTTCGGTATTCGCTTCGATTAGTCAAAAATTTGATGGCATTTTTTTTTATTTGTGGCATTTTGTTTTGTTGCCTGGCATTAAATTTACGGCGCCAGGTTTAATTTAATTAAAAAGAGAAGAAAAAAAAACACGATCAAGGGATCGATGTTAGTTTTGGCTTTTTTATGTGCTAATGAATCTTTTAATGAATTAATTTGAAACGTGTTCTGAAATGTAGATAGATAACACCAAAGAGTTCAGAAATAGATGCCAGAACATGACAGAAAGGGGAAGCCAAAAAATGGCAAAGATTAATGATCTCTTTTTGTATGGGAATTCTGTTAGCATTTTCATCTCTGACCTTATGAAATGGGTCAGCAATATTTAAGCCCCGAAGGAGACTAGTCACAAAGAAGGGCTTGTAAATTACGAAGTCATTATTTAAGTCGTTTAGCCGCTTTTATGTTTCATTCCGGAAGTATTTTTTACATTTGCTTGAGCTTAATTAAAGCCAGTTGGCTTAATTGACATACAAATAAATAAATGTTGCCTTGACTTGTTAAACTCTTACTTCAGCTTCCCCACCCCCTTAAAAATAAAATAAATGCCTATGAGCCACCCACAGCTCCGGCTCATGGCGGTTGATTTTCGAGTCAAGTTCGTTGCTGAAGTCTTTCGTTTTTGCGAAGCAAACCTACGCCAATGCTCCAATTATTTGACTATTTGGCTATGCAAAAATTATGAAAACAAAATCAAAATAGTTTTCAAGACCTTGACTACGCTAAGTCAATAAACAAATGTCAAAAATATATATAAAAAAGACAACATAAATTTAGTTGTAAGTGTTTTTTTTTTCGGTGTAAAGCACTCGACGAAAAGTTTTAGCAAGAATTCTACGACGAGTTGGAAATAAGTGACTTAAGTGTGTCAACTAGACAATGTCGGCAGCGACGCCGGCGTCGACGCAGGTGTTGCCACTTGTGCTTAATTTGCCAGAGTGTTAACTGAAGTTGCTTGGCTGCATTCTGAGATTGAGTAGATCGTCGCCGCATGACTAAGCAAAAGAAGTCTCTGACTGGGCTGGCCCGGCCTGGCCAAGGTCCCCGATCACATAATACTCCTCTGAGTAGCCGGAGAGGCTCAATGTCGTCCCATAGATTTCAGATTATCCAACATGGTCGTGGTAATATTGCATAATTTGAAGCAAAATAGAGCTTAAACTTTTGCATAAATTACACATTGATTAACACAAAAGCGCCAAATTAATGCGACCAGAGAAACTTTCTACATTTAGCAGATGCATGTAAATAAGGTCTACTACGCCTCTGTTAATTAAAACCTGGCCAGATCACCAGGAAGATGCCGCTGTCGACGTGAAGATGTGAAGATGATCTATTAACTTAATTGGTAGGCCTATAAAGACACGCTCTCCAAATTATGTAAACTTTTCTTGGGATGACCACAACAAAAAAAATTATGTCAAAAACACAACCAAAAAATACCCACAAAATGAAGTCAACAGAAGAAAGAAAGAAAGAGAGTCAGAGAAATAGCAAACTGAAAACGAAATGTAAAGAAAACAAGATTGTGTAATCGTTCCAAAAACCACCTGGCACGACATACAAACATCAAAAAGCGTCTTTCGTTTCACTCCCTCTCCCTCTGTCTCTCGGATCTTTGGAGATCCGAGATCTTCCAGTTGTGCACTCAAAGAGAGTGAAAAATGAAAGTGAAACTTGTCCGAGATATTAAAATTGATTTTTCATCGCCATCGAGCAAAGAAATTCAAATCAACTCGTATCGATTACATGATCGTCCACCTAAAATGTAGTAATTCAATAACTCATCAATATTTATGCTAACGAACTTTGCCTTTTCTTTTCTTCATCGTTTCTTCATTTTTGTGGTCTCCGTGGATGCAAATTCTCTCAAATTTTCATAATTAATGCTTGGCGCTTCAAGGACCCGCAATGGGGAAGTATTATTAAATAGTTTTGACTGATAAGATGGCTAATCTGGCAGCATTTGACTTCCGTTGACGCTTCTTCAGCTGGTGATTAATGAACGATGATTGTTGGTTACGATCTCGAATATGTTTGACAAACTACTTAAAAGTCAGTAAGTTTGTGTCTTTTGTCTTATGGCCATTTGAATGAAGTGTAGGCCGTTTTTAATTTCGCTTGTATATACATATTGGTAAGGTCAAAACGGCAATTGGCCGTAAGTAAAGAAATTTTTAGACTTACCACAAAATTAAACTAAATAAAAGTCGTTGTTTGTTCATTTTGAAGCAATAGTTTTGCTTCTCCTGTGATTCGTTTCCTAATCGACGAGTTGTGGGTTTGTTTGGGGTTTTGTTAATTAAATTACGTCTTAATAATTTATAGTTAGACTTATTAGCTCTCGGTTAAACAAAATAAATAGATTTAAATTATATTTGGCACGTTTGCAATAAATATAGATTTATATATATTTTTGCTTTATATATGGATTTTCTTTTATGTGTGTGTGTGTGTGTTTGTGTGTTTGTTTTTCAATCACTTGGATAATTCCGTGGGGACGAGAATGGAAATTCAATAAACGTCAGAAGACCTCGTCGTCGTCTTGCCAAAGAGATTGTAACCGATAATGTACGCTATGATTTGTATCTTTTCGGTAATTAGCATAACGTTGGCAATGCAGAGCACAGCATTGAGACAGAACTATTGAGCACAACGAGCCTATTTTGGCCACACCAACTGGACACTGCGGATCACAATATGTATGTATATAGCCAGACGCGAGACGGCAACGTCTTGATTCGTTAAGCTGCGGCAACGAACTGACTGAAATCGAAACCGAAACTGAAACCGAAACCGACTAATCAAAACGACCAAAACTCTGACTCTGGCCGGGCCAGAAGCAAAAACGTATCTGAAAGCTGGGAGCGCTGGTGCTGCGGCTTAAAAGGCCAATCGCTCACCGAAAGACCGTATAAAACAAAACGGATCTGCTGTAAAGTCGATGGAAGCTTCGTCTCGTAAACCGGTAGAGTTTATTAAGACGCCGACGCGACTTGAGACAAAAGCTTTGCCGGTCTCTCTCGGTCCCTCTCTCACACATACCACTGCAGTGGTATTTGCTCTCCCGCTCTGTTTGCATTTGTATTTCGCTGTGGGAGAAAGTAAAAACCTAAAAATGATGCGGCGGCGCGGCGGCTTACACTCTGCAACACAGCATGAGGTATTTGTAGATCCATCCATGGATCGCGCAGACAATCTTCACAGTCATCATGTCTATGCATGCCCCGCCAAATGAAATGAAAGCAAAATTAGGCCAAACTTTTGCTTTTGTTGGAATGTTTCTTTCTTTTCTTATTTTGGTCATTATTGTTGTTGTTGTATTTTGTCGTTATTGTTGTTGTTGTTTTGACGGTGACTTTGCGGTCAGAGGCAATTTTTGGCCAATTTTGATCATTCACATCGTTGGCACATTTATCAAGTCGATTTTTTTTAACACCTTTTGTCTGCACTTTTGATTTCGAATCGCATCTTGTGAAAGGAGTCACGCGCTTTGTGTCGCTTATTATTTTTGTAATTTGCACATAAGAAAAATACAAAGAAAAAAATATCAAGAAAAAAACAAAATAATAATAACACAAAAAACCTGAGTGAAGAGGCAAATATTTATGGCTGGCAAAGACGGGAAGAAACGAGTTTCTTTCTGCTGAGAGTGAGACGAATCTCTGTCCCTGTCTCTGTCTGTCTGTCTCCTGCTGTGTGATGTAAGCAATGCAAAAGGTCTCGAATTGGGCAATGCATCGGATGGATTCGTCTATCTATCTGTGTCTATGTCTATGTCTATCTCTTTATGTGGGTGAATTCGAAATGAAATGCACTCAAGCAGAAACATAATTTGATAAACGGGTATTCCCCTTCATCCCCCCTTTGTCGACTACTTTTCCCCAAGTTAATTGTTTGGCCAAACATTTCGATTAGAGCCCCGGTGTTAAAATGCCAAATAAACATCGGCGACAGGTGCCGCGTTTAAGGCGGAGCATGCAAATCATCATAATTTAGGGACGGGCAAATGTCATCATGCCGTGCACCCACATCAGGCCCTAGGATTAGGACCCGCAAAAGATTGCTAATTAAAATCAGCCAAAAATGTTTAGATCTTTGGGGCGTGTCGCACACCCATACATATTTACAGACAGACATATTACAACTTTCCCAATCCACACACACGCAAGTGGAAGACGACATGTGACATCAAATATTTTGAAAGTGTCAACTGCTATTAAGCATGAAATCGTAAAACAGGAGAAGAAACTGAAACAAGTGACTAAATTATTACCAGATCCATCGAACGAGTTTCGAAATTGCAATGACTAACCCTTTCAATGAAATGAATTGCCATTCTGTCCACCGACTCAAAAGAGACTCAACACAATCCAAATCTATACTATTTTTAATAATTAGTATTTCAAGTTTAAATAACTTGTAATGATATCATTATAGACAGAGGACAATTTTAAAGTTCAATAAGTCTAAACGTTGCAATATATCATAAGAATTCAATTAAACTGTATTAGCCCTCTACCACACGAGAGAGCCCACACAAGTCCCTCAAGGCACTTATCAATATGTCAATAAGTCAGTAAAACTGGGTCGATATTACTGACCAATTTTGATACCATACACCCATACGGTGAAATGGTATATTAAAGTCGCCAAATTGTTAGAAAAAAGCTTTTCCGACCCCATAAAGTATATATATTCTTCATCAGCATTAACAGCCGAGTCGATCTAGCCTTGTCCGTCTGTCCGTAATAATACTAAGACCTCAGAGACTATAAAAGCTGCAGACAAGAATTTGGGTATATAGACTTTTTTTTTTTTTTTTTTTAGATCATTTATTGGTTAATTGAGTTAGGTTGACTTAATAAATATCAGTATATAATTTTTTTTTTTTTTTTTTTTAACTTATGCTAGTCTCTCATCGAGCTCTCGGCAGAAATAGATGTTTGTAAATTAGGCTTTCTTTTCAAAAATAAATTTGTTTTTGTATATATACTTAAAAGCTAAATTAGTGTAATGAAACCAAAATCGATCGCAACAAAAAGTAAAGAAAAAGTTTGCGTAAGTAGGGTAGTTTAAGATAAAATAGGAGAAAAAAAAAAAAAAAAAAAAAAACAATTTTTAAGACCGAGCATCAATTTCTATGAGCCACCAGAAAAGCTTCCTTGATGCTAACTGGAATTCTTTGTCTCTGATCGATAGGGATGTATCAAATCTTTTATTTTCAACAGTTAAGCTTTTTGACTGTATTGACTTATTATTTGCTCTTCTCAGTATGTGATAAAGGATAGGTGTGCCGTAACTGTCTTGTATAAATCCTCTTTTATCTAGAAGTAGGAATGTTTCAGGGGGTGAAAACCCGTTACATATTGCTTGCTCTAAGTAGAGATCATCTTCATAGAATGGAGCTTTAATAAGATCGTTAGAGCTCTCCAGACAGCGGCAGATGTGCCTCCTAATTAGATTTATAATTTGATTATCAATCCTTATTATATTTGCAGCGTTATAAAGTTTATTGTTAGAATAAAATCTTATCCAGTTACTGGCTGGAGTTCTATATAATGAGGTGCAAGCTCTGAGTATCTTTCTTTCAAACATTCTAATTCTTTCCATGTATGATGGTGAGATTAAGTACCATATTGGGCAACCGTACGTTATTATGGGCCTGAGGACAACTTTATATAGCAAGACTTTCACTTTTTTACTGAGTATTTTGGAGCTAAATGCCTTTCTGTACAGTTGATATGCGCTCATTGCCTTGGAGAGTTGTAGATTGATGTGATCATTAAAGTAAAGGAACTTGTCAAAATGTACCCCCAAGTATTTCACCCTATTAACGAGAGGAATGGGTTCGTTGGACATGTTAGAGACAACTAGGAATCTTTTCCAATTTTTGCTGACATTATGATTGCATTTGTTAATTGGAGGTCGGAAAAGAATACTTTCGCATTTACTTATATTTATTTTAAGATGCCAGTTTAGTGTGAATTCTTCTAGTGTATTGAAGCTTTTTTGTAGGTTTTTGTTAATATTGGCTATTGTTTTGTCTGCATTGTAGATAACAATATCATCAGCGTAGGCTATAATATTTTCAATTTTTTCAAGTAAATCGTGTATAAAGATAGTAAACAATGTAGGTGCATTTACGGTGCCCTGCTGCAAACCATTGATTGCTTTAAACTGTGAACTACTAGTTGTGCCATTTAAATGAACCACAAACTTCCGAAATGATATCATATTGTATATTGATATAAGAAGGTGTAAAGGGAATTTGAAGCTCATTAATTTTGCAATTAGTCCTTTAATCCAAACCGTGTCAAATGCTTTTTCAAGATCGATAAAACAAGCGCCAACAACATTCTTTTTGTTCCAATTCCAGTTAATTTCAGATGTTAAGAGGTTCATTGCATGAAGAGTTGAGTGATTAGATTTAAATCCGAACTGTTTATTGCATACGATTTTGTTTTTGGCACAAATTTTATGTATGTTTAAATTAACTAGTATTTCAAATACTTTGCTTATATTAGGGAGTAGACTAATAGGTCGTAGGTTATTTATTTCGTTCTTATCTAACTTTTTCTTTGGTATGACTACTAGCTTAGCAGTTTTCCAAAATGGGGGGTAATATGCGTTATTTAACATGTTGTTAAAAATTGAACAATATTCAAGAAGAAGGACTTTCGGTATATGTTTCAGAATTATGTTTGGGATTTCATCGATTCCTGATGAGGTTTTAGGCTTTAAGTTAACGAATATTGTAATTAGTTCATTGCTTGTAATAAAATAGTCGTCAGTCTGGCTTTTTGTTAGGCAGTTGGCTCTTTTGTTCTCGCTAAAGTCAATAAGTGTAGATTGTAAGTTGTCAAATCTATTTTTAATATCTAAAAATTGATTGAAACAGTGCTCTACATTGCTATGGACAGGATTGGTCCCTGCACTCTGTTTTTCAGAGTGGACCAATTCAAAAAAATGACCTATAAAGTTAAGAATGGCTTGCTCATTTTCCAGCACTAAATTGTTTGAACCGGGCTCTTTGTAAAGGAAATCGGGGTGTGTATTGGCCTTTTGCAGGAGATTTCTGAAATCGACAGTGTCTGGTATGGTTATGTGATCTAAAGGATGGCTAATACCCTTAAGAAAACATTTTTTAATTCTTGCAAATTTAAGTGGATCAGAAGGAGTTAAGTTAAGAAGCTGAGACTCCACCATCTTGTTGTAGTGCAATATAATGTTATCTGTCATAAGTTTCTTAATAAGTTTTAACTTGGTTTTTGCTAGTTGTAGAGTAGAGAGTGAAACTATTTGTTCTAGTCTATTGTGTTTTTTTATAAGTGTTAGGACTTTGCTTTTTTCTTTTTGTAGTTTTTTGATAACGCTACTTTTAGTGAGTATGTCTAGTGTATGTGTATTCTTGTATTTTGGCACACTTTTATTGATTGCCGTGGTAAGGATATTTTCTAACTTCATTAAGTGATAGTCTATTTCGGTATTAGATAAATTATAATCATTGGGAGTAGGTATTTCACCTTGAAGCAAGGACGAACATTTATTCTTAAATGAGACCCAATTGGTCCTTTTAAAATCGTGTTTTAATAACTGTCGTGGTTCAGAAAGAAGGAAAAAATCGTCTCTACCCTGGCAAGATACATTTATTACAATTGCACGGTGGTCACTATCAAAGTCCAAGCATTCTAAGCAGTTCACAGAGTTATTAGTTTTGTGTATCATTAAGTTATGATCTGACAGGCAAATATCTAAGAAGGAGCTTGAGCTTTCGAAAGATGGTGTTTGGGAGGCATATAAATTACAACGATATCTGATTTCGTTGCGACACAAGAAGTTTTGAAGAGAGTTACCCTTTGGATTGCAGCATGAATTGCCCCAATTCTTATGTTTACAGTTCATGTCACCAGCTATAATATAGTGATGGCTAGTGTTGTCAAGCTTAAGTGTTTCAAATAAAATGTTAAGTTCGTTTTGAAATGAACCGCTTTCATTTCCTGAAGGACAGTATACGGCAATCAGAAATATGCATTTATTAGACTGTAAATAAAGCTTTACCACGCATGCCTCAATGTGGGAGAAAAGGTTTAATTTGTGATTATATTGTCTCTGATATTTTATGCTATTTTTTATTAGTATTGCGACGCCTCCCCCTCTGGAACCAGTGTCTCTGTCTTTTCTTATTACTTCGTATCCGTTAATGTATAATTTGTGCATGCGATTGAGCTTGGTTTCATTCAACATAAGGATATCAGGCTTGTTTTCAATAATAAACTGATTGAGCTCAATTCTTTTGGATGTACTGACTAGTGAATTTACGTTAATTGAAATTATTTTTAAAGTATTTTTAATCTTCGCGGAGTGCCTGATAGTATTCATGATGAGTCTACTAAATTACAAATAGTGTCTACCCGAGCGGTTTGAAATTCGAGTTGTTTTTGAAGATTTTCAATTTGTTTACTTAAAGCTAAAAGAGATTTTTGGATATTTATAAGAACTGAATCGCTTTGGAGGTCTAAATTTAGATTACCTATATTAGCTTCTTTGCATACATCGGCGTATCTTATATTAGGGTTAATTAGTTTAGTAGAATAGATTTGGGTTAATGGTGTTTGTCTTTTTTTATCCCTTATCCTCTGTTGGAGTTCTTTGTATCGCTCGCATCCTTTATACGAGGCCGGGTGGCCACTCTTCTTGCAGAGTACACAGAACAGTTTCTCCTTGTTACACTCAAAGTTTTTGAGGATGGGGCAGGGTGCGTCGCCGTGATGGGCACCACATTTCACACATCTGGATGGAAGGTTACAGTTAGCAGAACTGTGAAAAAAACGTTGACACTTTCTACATTGGGGAATCTCCGCTCGGCGCAGTGGTTCCCATTTAATGCAATGATGTTGAATCGCTTTAATTGCTTTTAAAGCGTTTGCGCTGCTTTCGGCACTTATTTGAACCAAAAACATAGGTAAGACAATTTTCCGTTCCACAGAGGATTTTGTGTTGAAGGGTTTTACTTGTATGAATTTTAGAGCTTCTGATTCAAAACTTTTTAAATCACTTAAAATTTCCTGCACGTCTGAATCCCCACTTAGGCCTTTCATTAGGTATGTTTTGGTTTTGAGGCTCCTAGGTGTATAGGAGAAAAATTGAGCGTTGGCTTTTTCCAGGTGGCCACGTACTTTTATGTAATCGTTCAGGTTTGTCAAGAAAACGGCAGTTTTGTTTTGGTTTAGTTCTCTGATAGTAAATTGAGTAATTTTTAAACCAGTTTTAATTAATTGTATTATTTGTTTTGCTTCAATGTTAAACACATTTATTGGGGGTATATGTTTGTTGTTGTTTTTGTTGGACTTTTTAATATTTTCTGCATTGGGCCCTGTACCCGCCGTTATAGTTGAGGTGTTTTTTGCAACTTTGGATGTTGACGGTGATGGTATGGGCTCATCTGTTGAAACTGTTGTTGTTTCTGTTGTTATATTGCAGTTTTTGCTTTGTGCACTTATTCTTTTATTGAGACCTGCTTGTAATTGCACATGCTGCGTAAAGCTTTCAAGCACTTCTTCGTCGCACCGTTGCGAATCAATGTCTAATAATTCGTAGTAGTTAGTGCATTTACGCGGAGCTTTGTTTTCATGCTTTGTGGGAGAGCAAACACTTTTTCTTTTTCTGGAGTTACCTAGTATATTTTCTAGGTCCATATCATTAGAATTGACGTCCATATCGTCGAGAGCATTATGCTCACTCATAATTATGAGCTGCTACCTCTATGGGCAGTTAGTATTTGTATTAAACACTCAAAAAATAATTAATTGTAGAAAATAAACTTCGGAAACACCGGTTGTTAAGCACTTAATTTCTTGACACGTCTGCTTCACACCGCTGTCAGAATCGAACTCTCCTTGGGTATATAGACTAGTGTAGTATGTAAAGTGATCAAGTTTATTTCAAATTCAAAATATTCATTACTAATTCTAGCGTTGAAGACATGGTATGGCTATTGCAATTTTGGAGTTCTTTAGCAAAGTCTGCTGATGATAGAACTTGGTAGTTCTTGAAATAGCTATACAGACAACCTGCTCACCTTTTTGTGTTGCCTTTGAAATAATCTTCTTTTGCAGCCTCGAGCCGGCTAAACTGCAAGGTTTGATTCAAAAGGTATTTTCTTTAAGACTATACTAACTAGAGACACAAAATTTGGCATATATACTTGCTTAGTAAAAACGCAGATTTTGTATGTGTTAAAATTTTGTTTCCTTTCCTTTAGGTTGTTCCCTATTTGAACGAATTTCCAAAATTTTCAAAACTCTGTTGGCGATTATAATTTCCAAGATTGTAGGACTTAAAAACTCACACGGCTTAGATTGATAATATAATATAGGTTTAATGATTTTTTCCTGAAATTGCATTTGTACAAATGATTCTTAAAATGGCTTGAAGCGAACCATTTTGACCCATTTTATTTGGAGTATTATTAAAAGTCTAAAAAGGCATTTCTGCTTTGCAAAAGACTCTCATTTAAAAGGGTCACGGGACACATGGTTATATATTAGGGGCTCTCAATGTCATCGTTTATAAACTTCACAAATGTGAAACCATAATTATAAATAGCAGCTATTCTTAATATTAGCTATAGCTACTTTGGCTTATTGTGAGCCTAAAAAAAATTGAAAATCCACATTATTTGGCCAACAGACTTCTTCTTGAAGAAACTAATAAACTACAGTTGCGTGAAAAATCTTTGGCTACGTACCATTTTAGAATCCTTAAACTTTATCTATATAACTCGAAATTTTTAAGTTTATTTTAATAAGATCTTTCTATATTTCTACTAATTGTAAGATATTTGCAATCCAGTTACTTTCTACAGACAGACGGACAAAAGAACATGGCTATGTGGAGTCGGCTATATTTTTTGGAATATTCTGTCATACCATACTAAGCTATAAAAATAACAACAAATCGATTTTACAACAATCCCGTGAAATTATGGATCATTCATATGCTTAGAGATGAATTTTTTGATGTTCCCATTTCTCGATTATTAAAAAACTATATAATATAATTGTAAGCTACTCGAAGAGCTGAAAGATTTTCATTGGCATATGCTTTTTGCTAAATTTGATTGTTATCTTTTTATTAAGACTATTTTTGTCTGTATTTAACCCAGTTGGTAATATTTAATACATTTGTTTGCGGTAACATTTGTACTAAATTGGGCATTTTTATTTGATTTCATCAGTCGCTACACATCCATACATATGTAAGCAATCAGCTAGGCATGCAGGTCATTGTATTTATCTTGATTGGAAGCTATAGATGTCATTATGCGATTCGATTTGCATAATCCCACATTAGTTCACATTATGTTGTCTTCATCAACTCAACCTGAGGTTCAGCTTCAGCTTCGGATTTGGCTTTAGCCTTAACTTTCCAATCAATCAACAGCACACTCCAGAGTTGACGTTCAAATGTCAAATAGCAAAAGGCAGCAACAACAAAAAATGCCACAACATTTACGGGTGCGAAGAGGCAAGTTCAGATGCTTTGGTGTCTTCATGGCTAATGGCCGCCCCTCACATGACCTTGCATGGGGCCTTAATTTGTCACCTCAGCTGACCAAGAGGCAAAATGACTTTAAATTACATTTAAACGACCATTTTGTATCAGTAGCTCAATTACACACACCGTCAAAAATGTTTCCATCCACATGGACAAAAGCCAAGTTTGTCATCGCATCACGGGCCCAATGCTAATCTTAACTTTGTTTTTGCCTCTTTTTTAGTTTTGTTTATTTTATCGTTGCTTTTTTCTGTTGGTTTGGTTATGGTCTTAGTTTTTGTCTTTAGTAACAGGAACCAGAAAACATTTTGGTACAAGTCGAGGAGCCGACCTGGTGGAACCCAGTACAAAGTGAATATCGTAACATAGAACTGAATCTATTTTATTTACTCACTAGTCATTTGCATATTGAAGCAACTTAAAAACAGTTTGAAAGCTCCGCCGATGGTATTAGACTTGGATTAAGATATTAGTCGCTATCTATTCAGAAGGCATACATACTTATGCTAATGATAGTTTCAGGACTGATGGAAAAAATCTGCTTATTTATTGTTCTCAATTTGTAATAAGCTTTTCAAACTCAAATTTGATGACTCACTTTACCAACTTTGACCCAACTTAATACTTCTGAATGTCCCCCCGCCCTGTAGCTTCACATTTATCTATAAGCAAGTATTCTTACCAAAATTTGGAGACTCTAGCTCTTTATGGAATCGAAATCGCTTGCTTCTGCCTGTTACATATATTACTCTGTAAGTGAAAGGTTTAACAATATGATCTCCAGAAAAACTCATTTAAAGATTCATTTAAAGGAGCTTTATATGCAAATTGTGATTGTGGCCATTCAAAGATTGAATAACAACTCAAAATTTGTATCCGTTTATTCGTGATTTTCACAGCTTAATATGGTTCACTAAAGCTAAGATCAACAAATTAGACAAAAGTTCCATAGCGAATGTACAAATGATTTATTTCTTTTATAATTTCGAAAGATTTTCCACGGCTATTATACATTTTTATTATTGCATTTTGGGTTGCTTGGTTGCTTTTGCTAATTAATTGTTGCAATTGCAAATACTAATTAGATCTGCATGACCAAATACAAATATTGCGGCAAAAGACACAATATGATTAAATGTCACTTTTTGGTTAATAACTTTGCCATGGAAAAGTTCTCGGCGAAACAAAAGAAAATTGTTCATTTCTCTTTGGAAAAACCAAACCAGAGATACTAAAAATGTAATAATGTGCATTTATTTTCTGGGTCTAACGTTCTATTTGCAATAGCTGATAATTCCTAGTTTCAACAGCCGAAATATGCCCGCCCCTTTTGCCGTAAATGAGTAGAGGGTATGGTAAAAAAGTGAAGCCCCAACTGAAGAAACATAAAAATATATGTACGAAAAGTTGTTTGCTAACTTTTTTGTTAGATGAATTTGTTTGTGGCTTCTCATGTGATCAACTTGCGAATGACGACAAGTTTTGTTTCATTTGCATTGTCTTATTTTAAATTAAATATAATAAATGCAATCAAATATTGTAGATGTATTACCATATATTACTTTTGATGTTAATTATCATTGCGGATGTTGTCGAGCAGTATGAAAAGATCCTTGATTTGGTTAGAAATTTTATTGCATGACTCGGATGAGTAAGTTTTTAGTTATAATTTTGTGTGAGTTTGTTTTACCCGGAATATGTAAATTGGCAGAACTTCCACGTTTCTGTGAGCCGGTTTCTGAGTTGGCGCCAAAGTTATGAACTTCAATATTGGGCATTATTTCGGCTCAAGCTGCTTTTGAGTTGCCATTGGGCAATCTTAAGTATTGCGTGCCTGGCACTAAATCGATCTCTTATATCTCTTCAAATCTGCCCTCTAGATTTGCCACGTCGGAGACGTTCAAGTGCCTGTCCCGAGGTCCGGTTTGCCGTATTACGTAAAGCGCCAAAAAAAATAATAAAAAAAATCACTGAAAAAACCAAAAAATTCAAGCAAATCAAATATCATTTAAATGATATTAGAAAACAATAAAGGCAAAAACAAGATACAAAATGATTTAATACCGTTAGCCTCAAGTAATAATAAAAATAAAAGCAACAAAAAATGCCAAGATGCCTCCGAAAAGTCACTGAAGTGATTGTTTCATATCAAATTGGTTTAACAGCAAAAATTTGGTTATCAATTAAAAAATTAAAGTAAAAAGTTTAATCCATAATATGCCAACAAAACACATTTGAAAGGCACCCAATATACAGTGTTTTCTTGTATATTATATGTGTGTATATTAAAGGGTATATTTATATCGTTAAGATGTATGTAACAGCTTAATATTTGAATTATAAAAAGATAAATTGAAATTTTATATATGTTTCCCATTTTCTTCGGCAATCAACAGATGAAACAAACTCTCCTTTTGACCCATATGCATACTTTGCTTTTATCTCCTACAAGGTATACAAAAGTTGGGCCCATATCCGAATATATGGAATTGGCTCTGTTCAACCGGTTCACTAAACCCCATCAAATGGCAACCACACACAAAGAAATACGTACTTGAACCTTCGCAAGGTGACCGCAGTGAAAGTCTTTCGCCAACTTGTCACATAAAAGATGTTACAAGGAAAAACACTACAAATAATAATAAAGACTTCCAACTCCCGCACATACAAACTGTAAAAATATGCGTAATCTCTGTGGATGAGTGACTGTTTTTAGAGGAGACACCTTGGATGATAGTTACCTGGTTTCTATCACTTGTATTTAGACCTTACATTGAACCGTTACGAACAACTCTCCTGATTTTTTAGTTGACAAATGTTTTTTGAAAATAGAAATTACTTATATCTGGGCACTTTTTTAAAATATAAGCATAAGTAAGGACTCTGAAAAATTACATACCATTAATTATTATTTTCTATAACCTATCTAAATTTGGACCGACATAAGGTTCACAAAATCTTGGGTGCATTATAATTAAATGCACAAATTCTCGTGACGCACACAATAAGACGAATTTTGGAATTGTAAGCATCCCAAATCTATTTTTTCTTAATTTAGTTGTAATTCCCAATTAGTTTAAACGTTGAAAATACGACTGTAAAGGTTTTCAGGAGAATGTACGAATGATAGAACTTGAAAAAGCTATGCACATTCAGGCACTTGTCATGCTTTCAACGTGTAGTATATACCTATATTTTTATTTTAAGTAGGAAGATATATTTTAATTTTTTTTTATTACACGCAACGACACAGAGCTAGTCGATTGTTTTGGACTTATTACGAGGTCAATAGAACGCGGCAGACTCTGCAAGTAACGAAGAAGAACAAATAGATCGGATAACTTCTACCACGTAAAAGTTTATGTACCCTTGCAACTTTTGCTAGCTCTCTCCTTAGCCATAGCCATCAAAGTGGAAACACGTTTTATCAAAAAGGCTAATGTTTGCCAAAGAACGGCCTACAATCTTATCATAGGAAATTACGAGATATTGATCAAAGTCACTGTTTTCCACAGATCGTTCCAATTGGAGCTATATGATATAGTCACCAATTCTTTCTTTTCAAATTTGGCACAGTCATTAACATATATATTAAACTAACAAATGTTTAATTTGACTTTGACGTTTGTGTGGGTGCTATATGTTATAGTGGTCCGATCTGGCTGAATCCGAAATATACAGTCTGTGCACTATATACAAGCCTACCTGTAAAATTTTAGCTCTTACAGTCTAGGAGGAGACGGACGGACATGGCTATTTGAACTCGTCGTGCTGATCAAGAATATATATACTTTATATGGTCTGAGAAGCTTCCTTCTATGCTTTGCACATTTCTGACCAAAATTAATATACTCTTTTTGCAAGGGTATAAAAAGTTAAACTTTTCTTACTGGTCGTTTTCAAAAGTGATATTTAAATTAAATAAAATAAGGTTTAACTCAAAAATGGGTAAAAAGGGAATACATGATAAAGATATATAATATTCTGAAAGATCTGGCTGAACCAAGCACCAGAGGGTGAAAGTGTAAACCTTTAGTCCTCCCCTCTTGAAAGCTAATGCAAAATAGAGTTAACAGAGCTTAAAATATAAAATAATAAATCTTAAAATAGCCGTGCATAGTTTTAGGCTTGTTTATTTTAGTTTTAACCCAAGCCGTATCCAGATCTATGAGGTCTTCATTCACAGGTAGCAGGTATGAGAGGTGCCGAAGTGTGTATGCCCTTTACAAGTTATTTCGATACTTTTCGCATGTTTGCGTTGATCGTATATTTTTATTCTTTACTCTTTTGTTTGTTTGTTATAAGTTTTATTTTTTTTTATATAAATATACATATATATATATTTATTTATGTATTTGTATGTTGCTGCTAAGGATTCGGTTCACACACAGGATGTCGAACTTTGTCGTGGTAGTGACTTGGTCCTATCCAAGGTACTGCTTTACTAACGCATTTTGGAAAATCAAAGCAACATTCCCGAACATAAAAATAACATTAAAGACCTACAGGTTTATGCTGATCTCAAGTTGTACTGGAGCAATCTCGTTTGCAAAAATTCAAACTTTCAAGTAGGGGTTTCGAACGACATTTGGATAAACGAGCTTTCGAGGCTAAGTATGATAGCTTAAAATTTCAATTTGAAATCGTCCGTATGTAAAACTTCAACAAAATCATCAACGATTTTTTGTCTAAAACGGCCGCATACTTTCTTTTGCTTACGATAATAAAATAACATAAATAAGTGCCAGAAGAAAACTCCTACAAAATTGTAGTAAGGTATTTAGGATTCTCCAGACTGCTTAATCTTTGATAGCAGCTAAGTCATATAAGAGAGAAGAATTTTAAGAGAAAATTTGAAAACCGATAAATTTCGGAAACGAAAACCAAGCATAATAACAAAACCATGGAAGTTTACATTATAATCACAAGCTTTAATTTTTTTTACAATATAAAAATCGTATTTAAGATGGCATTTTTCACATTTCGTTGGGGCGTTCAGCAGTTTTTCTTGCACTCTGACTCCTCGCAGATATCGCAAAGTTTCGAATTAATTTGATAGTAGTCAGTGGCCTTCTTGTTCGTGTCGTAGTAGTCGTAGAGGACGACAGGGGCGGGTTTCTGATTGGCCACCGAATGGGTGCGATAGGCGTCGACTGGGAGGCATTTGAGCTCACCCTTGGGCAGGCTCTCGAAATAGATGACGACTACAGATTCATCATTTTTGGTTTCCACCAGCTGAAAGAAAGATGAAGTCAATGAAAATACATTTCACAGTTGTAATGGGATGTATCACTTACCCTGACACGTTCAATATTCTGTATGTCCTTAAAGGTCTCCTCGTCAGCCGTATAGCCAGATGGTAAGGATACCTCTAGGATGGCCATGTTTGAGGCCTTTGCTTTGCCATCTTCAACATACTCGACGCACACGCTCAACTCCAGTTTAGCGGGTGAAGATTGTGGTTTGATGATGGTCTCTATCTTAAAGCTAGGTTTTGGTTCCTTTTCAACAATATTATATTGATAGCTTATCTGGACCAGGGCAGCTCCAGTGCCTTCTGCTTGGAATTCAAGGGATTTGGTGCCTTGCGGAAACTCGATAGTTTGCAATAGTAAATCATTCTCGTCCGATATAGATAGTTTCTCAGATTTCTCACGCAATCCCTTATTGGAGACATTCACTTGCCACTTAGCGGCCTCATAGCCTGTCTTTTTGGCGAATTGAATAAGAGCCTGAAGACCGACCACCGTGTCCTGTGTGGATGCAAATCCACCATAGCTATTACGTTGAGCTACGAGCCAGCGAATGGTATTCAGTACTGCATCGGGAGTCTCTTGATTGCTTTCCAGAAGTGAGAGCAGAGCATAGGAAGTGATCTCCACATCATGGCTCCAGATCCAGCACCACCAGCGTCGGCAATAGCCTGAAGAGGCCCTCAATTTCTCCTCATCTTCGGTCCACCAAGTGCGATCATCTTCCTGTTTGGCAATGGACTTCAGATAGGCTACGTGCTTGGACGCTTCTGGAGACTTGGCCTTCTGCAGTGCATAAATAGCAACAGATTTAGGCAGCAACTCGTCGGACTTGTCCAACTGGGAATTCAAGTACTCGACTGCTTTGTCAATGGCCGTTTGATTGAGTTTCTCCTGCTCAAGGAGAGCCAACAAGGCATTTGCTGTCAGGGTCAGACCGGAACGCTGAGATCCATAAAAGTATTCACCAGTCTCGGTAAAGCTACCATTCTCGGCTTGGCGTCCAAGAAGGAATTCATAGCCACTTTCCAGCATCTTTTCATCCAATTTGATGATCTCCTTGATCTGGCTAAAGGAGCGCAGAACATATGCGGTTAGCCAGGTGGAGCCATTGCGTTCTGGATCCTCCTCCCGCCATTTGCCTGGCCCGAAGCTACTGTAGCTGCCATCGTCGTGACGATAATGGATCATATGCTGATAGCCTTCCTCGAGATTCCGCTTAATTCTGTTCTCCACCCCGGGAGTTAATTTATTGATGCTCTTCAGGTAGTCGCGAACCAAATAATTAGGCACCAGCTTGGACATCGTCTGTTCACCACAGCCGCTGGGCAAACGCAACAGATTTTCCAGGTTCTTAATCACAGGGCCCAGCAGATCTCCCACGACGCCGAATTCAACATGTTGGGAGTCGGGCACAATGTCATCGGGTAATTCCAGCTCAAAGTTTTGCTTATATTCAGTCACATCCTTTTTCAGATTGACAAAGAAGGCACGATTCTGATATTGGGTCACACCCTCGGGAACAACCTTCAATGATTTGTGGACAGCGTCACCAGCCAAAGGTGAAATGGCTGTGAATTTCAACAATATATTTCCGAGGACCTTGGGACGAATAAGGAAATTGACACCGCCTGCCTCATTGGCGCCCACACGAACCGTCTTTGAGCGTTTGTGTTCGCCGATCACCTCGTTCGAAGCATCAACGAAGTCGTATTCACCATCCTCATTGTCTAGAGAGACCTCCACATCCAGTTGTTTTGGCAAATAGTTGAAGACTAGGGCTGGCACACTGATAACCTCGCCGCGTTTCACCGAATATGGCAAACGGACCGATACAAAGAACGGCTGGAATGTCTTTATATTCACTTTGTCGTTGGTCACAGCCAAACCCTTCTGAGGATGCAATGCGAATCCAGTGAGCACCCAATTGGTTATGGTATCGGGAATAGTCTTGATCCATTTGAATATCTCCGTTTGGGTTTCCTCAATATCGGCAAATATCCAGGTTTCGGCAAAGTTCTTACGAACTGCTGGAGCAGCATTTCCCGGCCCACCAGCAACACCCATTTCTGACTGACTGTACACACCTGTCGTTACTGCAGCGCCCAAGGGCTGGGCCACTGAGTCATGTGCCACAGCAGTTTTGCGCATAGCGAACGTTCCACCAACTCCTCCAAAGGCTTCTAAACGAACAGAAACCAAGAATAGTTATTTAAAAATGTAAGGATTCAAACCACTTGGCACACTTACGTGGATAGCTAACCGGAGCAGTGCGATTGTAGAAAAAGTTTGCATTGGTCATGGTCACCACACCGCTTCGTTCGCCGGGGTAATACGAATATCCACCCTGCCAGGGTGTTGAGGTATCATATCTACCCAAGCGCCAGTTGAACCCATCCTTGGTGACATCGTTGTTGCTGCCCAGCAACAGGACACTCTGATCGACGGCCATAAGAGCAACAAATGATTTGGGTTCCGTTTTGATCTCCAGCTCAACATCTGCGCCAGGCTTGACTTCTTCGGGTGCTGTAATCTCTAAAGTGTTCTGCAGCTCAACGTCCACATGGAATGTGGTCTCGGCATGCCGGAATTCTCCGGTGTCATCGACATAATAGACGTAGATCCGTCCATAAGGTGAGGTCAGGAAATTGGGTTTCAGCACAATATTATGGATTTTCTGAGGTTCCGAGAGTTCAACACGTTCAGTATGCAAAATGTTGCCACGTCCAATAATGTTGTAGACGAAATAAGTGAGAGGACGACTGGAATTCAGCGTTACCTTGTACTCCTGGCCTGATTTTAAGCTGAAGAGAAAAGTGCTTTAGCATAAAACTCAGTTTCGTTTTAAATATGACTTTAACTTACGACCAAACATCTTTGGGCCTCTCCACATCGACCTTGAACCATTCCTTTTCCTTCTCATCCTCCTTTTCGTGATCTGGAATTTTCTTGGGCTCCCTGTAGGGGTAAGTTGTGTAAAGCTCTCGCTGCTCACCATCGAACTCCAATTCAATGCTGTAATATCGTGTATAGTTCTCAATGTCTGGGAGATCTGGTAGTGTCACCTTGAAAACGGCCAAACTCGATTCATTCAAATGGGCCTCAAAAGCAAAGGTTTTCTTTTCAATCTTTGGCAATTCAGGCTTCTTTTCCTCGTTGCCATAGCCATAGAAGCCATAGGTGTGCCGTATACCCTCGGTGAAAGTGGCTTTTACTACCGACTTGGTATCTGTTAGTAGAGTGCCATCGACCAAAGTGATCTTAAAGATCACCTCTTCTTCCTTATCGGCCACAAATGAGTAACATTTGGAATAATCCTGGCAAGACATCTCATAGCGGTAGGGGAATACCGAGACACCACCAGTTTCGTTGAGTTTCACACCCGTGAAGTCTTCTTCAACGGTAGCCGTGATCTGGACATACGATGAGGACGTATTGTATGGCAAATAGCTGGCAAATTCCTTAAGGTTCAAATCAAATTTGGCCTTGCCATTCACCATATCGGCAGTGGCTATCATTGCATGACCCGGATGCTCGGTACGCACGGTCTTACCATCGACATTGGACCAAATACTTGTTTCATCCAAGTGTATGTTGACCAACACTTTGCCATTCACGGGTTTGCCATAGGTATAGCTATGAAAACAGAAAAAAAATTGATTAAAATCCAATCCAATCGCCACTCCATGCCCCTACTACTTACTTGGCCTTAAGCACAATATTCAGATCGCCATCCTTGACCGAAACTTGTTGAGTATTCTCCATCTTAACCGAATACTTGGGCAAAACATACTTCTCTACCTCAAAGTAAACACGCTCATCGGCAGAAGGTCTTCCGAAATGGATTCTATGTCTCGAAACGCGAGACTCCCTAAACAAGAAAGGAAAATTCGATTAAAGCGATATGCATGTGGCAGATCTCATTTGTATCGTACCCAATTTTTCCATCATCACCATTCTCAACCAGCAGAGACCAAGAGCCCAACGTGGCGAATTCCGATAGTTGGAATTTACCTGTGTATACACCAGACCTGGTTTTGAAGTGCTTCTCCTCCTTGATGCGATTGCGTTTGGAGTCCTCAAACCAAACGACCACGTTATCACCGGCCGCATCCGGTCGCAGATTTTCATCCAAGAATAGCACACGATAATTGATAGTATCTCCGGGCTTGTATTTACCCTTATCGGTCTGTATTTTGATGTAAGGCTTGAACTCCTCCCAGTTCAGTTTGGTGGTGTTCTTAAACTCCAATCCAGATACACCTTCCGCGGTCAGATTGTAATCTCCCGATTCCAGGGGAGGCAGCTGAAAGCTCAATTGCTTGAATTCATCCGCTTTGGCTAGCTCCACCGTTTGACTTTGATTAACAGAGGGACCCGTGATCCCAATCTTCAGGGTCACTGGATTTTTGGTGTGATGCACAGCAACAGCCACATTATAATCGCGATGCGAGTGAATTGTTCCGGGGCCAACAATTGTATATTGTCTAGAATCAAAAAGAAAAAAACAAGAGCGCATGCCAAAAATAATTAGAAATTATCTTAGTTCATTTATAATCATTAATAGTTGAATGAAATGCGATTAGCAAAATGTGATTAGCTTTTTTTTATAGATTTGCCAATTTAATTGTATACTATTTTTTGTCGTTTCATCACATTAAGAAACAAAAATATGTAAATTCGCAAGTAACGGTAAACAACTTAAGAATGTGCCAAAAAATGAACAGATCGACGATCAGATAAAGAAAAGAAAACAGTAAAACAAAAGGAAAAAACAAACCGGTTTTTACATTTTTCAAAATTATTCTGTACTATCTATTCACTTCAGATTAGATCATCCTCATTTGGTAAATACAGAATATTAATATTCAAATTATATTCTCACTTTTAATTAAAAATAATTAGTGTAAAGCTAATCTTAATTGCTAATCAAATACACGAATACAACAAAAATCCATTAGTTAGACAAAAATAATAATCAGCCAAACAACAAAGTATACATACAAGAAAAAAGTACCACAAAAAAAAAGAAATATTAATAACATGAATAGAAATTGTTTACTCTAAAACTCAATTAGTGGTAACAAAAAAAAAAAAACAAACATTTTGAATACTTTAGGCAAAGCAAAAACAAAAATAATATGTTAATGTATATAGTATACAATATATATCATATTTTTTATGGATAACAAATATCTGACAATTAGTCAATAAGTGTGAAATATCTGACAAATTTTGCATCTAGGTTTATGCCCATAATGAATGGCCATAACTCTCACCTCAAGTTGGAAATTATTTGGAAAATACATCAACACATTTCTATGGTGTGTAATCTATATTAACATTGTAGTTTCTAGCTCGACGACTAAATAAATTAATACTCTCAAGATTTTCAACTATTTGTAGCCTTTGAAATTGAAGTGCAATCAATATTTATGAAAAAGTGTGTAAGCCTTTCATTTCTAAAGTATTAAACAAAAGTTACATTGTTGATTTAAAAAACAAAAACACTTCAGTCTAAATGCATAAATCCATAAAAATCAATAAATTATACTTTTCGGAGAAACCTTTAACAAAACAAACCTTGAAAATAGTAATCAATTTTTGAATTTTAAGGCTAAAGCGTCGATATCCAGATACCCTGCTCAAAATATAATTATGAAATGGGAAACTAAAGAAAAATACCCAGAAAAGTTTCTATCTATTTCTAAAGATTCTGCTCACATCGAAATATATAACATCTTAGTGTCAGTGTTAGGGTATAGGGAAAGGCATATCGACCGACATGCCTCATTAATAATTATACCAACTAAATGTAAACCCGTGTTTAATTGCAACCACTTTAGAATATGAATTCAACTTACCCCTCTTGCGCGGCTTTTACCGGTTCCATCGTCACCTGGAGAAGGGCCAAAGTGCCACAAATGAAGACACTGAGAGCGTCTGCGCGACGCATTTTATTTTGGTTCACGGGCAGCGGGCGAGAACGAAGAAAACCGAGAAAAAGTAACAAATTGTAAACTTTACTTTAGATGATTATCAAAACCAAATTTAAATATTGATCTTCCAAGCGTGTCCACAACCAACTGGGCTCAGAGCTCAGCTGTGACTGGTTATATGGAGGTCTCGGATTCACAGATTAACAATAAAAAAATCCCAGCTTAGCTCAGCCTGACGCCGGCTGAGGCAGAGTTCCTCAGTTTGTACTGCCGGCGCAGAAAAAAAATCGTTAAACAAATATACTGATAAAAATTATAAACAAAATATATACATAAATGTGTGAGTGTCTCTGTGTGTGTGCTTGTGCGAGTGTGACATGAATTGATGAGGAATAAAAGTAAAATACAAAAATAAGCCGGTGAAAATTTTACTATGTCGCATTTTGCATACCCTTGCCAATCCGATTTTCGGCCAAACATGGAAAGTGAATAATTCTACTTTATATTATATGATTTCATTTGACAATAGTTACAACTCTTACTACAAGTTTAGTAACTAAAATTGAGCACAAAAGTGTTTTTAGTGTTTTTAAACGAATATTTCTATATAGAAGAGATCTTTTTGGTAGAGTCGTTCGATCAGAGCAAATACCGATGACTTAATAGAATATTAAATTTCGGGGAAAACAAAAAAAACTCTTCATCAAGGGTATCAAAGTTCAGATAATAATAGCAACATTAAATTTTGAAAATAATTGGACAAACTTCACCCGGGCTAATCATTCATAATTTTGTTGCCACAGAACAGCAGATAAAATAATTATTTTATTTCATTTTCGAATAGATTTTCAATCTACTTGATCTGTCACACTATTTAAAGCACAATTTCAACCATACCAGAGAGGAAAACTCTTAAATTTAAGTGACAATATTTTGAAATAGGAATTCCATTAGATAACCGATGATGAATCGTCAAGAATTTTAGGTTAATGAATGATGTCAAATGGAAATTAGACGGTTGCTTAAGTTATTAATTATAATTATAGTTCCATGTATTTACATACATACAGGGCGGAATATTAGGCAAGCTCTGTCACAATCGGATCAGGGTCAGAACAGATAGAATTTATTTCCTATTTAATTTTTTAAAGTCATGCCAAGTGGAAATTAACATGTGGGGGATTGGGTTTTTTTCTCCCAATTATTAACGCTTTAATTGTCACTAAAAATTGTCGCTTCGTGTCCATTGAAGCTGTAGTTTTTATCGCTTTTCACTATACTTTTGTATTATTTGAATTTTGTTTTGTTTATCGATGACGTCAAACTAACAGGCTGGGATTCTATCTTTATCTCCAAAAATTATTTACGTACATATTTGAGGGTTTTTCCAATAATTATTTTCCAAGAATCGCAAAAATTGACAATTCCCGAGTTTTGTTTTGTTAATATTTAAATCTGTCAAAACAAATGCAATTATGGGTTACTTGTTGATGAGAAAAGCCAACACAGCCGGCATATGTACGACACGGATAACCACAAACGACTGACTTTAGGTGAGGTTTTTATATTGGCCTTTTCTTTGTGTTTTTATCGCTCTCTCGCTAGCTGGCTGAAGTCATCAGCTGTTTGTTTGTGTGCGCAGTCTATATAGATATACATATTATATGTATATATACACCTCCTACAAACGGTGACGTCATCTCTTATATACAAGTATTTCACATTCGTCTGCAAGAGAAATGTATGACTAATATATATATTCTTGCTACATACAAATCAAGCAAACTATGTACACTAATTTACACAGTCAAGCTTCCCTATACAATACATTCATTTGAGGGACAAAGT
This sequence comes from Drosophila paulistorum, assembly GCA_018152135.1. NCBI lineage: Eukaryota > Metazoa > Arthropoda > Insecta > Diptera > Drosophilidae > Drosophila > Drosophila paulistorum. Next base: position 336,795 of record JAECXG010000823.1, read on the forward strand.
TTTCTAATGGTAATTTTTATTGAATTCTTTACTAGAATAAATATAGGAAAATTTCATAAACTTTTCATGTTTTATAACTTCTTACATTCTTCAAATATGTATCATTAAAAAATTTGAATGACATGTTCTATGACACAGAAAATATTTTCCAAAAAGTCTCCCAAAATTTGATGTTTTCAATTAACATATAAAATATATTTAAATATACTTCAAAACGTCGGTTTCAACATTTTTTTTAGATACTGTATTTAGCAGCTAAAAAATTTATCTTTCAATCTTAGAAAAAGAATTTCATTAAAAACACTAAATACCGAAGAACAGAAAACTAAAATTACAAATACTTATAGACAGTTTGGGAATCGTAGTCATTAAAATATTCAAGATATCAGCCGAACGTCTGTGCTGAAGTTTGTAGCCGTTGCTAGATTTTGTGTTCGTAAAATTTCTACAAAGTTTATCCGTAAGAAGGTAAGTAATTCCGCCAGTATTGAGCCCCATAGAACTTATCGGAAACCGACAAAACAGTTTTCCTGAACAAAATTGGTTTTCGGCCAGATTGTTGCTATATAGATACATAAACTAATGGTCCTATCTTGGTGAAATTTGGCAAAAATGTTAACCACTACATTAAACAAAGCATTTATAAATGTTTATGAGAATGGCTTGGAAAATAAGAAACGAATATACTTCCTATGATCGTATGTTCCTTTCTTCTATGAGTTGTACAATCCTTTGACCAAGGATATGAAAAAGAAGTTATTGGTAAGCAGTTTCTGAATCTTTACAAATTGTCGAAAAATAAAAAACAAATCGGCTGAAATCCCAAAAAAGGATTTTGTGGCCTTTTGCATAAACATCATAGTTTCTACATAATATAAATTTTTCCGGTCCAGTACGAATTCAACAAAGGGAAGTTTGACTGTATATATGTACATACATATCGGTATCTGATGGCAAAAACAAAAAATAACTTTCGGACAGCTTTGCAAAACCGGATTTTATCATTGCGGTGATCCCCCTTTTAATATATGTATAAACGCCCATGTTTTGTATGGGGTACTTCAGTTTATCAATGAGCTTGGACCCAAGTGATATGGTTTTGATTGTATGAACAGATATGTATGTATGTACATAGATTAAAAATGTACATATGTATGTGTAATCATTTGGAAAAGTGTTAAGTCGACCGATCGTTACAAGTGATATAAAATAGAAAGTAATCCAATCTGGTTAAAAACTAAAAACTATTTCATGACGTCTAACCAAATTGAATATACCCCTTATCGCTGAAGGTAAAAATACATACATTCATACATACATATGTACATATGTATGTACATGTTTATTTGGTTATACATATACGTATATACATACATTCAAGTGGAATTCCCCTTAGAATTCTCTCAGTTAGTATTTGTCTCTCTTGCTCTTTATTTATCAGCCATTTGCTTTTCACTACGAATTTCACAACATTGCGTGATGTCACAAATTGTACGTACATAAATACATATGTACATACATACATATGTACATAAACATGTATGTAGGTATAGACAAGTTCTTTAGGGTGAACCTTAAGACGTTCGTTTTGAAGGCATAATGCTGAATGTCATATCTTATTAGAGATTAATTGAGCGATGTCATTGGCATTGGAAAGTTTGGAACAGCAAATGAATAAATCAGCAAATCATTTGGCTAATTATAAAAAATGAAACCGGTTTTTAGAATGTTCCGAAAATAATGGCTATAATCGGAATCAGTGCAATGCCAATCAGCACCACCTGTGGCTGGGCTGCTGCCGCCTTTTACCCTGGCCAAGGTAAGAAGCACGTGAACAACCCGCTGACTCATTATGGAAACGCCGCGCTCCACTTGTTTTGAAAGTGTGATTTTTGTTTTTTGCGCGAATGAGCAGCGAGAGAATTCTCAAAGAGAGTGCGAATCCATCCGCCAGCTGTTTCAATCGTTGCCTAACATTCGAAGCGATCGGACGCGAGTTCTAACAGTGTCTGGGAGAAGCAGAGAAACATACATAGTTTATACATACAAACAATCTCAAACGTTTACATATCAGAGGGATTTTATCGCCACAACGTGCACATCTCACGTAGCTAGATAAGGATTCAACCATATAATTATGACAGAAAATTGTCTGAGCGATTTGTGTACCCAAAATGAAGTGGAAGGATTATCATCGGAACCCACTGTTTCGGCTGGCGTCTACTTCGGCTTTTGCACCCTGATCTCTCATGTTCTGCTCACCGGAATCACCGTGGCCATTGTCTATAAGTGCTTGGTCTTGAAACTGGTTCATACAGCTGGACATGCCTTCTATTGTACGATTGGGGTAAGTAGTAGACAGAGAGATATTTCCATAAACAAACAAAGCGCTAATGTATTCCTCCATTACAGTTTGTCTTTTTCATGGGCGAAGCTCTGCTAGTGCGGAATAGTCAATATTTGGAGAATCTGTTGGGACATCTCAATCTAAATCGCTTGCACGCCATCCTGGGACTGCTTGCCTTTGTTGTTGGGATCGGCGGCGTTGGGATTAAGACTTGGCAGAAGTTGGAACGCAAACGCGAAGATCCGGAGGCAAAGGTTCGGCATTTCAAGAGCAATCACGCATTCTATGGTAAATAGCTCGTCAGACTTCACTGGGAATAATGAATAATTTATTTATGTACTTTTTTTAGGTATAGTCGGTTGTGGTCTTCTGCTCGGTAGTGTGGTCAGTGGTGTTCCCCTCTACTTTGCTGCCAGCAGCAGCAGCAGCTCAACAATCAAGTTCCTACATCGATTCTTCGGTCTAAGTGGCTTCCTTCTGTTGATGGTATCGCAAATGTTTGGCTATAATACAGGATTCGGGCGACGTCAATGGAAACCGCACCATCAGAAATTGTTCAAGTTCTTCACATTCATCGCCACCGTTACGACTGTGAACTACGAATTCAGAAGATTTGTGCGAGACATCATTGTGCGGATCAGCCGTGGCCTGTTTGAGGCTGCTTCAGTCCAGGGAAGAGAAGATCTTTGAACTCACTAGCTCCACATAGAACGATCAGTTCGCATTTCAGGAACAAAAATTCTAGCAATTAGCAAAGAATATTTTACATTTAGTTAAGTCATTATAAATAGCTAAAATACAGTTCAACTGATAAGATAAAATTTCCTCAAATTTTAAATTTAAATACATTTTTTTACCACTTTAAAGACTTGTTATTAAAAAGAAAAGAAGTCACGAATTACTACTTTTGGGTTTGATCAAATTCGTAATTTCTATTTGGGCCAGGTTCGAACCGTGTCTATCAGAGTCTAAAAGCAGTGACTCATTCTCTTTAAATCAATAAACTGTCGAATGTATAATTTTTCGATAACTTTATTGTGTGATTATTATAATTGTACGATACATACATTGTTTTGATTAAATAAGTTTCTTGTTTGTTGTTTCATAACATACATCAACATAAGACACATTCCTTCAATTCAGTTTCGGATTTGTGGATATAAGGAAAATAAAGCAATCACCAAATGTTTCTTACGTACAAAATAAATTGACATATAATACGCGGATTCTTCGCATTTTTGACATAACGGGCGTTAGTAATACACATTACATTTAACTTAAATGATATGGGGAATAATTGTATAGACATACAGATATATATATTCATATGGATAAGAGTGTATTTCGTTTTATCTTAGTTGCTGCTACGCTGCGATGTGTGCATTATATCAAGTGCAGCTGGTATGTTACCCTGCACCGATTCCAAAAGTTGAGTCAACCAGGCGCCCTCGTTGCTGAAACCCATGGCCATCATAGCATGAATGGCGGAATTGATGCGTTCATCTAAGAATTGTACGAATTTGAATCAGTTACGGCTGAGACTTGCAGAAGGTAAATGGAAAACTCACCTGTATGATAAATGGGCACACTGCGCTTCTCCTCTGGCGGAGCTGGAGAAGTGCCAGTGGAAATGGTGCTCACCGAATTGGTCGATGTGGATGTGGTCACTGTAGCCACTTGCGAAGTCTGGGTGTGGGCAGTGGCCTGTTCACGTTGTTGTTCATCAGAGATGTGCTGGCGCAATATTTCACCCAATTGACCGAAGTTAAGAGAAGCTGCCGGAGCGGCAGCTGGAGTGGGATTAGCCCCAACAGATGTATCTAAATTAATAAGTGCTTCGGTACTGGCAGGTGAGCCGTTATTATCGATCATTTGCCAATCGTGATCCAAGCTCTCCGAACGTCTGCGCTCTGTCTCTTCTTCCTTGGGCTTCTGGGCGATAACTGGCGAAGCTGTAGTCAACAGTGGTGCATTTGCCAGCGAGGATTCCGTCGAGGTTGACGATTCCGATGACAACGAGACTGACTCTGGGGTACCAGTAGGTGGAGTAGGCAGAGTAGTAGAGGCAGCAGCAGTTGCTGCAGAGGTGGCATTAGCAGCAGCAGTGGCTGCATTAACCGCAGCAGCAGCTGCCTTAGCAGCAGCAGAAGCCGCATCAGTAGCAGCCTGGGATGCAGTAGCAAATGGCTCTGAGGATGGCTCAGAGGCATCAAAACTGGCGGCCTCACTGGGATCAATCATTTTTGCAAACATTTCACTAAAATTATTCAAAATTTCAATTCCGGCACGCATGTACTCGGGTGGCACAATCTGAGAAAGATTTTCCAAATTAATAACTGGAGTAGTAGGAGTCGGGGATGCTCCTCCAGCAGCTTGAGGCGTTTCAGTCTGAGCTGGCGATGGCTCAGGGGCATCTTTTGAGCGTGGAGCAGCCACTGGCTCAGCCGTTTTTGGCGTTTCCTGGACACCGGAAGCTAGCTTGGTAGCAGTTTCATGGGTCACAGTGGGCTCAGCTGCGGGAGCCGATGGAGTCGGTTCTTCTTTCTTAGCGGCAGCGGTAGGAGCAGCAGCGTTAGGAGCAGCAGCGGTAGGAGCAGCAGCGGTAGGAGCTGCAGCGGTAGAAGCAGCAGCGGTAGGAGCAGTAGCGGAAGTGGTTGGGGTTGTCACCGGTGTATTACTCTCTGGCAAGTTCGTCATCATCTCTAAGAACTGGGAGAGTACGCCACCATGGCGACGACCATAACGAGCCCGTTCGCGACGATTTTCCTTATTCGCAGTGAATTCACCGCCAGTAGCAGTTGGAGGAGTAGTGCCTTGAGCGAGTTCTGGAGCGAATGGGCATTGACCACGTTGATGACGTCGTCCTGAACGACGTCCAGAATGGCCGGGGCCACTAAGCCAGGCCTCAACCACACTTGGACCGTCATTGGTTGGCATGCGGATCATCATATGTTCCGGATGCTTGTGGGATGCCTCACAGGCCTGGCAAAGGTCGAAGTTGGGGCATTGAATGCACTTGTAGCGGAATCCCACTAATGGACAAAGTCCGCAACTGTCGCACTCGACCTTGTCGTGGATGATGAAATTGCTGGGATCATCGGAAGTGTCGGGAGCAGATGCCGGCTTAGGCTCCACCTTCTCCTCGATGGCTGCTATTTGCAGATGCATACTGACTCCACATTGGCCAAAGAAAATCTCATAATCGTTTTGATTCACGATCTCAATTTCATCATTATCAGCGTCTGCAACGGGAAAAGGAAAACAATAGTGAAAATGAGTCACCTCAGGAATTAATTGAAATGTTATCATTAAAATGATAATAGAAAATTTTCTGTACTTTTTTCAGGTGAATCACAAATGCAATAATCACCACTACATAAACTAGAATTTGTGAATATTCTTAACAAGGACTTCTTTTCATTTCAAAATATTAAGAAAATTTGGCTCTTGTGAAATTCATATTTCTGAATTTAGCTACAAAATGGCTAAACTGGCAGCAATGAATATTGCACCGTTTCTTGCAGTTGGTCAACTACACAAACACACACACGGATATGAACATATGGAAATTGTCTTACGTATACATACATACATAAGTATACATGTATGTACGTACATATAGGCATGAGTGTGTTTTGGTACAGCAGAATCAGCATTTCATTTACAAGAAAATTCCAAATAACTCACCAATCCAAAAAGTCTTAATCTCGACCTTTGGCAATTGACGTTCTTGGAACAAATACATGTCAATTTCGCGACGCAATACGGCATAGGTCTGAGAGGGCATACGCAAATATGCATTCAACTTCTTTGCAGGCGGCTGGCCTTGGTAGGTAATTTTCATCAATTTCTCAGGCATTTCGAATTTTTCCTTTTTTCACTGTTTTGGCTGTTGCAATCAGTTAAAGTTGTTTTTATTTAAGCCTCCTTTTTCCTCTTTAATTTTTCACAATTCAATTTTGTGCTCGTCGTTGTTGTTGTTGATGATGTTTTTGTTCTCGTCGCCTACTGCGTCGTACTTTGTGGTTCAGCTGTTCGTTAATTTGTGTAATCGACGCTTGTACCAATTCGGCTTTTATACCTGCCCACAGAAAAGGAGGCTAGGGTGGAAGGTTCTTGAATATTCGGGCACCTCAGACAAACTGCAAATCACTCTAGAGAACTAAAATTGCAGAATCAGGTTCAAAAAAGTAATGTAATGCCAAAGCTGGTTTTTGATATATTATCGATATAAGTCGGAAGGTAAATAACTATTTATTGTTACTACCAGGGATGGTGATTCTTAAAAGCAAAAAAAAGGCTAGATCAGTAAGAAAAAGCCTAAAATAAAAAGCTGAAGTGTTATTTCGAACGGATGTAAATAAATGGGAAATAAAATTGTAATAGTTGGAATTTACAAAAATTATTTTTATGCAAAGAATTAAGCACTAGCTACTGAATTAGCGGCCAGTGTTATTTTTATAAATCATATTTTGAGAGTCATTTCCATTTTCGCGGTTTGATTTTGTTATCGATATTTTTCCAAAAATTGTCATCTGTTGTAAAAATGATGGCAGTCACAGCAATACGTAAACAATGAAAGGCACAAAAACCAAAACCAAATTCAAAATAAATTTACCAACGGTCAAAAATTTTGAGACCCATCGTCAGTAGAAGATTCGTTGTGTAATTACTATTTGCCATAGCAGCAAAATTTGGAACATAAAAATATATATAAATTATCGCAATTAACGGGAAAAAGTCCACATTTGAGAAGACATTAAAACACTTAAAAAAATGTTTGATGAAATTTGTAAAAATTCATTTTTCATTTATTTAATTTCATTGCATATGCGCAATGTTTCGCATGCTATATATATTTTTTTTTTATTTTGCAAGACTGATTATATAGTATGTTGAAAGGCAATATATGTACATATTTGTTTATTATTATAAAATAATAAGCAATCTGTTTCTTCAGTGTAAGGCAAGGAAATGTTTCGGACTTTGTGTGAGTTCCTACACACACAAATGCAAACCCTCATTTTCGGTAGATGGATCGTGTGGAAATCGGTTCTATCTTGTGTATGTATGTATAAAAGACAAACTGATACAAGTGTCGATTTTACAACTAATCGAACATCTGAACCGAACCACAAGTAGTCGACGAGAACAAAAACCTCAACAACAACAACAGCGACGAGCACAAAATTGGAGAAAAAAAGGAGACTTGTTGTTAGACAAACACAGGGTTGACTAATTGCAACAACCAGAAAAGTGAAGGAAATAAAACCTAAAAATGTCTGAGAAATTTATGAAAATTACCTACCAAGGCCAGCCGCCCGAAAAGAAGTTGAATGCATATTTGCGAATGCCTTCTCAGACCTATGCCGTATTGCGTCTCGAAATTGAAATGTATTTGTTCCAAGAACGTCAATTGCCAAAGGCCGAGATTAAGACTTTTTGGATTGGTGAGTTATTTGGAATTTTCTTGAAAACCAAATTATGATCTTGCATGTACCATTGACATATGTATGTATGTATGTACTTATACATACTCATGTACATACATACATAAATATCTGTATGTGCATATCGGTGTATGTGTGTTTGTGCAGTCGGAAATTGTTCAGAAATTTCCCTTATCGTGATAACATTTCATTTAATGCCTAGGGTGACTCAATTTCAGTATTGTTTTCCCTTTTCCCTTTACAGACGCTGATTACGATGAAATCGAGATCGTCAATCAAATCGACTATGACATTTTTTTGAGCAAATGTGGAATCAGTATGCATTTGCAAATTGCAGCCATCAAAGAGGCGGTCAAGGCTAAACCCGACCCTGTTCCCAAGACTTCCGATAATCCCAGCAATTTAATCATCCATGACGAGATTACGTGCGACAGTTGTGGACTTAAGCCATTAGTGGGATTCCGCTACAAGTGCATTCAATGTCCCGACTTCGATCTTTGCCAGGCCTGTGAGGCATCCCACAGACATCCGCACCATATGATGATCCGCATGCCAACCAATGACAGACAATACAAAGTGTTGCGTAAAGCCAGTTGCCCACACGATCCGTTTGCGGGGAACGGTTGGGAAATAGTTAGAAACGCATAAACTTTTAAATATTTTAAGAATTTCAATAACCATTTTATGTTTATATGTACTTATGTATGATGCAGTAGAAGCCACTTATAACAATACTCTAGCGACCGACAATATTTGTTCGTTACAACCGAAAAATCCTTTTGAAAAACATCCAATTTAAATGACATAGTGCCAATATGGGCCGAAAATAAAAATAGCACTGCATCGTATAAAACCAAAAATTTGACGATAACAACTTGAATATTACTGAATTTTGATATTCAGAATCTATTCCAAGTAAATTAATTTTCAATTGCATGGGTTTTGATTGCAGCTTTCAATGTACTGGTGCAGGCAATGAGTGACCTAGAGTCTGTCAATTAACTAAGGCTTTGCTTGGTCAGGCTACGCGAAAAAGGCTTCAGTCTCGAGTATTCCAGGAAAACGATTCTTGAAAGTATCAAAACATTTTTTTATTCGTGTTAGGTTTAGGAACTGCTACATAGTAACAACCTGGTTGCCTTGCTTCTTTTTGAGCCAACATCTTGCAAAATTATGCTCTAACACAATATTTTAACATTTTTTTTTTTAAATCGTGGGCCAACATAAACATAGTTTCCCAATCTGTTACTACTTTCTGTGCAACTGCAAAAAAATCATATTTGTTTTGGTCAGTGTGTGAAAGTGTGAAACGAAAAAGGAGGCGGCTTCGATCAGCACAACAAGACGAGTTCATAGCGCAAACTACTCCTAGACCTTAAGCATGTGAGCTTCAATATACTGCAGGGATTGTACATATATATCGGATTCATCCGGATTGGATCACTATGAAGCTTCCATATACACGGCAAAGTCACGAACAGTGACTTGTCTCAATAATTTCGATATTTTCTGAGCTTTTGTCACGAAATGTATTATGCCAGTTTAATATATCGACAAATGTCCATGGCTCATTTGATTAGAATCGAGCAAATATATCATATACATTTGTATGTTTCAGATTAAACATCGTGTATATCTGAAGAGGCTTCACCAAATCAGATGCACTAAAGAATACACTATAATACAACTGTACTGTTATCACAATCAACTAACCTACCATATGTCTAGAATTACAATCAGGTAGACATGTTGTGGGAAAACACTTGTAACCCAAAAAAGTGTCCGACGCCGCGTATAATATAATAATAATTTTTCAACCCCCGAAAAGGTGTGTTTGAGTCTCACTAGAATAAGATCCTCTAAGAACAGTTTTCACCTCCTAGAGGTAATGAGTCCCTAGATAAACTCCGTACTTTTGTAAAAAAAATCAGTTCATATTTTCTTCCTGGAATCCCTATTCACATAGGAACAATCGAACGAAAACAGCGACATTTATTTGCTTTTGACGGGATTGCCTTCAAATTTTACGTTTGTCAGGTTAATAAAGCTGTTGATGCCTTTGCCACATTTCATCAAGCTTAGATGACTATCTGTCAAAAAAGCATGCTGCGTGCGGGGTTTTCTCCAGCCTAAATTCGCGGAAATTCGAATTTTTAGATATATGTATATATGTACTTTAATAGGATCGGAAACGTCTCCTGTGTGTTACAAATATCTGACCAATTTTATAATACCCTCTGCAAGGTATAACAATACATGAGTGTTCGAAAGTTGGATGCCATGGAAAGTCATCGTTCAAAAATGTGAATCTTATATCGATAAGTCGGAAAATATATTGATAAGAGTATTATACGTATACTGCACTATCAAAAAATAAGACAAATGGAGAAAAAGTGGCGGAAAAAAAGTCTACGATAAATGTTTACTTAAGCTTCTCAAGGCCAAAACCTGCTTAAACTATATAAATTCGGTATCAAACGAAGGAAAAATTCCACGAGCACGATTTCAGGTGCGCCTTGGCGATTTATTATGTAGTTTTGTGCAATTAACAAAAGAAAAATAATGTTTTTAGCGGGATTATAGCTAAAAGTATCTGTTTCCGGCTAAAAGAAGCTGTCAAATTTTGAAATGGTGTTGCCCGATGCCAAATTTCTGATACTCGAATATGCCGGCTTTTCGAAACTTTTGTTCGCACTATTCTCAACAAACGAAAGCGAAACGAAATCGTTGAGTTTACAATATTTGTTGATTTTATAGAACAAAATATAGTTCAGAATATAATAACCGGCTGTCAGAACAGCCGAATTGTCCTCGATTTTATAATTCAGAGTAAAATAATTGCCTGACAGAGAAGTCAAACAACCCGCCAAATAAAACTACAGACTGGCAACACCATAATCCATAAAAAATAGCGTTTGCCATCACTAAAGTCTAGCTTTACCGATTTGTCCACTTTTCAACACTAAAATTTTGAGTAGCTTAACTAAAATTTACCATTTTTTATAATGGGTAAAATGGTCCCACTGGACTCTAAAGTGGGGATTTCCCCCGTTTGCTACATACATATGTACATACATATGTGCGAAACTCTACAAAAATTCGTTCGTTGTCCAGGGCGTTAGTTAACCTGCCCTTATCTGTGCGCAAATTTGTATATGTATACATATGCATGCATGTATGTATGTATGTCCATATAAAAGTCAAACACCTGGATTGTTGATTGCACAAATAGACGAACAGCTAAACCTAGGGGTTTACGACGCAGTAGTCGACGAGAACAACACATCAACAGCTACAAGGAGCACAATATTCGGAAGATTGCAAACTAACAGTGAAAAAGGGAAATCCTCAAAATGTCTAAAAATTTGATGAAAATTACCTACCAAGGTCAGCCGCCTGCAAAGAAGTTGAATGAATATTTGTATATGCCTGCTCCGACCTACGCCGTATTGCGTTGCGAAATCGATATACTTTTGTTCCAAGAACGTCAATTGCCAAAGGCCGAGATTAATTATTTATTATTTTTTATTATATTTATTAATTATTTCTCTTTTCCTCTTACAGACGCTGATAATGAGGAAATCGAGATCGTCAATCAAATCCAATTGTCAATTGTGAGCAAATGTGGAATCAGTAAGCATCTGCAAATTGCAGCCATCAAAGAGGCGGTCAAGGCTAAACCCGCCCCTGTTCCCAAGACTTCCGATGATCCCAGCAATTTAATTATCCATGACACAGTAGAGTGCGATAGCTGTGGACTTTGTCCTTTAGTGGGATTCCGCTACAAGTGCATTCAATGCCCCAACTTCGACCTTTGCCAGTCCTGTGAGGCATCCCACAGACATCCGCAGCATATGATGATCCGCATACCAACTAATAACGGGCAATACAAAATATAAAAAAAAAGCCCGATTCGAACATGAACTATTTTCGGGGAGCGGTTGGAAAATAGTTAGTGACTCCTAAAAATTAAATTTTTAAAGAATTTTAATTACCAAATAGGTTTATACCATGTATGTATATATATAACTACTTTTTTAAATTTACAACATGTATGTACATACATACATATGTATCTTATGGCATGTATCTTATATTGATGGCAGATTTTACCCCAATCTATGCTTTTCCTAAATGATTATATAAACCAAATTTGAGTAGTTTTTGAAAAATCAGCTAAAATTTGCTTAAATTGCGGGGACGGAAGTTGGGCATGGCAAAATACATATACATATAAATACCTAGCAATGTCTCTAGCTAGTATGCTCGTTGAGAAAATCGGTTTTTATCTAATTTTTGGAATAAACTTGATCATCGTTAAAACTACAGGAGTCTACATACCAAATTTGATGACTTGTTCTTATAGTCTCTTAGATGTAGGTGTTCATACAGACGGACTGATACGGCCAGATCGACTCGCCTGTTGATGCTGATCAAGAATATATATACTTTATAGGGTCGGAAAAGTTTTCTTCAGTATCATTTGAGTGTTCTCTTTACATTCTGGCGCTAAAATCGCCAGATCAGACGGAAAAGGGCTAAACTACCATCACTCGATAAATCGGAATATCTATCGATACTAATACAGTGCATTGTCAAAAAAGTGTGTACACTGCCATATTGCTGAAATATTTTTAAAATTCCTCGATACATATTAATTATAATTCTTTTAACACACCTTTGTCGCAGAAAATAAATTGTTTTTAGTTTTATTTCGAATGAAAGATTAGTTAATTTCATAAATACTGAATGGTACTTTAATCTAATTTAGCGCTTTCAAGTTGTGGACGCCGAAACATTTGAAGTAGTTGCATCAAATGTGCTTTGGTCCTGAAAAGGGGAAAATAAACATTTACGTATTATAACAATTTGAGTTTTTTTTTATTCAAACGCACCGCCTTGAGCCAGTAACCTCATCATTGATGGTGCCATGTTGCCTACTTTCAATATCCTTTTTAGGAGCCGGTATATTAATGATCTGCACTTCCGAAGCCGACTCCGAAACACTGGGAGGTTCCGTTTGGTACAACTGATTAGGGTTTGGCTCTGGCGCGGGTTGAGTTTTGAAATGCTCCATTTGTAAGGAATCTGTGTATGATAGGTGGTGTAAAATATAAAGGCATAAATACATTTTCTCACACTCACTAACCAGGAGAGCGAATATGTTTTTCACTTACGCAAATTGCTGGCCATCATCATGCTAGCGAGAGTGCTGTAATCATCCCAGGCAGGAAGATCGATCAAGAAACCATCCAAACGCAATTGTAAGTTCTCCTCGCCCTTCTGTCGCTGATCATAATGGATTTCTTCCTGATTGTAGCCATACTCATCTGGATAATCATTCATCAGGAAGTCCAACAAATCGCTGCTCACGCTACGTGTGGCCCCTGGACGAGCACTGAGTGACTGAGCAGGCTTGGCCATGGCTTCAGTTAGAGCCAATAGTAGAAAAACAAACACGAACAGTCGATTGGTAAATTTGCACATTTCTCCTTTTTCCTTTTGTATTGATAGAAGCGAAAATAGAACCGTTGTGGTCTGACAGCTGGCAACGAATGAATAGAGATTCCATGCCTAAACCTAAAACAAGCCCAAAGAATGGAGCCTGGAACAAAACCCGATTGCTGGACATAGTTCAACGGCCGCCGCTGCCGACAAAGTCAATGCCAAAGACTTCCGCATTGCAAGAGAAGACTGCATTCAGATGGGAATTGGCTTCTTTTCCAATCAATCGAGAAATAATCTTGTACAAAAGTTTTCTATGCATTTCTAATGCTTCACATTGAAAAGTTTACATATTATATTACGGGTTTCAAAAGATCTTCCTTCTATAATTGAGACTCACATGCTGTGAAAAATAAAAATAATATTGATATTGAATTTTACTATATATAGGAATTTTCCTATAGTCAGAAACTAATACAAAGAACCTTCTTAACCAAAACCTTGGAGCATCTAAAGTATGATCATGAGGAAGGTTTCAAAGAAACTATCATCAATATGGCTGTATATTTGACTTATAATTTCGTATCATTCTGTTACCTTTCTATTATTCTTATTCTTCTACTTTGTATACATACATATATTGAAAAAGATTTTTGCCAAAACATAAAACTATCTTCTTAAGGTGATCTTGTTCTTGTTTTTGTTAAACCTCAAACAATTTTTCTATACCTTAATAGTTAGAGTTATATGAAAACATTTCTTTAATTGCAAGTTGACAACTAATTCTATTGTTCTCTTCGAGATTGAAATATAAAAGAGCATTTACACTTCGCGAGAGTTGTAGAAAACGAGGCCCTCTGGTTTATTTTGATTTTATTTTGGTTAGCTGACCCAATGACCCAAATTTAAAAGCCAACAACACGAGAAACTATTTGTAGTGCTAAATCAACAGAAACATACTAATTGTTTAGCATGTAATAAACCAGTTAAAAGGGGAATTGGTATTATAAATTAGCAGCTAGAGTGGGCTCAAGATCGTGGCCAATGACGAGGTTCATTGACCAAAAGGCTGGGTGAATGTTTTCCCACAGGAAGAAGATGCTGAGATGCCATTGCAACCGCGGAGTAGTGCAAACTGAAAACTGCTTTTCAGTTCAGTTCTCTAAAAAACAACAAAACTGGTTTTTCGGCATAGAATTATTACTTGTCCGCCTGGCCTGGCCTTTATCTTGATTGTAATTACTAATAGTTGGCCTCTGGGAGCTGTCAAACTGTGAGAGTCTTATCCTTCAACCGTTAGAATCAAACAGAATAGAACTTCCGCTATTTGCGCTGACTGGGGAGATCATTAAAAGAATCGTTAGTCGTTAGTCGATTTTCATATTTTCAAGGGTTTGATTTATTTGTAAAATTTCTTAGCTTAAAACTTTTGCAAAAAAAGTAAGTACATTTGATTTAGCAGTCTACGAGTTCTCGTTCGAGGAATCTTTAATACCCCTCAATCTGGCGGCAAGCTCCATAGCTGTCTCGCCGTTCACCGCGGGCACAACGGGCCAGTCCATCGCGTAGCAATGACTTCGAGTCAGCTAGGTCGTCGCCAAGCAAGTCAAAGCTTATGACATCTGTGTCCACAAACTCCTTGGGTTGGACATGAATTGGAGTCGGCTCCTCGTCCAGTTGCCAACTGCGTGCTTCGTTCATCACATAGGCGGGGGCATCAACAGGTGGATAAAGGGCATTGGCCTGGGCACCAAGCTCACTGCGATAGATGGGCACACTTATAGACCGAGGCTGAGATTGTGGGGACAGATCTCCAAAGGCCAAGCGGTTGGTATCCAAGAAAGTCTCACCTCTAAGGGAGCGCGAATTGCGATAGTAATGTGATCCAGCTTGGTTGTAACCCTCAAGCAGACTCGATCCTGCTGTACTGCTCGAAGTGGATGGCACAGCTGGGGGCAGGGCTTGAATCAGCTCTGGCTCCGCCTCCAAGTGATATGGTTTAATCAGCTGCGGCATGGGGATCAATTGTGGAGGCAACACATCAACTTGCTGACGCGCCTGCAGACGTGCCTGCTCATCATCACTGGCCGAGATGTCCACATGATAGGGAGTGCGGCCCTCAATGAACTCCGGCAAGCCCAAGGCTGGCTGCGATGGCTGGTGCAAGGGCGAATGATGGCGATTATAGAAGGACTTCAGTGATGAACTTCTCAGAGGATGTTTGCGTTTGGAACTTTTCGATGTGACTCCGTTGCGTAGGGAAGATTTCGATAGAAGATCTATCAAACTTAGGCCCTCTTGAGGTCCTTGTGGTATAAGTAAGATCATAAAGTTCTCCAAATCCGCACGGATATTGTATTGACCTTCTTGCCGCTGATCATAGGTGACGAGACGACGGCGCAATGGATCGACGTCCGCCTCTGGCAATGGCGGAGGCTTTAAAAGGTTCGATTGATTGTCCCCATCCGAATCCTGAACGGGTGCAATGGCTGGGAATTCCTCAACCTTGTTGGCCAATGACTCTGACCCACTTATTAGTGGGCTGGTGGGTGTGGTCGACGCCATCTCGGTTGTCGAACTGGCGCCCTTTATGTAGGACGCAAGTGACATGCTCATCAGCTGCTGCACTATAAGCAGCAGCAGCATCAATGTGAAAGTCTTCGGACTCATCTTGATCACAACGTTCTTGACTCTCGCGCTTCTCAATCGCAACTGATTCCATTCGCGCCTAGAGAGCTTCAACATCAATGTCGGCGCAGGCGCAACTTTCATATTAAGCCAGCCTCTGCAGACGTCGACGACGCAGTCATCGTCGCCGTCAACGCTTGCTTTCTTCTCCTCTCCCACTCGATTGTTGTGTTACCTACCTGCGGTTCTCGTTCTGGTTTTTTGCTTTATTTATTCCAACTGAAGTTTTCTCTCTCTCACACACTCTCTTGACATTTTTGTCTTTTTTTAGCCGTGCCCATTTCGAATGCGTGACTTGGAAGCTCCGTATTCATCTCTGTTGGGCCGATATTGATATTGGCCAGCCGTTAGGCGGGGGTGGAGGTAAAGCGCTGCCCAGTTCCCAGGCACAGTGGGCTCTGAATACGATTTTCACGCCAATTAGCTAATGAGGAAGCATTTTCGAGCTCTAATAGCCAAATCACGTACGCAAAATTGATCGCCGTCGGGACTTGTCAGCTGAGCAAATGGGCGATGAAAACAAATCGTGGGGGTTCTATTAACTGGCCACTGGGCATATGTGATCTTCTATAATAAACTTGATCATTAGAACCACATATGAATTGGATACCAACTCGTCGGAGTTTTAATACTCTTCACATAATTCAATATTCAACTTTTATCTCGCTGACAAATTCACTGAGGAAATATCTTAAATATTGCGGATGTTCTCTCCACTAGTATTTCAATAATTATAGTGATGAGAGGGGGCGTGGAGAATTAGTTTTTTTGGACACAAACTTTAAATATATGTAATTAAAAATAGTTTCTACATGGCAGAAGCCAGTGCGTATTAAAAATTAACTAAGACGTCGCGCCGACTTGGATATACCATGTACGCACAATTTAATTGTGTATATATAAAATTCTGAGTGTTGGCCAATGGGTAATTTACATACGAATAACTTAAATGTTTTATTCTGAATTCAATAATAGAGATTCACAGATAAAGTGAAGACAAATTGACTTGCGATAGCGTATTTCGTTGTTATACCCTTGAAAAAAGGGTAAATAGATTGTGTGGAATGCGTAGAAAGAAGCTTCGCCTACCTTATAAAGTTCATGATCAGCAGCACCAATCTAGTTCATATAGCCATGCCGGTCTGTCTGGACCAAAGCAAACTCCTCCTAGGCCGCTCAAGCTTCAATATACTGCATAGATTCAGTCGGATCGGACCACTATAGTGCACTATATCATATAGTTTCCATTTAAACGGCAAAAGCAACGTAACCCAAAACCGTTTTCGAAAAGTTAACAAATTCACATTTGTTCGTTTAAAATAGCAGTTTGTGAAAATTGCACAAAGGCGTTTTTCCGCCTTTAGATAAAGAATGAGCATGAGTTTTATGGGTTTGGGTTTTAAAAATAATTGGATGGATGGGGATAGGGCACTGCAAATGATTATGGCAAACATAATCTAAGCACATACTAAGCGAGTCTTCAAAAACAAACATGGCTAAATCGACAATCAAATCCAGTTGATGCTGATTAAGAATCTATGTATGTATAAATGTATCTACTTTAAAGGGTTGGAAACGCTTCCTTATTTTCTTTCATTGCAGATAGAAATCAAAATTAGACTGCGAGCTTGAAATGTAAACGACAACTTGAAAATAAGTAATTATAAACATTAAAACAATATACTATATTTGCGCGCGACGGTTAGTTGGTTAAGGCGAAGCCCTTTACACTAATTCTGATGGCGCCTAAGGCTATGCACATAAAAAGAATCTGCAGTTGCAAGCTTTGCCGTTCTTTTCTCGCTTCGTGTCGTTTGAATTCTCAACTACTTTTAGCGTTGAAGACAGTAGCGGATCAACGAGGAGTGAAAAAGGGTAAATTTCCCCCCCAAAACTGCGAGTCGGAAACTCAGAGTTTGGTTTAGAAATTTTACTTGGTCAAACAAATTTTTGACTTCGATTTCCCCTCCCAAAATCGAGCGCATGATCCGCTACTTGTTGAAGATATGGTATGGTCATTAAAACTGTGGATTCTTTAGCAAAGTCTGCTGATGATAGAACTTAGTGGTTCTTAAACCTGCTCACCTTTTGTGCTGCCTATGATTTAAATTCTTATAAATTAGTAAGATTTATTGACCCGACATTTAAAGTTTTAAATTTGCAGACAGAATTACAGGTAGGAGAAAGTACTCGACGCAAATTATTATTAAGTAGTGCACGCTTTAAAATGTCTTTATTTGCTTAGAAAACTTGGATTTATTAAATTAACAGTTAATGGGGAAAATATTTGTTTTCCTCAAGAAAGGAGTTCGAAAAACGTGACTGAATTATCAAAATTAAAAAAACCCCATTCTCCTTTGTCTGTGTCTTGATTTTGTTTTTACCAAATCGTAACAGGCAGAAGGAAGCATCTCCGAACATATGTATGTATAAAGTATACAAAAGTATATATATTCTTCATCAGCATCAACAGCTGTGTCGATCTATCCTTGTCCGTCTGTCATTAAGAACACCAAGATCTCAGAGACTATAAAAACTACAGCCACGCTCACGCAATTTAAACAAAAGTGTTTTTCTCAAAAAATAACTAGCTAGATACGAAAGATTTGGGATACTCCCTTAGTAAAGGTGCAGATTTTTTTCTATTAGGTTTATTTTGAAGTATCCTTTACTTTTCTGTAAAGTATATGGAACTCTTTAACGGTAACTGATACTTGCATCTATCCTTGTTTGAACATCACGTAATGGAACATCCTTTTATCTGAAATCTACTTGGAGGTCACATGACAAGACTAGGCTCGAGAACAGTGCCGGATCTACCATATAGTAGGTTTATCAAGTTCTATAGCCCCGTGCTTTTGTGTACTTTATATTTATTTATCTATGTACAGTTAACTTATAATGTAAAATTACATAGCTAACTAAAATTATAGAGTGGTGGCTGCTGGGGCCTTCGACTCTCTAGTTGTGATTATATTAGGTTTACAATTTTAGTTTGGGAGAGGAACTTAAGGATAATATTTACATTTTTTGGAGTTGTTAGGGAAAGGAGTTGAATTGGGTCAAGATTTTTGAATATTTTATGTTACGATTTGGTAAAAACAAAATAAAGCTTGAAATATAAACGACAACTTGAAAATAAGTAATTATAAACATTTAAACAATATACTATAACAAAAATATTTGGGCGCGAAGGTTAGTTGGTTAAGGCGAAGCCCTTAACCCACATAAAAAGAATCTGCAGTTGCAAGCTGTATAAATACACATTCATTTACCAAAATACACTAAAGTGATTTCTTTCAGTCGGCATAAATATCTCAAAAACTAAAAATTTCAAAAATTAGGTCGAGAGTAATTGGTTTTTATATACAAGTGTTTTATGGCTTTTCAAACTATGCTAAACAACTAATTAATTGTGATTTAGCTGTGAAGTCGTTTAGAAATTGGCAAAAGTAAAGTCTGAAAAAAAGATGGACGAAACATTTATATTCAAAATAAAAATTGCTTTGACAGTGGGACTTGAACTTTTCATATTCATAAAATCTCCGGAAACTTGTACATATTTTGGTTGGTTTGGTATAGACCCCGCCCTGGCCTAATCCTGCCCGTGAATGCTTATAGCATTATATATGAGAACAAAATATTTCAAAAACTGTTTGTTGTCGTTCAAATTCCTTTCGCATGACCCGCACCAGTTTGTTGTTGTTTGAAACTGCATTACCTACTCTCCGAGATATGACATCTAGATATAGCCGCTTAGTGGCTTAAATGCTTAGCCAACGAGACATTTATCATTGCCCAATCTGATGCAAAACAATGTCAAAAGTGTTGTTTTGAAATAAAGTTTATTTTTTATAATTGTCTTGTCGTTTACACAAGGGTAGAGAATGAGATGTATGAATGTTTTTGGGTAGGGACGCGGGGTTGGTTGGTTGGGAGGGCGGGGGTAGGCGACATTTTCTAAGTTTCATTCCTCTTTACTGTTTTACAAAATATTTTATTAAGCGTGCTGTGTGTGTATAAGTAGTTTATAGTTTTTAAATTATTAGAGGTCTTTGCGGTCATTAATTAATTAATTGTAGTAAAATGTGTGGCCATCGTTTGTTTTAATACAATACAAAATAAATTAAGCATAGCACAATTATAATTATTCGATAATGTCTAGAATTAAGGACTAAAGATCTGAAAACTTTAAATATAATGTATAGGGCAAAGGAAGTGATTGGATATTTCCTTTGGGCTAGCATCAAGTCTTAAAGGTAAAGCGAAAATAAATTAAAATTATTCACTAGTCTGTTCAGAATTGCGATTTTGTCTTTTTCTTAAGGATTTTAGGTAGATTGGTTATTAAGTTATACATACGTACATATATAGGACTGTTGTTTGCATTGATATTAACTTTGTTTAGTCATTTGTAAACATTTCTAGATAACTAGCCGACTTTGTTAGAGGTCATGGTCTAATATCATTTCGCCATCATGGTCTTTCGATAACTTGTCATGGTTAAAATGGAATAATGTTTCTTGGTGTTATGTTTAAGTTTAAACAATTTTGGTGTTGTAGCTAAATGGGACACACAAAGAGGGGACTACAAAACGAACTCACATAGGACAAAATTACATATAATCTCACAAATATATCGAATTAACTAATCAGCCTCCTGCGCAACAAAATAATAAAACCCTTTTCTGACTGATACAAAACAGAAGCAAACGTTGAAAGCAGCTGCGCTCCCGGAAGAGCCTACTCCTGCTTAAGTGGCTGCTGCTCCGGAAGCTCCTCCGACTTCCGCCTCTCCAATTCCGCATCTGGTATGCGTTTGTGCACGGTGAAGCACACGCGATTAAAGTGCTCACACATTTGATTCACAACGCTGGCGCCGTAATGCCAGTGGGTAAGGGTCGTCACAATCAGCAGCATGTACAGCAAAGGCCTCTCCAGCAAAGGCATCCACAGACTAAGCAGCAGGGAGGCAATGTACATGGAGGTTTGCCAATGCCAGGCCTCGCATCGGGTGACAGACATTTGGGCAACAATTAAGCGACACTGTAAAAAGGAGGAAAATGAATAAATAAAAGTTGCCTTATTTATGTAATTTTCATTTGGGACTAAGGTAACGGTTTATAGATTGTTGTTTGTTTTATTTCCATAACTTTTTGTTCCACAATTGTTTGAAAATTTGATTTTGCTAAATTATTGCCAATTACAATGAATTGCGATCAACATGAATTTACT
The DNA here is from genome assembly GCA_018152135.1 of Drosophila paulistorum. Taxonomy (NCBI): domain Eukaryota; kingdom Metazoa; phylum Arthropoda; class Insecta; order Diptera; family Drosophilidae; genus Drosophila; species Drosophila paulistorum. The sequence continues at coordinate 357,960 of JAECXG010000823.1, forward strand.
AGGGGCCAACTGGGCGGACACTTCTGCCTAACGCGACAATCCACCATTCTGCATGCGATCGGTGAGAATTTGTTGGATCATTGGATCAGCCTCGCGGGGAAATATGAACACGCCGCGATCCCTTTTCATGTAGCGATGGGCTCGATCCTCATACCATCCGTAGGTTTGATTCTCGGTTATCGGCACAGCTGTGGCACGCTTAACAACAAATCTGGTTGGCTCCTTGGCAGTGCCGTTCTCATCGTCAGCGGGAGACAGTTTGGCGGACAACTTCAAGGATTCTGGATCATGTTGAGCCCTCATTTTCTGTATTTCGTCATCAGTGCAATTGAAGTAGGGCCAGTCATGGCGAGCGTAGAACTTCAAGCTCAATGGACGCACATAGTCACCAGGAACTGTGAGCGATTCATCTGCTGCGTCATATCCTTGCTCTTGCATCGCCCCTCGTCGTTCACGGGCCACATCCTCGGCACAAAGCCGTCCGCCGCAGCAATATGGAGGCATGGTGTAACGAATTTCGTTTGTTCGTGTACGCGTGTATTTTATTACTTGCTGGGATGAGTTTAGATGAGTTGTGTGTCGTATGTCGTTGTGGGGTCAAGTCACAACTCGTGTATGTTCATATTAAAAACAAATTACTATGGCACTTAACTCGGAGAGCGCAAAAGCACAAACAATTCCTACAACAAACAACAAAACTAGGTGTCGACATGTTTGCCAGCTTCTTATCTAACTGACTCATTTGCGATCATTCGACATCGTGCGATAAGAAATACTTACGCTAACATTGGAGAAGACAGTGCCACTGAGCATGAATATTGCCCGGGGATCGGTTTCCATTATATCATTGGGCGACAGATACGGCCAGACCAGGAGCAGGACAAAATATGTGAGGAATGGCCACATGGGACGTATGGCCTCCATTGGGGAGAGCAAGCGTCCTGTGCGTTTTGCATACGAGCTGAAAATGGAAAGAAATCAAAAGTGAATTGTTAATCAGCAATTAGAGAAGCCGCCCAAGATCTATGTTAGCTTAAATCTTTATCTTTAGTGAACGTTTCATAGAAGCGAAGGCAATCTACACATATTTATGACACAGTTTCTGGTTTTTAGCACTATGATTGGCCTTTAAACATTTGTGGAGTGATAATTAGCCTCGATATATATTCGCCAAATATACAAAGACAACGTTGATGTTATCAGGAAGGCGACAAATTGGGTGCTCAATTGGTACAAGATTGGAAAACTCACTTGTAAACATTGAGGATGACCAAGGGTAAATTTGCCATGGCACTGATATGCAAGACCGCCTCCATGACATTACCCAATGGCAATGTGCCGTACGATCCCAAAGGTATCTCGAATTTCCAACGCTCGAAGCCCATGAACCAAGTGATCAAGTACATAGCTGTGCTGCCCCACATGCTGAGATCGTAACCCCAAGGCAGATACAAAACTCCGGTATTGTATTTCTCCCAGTGGGATACAAAGAAATTGAAATAGACTGTAAGGCAGACGTAGTACATTCGCATCGGCCGCACGGAATACACCTTGCTTCGACCGAATATACTATAAAGGCATGTGGGTATCAGCATAGCTGTGTACGAGTCGAGGCCATGATCGAAGAGTTCTCCCAGCGGTCCGGAGAGTCCAATGCGACGCGCTTGCTTGCCATCAATGCCGTCCAGGGTGTATGCAATGAATATATTGAGGCCGGTGCATAACCAGACCCATGGCGGTATCGGGGTGGTGTCCTCCGCTCCAGAGCTCGCGTCAAAATTCCAATCATAATACGAGAGTAGCACAAGATTCATGGCACTGAAGAGGAAGCCCAAGAATGTCATTAGATTTGGTGCGAACCAGCGAGGGAAGAACTGCAAGGGGGAAAGACCGATGGCATAAGTGAATCATTTAATTATTATTATTGATTTTTCTGATGCACCCACCTCGACAAGCCAATTCCAGAATGGATGCATTACATATTGGCTAAGCGGCGATGTGTCTATGGCGCTGTACTAAAAATATATAAATCATCAAGGCAAAGGGGGTTAGTTATGGTCATAGCCTCCCATTATCCTCTCTTTTCACTCCCACCTTGTACTTATCGAACCCATCAATTTGTGCCCGCGTCAGGTATTTGTGATTAAGTAATTTTCTTATTAATTCCTTCATTTTCTCTTTTTGGTTTTTGTTGAGGATTGACGCACGTGCGTTTCACTAGAAATTCAAAGCTCTATTATATCTCTTAAATATGTATGTAATCTAAAAGAGCTGAAGGGCTGTGGTGAAGTGAAGTGGAGTGGAATGGCTCTGCTGATAAAAAAAATATAGTACAGAGAGGGCCTGAAGTTGCTTTTAACGTTAATTGGAACCGTAGTTCAGCACATTTTTGTAAATTGAAAAGGCCTCCCTCTTACACCACCAACACAGAGATAAATTGATTACAAATTTAAAGCGCGCCTTCCAACAGCCTTCGCGTAAATTATTGGCAAAAAATACTTTTTTTCTACGTCTGCCGGCTGTGCTGCCAATTTAGCTATTTTCCCACTAGATCTAGTAGGCTGCAACAAGAAAATGCGGGGTAAATTGTGAAATAGCGGCTAGCGGGAATTATAGCTATTTTCCAACGTATGAATTATTTGTAATATTTTAGTTTATTCAATTATAAATTGTTTCATTTTAAAATCCTTCAGCAAGTTAACTTTTTTCTGTGAAAAAAATATTATGTGCCAATAATGATTATGTTGTGAATATTGTCATTTCAAGGTGGAATCCGCAGTTCGCGAGCATCCACCAAATTAAATGATGCAATATATATACATATATGAGATAATAATCCATCAATTAACGAGAGGAGCAGGGACGCCATTTTACATATAAGGTATTTTTTGTGTTAAGCTTTTATTTTATAACATTGCTAATTACTTTAAATTTCTTATTGTATATATGTACGAAGAAACATTTCTAGCTATTTGTAGTTTTTTTCCAAGGCTGATTTAGCGTTTTATGCAACAAAGTGTTACCAGCACTGTCTGCCGGCTATGAAATGACATGACGGCGAAGGCGAACGTTTACTTGACGGCGAAAGCGAATTCACTTGAAACAGTGGGCACTCCCAATTTGGTTCGATTTTACGTTCGAAATATTTTTGAGCACTATTAAAAACAAAAAATTATCAGTTTTTAATTCGAACAAAATTGTAATATTTTATTTTTTTTGTTTTTTGATTTGTCCCTTTTCATCACCATGATCTGTAAATGTAACTGAAACGTAATATTCTACCTTGTGCAATCAAATTTGGCTCAATTAAATTAAAAACTAATATCAAGCACAGTACCAAATTTGATCAAAATCGGACTAAAAATAGCCAAGTTATGCATAAGTTTTTGCATAAGACCGGAGTTGGCCGTTGGCTGTTGGGGGCGCTAAGGTGCTCGTATGCTTGAGTGGGCGAGATACTGAGATATTGTAAATATCATGTGATCAGAATTTAAAAAAAAACCTAAATGCGTTAGTTATTATAAATTTGAAATATTTATTTTACTGGTGTATGGTATATCTACTTACTTCATTTTTTAATGCATCTTTATCTATCTTAATGTAAAACAATCTCATTTAAATTTTTAATTAAATTTAAATACGACACACTCGTAGTAATCCCGGCAATAATATTGCTCAGCTATCCAATCGTGTGATGCAGAGTCTTGCTAAAAAATCTAAGGGCTATATCCACCATCACTTTCAATCCAAGGTTTCATAACCATCTCCAGGACCTTGAAATAAACAGCAGGATTCAGTCGAAGTCCTTGTGGTGCGTGACCACTGATACCTTTGTTGGAACATAGCCATTTCTGTCATTTCTGCGGTTAACCATTTGGTTAATCTCATACGGACGGACGTGGCTATATCGATTCGGCTTTTGCTGCTGATCAAGAATATATATACTTTATGGGGTGGGAATAGATTCTTTCTGCCTGTTACATACATTTTGGCGATTTTAATATACCATTTCACTCTATGGGTATACACCCATAAGAACGTCCGTCTGGATCAGCGCAAACTCCTCCTCGACCGTAAGAGCTACAGAGCTGAAATTTTGCATGTAGGCTTGTATATACTGCAGGGGTTGTATATCTGGGATACAGCCGGATCGGAGTTTATTACACCTATAAGCGACTATCCCAAATTTGATCAAGATCGGATGACTACATTATATAGCTCTCATTGGACCGATCTGTCAAAAACAGCCACTTTTGTCAATATCTTCGTTACTTTTAATGCGATTGCTTTCAAATTAAACATTTGTTAGTTTAATATACATATCTGTTAATGACTGTGCCGAATTTCAGATCGGGTGACTATACATATAGCTCCCATAGGAACGATCGGTGGAAAACAGTGACTTTGAGCAATATCTTCGTTATTTCCTATGCTAAGATTGTAGGCCGTTCTTTCGCAAACATTAGCCTTTTTAGATAAAACGTTTTTCCACTTTTATGGCTATGGGTAAGGAGAGAGACTTCAAACAATATTCTGACGGTGCTGGAGGAAGTGCCACCACTTTTGCGAAGAAATTTGGTGGCCGTTGTGTCAGATCGTTTCCGCATGAATATGAGCGCCATGACAGATCTCGTTTTGCTTTGCTCATTTAAGCCGTCCTCTTTGGTGTTCGATGCGACACATCTTTTGGCAAAGTTTGCCAAAGAGGACGATGAGTTTTGCACAGACACCGTGAAAGTGGTGATGAAAACATCCTTCCACAGGAGAGCTACGTGGATCAATTGAAAAATTTCCGAGAAGAATGTTGCTCCGTAAATGTCTTTAATTTGGGTCTGGGTTGGGCTTTTATGAAATTCAAAACCTTACGCAATATGTTCCAGATCAGGGACGAGGTGCTGTTGACAAACCTCCACAGCGACTTAATGGAGCGTCATGGGAAGAACACAGACTGCTCGAAGGGGGGTGACCTTTCATGGTTTTCGACGCAGCCAAGTCTTGAACCTCCGTCATACCTAGCAGCCATGGGGGCTGCATTGTAGTATCATTGAAGTCTGTATTTCTTGAGATTGAGATGATTCTCAACGAGGTAACCTAATGTCCTTTTTAGAGTATCCTTACAAAAGTCTTTCCAAAACCAAATATAGTAGGTAGAAAAAGACGAAACCCATCATTTAAGGAATAGAAAAGACCCATTACATCACTTCAACGGCGCCACTGTTGAAAAATATTAAAGTGCATTTTACATACAAATATCAAAGAAGCTAACTTCGGCAATGCCGAAGTTTATATACCCTTGTAGTCCTTGGCAATAATTTTTTTACATTTTGAAATTTCTTTCCTTGCAACTCAATTCATCAACACACAAACAAAACATTCAAATTATTTCTCTTTTTACTAGAATTTTTAAGCAAAGCACAACACGCATACACATACATACATTCATACGTGTAGCGCTGCGTCTGTGTGTGCGTATGCATGTGCTTTATTTGATTTGCTGATGACGTAGAACCGATTTGTATTGACTGTAACTTGTGTTCTATTTATCCGATCAAACTCAAATTTTGGGATCTGAGATTTTATATCAAATTCTATTATATTGGTAAATTTCATGGGGATACTCCAAATTTTGCAAAAAATTTTGCTCTAGAGCTATATGATATAGTAGTCTGATCCTGACAATTTTCATACTTTATTATCGCTAAATCCCGGCTAAAAGTAGCTCAAATATGAAATTTCATTCCGATAGCTCTTAACATGCCAGCGTGAAGTTGATTTGCACAGACGGACGGACAGACGGACATGGCTATATCGACTCAGCTTCTCATGCTGATCAAGAATATATACATATACTTTATGGGGTCGGAAACGTCTCCTTCTGTGCGTTACAAACATAAAATTGGTCAGATGTTTGTACCCTTGCAGAGGGTATTATAAAATTGGTCAGATAATACCCTCTGCAAGGGTATAAAAACATGAATTTCGCAAAGTAATACTTCGCAGGGCTATAGATTTGGTTAGGATCAGCTGATGGGTCTTTAGCTTAACGCCAAGAACCTTAAATCCAACGTTCATTCAAAAATCAAAAAAAAAAAAAAAACTTTCACTCGTTGCAGAGAACGGACGTGTTTTTTTTTGCGCTTATCAAATTTTATTTGTTTATCGTGATTAATAACTTTTCTTTAACTTTTAAAATCATTATCGGTTTAACTATAATTTTAACATACGATTTGTATTTTCATTTCGCGATTTCTTTTAGTCATTTTTGTGCTTTCTGTTTCAATAACTTAGATTAAAACTTACAACAATTACTTGCATTGGCGGTGTTGTTGTTTTGCTAATCTCTTTCGCTTTTGTGTCTTTACCGTTGTAACTAACTATCGCGCTCTTGCGTACAAATTGTTGTTGCATGTGTTCAATTTGACGCCAGTGCTGCCAACTCTTCTGGGCTAAAAAATGCTAAATTAACTTTGTAAACCTGCTAGAAACGGCTAGATCAAATTCAAAAACATCCATAAAAATGGCCATTTTTTTGTTTTAGTAACATATTTTTTTATTTGAAAATTGATAGACAATTATCAAGCTCAATAAAGTCCAAATTCTCCTCAAGAGTATAGGAGTTGTTTGTTCCAATTAAATTCAAATACTTTGGAGGCACTTCAAAGTTGTGGCAACATTTATTTGATCTACGCAATCCATAACTGGAAATATATATACATTTACGTTTAATAAGACGTCAAAATTTTGAATATGTATTGTGTTAAAATTATTAATTACCGTATGTGTAAAATCGAATTAAGTGTGTCTATGTTCATTGAGTTCCTCAGCTTTGATTTTACAATGTTCATCTGACTAAACACTCGTTCGACTTCCGCGTTTGACCACGGTAGCGATAGTAAGCTCAAGACAAAAGTAGCTAATGATTTAAATCGATGATTACCTCCCGAATCCACATAATTGTTTGCTTCAGCCCAAAATTTCAAGGTACAATCGGTATTTTCCCATTTCAAAAGATGTATGGTGTTGTACTGCAGAATGAGCTCTTCAATCTGAGTGACAGGCAATTTGAAAAGGTTTAGGATTTGAATAACAGAGCCCTTTTTGGCGTTCAATATTTTGTCAACAGAAAAAATGTCGATTTGCTTTAATATTTGGTAGTTTTCTGGTAATCTGAAAAAAGAAAAAAATGGTTAGCCTATTTAATTACATTTATAGAAAATTACTTACCTCTTTCTAAGCTCATCTATAAGTGAAATTATAAATTCCGTGCACCTAAATCGAATTTCCATTTCTATTTCATCGGAAATATTTTCCTTTATTTTTTTGAGCAACATTTCGAATGCATAACCCAAAGGTAGATCCCTCTTGACATGTCCTTTAAAATCAGTATTCAGAACGTCAACTATGTCTTCAGGGGATATTATTTTTGATTTTAAAGAATTTATTCCAAATACAAGATCAGTTAAAAGTTTGCTTGCATTTGAATTGGTGGCCTGGAAATTTTTGTTTATAGCCTGCATTTCGCTTAATACTGGCTTTAAAAACGTTAAGTATAACAAATTAACTTCATCGCTATAGAATTTATGCAAGCTTTGCGCTTTAAAACATTTTTCTTTTGTTGCTGCAAGACTGAAATGTAGCTTAAGTTCAGTCCACTGATGCAAAATTCTGGCAACTGCAGATTCAATGGATAGCCATCGTGTTTCGCAGACTTGTGGAATTTTAAGAGGTGCCTTAAATATGATAAAAAGTGTTAGAAAATAGAGAAATAAGACTGCAAAGTAAGACAAGACAAATAAGACTGGACAAACACAATACATATTAGTTATATCTGAAAAGACATACAAATTTTAACAAACTATGTATTAAGTACTCAAACACACACAAACACATAAAACATATATTCTAACTTACTTTATCACTATTAATCAACTCATATATTTTTTGATAATCTGATTGGCGTTTACTACTTTTCGAGAACCAATTAAAGGTTTCGTACACAATATATTCCAAAGATTCAGGCAAAAACTTTGTACAGGCCGAATTCACTGCTAATTGAACTGAATGGCATACGCATTTGATTAATATTAAGGACGGTAAATCCTTCTTCAATTCAGTATATACGCTTTGGTTTGAGCCAACCATTACGCTAGCGTTGTCTGTACCAATACCAATCAAGTTTAAAATATTAAGTCCTAATCCTTTTATCTCTTGACGGAGGCTGTTAGCTATGGTCTTGGAATCTCCTGCCTCAAGTGGGACAAGAGACAAAAATGTCGATACCATTAACTGCCGGTGGGAACTAAAATAATTAATTACAATACCTAAAAAGATGAATCGTATGGTTTATCCGTTTAAATTCATAAAAATTATTTTTAACTTACCAAGAGACTTGCAAACACTGACATCAGTACTTTCGTCCAGCAATAGACTGAATTGGGCATCACCAATATCAGTTTTTAATTCTTCCAGAAAACATGGTCCCAAAACATTTTTTATTATATTCGTGCACTTCGTTCTGTGAACTTTAATTTTATCTGCATCGAATTTTGTGGCGCACAATATACCCAAGTGATCAATTGGTGAAATTGCAGAATGGGTGGCAATGTACAAACATAAGGCAGCTTCTTGTTGTTTAGTTTTGGGAAGCACATTCGATGTGAACACAATTTTATTTTTTTGTGTGAAGCTGCTTCTAGCCACCATATGTTTTTTTGTTTTTGCATGCCCCTGCAAGTCGTAAATTTTTGATACTATACTTGACTTGCAATATCTGCAATAGCACTTCGACTCATCATTCGGATCTATTGTTAACCAATCCTTAAACGATGGATCTCGCAACCAGGTGTCACGCGGTTTCTGTTTATATTGAACTTTCGGCATTTCAATGATCCTCCTTTTTTTCACGGGTTCAATTAACGTGAAATTCTTGTTAGTGATGGAAAAATATACAAAAAGATGGCAAGAAGGCTTAATCAACTTCATGCTATCGATAAATGTGATACCCCGTTTCCTAATTTTAAGCACTGCTGACATGTGTTAAAATAATGCTATAAAAGGCCAGTTTGATTTACAAAAATGCTAATTTTCCCGCCAGCAGCTAGATCATAATTTTTCCTGCATTCGGCAGTTGAAAAATGCCAGATATGGCCGGAAAAAGGCTAAGTTGGCAGCACTGTTTGACGCGCTCTTCCGCTCTTTCCTATTCTTGTTTGATTTGCGCTCTCGTCTTTTGCCTACCCGCGACTCTGTGATACGTGTTTTTGTTTTTGTGTATTTTGGTAATTTCTTTAGTTGTGAAGGCTTACTCTGCACATTAACCCTTGTGTCAGAACCGGTCAGTATATTCTTATACACAGATTTTTAACCTTTAGAATTTTTATTTTTTTGTATTTCCTTTTTTAATTAAATTAATTAATTTTTGATAAAATGGTTGTCTGCTCAAAAAATAATTGCATAGTTGCCACTAATGCGGTTGACTCCCATGATTATATTCTTTGTTGGCTGTGTGACAATGCGGTTCACGTTAAGTGTGCAGGTTACACAGGCAGAATCAAGGAGTCTATTGCTAAAGGCGGTGGCTTAAAATATGGATGTGATGCTTGCCGGGAGGTCGAGAATGAGATGCGCTCTTTCATGAGGCGGACTAGAGATAGTTTCGACACTTTAAGGGCAGGTTTTAATAAACTCCAAGCGGAGTTTACTGCGGTGGAGACTCAGTTCAGGAGTTTATCGCTTATGAATGAGTCTCCGAAACGTAAAAGGACCAGTCCTTGGGGTGTTTCAGTATCTGTAGATCCGCCAGCGTCTCTTATCGTCTCCGACCGGTTTCATGCACCGTCTACTCCTAATGTACAGCAGTTGATATCGTTTAAGAGCCCGGTTGTGAATGCTATTAGTAATGAATTACCGGTATCACCTGGGAATGATCTCTTTAAAACGATGCCTATTGTAGTGTCCGATGTGTCCGGGCAATTACCCATTCCAATGGAAATTGCCGATAGTTCTAAAAGTATCGAGGGCCCCGTAAACAAGTTGACTGCTGCAGTGGGTGACTCGTCCAACGTTACTGCTACGGCTGACGCTTCGGGACCGCGGCCTCTCGTTGGCATACCACCAAAGAAACATATATTTGTTTCTAGGCTAGACCCTGTTGTCACATCTGATGATGTAATAGCCTATATTCGGAAGAAGGTTAACGTCTCGAATATTGCGGTGGAGAAGTTGAAATTTTCTTATTCTCGGGACATTTCGTCCTTTAAAATTAGTGTTTCTGCAAATATCTTCGACACTATATGTCGAGAAGATTTTTGGCCGAAACATATAATAGTTAAGGAATATACTGTAAAAAAGAAAAATCGGCAACCGATTCGCTTGCCAACAACAACAACTAATACTATTCCTGCCACATCAGCATCTGCTGGTGTGTCAAAAAACTAGCTTCGTCCCTTAACCTGGGTTACCAGAACGTTAGAGGACTGAAATCCAAACTTCCTAATCTCTATGTAGATAGTCTTTCTTTTGAGCATAACATTCTAGCTTTTACAGAGACGTGGCTAAAACCTGATATTGCTGATGCATCGGTGTTTTCCACAAACTTTTCCATATTCAGACGTGACCGGATTTCTCGCATAGGTGGTGGTGTTCTGATAGCTGTTGATGCTGCTTTATCATCTGAAATGATTCAATTTTCTAGTACCCAGGAGATTGAGTTCGTCGGTGTTAAAGTAAATTTTAAATCATTTAATGCTTTCATTACTTGTTCCTATATTCCACCATTGTCAGACATGGTGGTATATTTAAATCATTTAGAGGCAATTCAGTTTGTCTCCTCTTTAGTTTCCAGTCAAGACATGCTCATAGTTGTAGGTGATTTTAATTTACCTGCTTTAGCATGGTCACTAACAGATGAATCTACCATGTTGCTGCCCTCTGTGTCACATGACTTTATTGATGGCCTTCTAGGCTTATCTTTATCCCAAGTCAATCCTGTCTTAAATTCTAATGGAAAATTGTTAGATCTTATTCTTGTATTGGATTCTTCTTATTGTGAGGTTTCTAGGATCGACCCATTTGTTCTTCCAGAAGACAAATTTCATCCTACATTAAATTTAAAAATTGATCTGCCCTTGCTTTCACCATTACTTGGTTCAAATCAGTTACCTCTAACTAGGTGCTTTCGTAAGACTGACTTTGTCAGCCTTAATGAAAACATTAATACTACCGATTGGTCTTATCTGTACAATTGTAGAGATATGAACTCAGCTATTCGCTTCTTTTATGATACTCTGAATTCACTCTTTGATATTTGTGTGCCTCTTGGTAGGCAGGAGCGGCTTAACAAACCTCCCTGGTTCTCTCGTGAGTTATCCAATTTGAAAAATGTGAAGACACGATATTATAAGAAGTTTCAAAAAACACGTCGTTCATCAGATTATGCTCTGTATACAGTCGCTCGTTCAAAATTCATGATGCTTAACACACAATGCTATAAGAATTATCTTCAGCGGTGTAAGCTTCAGTTTTCTTCTGACCCTAAACAATTTTATAATTTTGTCAATTCTAAACGTAAGTCCTCTGTGCACCCATCTTTTTTGTCTTTTCAAAATAAAAAAGCGAGCACTGATCAGGCAATTGCCGATATGTTTGCGAGTTTTTTCAAAACAACTTATTCCTCAACGGAATATCGAGCAAGTCCGTATCCTTATCATTTAGAAAAGGCTAATTGCATTTTCAATCCAGTGTTTGATGAAAGTTCTATTCTTAGCGAACTTAAATTAGTTAAACCTGTTTATTCTCCGGGGCCAGATGGTCTTCCTGGATGTGTACTCAGGTTCTGTGCAAACGCATTATGTAAACCCATTTTAAAATTGTTTCTATTGTCTGTCGAATCTTCCTCTTTTCCGTCTATTTGGAAGGAGTCGTATATCATTCCTCTGCATAAAAATGGCAAAAAGTCCGAAGCCTCTAATTATAGAGGTATCTCAAAATTGTCCGCTATTCCGAAAGCTTTTGAGAAAATTATAACTTCTCAATTGCAACATTTTTGCAGCTCTATTATTTCGCCATCCCAACATGGGTTTGTGAAACGTAGATCTACAACCACTAACCTTTTAGAATTTACATCAATAATTATCAAGGGGTTCAAAAATGGTAAACAAACTGATGTCATATACACTGACTTCAGCAAAGCCTTTGATTCCGTAAATCATACCCTATTACTTTCTAAGCTGAGCGACATTGGGTTTCCACCCCTTTTCCTTTCTTGGGTTCGAGAATATTTAACAAATAGAAAACAGAAGGTACTTTTTAAGTCTTCTTTTTCCGATTCCATTCCTGTGACTTCTGGTGTACCTCAAGGTAGTCATCTTGGCCCTCTGCTTTTCACACTGTTCATTAACGATCTTCCATCAGTCATTGTTCATTCGCGTGTGCTTATGTATGCCGACGATGTCAAGCTTTGTCTTACTTATAAAGGTATAGATTCATTTAGTCGGCTACAAGCTGATCTTAAAAACTTTCAATCCTGGTGTCAGTTTAGTTTACTAAATCTTAACACTACCAAATGTAAGGTAATGACTTTTTTTCGTAACCCTCCTCAACTGGTCACTTATTTTCTAAACAACAGTCCTTTAGAACGTCTAAATAATATGAATGATTTGGGCGTACTTATGGACCATAAGTTAAATTTCAACACCCATATTTCCACCACGGTCGCAAAGGCCATGAGTGTCCTGGGTTTCATTAAAAGATGGTCAAAAGAATTTGATGACCCCTATACAACTAAAGTTCTTTTTCCTTCGCTTGTCCGTCCTATTTTAGAGTATGGATCTTGCATTTGGTCACCTCAATATGAGTCGCACCAGATTCGACTTGAATCCGTTCAAAAGCAGTTCTTGCTATTTGCTCTTCGTGGCTTAAGCTGGGATCGCAATGTCAATTTGCCTTCGTATTCTAGTAGACTTCTCTTGATTAACCTTCCTTCCCTAACTAACCGTAGAATTATGCTTGGTGTTATTTTTATGCACAAGCTCCTAATTGGTGATATCGACTCGCCTGAGTTATTAGCTCAGGTAAATCTGTCGGTACCATGTAGACGGAGTAGACATCCTTTGATTCCTTTATCCCTAAGTCGTTGTTCTTCTAATTATGCCCTGCATGAACCTTTTAGGGTCCTCTGCTCTGATTACAACCTTCTATTCCCTGTAATCGGTTCAGAGTTTTCTATTAACATGTAACAGGCTTTGTCCTGGTGTCGTAGGGGCCACTTGAACGTACTGCGCATAGTATCGTCAACGTCCGCTACATATTAAAAATGGAGACGGATCGACTCAGATTTTGACCAATTTTATATGTATATACCCTCTGCCCTCTGCAAAAGTATAAATAAAATCGGATAAAAATTTTACCAACCAAAAAGCTCTTTTAAATTTAATATAGACTTAGTGGTGAGGGGAAATATTATATCGATAACAATTGAGCTGCCAGTGCTAAAAAAAAGTGTCAGTAGTGTTGCAAGTGATTTTTAATTTACTTTCTTATCAACACTTACAATTCCAATAGCTGGCTTTGACAGAGAGAAACGGATAGCTAGAGTTCATTCTATTTTGTTAAGTCGTTACGATAGCATCAAATTTTTTCCTTAATTTTTATCCTCAATTAAAATTTTAAATCGTTTTATTCCCTGTTCATCCACATTAAAGTTTTAAAGTGCAAGTGACTGTAGGTCCACATTACACATTCGGAGATGTGATTGACACCGGTGTTAAGCATGTGTCGTTTAAAGCATTTTCCTTATTCATCTTATTTCTGTACTTTCAACAATTTATTTAATAAGCATTCCATACATTTTAGTCAGTGCGGCATAGTCTTAAAAATAAAGCTAGAGGCCAAATTTTTTTTTTAAATGTTGGTTATATTTTACTCTAATTTCGGATTTTTTTTCGACAATTGGTTTGATCCTTTATTTTCCGCTTATGTGCAGGCCGCCACTGATAAGTACATTATGAAATAAACAATTAAAAATCTTCCTCATCTAAGACGAAAGTATATTCATTGTTGTTATCGTATTCTTCTTCCTCATCTGATTAAATTTCCATGCTAATATTATAATTTTCATTATTATTTTCATAGGAGGAACTTATATTTAATGTTGGAGCTTCTAAAAACGCAATAACTTCTGTAGGAAGTGATACTTTTCCCACCAGTTTCGGTCCATTTTATAGAGTTTCTTGCGTGCCTCTGGCGCATTTTCGCCCAGACATCCAACAGGAACTAAAAACTGATCCATAATATCTGATCCGTGAACAATAATCTTGTGAACTGTTGGGGACATTGGGTACCATTGAGCCAAAGAACGGGTCATCACCGAGAGATCGAACTCTCTGAGAGTCTCTCTATTCTCTACAGTTTGCTGCAGTTAACTATCTCGAGTAGATGTGACGAATGGATAAGGAAACAGCATGGGGAAACTTGTTTCGGGTCCATATACTCGGTATCTACTCTGATCAACTGAGAATCTCTGCCCATCACAAAAATGAAATCAGTTCTTAAGTCCTCTATGCTTTCTTGTTCGTCCATATTTATTAAGTTTATAGGTTATAAGCATGATAGTTGGATTTGTAACGCAAATCTGCAGACACGGTAGATCTGCTTATCGTCTCGACCATAGCTTGGTAAGCGGTTCTGCGCAAGTTGGCGTGCCCGGCATCATAACATCATCAGTCATGCCCAGCAACTGGTTAATGATAGTTTGGAAATAAGGTGACAGACAATACGTAATGGGAGGTTCACCCTCAATGGCGACAGCTTCATCATAGGCCGCCTTGGAAATCTTAACGATGATATCACAAATATTAACAGTCGTCTATGCTTTCTAGTTCGTCCATATTTATTAAGTTTATAGGTTATAAGCATGATAGTTGGATTTGTAACGCAAATCTGCAGACACGGTAGATCTGCCCTTCGTCTCGACCATAGCTTGGTAAGCGGTTCTGCGCAAGTTGGCGTGCCCGGCATCATAACATCATCAGTCATGCCCAGCAACTGGTTAATGATAGTTTGGAAATAAGGTGACAGACAATACGTAATGGGAGGTTCACCCTCAATGGCGACAGCTTATAGGCCGCCTTGGAAATCTTAACGATGATATGACAAATATTAACAGCCACACGAGGCTTCGAGTTCACGAACCAATAAATTTAGAATTTTGTGTTTAGTTCCAAAAGTGTTATTTCAAATATAGCTGGATATAGAATGATTATTATGGGGCCTGAAATCAGTACTTTTAAAAAACTTCACCAAATTAAGAGTTTTACAACATTTATAAAAATATTGACGCTCATAAAAATCGCCCAACATATAATAGTCAACGATTTAAAGAATCCCCTAATTGGAATCCTAGTTGCCACAAACAGAGAACTGTCGGAAGAATCGGGTTCATCCAAATCAAATTTCTGCCTTTAGGAACTTTGACCGGCCGACCCATCAAATCCATAGCATGCAATAATTGTGCACTCTGTAACATTTTCCATTTGTTGCAAAACTTCCATTTGTAAAATTAATATTCGTTCAGCCGTATGGCTTAAGAAATCCTGCAAAAACCTTTGCCACAGTTTCTGTAATTTGCATTCCTGTTGGTCTACACTGCATTTGCGTTTTTTGTATTGCATCATAACCAGGATGACTCGATGAATACCGTAATACTATTTTACCAATATTGTCATCTTGGCGTCCAAGTTGTTAGTGATGGTGTTTTATAAGGTTTTGAAAGATTGTATTGCTGCTCCGTATTGTGAGCGACACCTTCATTCTGGACGATTTTTGTGGTTTCAAATGATTTGAATGATAATTTAACCTTTACATTCGGATGGTAAAGCATTATTGTAGGTATAAATCGTAATTTCTCTGTTACCAAGTTGACTCTTGGTATATATGACTATCATCTATTCTATTTGTGTAAAGGACAATTGGACGGAGAACCTCTTGACATTTTACTTAGCCTGACCTTTTTAGACAATTTTTCAAAAGTTTAATCAACAAATATATTTTAGCAAATATTTTCTCTCCCTTTTCGCCAAATAAAAATATTCTATGCTTTTAAGCGGATAGTCGATGCAGAATCGATTGTAGTAGAAAAATATTTCGCAATTTCCGAAAACATATTTATAAAGTGAGATAAATTAAAACAGACTCGAGGTCAATTTTTAAAGTCATCCTATTAGATGCCTTATCATACGCAATTCCGTATTGTTGTTGATCACCGTTTGAGTTGCAGCTGCTCCGAATGCTTCATCTATGATACGTATAAACTGATCCAGTTGTTGTTTTTGACTTACAAAACAAACAATCTCCTGAAAAGCATTGAAGGCAGCAATTGGACGCAGGAGTTTCTAAGAAATTTCAACATGTCAAAATATTATGGCCAAGGACTGCAATGCACACACAAACAATTTGGGGTATCAGTCTGTCTCTTTTTAATTCGATATATCCGCATTCCGTTTTTATTGAGGTGCGTCTGTATGTGTGTGCGCTCAGCTGCTTTTCTGATTCTGACCAATGACGTAGTAGGCTGCTGGCTGCGTTGTCGGCTGGGTTTGAGCAGAGCCGATTTATATTAACCGTAATTTGTGTTCTGAGTGGACTACCTTGTATAATTGTATCATGGATACAATCATGATAATTGTATCATGGATACAATCATGATACAATTATACAAGGTAGTCCACTCGGCTGCCGAATTCGTTCGGTTTTTGGTCCCTTATTTTCAGTGCGTGCCTGCTTGTCGAACTGGGCTAATCGACGCACTGTGTAGTCGTTTCACTCACACTCACTACACAACGCTCTTTCACTCGCACTTATATTAAGGGACTATGATTTTGCCGAGTGGACTACCTTGTATAATTGTATCATGATTGTATCATGGCTTTGACAGACAGAAACGGATAGCTAGAGTTCATTCTATTTTGTTAAGTCGTTACGATAGGATCAAATTTTAATTTTTATCCTCATTTAGAATTTTAAATCGTTTTATTCCCTGTTCATCCCCATTAAAGTTTTAAAGTGCTTATTTTTATCTGAGGTCTGGTGTCTGGTGTTAAGCGTGTGTCGTTTAAAGCATTTTCCTTATTTATCTTATTTCTGTACTTTTAACAATTTATCCAAAAAGCATTCCATACATTCTGATTGGTTTTTTTAACATTGTCTTTGAGTGCATAGTTGGCTCATTTTTGAATTTCAGAGCATGACAATGCGGACATTCCTTGTCCATAGCACCAATTACATAGCATAACATTCAATAGCCCCTTTGCGTTTTCTTGGCATTTCACTGTACAAAACATACATAAATAGAATTAATGAAATTATTTAATGACCTAGTTGACCCGGCAAACGTTACAGGAATGAATGAATTTCCTACAACGTGGTTGACATATAACTGCCTTTCCTCCGCGCCTTTGAATTTAACGACGAACCGTTGCGGATCAATTGTGTCAATTTTTCTTTTTGATCAGTGAACGCCGTCATTTATTTATTTTAAACTTTAAAGCATTTTCCTTATTCACTAAATTTCGTAACTTTCAAAAGTGTATCCAATAACCTTGGCTAATCAACAGTTGTCATTGGTATTAAAGATTTACAATTTCTCTCTATTGAAATACTCGGACGTCTCTGAAGTTTTAATTCATCTACGTAAATTTCTCCAATGGTGAGCACTTTAACTTCTCCCGAAGGAATTTTACTATATTTCCATTATATCAAAGTTGTATCAAATAACCAAGGTCCTAACCATTTTGTGACTCGTTGAATACCATAATAATATTATACCAATCTTGGCGTCCAAGTTGGTAGTGATGGTGTTTCATTTGGTTTTGAGAGATATGATTGTAATGCTGCTCCGTATTGTGAGCGACAACGTCATTTTAGACGATTTTTGTCGCTTCAAATGATTTAAATGATAATTTCACCTTTACATTTTGATGGTAAAGGTTGTCGGTTTTATTTGTCCATAACATCGATTACGCTTTGTAAGCGTGTCGAATATATTGCTGAATTGATCTTCTGCCGATGTATTTAATATGTTTAAATAGGCGTGGCGTTACTGTAGGTATAAATCGTAATTTTTCTGTTACCAAGTTGACTCTTGGTATATATGACTATCATCTATTCTATTTGTGTAAAGGACAATTGGACGAAGAGCCTCTTGACATTTTACTTAGCCTAACTTGGTTAACCTGACCTTTTTAGACAATTTTTCAAAAGTTTAATCAACAAATATATTTTAGCAATTATTTTCTCTCCCTTTTCGCCAAATAAAAATATTTTTTGGCACGAAGCGGATCAAATCGTTACGAAATCCACCCTCATGCTCTTGATTTTTTGGTGTCAGGACTTGGGCAGCTGTTTGGCTTACACTCATAAGAGGTGCCGAACGTGTTCGTGATATGAGTGCCAGGCCCTGATGTGTAAGTCACTCTCCCAAGAGCACGATCACACAAAATGAGATTGTCAGAGAAAGTGAGAGAAAGCAAATTGATTCATAAATGTAACATAAGGTTAATTAATAAACTAACTCCTAGTGTTAGTTCAAAAATGTGTATGAAGAAAATAGTGAATTATTTTCATGCAACGATAATCTTGCAAAAAACTGTTTATCTTAAGTTTCCGATTTTGTAGTGATGTAAACATCGATGTTCTCTTGGCGATGTTTCTCGATGCTTACCGATGTTTTTGTCGATGTCCATGTTTCACCAGAACATCGGCTTGATTTGCCACTTATAAAATTTTATCATTTAATTAAATGAAGCTGTCTTTAAAAAGCCATTTCAAACTTTTAAAGAGGTATAACTTAAAGCTCATTTTTTTCAGATCGACAACAAAGATAACGTAAAGAATTTTTCACCGACTGACAAAATGTTAACAGATACTATAAATTGAATAAGCCCAAATCAGGTAAACGAAATTTTATTTCGGAAAGTAAAGCCCAAAAATACTTTATCAAATCGTTTTTCAAAGATGAGAAAAGAGACCTGCGGGTTTAAATATTTTATTAATACCTTATTCATTTAAGATTAATTTTAAATACTTTTATGAGAACTTTTATTTATTAGAAAACAGTAAACTTTATTTATTTAGAAAAACATCAGACATACATCGATGCATCGAGATAAGTATTAACCCAATGTTCTAAAACACCAACGATTATTAACATTGAAACCTTCGATGAACATAGACATCGATGTTTTTATTGAAATTTACATAACTCCCATTTTGCTAAAAATCTAGTACAGAATGCCCAAGCCTGGATAAATGGATTCTAAGTTACCAAAATTTTGGAGCAACATAAAAACCGTCCGCACTGGATGTAATGTCATATAAAATAATGGAATATCCATTGTAACGGCAAATATTGATGTGTTGAACAGTATTCAGGACTTCCTTCTCCGACGTAACACAGTTGCGGATCTTTGCCGCTGAGTGTGTAATGCAAAAAGTTATCGCAGTGATCATTGCAGTCATCTACGTTTCACCAAATCATAATATTTTAGATATCCAAGTATTCATTGACAGAGTTTTGTTAAAATAAAGCAGGATATCGACTTCAGAGATATAACAAACAGATGTAGGAACTTCCTCTAATTTTAGCAGAAAAATCAGAGCCAATGATACAGTTTCTTTTTGAGGAATTTGATTTGAAAATCAGTATAATCCGGCAAAATCAACCACAAAATTCAATTCCACTATTGACGCAGATACTTGGACAAAATAGAATCAGCATTTGTCGACCTGTACTATGGGCGGCACCACACGTTTGATCAGGGTGCCGAACGGCCTTGCAATGATAGCAAAAAGGCATACCACAGTTCGATCGCTCACATTTGATTTCTGGGCAGGATGCGCATCCTGATGCAATTACGGCATAGCTAGGAGTATTTATTGTTTTTTTTTTTTTTTAGTTAAACAAGTTGAACCTATGCCTGCAACTGAGAAGTACCCACAATAAATAAAAAGCAATCTCCTCATTACTGACCTCTGCCTGACATAAATACTACACATGCGCAAGGAACTTCGTTCCTAAGGCGTGTCCGTAGACACACTCTCTTTTTTATTTTTTAACAGGTTGCCGTTTTTGTTCAACTTTTTAACGATGATCCATATATGTATGTATATTATATAAACTTACAAATTAAACCCAACTAGATCTACTTTTTAATCTAATAAGCCTATTTGGCAAAAAATTTATAATTATACAAATTCAAATTGTAATTAACCATATAAATATCTATAAGTTAAGGTTAAATATACAAGTTTCTTAAAATAATTAAAAATTAAAACAATTGATGTAATAACACTCAAACACATACAAATCCAAATATGTAAAGCATTTAAAAAACAATGAATAAACAAATTGTAAAAAATATATATGTATGTATCAGATTTTTGTAAAATCGTCAGTGGTTCGTCTGGATGTGTCCTATGGCTAGGTCCTTACGGGTACTTAAGGCCTGAATTTCAAGTAATGCTAACGACCTAGTTTCAATTTAGAGAGTTTCTTTTGTCTGTCTTATATTTATTTATTTATTTTGCTACGCTTTCAGCAAATAACCAATTATAAGTTTTAATGTACAAGTTGCACTATGTTTTGTTTTGTTTTTTTTTTTTTACTGACTCAGATTGCTGTTGTTGCTGCTGCTGCTGTGGATGAGTCTGCGACGGCAACTGTTGCTGTTGACTTGATTAATGATGATGCCCCAATCCATGTGCCACATTGGGATTGCTAACTGAGTTTCAGTTGAGTAGCTTTGTCCTGACCAATTAGTCCATTGCTGCTCCTGTTGTTTGTCTTGACTTGACGCTAATAAAGCTTTTAACAATTACATGACAGATTGTCTAATCTGGTTGGACACTACAGGTGGCGGTGACGATATCTGCATATCTATGCCGTGTCCACGCTGTGTATCATCATCCATATCCATATCGACCTAGGTATCTCCTAAAGTATACTACACCATATAGGGGGGCTGTCGCAACTCGAAGGAAGCAGCGAACAATCCATCATCGATAACCGGTTAGCTCGAATGGCTTAAGAATGGATTCGACCTCGATGGATGGATTAATCGGTAAACAGAAAAAACTATACAAAAAACGGTAAACTCGGACTGCGGGACGGACTTTGAAACTAATAATCGGCTGGTCTGATCCCCACCCTACCATGGGCCACGTACTCCACTTCTATGGATTAACCTGTAGTCATCTCACCTCCACATAAACAAGACTCTACTCAGACATTTCTTTGTTTTTTTAGTTATATTTCACATTAAATAATTTCCCTTTTTTTTACGTGCCTTTAGAACTCAACTACTTTTTTCCCTCTGTGTCCTGTTTCTCTTTTTTCCAAAAAAACAAAACGCAACTGCTCTCTTAGATTTCCTTAAATTCAAATTTGTTCCCGGAACCGCTCCCAGATATAGCTCGGTTCTGTTCTTTTTCCCCGCCAAATTTCGAGCTAATTTTCTAGCTAATGAGTCAGCACCATCGATAGCCGCATTATCGTTATTTATTTGTAGCATAACAATGCAACAAAAGAATCCAGTTCATGCAAAGGAGTCTCCAACTTCGGAAAAGAAAGAGTAAAAATCGTGGAAGAGCAAGAGTCGAACCCGAGCGAAGGAGTCGAACATCGAACAAATAAGTACGAAACGGCTACCGCGTAGAGCTGGGAAACTATCGAAAGTAACACTATCCATAGTATTGAATCGGAGTACCCCTAACATATGTTATGCAGCATCGCTTTCGATTCATATCGTTATCGATATCATAAAAATCGATAACATTTGACTTGCATGACAATCGACAAAAATAGGCTCTTTTTTTCTTCGGTCTTTGTCTGACACGTTGTTGAGGCAAAGTTGCTGCTGAAATTTTTGCATTAATTTAAAGTGCAAAACACAAAATGGTACGTGCAACTAGTGCATAACGGTGCAATCTATGAATTTGATATGGATTGATATATTCCATCACATACTTTTCAAAAAATCGAGCGAAAGTGCTTAGTTTTGCTCCAACCTAACCTCAAATTCTCATATCGCATGGTCTTGGATGGTGCAGATGGAGCACGCCGTTGCATTCAATGGATATACTTTACCATGTTGTTTTGTTGATTTCAGGGTTTCGTCAAAGTAGTCAAGAACAAGCAGTACTTCAAGCGCTACCAGGTTAAATTCCGCAGGCGTCGTGAGGGTAAAACCGATTACTATGCCAGGAAGCGCTTGACATTCCAGGATAAGAACAAGTACAATACGCCCAAGTACCGTTTGATCGTGCGTTTGTCCAACAAGGATATTACTGTGCAGATCGCATATGCCCGCATCGAGGGTGATCGTGTTGTGTGCGCCGCCTACTCCCATGAGTTGCCAAAGTATGGCGTTCAGGTAAGCAAGGAATTGGAACGAGTTTGTGATCGGCTTTTAATAATATGTTGTTTTTTCTTTCTATGCTTAGGTCGGTTTGACCAACTACGCCGCTGCCTACTGCACTGGTCTGCTGGTGGCACGTCGTGTGCTCAACAAGTTGGGTCTGGACTCGCTGTATGCTGGCTGCACTGAGGTGACTGGTGAGGAGTTCAACGTTGAGCCTGTGGACGATGGACCAGGCGCCTTCCGTTGTTACTTGGATGTGGGTCTGGCCCGCACCACCACCGGTGCCCGTGTGTTCGGTGCCATGAAGGGCGCTGTTGATGGCGGTCTGAACATCCCTCATTCGGTGAAGCGTTTCCCTGGCTACTCCGCGGAGAACAAGAGCTTCAATGCCGATGTTCACCGTGCCCATATCTTTGGCCAACATGTGGCTGATTATATGCGCACCCTGGAAGAGGAAGATGAGGAGAGCTTCAAGCGCCAGTTCAGCCGCTACATCAAGTTGGGCATCCGTGCTGATGATGTGAGTAAATTCTATTATTATAACCCCCTGGACGTCCATTTTCAAAATTACTGCTGCGTTTTGTTTAACCCACGACGCTGGCAGTGCCAAAAGTGGACCACATTGATCCCTTTCTGGGGAGTAACT
Organism: Drosophila paulistorum; assembly: GCA_018152135.1. Taxonomy (NCBI): domain Eukaryota; kingdom Metazoa; phylum Arthropoda; class Insecta; order Diptera; family Drosophilidae; genus Drosophila; species Drosophila paulistorum. The sequence goes on from JAECXG010000823.1 coordinate 381,018, forward strand.
TGTGTTCGAAGTTTATACCTAATACAATGGCTTAAACTCTCTGTTATGGTTGCACAGCTCATTTAGCTTTTCCCCATTTTTTGTATTTCCTACTTGTATCCCAATCTAATATTTGGCTTATCTCTTCAACGAATCTTTACAGCTTGAGGATATCTACAAGAAAGCCCACCAGGCCATTCGTAACGACCCCACCCACAAGGTCGCCGCCAAGAAGGCAGCTGGCGTTACGAAGAAGAGGTGGAATGCTAAGAAACTCACAAACGAGCAGCGCAAGACCAAGATTGCAGCCCACAAGGCCGCCTATGTGGCCAAGCTTCAGTCGGAGACTGATGCCTAAGTCTGCATTTAAGGGAATTATGCTGCTCTGTTTGTATTGGGTGTAAAAGAAGAGAAAATAAATAACAAAACAAATATGTCCTGCATAATTTGTAAGTTTCTATTAAACAAAAAAGAAAACAAAATTGCACGTTGTGATTGTATTTTCGATAACGATAATGTTATCGTTACTTCTGGGAACATTTCCGTTTGATACTTAAATTTTGGGGGCCACAGTTGCCGGCATAGTGGAGAATAGTATATAAAACTATCCAAGTTAATGTCTCACAATTAGATCAACTCGGTTGACCTTTATAAGCCCCAAGAAAAATATTCATAGGCAACGACATCAGGTTCTATATTTTTCGTTCAAGATCAATTTATGCCCCCTGTCGAATATATGCAAATACTTTTTTAGTTAAAGCAATATCCATTTTAATCAATAAATAAATAGACGCAACATACATACTTAAAGCTGAAAGTTAAGAATAAGAAATAAACATGGTTAATCTTATAGACAGTTCCGTGAGCCACAAAGACCTCGCCGAGGCTCACTTTATCCACATTTTATTTCAATATACCCTTTTATCCTGTGGGTACTGGGTGCGATGCGTTAGTTGAAACAATCTCGCATACGACATCCAATTGTCAGCCTTTCACACTCGAAAAATGAGTAGGTTAATTATTCTGGCCTGTCAATATCGGTATTCTGTAGTTTGCACAATTCACAGTGGTGTTCGTTAATGAGGCGCCCCGGCACACAAATTTCATGATAGATGTGTCCACATTTAAACGCAGTTAGCGCATTCCGCGGAACAGTGTCCTTAATGACAACTGATTTATGACACTGAGGGCAGGACAAATCGTAGGATACTTGCTGACCACGCCGCTGCAGGGTCACCACTTCGGAATGGAAAGCAAAATAGTCAGTCAGTTGTATCTGATGAGCATTCGTGAGAATTTCTTCCTGAATATTGTAGTGCCAAAGCATTTTGATGATCGATTGTCGCAGGTGTGGGATGGTCTGGCCGAGTTTGATTTTGCTAACCACCAGTTCAGGGTTTACATAGTCTGTTACCAAATGTAATTCAACGTCAATTAACAGAAATTAAAAATATTTTCCTTTTAACCAATACTAACCCACGATGCCGTCTAGCACTTTGGTAACTATTTCCGGCTGTTTCGTAGACTCTTCAATTAGAACGGTCCATAGATCATTGTCATTGTGCTCTTTGCAGAACTCAATTGCCATTTCTACGTCTTTTATCTAAGATGTATGGAAAACGAATTAAATCAAGGTGAGTAATCTTGGGCTAGTGCTTCGCTTACACTGTGCATAATAATGTTGAGCGCTTCCACTGCCTCTACGCCGCCCATGCAGCCCAGTAGGTAAACCATTTCTGGATAGAATCCTTCCCGTTTGCATATGGCCAGGGCATCCTGTATAACATATTCCTTAGATCGACGCAAAAAGGGCAGCAACTTCGATCTATCGTACTTGGAATATAAGGCAACCAACTTATGTTGGAACACATTACGGCTATCTACTCTCTCCAACGCGTCCAGGTACTAAACATAGAACGAGGCAATTTTATCATCAACTAACACGAAAGAAATGTTTACTTACCCAAAAGAGATACTCCTGATTCTGTTCCAATTGATGGACAACTACTTCGGGTTTTATTTTATTCTTATCCAACAATATTTTAAAGGCACGATCGCGATCCAATTGTATCAATGGAATGATTAATTTGGAAATGACATCGTAGAGCTCATAACGTCTTATGAGCTCAAACACATCTTTATTCTGTAATCTGTTAAAAAACAAAAGAATATCAAATTCAAGCAAAATCTCAAACACAATTTCTACTTACTTCAAATACATGCGTAAAGCGTTTTCGTAGTTCCCTTGATAGGAGTATAACAAAGCCAAGGACTCAAGCAATTGTGTTGCATTCTCCTTACGAAAATTGTCATGAATGGCATTAATGACGGCCAAACCATCGTACAACTGGGGTGGCCATTCCTTAATCAAATTAAGAAATCCATTGACATCGAATTTGAGGAATTCATAGAGAACCATCTCATAGACATGGGACCCAAGTTTACATTCCTCCGAGGTGGGTAAATAGGCGCTCACAGAGCGCAATTGCTGGCATTTCACAAACTTGAAGACCTCCTCCTCCCATAGTGACTTGTTGTTGCCCAACATACGTAGGCACAGCTTTGCAGCATCTTCATACTGTTTCAGCGTTAACAAATGGTTGATGTATAATCTGAAAAAGTAGAAATTTTAGATAGGTCAAGTTCCTTCAGTGGTTTTTACGTTTCAGTTCACTAACCTGGCCACTGTGAGCACTGGTAAACTGCCGCCATGTGTCGATATCAGATCCATGGCCTCTTCAAATTTACTAATATGAAAATAAATGTGGTAAGTCCAAATGGGTTTGAAGAAAAAAAAAAAAAATATTTCAAACTTGGCAGACCGTTGCGTTACTGCTATCGGAAAGTATCGAGTACTTTATGCACTTATATCGCTTATCGATATAGTATCGTTGATTTTTTTTCTGGTGTTATTATTGTTTTTTTCTTCCACAAAGATTTTTGTTGTTATTTAAGCCAAACAATTATATTTGGCCAGGGCCAACTACAAAAATGCGGCGTCAAAACAATTTAGTGACACTCTTTACTGCCATTACCGCCTTTTTCTTTGGGAGTTTTATAACGAAAATCCTGAATTCCGTGGACAAGTGCCCGGCTAATAGAAGTGGGAGTAAATTGGAGCCGCATCCAGATATATTTCTTGTCGTACTGATACTTAGTGCTCCCAGCAATGTAGAACACCGCGATGCCATGCGAGAGACTTGGCTGCGGCTGGGCCAGCCGTTGCAGCTCCCCTATTACCCCGAGGAACAGGTCTATATGCCGGCATATGACCAACGTGGTGGCCACTTGCAAATGGAAATGGTGACTCAGCAGGCGACGCGTTTGCGCGAGTTTATCAACTGGCAGGAGAAACTCTTGCAGCACCCTCCGCCGGTAACACAAAGGAAGATTAGGGTGAAGCATTTGTTCGCCATTGGCACACAACAAATGCCCAGCAATCTGAGAGATCAGATCCAAAGTGAGCAGAAGCAGCATAAGGACCTACTTCTGCTGCCGCATTTACACGAGAGCTATAGAAATCTAACAGGAAAACTGCTCCAGGCGTTTGAAGGAGTGATCCAACAATATGATTTCTCATATCTAATTAAAGTGGACGACGATACCTACGTCAAGTTGGACCAATTGCTTAACGAACTGGTCTCTTACGATCGAAAGCTACTGCGCAAGACCATGGACTATGGCGGCGAGCCACTACCTCAACTGTATTGGGGCTACTTCAATGGTCGCGCCAACATAAAGACCAAAGGCCAGTGGAAAGAGCCCAACTATGTTTTGGGCAAGAACTATATAACCTATGCCCTGGGTGGCGGATACGTATTGTCCCGTAAACTTTGCGAGCATGTGGTGAATAACTCCCATCTGCTGTCTCATTATACATCGGAAGATGTGTCCATGGGCACCTGGTTGGCTCCTCTGCGGAATGTTTATCGCTGGCATGATCCTCGTTTCGATACGGCCTACATGGCTCGTAAGTGCCAATCGTATCATTTAGTCTTGCACAAAAGAGCTCCTCAAATGATGAGAGATCTTTACGGGGGGAATCTTTGTAGGCCCGAGAAAAATATAATGGGAGCAAATCGTTTGTTGGAATACTACTACGATTGGACCCGCACATCTGATAAATGCTGCGATAGTTTGGTGGTTTGAACGATTATCTACACCAAAATGTAAATAAGCTAATTCTAGACAAACTTAAAAATAATTTGACCATTAATTTATAACCAATTCGAACCAAAGAATCTAGATCTTAAGTAGAGTTTCCTCTTACCTGTGTTTAATCAGCCATTCAACACGATCGTCCGTCTCAATGAGACTAGCCACTACGATGTCCTTGGGAGCGACGATATAATAACGATTCTCCTCGATCAAACAGCCGAGGCTATAATCATTCACTGTGTACTCCTCAAAGCCCCGTAATGTTAAGCTATCTGTGCAGATTTCCTCGCTACTGTTCATTTTATACTCAATGACGCAGAGCACTGGACGAAGGGCCTTGTAGGTGGCACTGCGCTGCTTCCGGTAGCCCAGCACCACCAATTGGCTAGAGGCCAGTGGAGCCAGGCCACAAATGTAGAATGTAGTTTGAAAAGTTGAGACTGCAACAAGAAAATAAACAAATGAATAAAAACAATGAATTTAAACTAAAGACTTGTAAATTAAATAGGAATATGACTACTTTTTGCATTCATATCGGGATACGGAAATATTTCTTTTTCGCTTACTGAAATCACCCTAAAAGGGTTCAAAAGACTTCCAAAAGATTGAAGTAGATATAGGCTAACGTAATCTTCTTACCTGGATCAACGACATAGCCAGGCAGATTACTGGAGGAAGCTTCAATCGCATTTCGTTTGCGTATCACACAAATTCTTATGGTATCCACCCAGCCAATGAGCAAAGTATTCGGGTTTGACCAACGTAAATGGCATCGAAAGTTTTCCAAGCGAGACTGCGGCGGCATCTCCCATTTCATCAGTCCCAGGGAACACTTTTCGCTTAGATCATAGACACGCACACCCAAATGACTGGCCCAAGCCACAAAGTTACCCTGCCAGCAGATGGACAAAACGTTGCCCTCCACTGAACACAATTCTGTGGGTTTGAGTTTCTTGAGAAGATTCCGTTCGTATAGTGTGAGTTTGTCGTCGCCTATACAATGAAATAACTATAGTGTAAGTGGACAGCAATGATGCGCCCTGAATTAGAGCCAACCACTTACCCACTATAAATCTTCTAACACGTGTTTTGGGATCGGGGTCCAGAGCAACGGATTTTATAAATTTGCCCAAGCTTAAGCTCTGATTGTTCTCGCAACTGAAGAGGCCCGTGATGTTGACCTGCAATGTTGAGTAATTTGCCAGATATTAAAAGTAACCCTTTTATTTGCACAGTCGACAAGTGACTCACTTTGCCGTCATCGGAGCACGTAGCAACGTATTCGCCCTTTGGGTCCACATCGATGTGATTAACTGCCACAGTGTGTGTATGTCGTTCGCTACTGCTTAAATTCGATTTAACCGAGTTGCCTTGGTGATCCAGCAGGTAGACGCAGCCTCGGAATGTTCCAAAAATGAGAAACTTTGGGGAGATCGGGCATTGAACTAATGATCTATATCAATTATAATGATGACTTACTTTGGAATGCACAGAACTGCATGTCACGACATCTGTGTTTAGTATAGTTTTCAGATCATTGGCTATCCGTTGATACTTGAATTTGGGTTCCACCTCCTCCTCCTCTTCGGTGCTCTCAGCACCAGAGTCCTAAATAAGCAAGAAGTCTTTATGTATTAGTGGGAGTTTTTAATATCTATGTGAGCTTATCTTACACTGCTAGTAGTCAACTTTTCCGCCTTTTCCATAGCTGTTCCTCTTAAATTTTAGTTATCCGTATTGTTCTTATCAGACAACGACAGCTGTTTTCTTTATCGAAGAGGAACAGCTGAACACAATCGATTACTTATCGATATGCGCAATTTATCGAATCGACTCGATTCAAAAGTGCATGCATACTGCCACCTACCGCTGCACAAGAAGATGACTGGTGAGACACTGAGGCAACCATTGTGCCAACATAGTTTCGACCAATAAAGCGAAAAATGTTGAATGCGACGCATCCAGTTTCATGGCAATATCAAATTAATTCAAGGCACATGAACTGCTGGCAAGATCCAAGCGCTTTAAATTAGCAAAGAGCAAATGGAGCAAGCTAGGCAAGTGATTGCTAAAAAGATGGAAGCGAGGCAGCCTAGGAACACACACTACTACATAGCTGAGACATTTTCTTTACCAGCTCTCCAATAATCTTACCTGCCACCATTAATACCACAACCCCCATACTTACCACCGCCACAATCATACTTGCTACAGCATTACACAATTACTTAGTTCTGTATTTATCCAGTTTGTTGTACTTATTTTTCAAAGTCGGTTTGGTAGTTTATTGGGTTATTCTGCCACGTTTATATAACCAATATTCTTGGAATACAACTTATTTACATATGAATGTTTATGATCATCATAAAAGTATAAAATAAAAACCTAATCACTGTTCTGTATGTCTTGGAAACATAAAATAGTTATTAATCACTTATTATCAATTCCGCAAGACACTCAATGTGTTGTCGTTCCTGGCATAATGATAATTACTCATCAAGTTGTCCCCTCCCTCACCCATGAATTGACAGAATTGGCTTTGAATGACACTATCTGAACCACTCCCTGACAATTTATTTCCATGTTACACTTTTGAATTTGGAATGAAATTTCTTTTATAAATGCGGGTCTCAATTTGTCAAATGGAATTTTCAAGGAATTGTACGGCAACATGTCGTTTTTATTTAGTATATATATTAATATATTTCTAAACTTTTATTGGTTTTTTAATATATAAATATTTATATATATTTTGTTTGTATAAATGCGCTTAATTATTGTTTTTTTTAAGTTTCGTTTTCGTTTACAAGTGCAGAGTAATGAATCAAATATTTTTCAAATTAAACAAAGCCAAAAAATAATGAAACAAGAGCAGCTGGGAAAATTTAATGATATAACATTTTGTTTGTGAAATTGTACATAACTTAAAGTTGATATTATTCCATAAGCAATTAAAATACTAATTAAAGAACACATTAAAAATACAAATAAAATTCTATAGTTTTCGTTTCTTTTAAATCTTTTGTGTGTCGTTAAATAAAATATAAAATATGTATGTAAAAGTTAGCAAATCAAGAGAATTTAACAAAATATATATAAAGAACGCATAAATAAGCCAAACACCGTAAACGGTTGGATAAATTGGAATTTTTTGAGAAAACAAAACTATGTACGTAGTCGTCAGTATATGTATGTATGTATGTATGTATGCGTATGCATGGGTGTATTTTGTATTTTTGTTGTTTTGTTTAAATATATAGAAAATAAATTAAGGCCTACAAAATAGCGCTAAATTACATAATACAAAAACTACTAGACAGCGGCTGCATCTGGGCAGCAGAGGACGACGCTGGGAGGGGAGCATGCTCATTTGGGATTCAAACACCCCACACGGCCATAATTCATCTGTTGTAGTCCCCGCAACTGAGGTCCTCATTACCCATAGTCCAATAATGATCCAATATATCCTCGCTGGTGAAACGAACATCGGGATCCGATTGTAGCATGTTGGCGATTAAATCGCGCACCCCATCCCCAATATCGGACCAATAGGGATCGGGGAACTCATAGACGCCCGATATAATGGCGTCAAACAGTGGCTCCTGCTGATTATCAGGCGCCACAAAGGGAGGAAAACCACAGAGCAGTATATACAGAATGATTCCAGCGGCCCACACATCAATCTAGAATAGGAATAGAGTCAGCAGACGTTAATAACCAACAGCCACAAGGCTGGAGAGCCTCAAGGTGCTTACCTTTAATCCGTATCCCACTTCCAGCAATATCTCTGGTGCCACATAAGTGGGCGTGCCGCATACAGCATACAAAGGTTCGGTCACCTCGCAGGCTAAGCCGAAATCGGCCAACTTTAATTGAATGACATTGCCAGCATCGTCGATTTCAACCTGTAAATTGGACATGGGGCAACATGTAAATGTATCGTCTGATAGCAATGGGCCAAGTGAGAACTTACCAATAGGTTCTCGGGCTTAATGTCTCTATGAACAATGCCCATGGAATGTAGGTAAGACATGGCCGAGCCCAAGTGCCTGAGCATCACGCGGGATTGGCTCTCCGAGAAGCGTGTGACCTGGGTAATGGCATCGAAAAGGTCGCCACCTTAAAAATTATTAAAACAATTTGTTAATTAAACAATATTATTTGGCATTTCATAAATATTTGTCTTTCTTAATGAAATCGAAAGTATTGAATTAAATTTAAGTGCTTCCTTCTCAAGAAACTAACTAACTCTAATAACTAGATGAATTTGTTAACTGAATGATGGCTTAAAATCCTTACAACTCGTTAAAAGACTTTGGAAAATAAAACAAGTTCCTATTTTGAACTTACTAAATGAGGATTGGGTTTCAATTTGATTGAAATAGTGTTAGGAATAATAGGTGCCTCTTAAAAAGTATCAGGTCTGCGGCGTTCAGTTCTTACTGAAACTCAAATCAAATATTTGTCCTTCTACTTACCACTCACATACTCCAGCACTAGATACATATTTGTCTGCTGATCCACATCCATGATAAGCGATATGATATGGGGATGTTGGAGCTTCTTCATGACACGCACCTCGGCATCAATGTAATGTTCTTTGCCCTTGCACTTGCTCTTGTCAATGATTTTCAAGGCGAAGGGTTCGCCCGTTGCGATTTCCTTGATCTTGAGGACAATGGCAAAGTTCCCATCGCCAATTATCTGGCCAAGGGAATAATTATCGATAATGGCGGTAGGCATGTTGTCAGCGACCAGATCAGCAGTAAGTAAAGGGGCCTCTTCGCATTCCTCGCTGCATGTCGGGTCACTGGCTGCCATTGAGGCAGTCTCGCTTGCCGCATTCGTTGCCGGTTCGGGCGGATAAATCTTTTTACTCTTCACCGGCATCTTGGGCTTGGGACCCTTGCACGTTGTGCCCGCCGTGCGTAATGTCTTTCGAATAGCATTAATGGCCCGCTGCTCTTCGGCCTCCAGCTTGAAATCCTCGCCAGCGGAGACCCGTTCAGTGCCATAGGCGAAGAACACATCCTCGGGTCCAAAGAAGTCGGCCAGCTGGGAGACCGACGCACCAGAGAGAGTGAACACCTTACGCACGTAGCCGGTATCGAGGCGAACCACCTGAGTGATGGCAGTCAGTACGTGTTCAAAGCTGGGACTGTTCCTCTTATTCAACAGCAGCCTCATTATTTTGCGCGGTTTCGTACCGTTCCGTATCAGGGTCACAATACGGGGATGCACCACGCTATCTCGCTCACTGAAACGGGATATGTTCAGTGGGCTGCCATTGGTGCCAGCGACTCCAGCCGCATTTGCAGTGAAGGCCGTGCCGCTGGCACACAGATTACCACTAAGACCGTTCTTCAGTGGCGATGCGGGACGCTGCAGTTTGGCCAAGCGATGGTTGCTCGACCGACTGTTGTTGGCCAGCGTGAGATTGGCCAGTGGCTGGGAGCTGGTATTGTACTCGACTTTTTTGAAGTTTTCATTATTGCAGGAACATACATAGCTTTGGCCATCTTCCAGTTCATCCAGAGCGGTGATCTGCAATTGAATGGAAATGCAAAGAGGGTTAAATCAAATGGTTAACAACAATTCATTGGGATTGGCTCACCTTCTTGCCACACATGCTGTAAATGGTGCGCACAGCACCCGGAATTTTGACATTCTCTTCGAGAAGCCGCGTCAGATCCTCATATAGACTCTCAAAGGAACGATAGCGCTCATTGGACACTGGAATGGTAATGCCCGGATAGAAACGATCTCCATTGCGGTAGAATTTAATGCGATGTGCTTTCCGTGTGGGTGTGCGACTGCTTGTGATACGTTTCTTAAGATGAGCCGTAGCGGAGACAACAGTTGAGAGACTGCCACCAGTTACACCTCCATTCGAAGACCCATTAGTGGTGGCGCCTTCCAGAGTATTTGCTGTTGCCGACACATGCGGAGGCGCCGAGGTGGTGGAGGAAGCTCCACTTAGTGAACCATTCGATTTACCCACACTCCCGCTGCCTGTTAAGGAACCATTCAAATCCCGTAACTCATTATCCAGCTCCGAGTTGGAACTGGCCGGACTCTCGCAGTCCCGAACGGGCCCATTTTCCTGCTGCTGCTGCTGCTGTTTGTGGCTGAACTGCTCCAGGAGAGCAACTTCGGCCTTGTTTTGAATTGTTGCTGTCTTCTTGGGTGTGGCATTTAGCGAGGATAACACATTGGCCGAGTTATTGCAATGCAGATTATTATTCACCTTGACCGAGCGAACTTCCATGCTGAAAGCGAAAAAGAAGATACATATAAGTTAGTCTCATTTTCTCTGTGGTCCTTCTTAAGATCCTACAGAATTGTGGCCATTGTTAAAGTTAAAGTTTTTCGCTATGATTTATATTAAAATATATATATTTCGGCTTTCATTTATAATTTTTTCTATAAAACAACTAAAACTTAAACAACATTGACTACTGTTTTTGGGCTTTGATTTATTCAACGCTCTGACGTCTCTCATAAACCGGTTTCCCGCCAACCCTTCCTTTCTTTTCCACAGTTACACATTCAATATTGTGTGTGTGTGTGTTTTCAACTGGCCCACAGACACACAAAAGAGACCAACAACGACTAGCGACTATAGTCCGTCTAGAAAGTATCTCTCAGTAAATTCCATTCCAGTAATTGCGCTAATTTACGTAAATTATTTTTGCCAGCCGCGCATACAATACAGAACAGAACCCAATCAGCCAACCAGCCAACCAGGCATCTCTTATTCGCTCCAACACTATGGGGCCTCCAATGATGAAAGCTTTCTTCTGGCATTCCATGGCATTTATCTTGCATTCCCCATCGGCAGTCGTCAGCTGGCAGGTAGCTCGAATGATGACTATGATGACGCCATTTGAACCACCAGAACAAGACACACCCGAGATTGTGAGCCAGGAAAACCATTTACCACAGGCGTGTCCGCCTGGCGTTGTCCTATTTTAGTTGGCGAAGGTGCCATTCCAAGAAAACAAAACAAAAAGTGAATATTTCGCATATAAAGTTTAATGGGCCAACTTTCAAAAGATGGAAATTAAATTAAAACAAATAAAAACTTATAGCTCTTGAAACAAACTTTTTCCATTTGTAAATCAGGCCAAAATCCATTTCCTAAAATCAACATAAATCTATATGACATTTGTAGGGTAATTTGTCTCTTCTCTCTGTAAGACACGTGACTTTCAATCAACGATCTTACTCAACAACTTTACACTTGATGTATAATTATTTTCATGATGTAACCTTGGAAATGTTACATATGAACATCAGACAAGGTTTGTTTATTGTTCACTTAATTGTTAATAACTGAATCTCTATAAAGCTTATCTTGTGTGTAATAGTCACAATTATGTGAAGCATTCCTTAACGCAGAGTACAGACATTCCAATCCATTCCTCGGCTTCCTCTTTTATAAATTATTCAAATTGTTGCCATTATAACGAGAGTTTCAGTTCGATCATTGGCAATTGAATTCCAAGTTGAATGTGTTTCCCAGTCTTCTCTCTCTTGTGCTTCATTCGCCATCATGAGCTACAATGAATGAGTCAGCCTGTTCCCCGCCTTTCTGCCCCATCGCTCAGTCCTCCCTCAATCCTCTTGGAGGGTTATGTCAGAGGCCTTTCTACCTCTTTCTGTCCTTCTTACTCTTTAGGTGTTTGTGTAGTTGAGGCTCGTTTATACACTTGGGTTTAAAAAAGGTTTAGTAAAGTCCTAAAAATGTTAGTAACAGTTTATCTAATCTTTTCAAAGGGCATTTGGATTCTAAAAGAAGCCTTTAAGAACTCGACTTTCAGTTGAAACTTCCGAATTCTCACCATTTGAAGTGAGTTTTAGATTTCAATAATTTTAAAGATCATGATATTAGCACGTGACTTGGCATTACTTGATACATACTTGACTGGCATAACGTTTAGTTTAGTTAGTCTATTCTTTTGTAATATTTCTATTCGTTTAGTATAAGGAAAGGTTTTTCTTCGCTCTAGAAATTCATGATTTTTGAATAAATTAATTATGTTTATTTTGCATTTTCATTCTTTTAAACGATTATACTCAATAGGTTGAATCTATTCTGTGCAGAAAGTAAGTTTCACTTTCTAAATGGAACTTTGTTTTAATGTAGAGTATTCGAATATCGGTCACTTGACGCAGTTTTTTTGTTTCTGCTTTTGTTCGTAAATTTAAATATAATTTTTCATCATTTTTATTCTTCGGAGGCACGTTTTACTTGGCCATTGTCTGGTTAATGTTTTCCCCTTGTCATGTTGTTGTTGCTTGGCTTTTGTTTTATATATATACATATGTATAAGTATGTATATAAGTATGTACATATATACATACATATATCAGACGTGGGTAACGCTTCCTCCCTTCAAGTTTGCTTGATCGGCGTTGCTTTTTTTTAACCAGCTTTTCGATTTTGTCTTGGGGGGGATTCGCGTGTCAGACCATAAATTTGTATTACGATATTATGTTTTGTTGTCGGGGCATGTTGCAGCAACATTTTTTATTGTTTACCTGCCTTTTTCTGCTCTTTCTCTTCAAGTCTTAGTGGAAATTTATATGTGTAAATACATTCGTAGGCCCGATGCAGTTATGACTCCATTAGCTCATTAAGGCAAGTGGTTATGACGCCATCGCCACTGCCAGGCGCTCCCTTCATCCTCTTCATCATCGTCTCTGGTGGTTAGGGCGTGCCTCTAGGGAATCATCATCATTATCATGGTCGCCTACAGGGGCCAACACTCTGGCCAATTAACTTAATTAGTGTTTTGCCCAATCCTACAAACTTCTTAACCTCCTAATGACAAATCAGAACAAACGGAACTGCAAGTTTTGAAGCCAGGCCAAGTAGGTCAGCAAATCGAAAGCCATCAAGTGCAGCAGGCATGACTTTTGGCATTTTGTTTGGTTGCTCAGACAACGGCAACAACGACGACGACGACGATGACGACAAACGATGACATCAAAAACACATTTTGACCTTTTTTCAGTTTTTCGACGAAATCAACCAAATGGAAATGGAAATGAAAATTGGAAATCGTCTGTCTGGACGATGACATTTAGCAAATGCAATTGCAATAGTGTGTGTGATACCAGCAACAACAACGACAACCAATGTCACACCTGTGTATTAGGGTCGGAGGGAGAGAGTCGTCCCCACATACGTGAGAAAAACTACAACTACAAATCAATGTGTGTCACTTTCACATTTTATGTTTTCATTTAACGTTGATCGATTTCTGGTTAACAACGCACCAAACCCTCAGCCCTAGCCGAAACCAATCAAAATAAGAATTTGATATTGAACAGATTAGTCATTCCATTTCATTCCAATACATATAACAAGATAAGACTACAAATTATTTCAGTTATATGATCTGTTCCTATACTACAACTTGAAATTGCTCTTCAAGTGGTTTAGTCTTCCAAGAAAAGGACACTGCGTTTGTGTCCTTCTGAACATCATTTCCTACAAGTCAAGTTTGTAAAATATTTTAATTAAAGACAGGATAGTAAGTAAATAAGATTACATTCCATTAGTTTGTTGTCTTATGCTGATGGTTTTGTTGCTTTCGAGGAAATCATATTATCATTTCAGTGATAATGATGATGATAATTTGTGGGCCAAAACATCCCTAGTTCAATAAATTTGTTACTACGTCAAACTAAACCATACCGATAATATAAAATCGATAAGTAAAGAACAGAAAATTTGTTTGCGTTGGCGTCGACGTCGTATTTGCCGCTCTTTCCTCTACCAACTGTGAAACGGGAACCTACGCAAAACCAATAACTAGACAGCAGACGTTGCCATATTAAATTGCATTTATAATTGAATTTCCCTATATAAAACACAATTAAAATTTAAGGAGATCGAGCGGTGGGGAGGGTAAGGGCGAGTTCATTAAACAGGTGCTGCACCCATTGGAAATGTCGTTGCACCTAAGATCCAATCAAAATGGAGGAGACATCACTTACGATTTGGCGATTTTGTTTTTCTCTTCTTGGTTTATAGTCATAATTCATAAAAATGTTGTTAATTAAGATTAAGACACGCACTCAAGCGTCAAATTAATGGGACAAGACAACATTTGGAAAGAGAAGGGAGTGGGGGAAAGTAAAATATATCCAAGAGAGTTGGGTCAACAACGACAATGTCACGCAATAACCACGAAATGGCTACATGGGAATATCCTGTAAGAAAATTATGAACTGAATTAGAGTATATTAGACAAAATGATCAAGTAGAACTTTCATTCACTACTGAATTTCACAGACTGCAATCAATCATTAGATTTAAAAGCAAATAATTCGAAATGGGATCACGGAGGTATGACCGTTTGCCTAGGTCAACGAAATCTTCTTTTGCCTTGAAACAAACTTGGACTCCGAATTGCATAGGACACGATCGATTAGGATCGGTTGATGATGATTATTTTTCTTGGAGCCAGCTATAAAATTGCATACTTTAGGGGCCAAAGATTGCCATTTCACAGACCCCAAAAGGGGATCGTTACCCGAATGAGTAGATTTTCATTGTGATGACTGGGATTTACCTTTTAAGGTATTTGAATTGAAGAAGTTTTAGAATCATAAGACCCTTGCCTGACTGGAAGATTGGTGCAGATGATTTTACCAGCCGAGAAAGTCGTCGCGATTTTAGCGAAACTGGAATAGATGTATTCCATATTAGCACAGGGTATGGGTATCGTCGTGTCTTTGACAATTTCTTCTTGTGTCTTTTTATGTGCATGACTATTTCCAGTTCGAAGATTTTTTTGCCACCAACAACAAATTAATCAATATTTGGTTTTCTTAAACGAAAAAGAAAAACAACAACAAAAAACAAACAAAATCCCCCATAAAAAAGTCAAACAAAGATAATCGGAAATAATGGACAAGAAGCGATGGAAAAAAAACCTTCACTGTGCAATCTTGCATGGAAAAGCCTAAGGGAATGGAAAACTGTTGAACTTAAAAGGGAAAGGCGCAGACAATGCTAAAGAAACCAAGGCACAGACAGAGAGAGAGAGAGAGAGAGAAAGAGAGACATTCAGGTAATTGTAATGAAAATTGGGGAGACCCTGCATGAAAGCCGCAAACGTGTTTAGTTTGCTGATTAGGCCATAAAAAGAAAGAAAAAAACAAATTCAAGCCAATGCAAGAGGGAGAGAGACAACAAAGAGATGGAGAGAACAACGTGACAGTTGCCCTTGGCAATGGTCCCAAAAGAAGAAAGGGGCAACGGGGGAGTTAAAGTCATTTGACAGCTGTGTTTAAGAGCTGAGGGAATTCTCCGCCGTGTAAGCTTCTCCGCCATGTGTTCAAGTGTTTTCGCCGTCGACACTTGCATCAGTCTGTTGCTCTCTCTCTTTTCCTTTCTTAAATACGGAACT
This sequence comes from Drosophila paulistorum, assembly GCA_018152135.1. NCBI lineage: Eukaryota > Metazoa > Arthropoda > Insecta > Diptera > Drosophilidae > Drosophila > Drosophila paulistorum. Next base: position 396,581 of record JAECXG010000823.1, read on the forward strand.
GATTCCTTTTGTAGAACGACGGAAGTTCTACATACTAACAGGACAAAGCAAAAGAGGCGAAAAACTCTTTCTGCCACCTCATCCTCACCTCACACACTTGGCAAGATTTATTGACGTTCTGCAAGCTAAATGAAGAAGAAAGAACACGAAGCAACCCTCGCTGCCAGCTTTGACTCTGCCTGGGTTCAAAGGCCACACACAATTTCCATATAAATACGAGTACTATGAAGACAATGGCGCAGACAGACGAACAGCTAGCTACATAATAAAAATGTGCGTTCACTTTCCTTCCGCAGAGCGCAGAGAACACCTGACGCCATCAAGTGGGCCCAGGGATGGCAAACAAATGTTGCTAATTGCTAAGCTAGGGCTAAAGTCTCAAAATTATCCACCTTTAGTGTCGGTTTGTTAAAGTCATGAGATGTCTGAGATGTTTGGGTAATTTTCTTCTTTTTCAACTCGCAGCCAACCCTGAAAAAGTAAAAGTTCAACTTTTCTTGGGTGCCGCCCTGGTGCACGACAAATCTTTGCACTCAAGTGACGCCACATCCCCCATGTACATTCATATTATATGTATGTATATTGCCACCAGTTTGTCTGCCACACCCGCCCGCCTCTTTCTCCGCTATGCTGAAACTTGCGACAGTTTTCACTTATGTCAAATTGTCTTCGTTTGCTCCCACAAGCTTTGAGCCAACCAACCCAACAGCAACTTGCATAAAAGTGTCCTTGAACTTTGCAGTAAAGTTGCCAGGCCGGTTTGGTGGTTATCATTTCAAGAAATGCCAATTTCAATACTCTTCTCGTAGAGGGTAGTAACGTTTTATGAAATTGTTTAGCAACATTAATCATTAATCCACAAACAACAATTAACTCTATGATCGAGCTGATTTCTAAGCTGTGAGGTCCTTTTGGAAAGAAATCCCAAAGCATAGTCCTTCGTATTCAATCTCAAAGAGCTTTAATTGATCCCAACATTCAGCATGTCTTTGGGTAATAAGCAAGGAGGGCTGGCAGAGGGGGGGAATGGAAAATTTAGTTCATGCATGTACAATAAGTACGTAAAAAAATATACGTTGAGTTGGCCTATTAAACGCAAATGCAAATCAGTTGACAAAAAGGTTTTTGTTCTCTTTTTTGGTCATGTTTAATTCATTAACCAACACGAAATGGTTGCCACAAGTCCAGGGCAAGGTCGTTGAATGTTATATATGTTTGTGTACCTGTTCCCGATATTTTTATTCTGCTCTTTGGCTGATTAATTTGCAACACGCATGGCCCCACAGTATAAACTAAATAAAAGTAGATTACACTCACTTAAATTCCATTTCTTTCTCTTTTTTGATTTTGGCTTTTAGCGATAAGCCAGAAGAAGCAAATTATTTTGGGGGCGGGGAAGACGAGCTACTTGAGGGAGGGGGAGGATCGGTTGAAAGATTGAACTAGCAGCTGTATTGTATTTGTTATTTTGACATTTTCATTGCGCCAAGTGGGCAATGCCTTCTCTCGAGAGTCTCTTCTTCCTCCCCCTCCATTGTGTGTGCGTGTGTGTGTGTTTTATCAGAGTACAAACAAACAAAAGACAGAGGAAGCTAAAATAACCAGTCTCAGTCACATTTTTTGTGAATAAACAAACAAAAATGTAGATAGAAACGACAAGTGGAATGTACATATGTATTAGATAGGTATTCGGTAGTCGGTTAAGTAGTTTGAACAATGGAAATAAGTAGAGAAGAGCAAAAGGTTACTTGGAATTGATCGGTTCTTGGACCCACAGGTTGACATCTAAGAATTCCTTTTCGATTCTCATCTTAGTCATAAGACATCATCCTGACAGAAGCTATTCGGCATTCAGTTTAAGGATTCTTCTCAAATAAATAGATTAATTGTGTATCTTTTGTCCATATAGAGCCTAAACATGACTTCGTATAGGTTCTTCCCCACAAATTGTGATGGTGTATATACAGTTAAGGGTTTTAAACTGAGAAACGGAGCGGAAAACGAGAAAAGGTTGCATCTAGTCTTAGATGTATGACAATTTTACAAGTTTCATGTTTCAATTTGGAAAACTTTATAAAGTGACGACATCTCTGGTATTTTTACTTATTTCTTATCTGTTTTCTCTTCCATCAACGAGTTAATCTATCTAGACATATCTTTAACTTTCTGTCCCGCTGTGCTATCAGAAATGCCTTGCATTGACCTTTTCAGGTCCCTTGCCTTAATTGTAATTCTTTTCAGAAGAAAACAGAGTCCTCTTTTCCTCTTCTTATTTGGGTCCCTCCCTAAACGCTCGTTGGGGCGTTGGGTATTAACTCTTTGATTGGGAACGTGCGAACCTGGTCCTTTCTGCACTGGGGTCGTTTACTTTAATGGTTTCCTACTATGGTTCCTCGTAAAGATCCTGTCAAGAATGACAGACTATACAGAGAGAGAGAGCTTAAATAGAGAGCATACACAGAGAGAGAACGTAGAGCGAGAGTACGGGAGTGTTGTTGGAGAAGCCGCGACGATCGGACATCTTTAGAAGAACACCATCGTTTTGATCACAGAATGGTAAAAAAGTACATAGTCCATTACTTTTAGAAAATGCAATACATATGGAGGAATATACTCGAACCGTAGACTTAACCTAGCAAATCGGATACAGTAGAATCCGGTTATAACGTCGCTCAAGAGACCGACTCTCTCTCTCTCTCTTTCTCCCTCAGAAAGATTCCTAAGGCGATTGCTACGTTAGTAAGACGACAGCTAAAATTGAGAGGGAGTTGTGAGAGTGAGAACCTTCGCGACGAGACGCTGCTCCGCATTCAAGTACATTTACCGATCACTGATAAATTACATTTCTAAATTTTTGGACATAACTTTGCTGTCTTTCCTAACTTCCTAACCGTAGGCTCTTTCATATAAGTTTGTATGGGGACCAACCAAGGCATTTTCCTCGCTGTTACCGGGTCTAGGCCATGACCAGATTCTACTGTATATGTAGAGGACATGTGTCCCTTTGTACATACATATGTCCTTTGGAATGTAGCTTAGACTTCTACTTACAGGCAGATTTTGTCCCCATGCCAATCACACATTCCTGAATGAAAAATAAACTGAAGCTCTCTAAATAGTTTAGCTTTGTGTTTCGATTCTGGATTGCATTTCGTCTTGTTTCGGGTGTTTTCCCCCGCCGTCTTCATCCCCGTCATGACGTCATTGACCGTAGTACGGTTATTGCACCGTCCCTTCTCCAAGCACAACACTCTTACAGCTTTTAAGACCCTTGACTACACGCACACACTCACTCAAACACACACACACTGTGAGTCTAAGCTGCTGCCGGTGTTCGGTGCATTAAAGCGAAATGTGCAAAAATAAAAACAGCTTAAACAACAAGACGAAACAAAAACAAATGCTAAACAAAAACAAAGAAAGACGCGACTTTTAAGCATTGATTGTTTTTGTTTTAACGGTAAATGGAGCGCCATTATATACTTTGCACTCGCCCCCCTTCTCTCACTCACTCTCTCTCTCTCTCACGCTCTTCTCTTTTACCCGAAAATGCTTCAAATTTCAATGAACTGCAACGGTTTTTTTTTTTGCCGCCAGCTGCTGCTACTCATGTTGCACACAGTAAGCACTCATTAAAGTGGACAAAATTTATAACTTTCACTGTGCAATTTTTTCTTCTGTTTTGTAAGCTAATTTAATTGTTTTTTTTTCTATTTTTGATAGCTTTTCTGTTGGCAACCTTTTTTTTTTTTTTTTAATTTGTTGGCCTCTGTGAGGTGAGGGCAAATTTTATTAAGCAATTTCAACGTTCAGCTTGGAAAGTTTCTTTTTATAATTCGAGAATATAAAAATACAGTGAAACCTCGATATAACGAATCTGAGGGGGATCGCAAAATTATTCGTTATATCTATTGATTCGCTATAGGTACTGAAATGAAAAACCTTAGTATAACGAAATTTAAAGAAATCTGAAAAAAAATTCGTTATAAACATTGTTTCCACCAAAATAATGCTAAATTGCACTGAAAGGGGGTAAATATACAAAAAATAAACATTTTGTTTTGCTCTTTTGGATTTCGTTGTATAGAGGTATTCGAAAAATTTCTTCGCTACATAGAGGCTTTTAAGAAATTCTCAGAGGCTCTTAAGAGGCTCAGAAATTCGTTATACCTATAGTGTTTTTTTGTATGAAAAACTTCGTAAAAACGAGGTTTTTTCAAGGGACTTAACAAAAAATTCGTTATATTGGGTTTTTCGTTATAACGAAGTTCGTTATATCGAGGTTTCACTGTATACATGTATATATATGTATACGCGCATAGTCAAGCATGTTAATTAGCCGACTTTTAAAAAACATCACTATATAGTATATACTATGCACAATTTATACCTACATATAATAAAAATTTATTTTAATTGGCTTCAAAAATTTAAAGAGAATATTAAATTCATTCTTCTTAGAAATGCATGTGTAAATAAAGTTTCATATTTATATTTTTGTTAAAACTAAATTATAGCTAATTGTTTAAGTTGTTTGCAAGACAATTACAGTAGATGCCGGCTATAACGCTACTCAAGGGACCAGCCGCAATGCTTAGGTATAACCGATATTTGCCACAACCGCTACTGAAGAAGAAGAAACTGCTTTTTGACACAAAATCTGTAATTTTTGATTGCTTCAGAGATTGCTCGTGCTCAAATGATCAATTCAGTTAGATGAACCGAAGTCCATCCGAAGAACATTTGAGAGCGTCGAAACGCAATTACTCTCTCGCAAATGCATTCGTGTTTTTGGTTCACTCTCTTTGTTGCGACCTCTGCTGCATTTGAGCTTTCTTTTTGTCTTTCTTCTACCTTTTTACCATTATAACTGAGTATTGGTGTTGAAAATTTCATCGACATAAGCGATATATCGTTATAACCGATTGTGCTTCCCTACAAGTTTGTATGAAAGGCAACCAAACCTTCCTGAGTGTATCGTTACACTGTAACGATCTAGTCTTGCAAGAAATGAGGACTAAATCCCCTTTACCTTGTCAATAGACTACAGATCAGTCAAGAATAAAACCAAAACTATACCTTAAAGTATACAATCCGCCCCACAGGCGAGTCCCCACATTGGAGTCGTCAACTCTAAGAAGATAGCATAAAGATCATTGCAAATCCACCATGAATGTCGTTATAAGCAATCGATCATTATGAATAAGTTATTGGACTCCTAAAAAAACAGTTCCCGTCCCAAACTTGTCGTTCCCAAATGAAAGATTCGTCTTCGCCAAGTGTAATATGATCGTTGGCGAAGACGAATCTATCGTCAATTTATAAACATTCATGGTGGATTTGCAATATGATCGTTCCTTTTTATTGAAAATAATATTTTTTGTTTACACTGATCTATTTGGTTTTGTATTGTTGTGTAAATAAATGGTTTGTCGTTGATCTTGGAGATTTCGCTGACTTTTTGGTAATTGTTATTAATGATTATTTCGCACTTTGGGATCGCCAGCCAGTTGGCGTCATGTTGCGGCATCATGTTGCCAGCAGGCTGAGTCAACATCTTCAGTTTCGATGTCTGGGCAAGTTGCCAGTTTTGGCTCACTTCCATGACGTCACAAAGCGAAGCGTGGGTGTTTTATAAGCATTTAGGTTCATTTTTTTAATGTGCTTTTTTCTTGATTTTCATTTTGATTGAGTTTCACTTTTGTTTCTTTTTACTTTGCCTAGTCTTTTAATTGAGTGGTTCAATTTTCTTCTTACTCTTTTCATGGGTGCTGCCTTCGTGGCATGATATGGGCCAATTGGCAACACTTTTCGAGGTTGATGTGTTTATATCTTAATGGCAATTTATCTTCGCATTCAAGTGAAAGTTTTGGTTTTTTAGAAAAAAGTTCATTGCCTTGCGAAATACAACACACACACACACACAGAATGGATGTTGCAAAGAATCAAACGAGTGTGCTGCTAAATGTTGCACATGTTTAGCTGGTATACATTATCTAGCGGTGGCACAATCAACCGTTAGATGACTCATACTAACTATATAAAACTTTCCAAAGCGGAGAATTCATTAAGTTGCGCTGTGTAATTAGAAGATAGAGGCGAAGCAACAAGCGAAACGTTTGCAGAGAACGTGTAGAAAGAGAATATAATGAAGAACAGAATTATTGCCAAGTCGAGAGATAGTAAAGCACACAAAGCTTCTGCCAGAGATGGCATCGTGAGGCACGCCAATAAAGATAATGACAACAAAGACGATGACTGAATACATCCGATAATTGATCAAAATTCATGCCTACCTTGGTCGATGTGGATTAGACTGAAAAGTTAATACTCACAACTTATTATTCACCTACATGGTATTTGTTATGCCTTATTAAGGGCGTGTTTCTTTCGTTTTTCTGTGGGCACTCAAAAACAGCTGTTCAAGCCAGAAACTTAAGTCAATAATTTCAATTTAATAAGAGCTAACAAACGTCAATGATTTCTGAAACAGTCGATACATCGAAACGATTGTGAGGCTCCAATGGGCCTGATGATTCAATAAATTGCAATCGATCTGAAAGATTGTACAAGATTTCATTCTAATTTTCAACATATGGATGGAACACGGATTAAAGAAATTTAGTTTCCAAGTTAAAAATGTGTTTTTCGACTTTTTCGGAAAGGAAATTTGATGACTGTATTGAAAACTGCGATTCACTCACAATAAACCAGAGTGTTTTTTACCCACGCTACTTTTTTTATTACCTAACTAACGTTTTAAACAAAAAACTACAAATTCTGACACAGAAAGTCGACCATAATTGTTGATAATAATGGATTGTAGGAGAAGTTTACGTTGATCGATCGGCATAAACTTCGATCAGTGGAATAAGTCTTCTATTTAGCTTCGTTTTACCAGCTAAAGAGTGTTCTGACAATTGGTAGTAAAGGTTTTTGAAAAAGACTCCTAAAAACACAAAGATCGAAGCATAAAGTCAGTCAATTTGATTATGACTAACTATCGATCTGCTGTTCCAATATTTATTCGTGACATTTGTAAGATCCATCTCTATGCAGAGTAAATCGAATGTTGACGCGCGATAAGTGCGAAAAAAATCCATACACACACACACACAGAGAGAGAGAGAGATGAATGTGTGTACGTATTGTTATTATTTTTTAAGAAATACTTGTTAAAACACATAACACAGATAGCTTAAATAAATTAATTAATATTTTTTTATGGTTGCTTTGCTTTGCTGGCACATTGGCTTTTAGCTATTTACTTTGTGTTTATGGCCAGAACAAGTTTCGTTTCCAAAATTGAATTCCAATGAATCTAATGATGATTCCTCAATGACATGAGTCCTCCTTGTACCCGTATGCCTCCTTTCAACCCCCGCCGCGTCTCTTATCACCCACTGAGCGTCCTTATCTATTATTGGGCTCGATGGGTGTGGAAAAAGTGTCGCAATATATTATTTATATATATATTGCAATTGGGGCCTTACCTTTTTGGACAAACTTCCTGCGGAGTATCCAGTGGGAGCCAGCAGGGGCAATTGTTTAGCAGTTTCCTGCACTTGCTCGGTTGGTTTATTTGTATTTATATTTTATTATTTTAGCCACAACACAATTTGGTCACGGTGTTGCTACTCACGAGGTATCACTGTAAACACACTCTCTCTCTCTCTTTTGCTCCTCTGAAGCTAGAAAGCCAAACACATAGGCATAAAATTAGAATACGTTTCAAACGGATATATACATATGTATATAAGTATATTCAGATTTCTTTACTAATTTTCATTTAAACAAAGCTCCCGTTTAGTTTGCTATGCATTTTTCTCCTCTTCTTCTCGCTTTTCTTTTCGCACATTTCACTTTGGCTACTTTTTCGGTGGCCGCCAACCGCCACGCCCTCCGTATCAGCTTAAACGCTTAGACACAGATTACAAGTTGGCCTAAAACACAAGCCAAATGCTGCCGTTGGCACTTTTCACTTAATTTAATTTATATTTTTTTAAATAAGAACGGAGAACATGAAAAAGACAAGCGAGATAAAGCAAACGAAATTCACCGCAAACACCGTGCGTACCACCTTGAAAACAAAAACAACATTCCCCCTCCACCAAAGGCCTAATTCGCCCGAGTCTTTAAAAATTGAACATTCGCCGTAAGAAATTGAGCATTCGCCGTACCAAATTGAACATTCGCCGTCACGCCGAACACCGAGCAATTGATGCCAACATCATACCGATTATGCCAACTCGAGCATATTCGCCGGCGATTGAGATGGGAAATCCATAGATAGTATCGATGGAATTTATAAAGTGCGATAGATCGGTGTAAATTCATTTTGCGCAGTGTACCGGGCCCTGCTCTGTGTGTGCTCCTGCATGTGTGCTTTACACTGAAGAAAACGAGCGCAGCCGATAATCTGATGCAAGAGAAAGATAGAGGAAGCAAAATAGCATCTGCTGAAGAAAACTAAATCCACCTTCATGCTCTTGATTTTTTGTGTGAGGACTTCGACAGCCGTTCGGTTAACCGCATGAGAAGTGCCGAACGTGTTCGTCCCCCGGGGGATATGAGTGCCGGGCCCTGATCCAAAACAATTACTAATACCTTTAAAGTTGCTTTAAAAAAAAATATTTAAAATAGCAACTAAATTGCTAAACTGGCAACCCTGAATCTTGCAGAAGTGCGTTCGCTCTTTTGTAACTTTGGGAGCGGGTCACACATGCGCATTTTTTTATTCATTTGTGCCAACGCACAGTGATTGCGCCCATAGGCCAAAAATCGAAAAATCCATCCAAAAGCTTTTTATACATCAAACTCCCGATTCAAAGTGGTCAGACGTCAGCGTAAGCGTTCCAAATCAAATTCTGAAGCATAAATTTTGAAGTTGAAGGTATTAACTTTAAATTCTAATATAAATAATCACTCAGCTAATCAAATTATTTTTGTGAATTCAATTTATTTGATTCAATCTATTTTATGTGTTTTGTGAACGTCTTTTTCATGTTTAGGTGGAGTTTTAGTTGTGATCCCACAAAATTCCACAATTAAATTGTATGTCATTGTAATTGTCTGGCTTTTAAGGTAATACATGTGTTAAGCTTAGGTGCCAAAATTTGCCAATGTGAGTATTAACCTCAATAAAGTGGCGTAGTCTTACATATTTTCAAGGTTAGCTTTGCTCTGCAAAACATCTGTTTGGCTTATTGTGCCGTTGTGTGTATATTCGTGATCAGTATCAACAGCCAAGTCGATATAGCCATGTCCGTCTGTCCGTATGAACACCTAGATCTCGGAGTCTATAAGAGATAGAGCCACAAAATTTGGTGTGAAGGTTCGTGTAGTACATATGTAGAGTGATCAAGTTTATTTCAAATTTTTGCCACGCCCCTTGCCGCCCCCGCAATTCCTAAAAAACGTTTATCTCAAAAACTATTGCAGCTAGAGACACCATATTTAGTATGTATATTTTCATAGTAAATGCGCACATTTTGTATGTACATATTTGTATTTTTAGATTTTGTAAGATTTTGCCACGCCCCTTTCCGCGCCCGAAATTTGAAAAACTCGATTATCTGCCGTAATTTTTTACCTTGCGGAATCAAATTTGGCACACTTAAATTTTATACTAATACCCAGCAAAATACCAAATTTGATCAAAATCGGACTAAAAATAGCCAAGTTATGCATATAAACGTTTTTCCATAAGGCCGGAGGTGGCCGTAGGCTGGTGGGGGCGCTAGGGTTCCCCGTATGCTTGAGTGAGGGAGATACTAAGATATGCTTGTAATAAAAAGCATGTGGAAATGCATTTGATTAATAAATTTAAAATATTTGCTTTACTGGTGTATGGGATACCTAAGTCGGCGAGACGACTTAGTTACTTCATTTTATTTGAATTCGATTTTGGCAGACAATATTTATAAGTGTATTTTTGCACGCCAATATATCTTGGATCTTTGGTGCACAGAAAATGGAACCAATGCACAAAAATTGAATGATATTGTACAGGGAGAAATTAAAAGGAACGGCTACCTTACCGAACTGGAGGATGCATCAAAGCGAATTGCTTACATATGTATGCAAAAGAATATCAACGTTTTGGCAAAAGTACGAAATCTTTAGTGGTCCAATCTCAAAGTGTTTGGCTGAATGAGAAGGAAAGTATTTCATTGCGCTGTGCCCACAAATATCTTAATCAAAAAACAAAACAACAGATCGTGGAAGGCCGAAAAAAGATTTCATCGAGTCTTCTGAAAGAACAAAACGACGCAGAATAGCCGATCTATAAAAACATGATGAATCTGCTGCTTCAGTTTTGCGTACCAGTTTTCAATCGAATCTACTATGTTCGGAAGCAAATATTGATGAAGTTTTATCGCTTTTCATGGAAGCAAACTTAACAAAGCACCAATACATGTTAATTCGCGGATTTGTAAATTCGAAAACTTGAAGCGACTTATTTCCCTGCTAGGAAAAAATTTTAAAAGGCAAGAGCAAAGGCTATCCTAAGGAAATTATATTGACCGAATCCCACGCTGAACGTTGAACTTCAAAGTTTGCTCGATCACACTGCCTCTCGCATATTGGAACTTTAGGCTGAAGTTATTCGAAATATAAAGGACGATTCGGCCAATAACCGGATTCTGATTGGAAAGTGGGGATTCGATGGAAGCACTGGGCAAGCAGAATACAAACAAAAGGTTACAGATATTGATTTATCAGATATCAGTTTGTTTGTAAATATTTTCACATTTTGAAATTTCTTTCCCTGCAACTCAATTCATCAACACACAAACAAAACATTCAAATTATTCCTCTTTTGACTACAATTTTTTCTACTTCTTCCATCATTTCCTAAGCAAACCACGGCACGCATACACATACAGTCCGTGTAGCGCTGCGTCTGTGTGTGTGTATGCATGTGGTCTGTTGATTTGATGATGACATAGTAGGCAGCAGGCAGATTTGAGCCGATTTATATTGACTCTAACTTGTGTTCTATTTATCAGATCAGATTCAAATTTTAGGATCTGAGATTTTATATCCAATACTATCGTATTAGTAAATTTCATGGAGATACTCCAATTTTTGCAGAAATGTTTCTTCTAGAGCTATATGATATAATTTTCAAAGCTAAAAGTAGCTCAAATGTCAAATTTCATTCCGATAGCTCTTAAGATGCCAGCATGAAGTTGATTTGCACAGACGGACGGACGGACAGGCGGACATGGCTATATTGACTCAGCTTGTCATGCTGATCACTTTATGGGGTCGGAAACGTCTCCTTCTGTGCGTTACTAACATCTGACCAATTTTATAATACCCTCTGCAAGGGTGTGAAAATAATAACCAGAGGGCCGGGGCTAACTTCGAGCGCGCCGAAGTTTGTATACCCTTGCAAGTTGTTTGGTACTCTTTCCTCACTTATGGCCGTCAAAGTGGAAAAACTTTTTATCTAAGAAGAGTAATGTTTCCGGAAGAACGGCCTACAATCTTAGCATAGGAAATAACGAAGATATTGATCAAAGTCACTGTTTTCCACCGATCGTTCCTATGGGAGCTATATGATATAGTCACCCGATCTGTATCAAATTCGGCATAGTCATTAGTCATAGATATATTAAACTAACATATGTTAAATTTGAAAGCAATCGCATTAAAAGTAACGAAGTTATTGACAAAAGTCACTGTTTTTGACCGATCGTTCCTATGGGAGCTACATGATTCAGTCACCCGATCTTTATCAAATTTGGCGCAGTGGTTTATAGTTTTAATAGATTAATATTAAATTTCACGACAATAGCTGAGGAAATAACGAAGTTATTGAAAAAGGTCACTGTTCGTGACCTTGCCGTTTGTATGGGAGCTATATGATATAGTGGTCCGATCCGGCTGAATCCAAAATATACAACCTCTGCAGTATATACCAGCAAAATTTCAGCTCTGTAGCTCTTACGATCTAGGAGGAGTTTGCGTTGATCCAGACGGACATGACTATATGAACTCATCTCGTCGTGCCGATCAAGAATATATGTATATATGTACTTTATATGGTCTGAGATGCTTCCTTCTATGCGTTGCACACTTCTGACCAAAATGAATATACCCTTTTTGCAAGGGTATAAAAATACACCTACTTAAAGGGGAGGAATGAAATAACTCGGAATAAAACAGAAAAAGAGTTAGCGCTTCAACTGATTGGCTTTCAGTGAAGCTGTTCGAGTATAAAAACCATTAAGTTTACATATATAAAACAAATAGTCTCACAAAGATAACTCATATCTTCACAAAAAGTTTTTGAAAATGTGTTAATAGTTACTTTTAAGATATCATTGTTGTTAAATGTTTAATAAAATCACGTTTATGTTTTTATTTATAAATACTGTTAATATTTTTATAAGATCAATTTATTTTAAATGGTTATAATATCAGTCATTAAACTGTGAAACTTTTTTGGAGATGGTCATGTTCAAATCTCGTAGAGACCAGACCAAAAATAATTTTTAGTTCTACATTTTTGTTTCATATTTTGGAAAATCTAGAAGAGAACAGACCAAAAATAACTTTTTGTAAAAAAAAAATTATAAAAATTTATTGTTTATATTATTGCTCCAGAACCATCGGTAGCCTCGAGTCTCATCCAGGAACAATTTAACCTTCTGGACCATGGTTGATCAGATGGAACATCTGTGTGAATGCGGACAAGTCACAGCACATTACATTCGCCACTCGAAGACTCAATTGCCCCCCAGTCAGCCTTCATGGCACACGTCTTCCGAGGATTGTGTAAAATACCTGGGCCTCATCCTCGACCGGCGTTTGAATTGGAAAGCCCATCTCAAAAGCAAAAGAAAACATCTAAATCTGAAGCTGTCCAAGATGCAGTGGCTACTCGGCAGGAGATCCCAGCTCAGAACATCCAACAAGTTGCTACTCTACAAGGTAGAGCTGGGAATCCATCGATGGTTGCTCCACTCGATATTTTTTCCATCGATGGAAAAAACCATCGATACTATCGATGGTTCCATCGAAAATTTAAACGAGTTATTCAACATATATATTTTGGTGTCGTTTTTCAATATTACAAAGTTTCAAATATTCGAAAAGGGACAACCAAAAGTATCAGAACTCATGACCTTGCCTATAATCATCGTTACGATTTATCTAGCGTATAATTTAACTACTATAAATTTGCCCTTTATAAATTAATTCAACCGAAAATATATTAAAATGATTTAAGCTTGTAATTTCTGAATGTTCTTTAATATAAAAACAAAAAAGGTGACTTCTCGTCCTAAATACTACAAAACAAAAGGTGATTTCAAAACTTAATGCTAATGAGAGGTTCTTATTGTACTCTTAAATACTACAAAACAAAAGGTGATTTCAAAACTTAATGCTAATGAGAGGTTCTTATTTAAAAAAAAATCAATTCGTTCCAATATCACAGTTATTTTAAAGTAGCCATTGATTTTTGTTAATAAAAACCAATGTGTTCACTTGTTTAGGTTTTAAACATGCTCTCCGTTCCGTCACAATAGCTCCTGTTTTACTAAATGTGCGCTCTGATTCAGCTGAACTTGCTGGTATACACAAGAATTTTATTGCGCATTGTCCAAGTGCAAATAAATGTTCCTTGTTAATCTGTATTGTAGAAAGTACAATTATGAAAGTTGTTAAAAAAAACTACACTTAACTTACCTGCCAATATTGGAGCGGATCGCTGTCATGAGGAACATTGCGCTGCTCCATATATTGGCGAATGGTAATAATTGAGTCCGCCCGTGAACTTTTGTTTTTTTCTTTTATTTTTCCTGCCATGCATTTAAATAAAAATGGAGTCTCCTCATCATTCCTTGGCAGTTCCTCTGTGGAGTTTTTAGATCTCACGTCCTGTATTACATTATGAACCTCTCCCTCCAACATCAACATGGCCTGCTGGGCATTTGACGGATTTTGGAAACCCTCCTTTTTGAAGCGTGGGTCAAGAAGAGTTCCAAGGCGTGGTGCTGATCTATTCTCATATGAGAATAGCCTTTTTTTTACGTTGCTCTGTAAAAACTCGCAAGTTTCTCTCCCTACAGGTGTTAACATCTGCTCATGGAGCTCTTCCAAACTTTGCGATAAGGCGAAAATTGCAGGAGCAATTAATGAAATTGTAACGCCCTTTGCAGCAGACGCATGTTTTGTGGCTTTTTCGAACGGTTCCAAAAGCGAGCACAAGTCCTTCAAAATCCGAAATTGATCCTCTGACAGTGGAATCGGAGCATTATGACATCTTAAAAGGGTGCCAGTTAGGGGCTCCCTTGTCCGCAACACTCTCTGAATCATTTGTAATGCGCTGTTCCAGCGAGTAGGGACCTCTTGCAATAGAGAGCAAGGATTTTCGGTGCCTTGGGCATTTTTGAACTTTGCATAAGCAATAGCGCTACTCTTAAAGTAGGACACTATTCTTTTTGTGATTTTTAAAACGTTTTGCACATTTTCCAGATTTAAAGCATCTTGCACAACAAGATTAAGAGTGTGCGCAAAACACGGTAAGTGTTTCTTTTTCAATAATTCGCACGCTTTAATCATAGATGCTGCGTTGTCGGTCACAATGGTGTGCAGTTTGTCGAACACTTTCCACTCATCGCATATTTCCCGCAATGTGTTGGCAATATTTAGACTTGAATGGTTTGTCTCATCCATTAGTGGCTTTGTAGATAGCACTGCCGTCTTAAGCTCGAAATTTAAAATAAAGTGACACGTTACAGTTAGATAACTAACATTTGCACGAGATGTCCATGCATCTGTTGTGATAGCGCACGAGTCAACGGAGTCAAGAATGCCCTTCAATTTCTCCGTCATACTCTCGTTCATATTTTTAATATGCGTGTCCCGCAGAGTTTTTCGACAGGGCATGACGTATCTAGGGTCCACCACCCTCATCAAGTTTCTAAATCCAATATCTTCGACAACGCTAAATGGTTGCAAATCCGTTGCGACCATTGCAGCAATGGCTTTGTCAATTGCTTCCTTTTTGGAAGATGTTGGACCGTAAACGTCTGTCCGTGTTAAATATCGCTCTAACTGAGAAGACGTATTTTCGTTATTAACTTGCTGGGCAAGAGGATGGGCCCGTTTTAAGTGCTCTAACAAGTTGGACGTGTTTCCGCTTGTCTTGTATTCTTTGCCACAATAATGACATTTTGCAAGTTGTTTGTTTGGCAATTTGTCAAAATGTGCCCACACTGCGGAAATACACTTTTTGCGCTTAGGCTCCGGTTCAGATTTTGAACAAGATGGTTCATTTGATGATGTTGGAGAGGGATCATGATCTTTTTCTAAAAAAAAAAAAATTCTTAAAAATTGTCCTGTAATTGTTTCTTTTTAAAATGCTTACGGGATGAGGTCAAAAACTTGTCCATTTTAAAAGAGGAACTGCCAGGGTTAAAAATGTACTTTAATAGAGTAAAAGTAAGTACACCTGTATGTAAAGAAAGGCAGAAAAAATTAATAATAACAAAATCTTACTATATATTGCAAATTACTTACACACGTGTTGGAACCAAAAAGAAATTCGATATATCGACATCGAAAAATTTCCATCGATTTATCGCACTCCATCGGTTCCATCGATAATATCGATGGTGCCATCGATGGTTTTCCCAGCTCTACTACAAGGCCATACTTAAACCTATATGGACCTATGGGATCTAGCTCTGGGGCACGGCGTCCGACTCAAACGTCGAAATCCTGCAACGTTTCCAAAGCAAGCTTCTCCGCAAAATAGTCGAAGAGCCTCCCTTTGTGCGCAATTTCATCATACATAGAGACCTCAACATCCCATCCATCAAGATCGAAATTCGAAAATATGGCACACGATACTGCTCCAGACTGGAGACGCACGAAAACACACTGGCCCTCAACCTGCTGGACAACAACACGCAGTCCAGGCGTCTAAAAAGATGCAATCCTCGTGACCTCCCGTTCAGACCAGAGCCGGACTGGTGATTCGACGCTGAAGGCCCGATGCAGCTACAAGTCATATTTTTTCAAATAACTATTCTGATATTGGTGAAACTGCTAAAATGTTTAAATTGTATTTATCAGGGACCGTAATCATTATAATTTATATTAAAAAACTTATTTCATAATAATAACATTTCGATTTTTTTAGAGTTTCTTCAAAAAAGATCATTAATAAGAATTATCCATAAAAATCTTTTTCGATCAAAAAAAAATAAAAATCAAAAATAATGATTAAAAATTATTTTTATTTTTCGCTGAAAATAAAACTCACTTTTGAAAAACGGCTTTTGTGTTAAATATTTTCAAAATATTTCTGCACATCCTTAAAAAGGAATTCAAGGACTACCCCTCCAAAAAAAAAATTTTTTTTGTATTAGTATTAATCCCAATTTTATCATTCTTTTCATTTTTCATGCATTTTTCAAGCCAAAACTGATGGTTTTTATTTTTTTCGCTCAAAATAAATCTCACTGTTAAAAAATTTTCAAAATATTTTTACATTTTGGTTGGTTGAAATTTTACATATTTTTGGCAATAACTTAGCAAAACCGTCCACTGTGCGACGGAGCATAGCTTTAACCCGCGTCGAGATTGCATTGGGCCTACGCCGCTAAGGTTAGCAACTGTACTATTTATTGCCCAGCCTTACAGCGATACCACTTACAATTAGTAGCGTATATAACATTGGGTATCTTCAATCTGTCCATCTGTATTGCTCCGTTGTACTATTTTTTTTCAAAAATATATTAATAATATTTTAAAAACACACAATATTATTTAAAAAAGATCCACCTAATTCCATAAAAATCATACAGATAATAGCAGGGTATAGCGCATTCGAAGCCCCTACTTTATTGGAAATGTCTTAAGCCGCGAGTGTTAGTGAATCAAACATATTTTTCTTATTTCTAATTATGATCATTCCGACCCGAGATGGGTCGCAAGCGTAACTTTATTTTGTGAAATTTGTTTGCATTTGACGTGGAAAAAATGCTTCGGAGTGTAAACTTTGTAAAATGTGTTTCAGTGGCAACTATGTTTGCAATTTAAAAAGACATTTAGAAGTGAAGCACAAAAAGGAGTATAACGAATTGGCCGAAACTCAACCAACTGACGCGCCTGAAAAAAAAAATTAATATTCTGTTGTTTTGGGTCAAGAAAAGTTAAGAATGCCTGTATCGAACTTGTCACCACCGCGAAAGTACCGCTGGCTGTATTGGACTCGGACGGTTTTAAGACTCTAACAGCTCAAATATTTCAAGGATTAAACATGCCATTTGTTAATTCAAGGAATGTTATGAGATTAGTTGAAGAGAAATACATATAGCCAAATTAAGAGCAAAATGGTCGAAGACTTAAAGAACAGAATCCTCTGCCTCAAAGTGGATACGGCCACACGGTGCAACCGCGGAGTGCTCGGTGTAAATGTTCACTACATTGATGAAGGCTTAATGTGCATTAAGACATTGGGATTGATCGAGTTGAAAGCATCGCATACATCCCAAAATATATGTGCTGAGATCAAGTCGATATCGAGTGATTTCAGTATATCCCGAAAACAAGTGTATACCATCACAACCGACAATGGTCGAAACATGATAAAGGCAGTGGAATTACTCAACAATGATTCCGAAGGTGAAGAAGAAGCTGCTGAGGACTTCGATGATGATGGACTGCTAAAAGATCTTAAAACTTATTCAATACGTTCGATCAAATGTTCAGCACATACGCTTCAACTGGCGGTGAAGGATTTTTGTCAACGCCACGAATCTGCTAGCTTTATTAACAAAGCACGGAAGATTGTGAAGCTTTTAAGGACATCAGCATATACATAGGTAAGATTGATTTCAATTATAGTTATAATTAAATATTTATGAGGTTTTTTTTTTGAGTATAGGTATTTAATAACGGAGGAGTCATTGCCACAACCAATTTTAGATGTCGCGACCAGGTGAATTCCACCTATAGTATGTTGAGTCAGCTCAAAAACTTTCAGGACTTTTGTGAAAGGCGCCTCAACTGTTCAATGAAGCTTACAACGACTGAGTGGGTGTAACATGCGATTGTCGTTCAAAATTTAAAAAATCAACAGAAAATATTTAATCGGTGAAACAACCCATTTAGTTTGTTTCTAGTACCCGAATCAGTACACAGTGTTATCGATAATTTATGACCTTACGTATCCACGTAAGTCGTCACGTATCGATCGGTGAGATATCGGCTTAAAGCTCAGCCCTAGATTAAAGAATATAAAAGAAAAGATAATTGGCGAAAGGAAGATTAAAAGATTAAATACGCGTGGCCTCGTTCTTTTCTTAACTCAACTACCAAAGGAGCCGGAGGTGCTACAATCCTCGCTGCCAACTTCACGGCAATCTTTGTTGCACCCACCGCGTGTATCGTGCAAGAAAAAAAAAATATAACCATTTCAATTGCATCCTTCATAGGATTGCCCAATAAAACCCACAACTTGGTTCTGAGATAGTATCTGGTAGTTCATTGGAGAGAATATCCGAGGAGCACCTGTGAGTTTCAGCGTCCAATAACCTCGTTTTTTTTTTTGTGGCAAATATATATATAATTGTTTGACGTGTAGCTAATTAACCTGTTCCTACTAGGGACTGGCACCACAAGTACGTAGCAGATTACCCCTGAGTGGTAGGCCGCCAAGTCTGAGTTTTCAACTGAGGAAAGAGGACTCAGTCTCAATGAATTAACTTTGAGCGAAGGAAGTTTTAACCTGCGCCTTTCTGTCCATTTTTTGCCGGACTCATTTCGAAAAAGAGCACGTGGTTTTGTGCAGTGCAGCTGTAAAATAATCAGGATGGGTGCAAGCGTTTAAAAGCCTCTTCAAATTTAAATGTGTCTATGCATTCGAGCCTCTCGGTCCTACCAATGATTATCGCGAGTACTTAACCAAAAGAAAAAAAAACAAACCAAAAAAAAAAACTTGAATCCGTGGAATTCAGGTCTTACTACACGTGTACCCAACGAAGCAGTTGCAACACATTGGCATGACCTAGGGACGTTCAAAGACAATGTTCTTGTAATACTTAGACATCCAACAAAATCAGAGGCTTCTGACTACCTTAAATCATCTTATCTATTTTTGAACAGCCTCCGCTTCGAAAGATCTTTCGCCGCTGGACTAAAACTGTAAGTCAAACCTTAAAAGAAAAATTATTAATTGATTGGGGTTATTCGTTTTTGGAGCCTTTGAATATGTTGGACGTTGGTGCCATTGCCAATACTTGAATTTATTAGGAAATTTAACCGTCTAGTTTTTATTTTTATCCTTTTCTCTCCCGGCATCAGTTTGATATGATTCGATTTTTTTTTGTAAATTTGATTAAATTTGGTTTTTGTAACCTAATCGCAAGATAACGAGTAAGATAATTATGTTTAAAAAAGGCATGGCTGCATCGTATATATTATTAAATTGAGGATAAGATCCAAACTTATTTTTCGACCAGTGTTTAGTTTACACATATATTACACATATTAACTTCATTAATTCTGAATAATATTAAGTTCGTTTGTTTCCGAAAGAGAAATTAAGAATGAATTAACTTAGGAAATGAATCCTGCCTTGTTCATAAATTTAGAAATTCATAAAACTATTGTTCTTTGAAATGAACTCCCTATAATCGTTAAATTTTGGGGAACCATGCAACCGACTGAGAGATAAAAAGAGACCGTAAGACATGTTGGAGGGATCCTCAATTCAGACGTGGCCCGAGGATCATGGTAGGGTGGGCGTTCACATGATAGGCCTATAGGATATCATGACTTAAACCAACATGTGTGCCTCTTGATACTACATAGTTTACCGTGTTCTTGTTTCTGTTCTCCTCAGGCCTTCTTTCTTTCGCATCTAAACCTGTGCCGTTATCCCTTGGTGTCCTTAAGTACGCGAATTTAAAATTTTACGTCTGTATCGACTGTGAGTAACTATAGTTCTGGCTAATCTCTATCGTGTAACCCACTCCCAGCCGACCTGACCCTAGCTGAACCTCTCGCGTACTCGGCCAGCACTATGAACGAACAACTGCTCAACACTCCTTGTGAGATTCAACGTTACATGCTACATAGGATAACTTAAAAAGACTGGTTACTACCCTGGAACCGGCATACACAGCTACTAAGCACCGAACTATTTATGCGTGACTTTTATAAACTGTGGTTGGAGCTCAAACTTACTATTGCAGCAGTAAACACGACTGAAAGCAAAGCTTTGAGCGAGTGCATCGCTGAAAGGGAAGTTTGCCTCTTAGAGACTGACTCGGTGATTTGCAGCATATACTTGGAACCACGGATAAGAGGGGTATTGCTGCAAAACCCTATAAATGATATGCTAGCTAAAAGCAAGCTTAAACAGCTTTTTCTGCAAATATTTAATTTGAAACAACCTGTAAGTTTTTCCGTCTTTGAAATATGTAAAACGAATACTAATAATTTTATTTATATTTCAGATCATTGCAACAGAAGTGCCTTGCTCAAGTACCATCCGAGGCTGTTGAACGATTTTTTGCACACCATTGAGGTAGTGTCGGAAGACGAAACTGACGATGGTGAGCGATCGGATCTGCTAAAGAAAGGGTATGCGGAAATTCTAGCATATAGCCCGAAGCCAATTTCCTTGTCCTCCAATATAATGGAGTATTGGGAGGAAAAACGCTACGTATACCCAACTCTTTATCAGCTGGCCAAAGTGGTGCACTCGGTTCCCGCAACACAAGTGAGTGTCGAAAGAGCTTTTCAGCCCTTAAAATGATGTTGACGGATCAACGAGGTAACCTCGCCGAAAAGACACTGGAACAACTGCTTTTTGTCAAATTAAACAGCAAATAATAAAAAAAAAATTTGTTACTGAATACTTTATGAAAAAAAATATCAAAGAAGCTAACTTCAGCTATGCCAAAGTTTTTATACCCTTGCAGTCCTTGGCAATAATTTTTTTACATTTTGAAATTTCTTTCCCTGCAACTCAATTCATCAACACACAAACAAAACATTCAAATTAGTTCTCTTTTTACTACAAATTTTTCTTCGTCTTCCATCATTTCCTAAGCAAAGCACAACACGCATAACCATACACAGTTCGTGTAGCGCTGCGTCTGTGTGTGTGTATGCATGTGCTCTGTTTGATTTGCTGATGACGTAGTAAGCAGCTAGCAGCGCTTGAACCGATTTGTACTGACTGTAACTTGCGTTCTATTTATCCGATCAAATTCAAATTTTGGGATCTGAGATTTTATATCAAATTCAATTATATTGGTAAATTTCATGGGGATACTTTAATTTTTGCAAAAAGTTTTGTTTTAGAGCTATATGATATAGTGGTCCGATCCTGACAATTTTCATACTTTATCTCACCCGGGTAATAAAAAGCACCCAAAAAAAAATTTTTTTTTGGCCGGCCTGTCTTGGGTTCTGGAGCTATTTTTCCAGTTTGTGTGTAATGTATAATTATATTTCTTACACTAGACCACGATCTGTCCACAAGAGTGCCAATATCCGGATAAGATTTATTTTCCAAATAGAGTTTAACGATCAATTTTCGGATCTCCAAAGAAATTTCTGCACCTCAAGCCATTTTGCCCTTGTCTTCTTAATTTTCTGATTAAAGTGATTGCAAACACGTGCAAAACCCAAACGAACGCAAAAGTAAAAGAAAAAATGAAAAGTATCGGTAGATTTCCATTGTGAAAACGAAAGAGCGTTCTAGAATAAAGTGCGTGCCAAAACTTTTTTGATGAAAATTTGTGCCTATATTTACATTTTTGTATTTTGCAAATGAACCATTTAAACAAATGTTTGTTGACAACAGAAAATGTGCAATGCGCTATTTGCTATCACATTCCTTTAGATCTGGTTATAATGCACTAAATAATAATTTTACATTACTTTTTATACCATACACCCATAGGGTGAAATGGTATATTAAAGTCGCCAAAATGTATGTAACAGGCAGAAGGAAGCTTTTCCGACCCCATAAAGTATATATATTCTTGATCAGTATCAACAGCCGAGTCGATCTAGCCATGTCCGTCTGTCCGTCCGTCCGTCTGTCCGTCCGTATGAACGCCTAGTTCTCGGAGACTATAAGAGATAGAGCCACCAAACTTGAAATGTACGCTCGTGTGGTATGTAGAGTGATCGAGTTTGTTTCAAATTTTTGCCACGCCCCTTTCCGCCCCCGCAATTCAAAAAAAACGTTTATCTTAAAAACTATTGTAGCTAGAGACACCATATTTGGTACGTATATTTGCTTAGTAAATGCGCTCATTTTGTAATTATAAAGATTTTGCCACGCCCCTTTCCGCCCCAGCAATTCAAAACAAACGTTTATTTCAAAAACTATTGTAGCTAGAGACACCATATTTGGTATGTAGATTTGCTTAGTAAATGCGCACATTTTGTATGTATAAAGATTTTGCCACGCCCTTTTCCGCCCCCAAAATTTGAAAAACTCGATAATCTCCCGTAATTTTTTACCTTGTGGAATCAAATTTGGCACACTTGAATTTGATACTAATACTCAGCAAAATACCAAATTTGATCAAAATCGGACAAAAAATAGCCAAGTTATGCATATAAACGTTTTTCCATAAGGCCGGAGTTGGCCGTTGGCGGGTGGGGCGCTAGGGTGCTCATATGCATGAGTGAGCGAGATACTAAGATATGCTTGTAAAAAGCATGTGAACAGAATTTTTTTAAAATAAGCAAATGCATTTGTTATTACAAATTTGAAATATTTGTTTTACTGGTGTATGGTATACCTAAGTCGGCGAGACGACTTACTTACTTCATTTTTTGACCTAATTATAATGCATTTAAACATCTTTCGGAACATTTTAGTCTAATTGTTTTAGCTAAACAGTTTTTTTTTAGTGTAAAGCAAGAAAAAGTTTCGTACTTCGTGTTTGTTGCCACACACACAAATGCAAAGCCTCATTTTGAAGTGAAAACTTCTTTAGAATCGTTAGGAGTGATTTGAGACTCGATGAAACGAAAAAGCGACACCAAAAAGAGACATACATATAGATCTTATAGTATATAGCCTGCGAGAAAATGAGATAGAACAGAGTTATATAGCGTTCCTTATTCTCCGTCTCCTCTATGTGCGGTGCTTCGTAGCCTCCCCACTCTTGGCTACGAAGCGTTATATGTTGATATACGTATATGTGTGTGGCTGCGTACTGCTGAGCCACGCTAGTAGAGTGAGTATTGTAGTATGTATCCCTTCAGTACCGGTCGCCGCAAATTCCTCAGAAAATCCTAGGCGATTTGTGAGATGTCGCCTCGGAATTTCAGGGGACAAGCCATACAAATTTGCGGCGACATTTATGTAGCATCGCATGTCCTAATTTCCTCTGAAGACGAATAACAAAGTCGCTCGTGTGTTCAGCAAAAAAGGGGTTGATTTTTCAATCGAATTAGCGGCGACCATGTCGACGCACTGTCCCAGCAAAATTTAGCTCGGATTTACAATCGACGTTGCGGCGACATGTCGCATTTTCCCTAAAATAAATAAAAAGTTGATTTGATTTAGTTTTTATACCCTTGCAGAGGGTATTATAAAATTGGTCAGATGTTTGTAACGCACAGAAGGAGACGTTTCCGACCCCATAAAGTATATATATTCTTGATCAGCTTGAGAAGCTGAGTCGATATAGCCATGTCCGTCTGTCCGTCCGTCTGTGCGTATGCGTTTTACTCAGCCATCTTAAGAGATATCGGGTTGAAATTTTTTTTGGAGACTCTTTATTACCTGTGTGAGATAAAGTATGAAAATCATCGGGATCGGACTACTATATCATATATTGTTTAATAATCATTAAATGTGTTTTGAATTCAGTAGTTTGAAAAATATTTGAGCATATTCATAATACGACAACTAATGCTGTTGATGTATGAAATTTCACTTTTCTTATCGAATTAAATATAATAAAGAACTGCAAGGGTATATAAACTTCGGCAAGGCCGAAGTTAACTTCCATAGCTCGTTTTTTAATGAGAATAAGAAACATTGTTGCTTTTCGGCAGCCGATCGAGTTTCGATGACGACATTAGCTCGCTCGGGTGCCTTCGGCTAACCTCAGCATGAAATGCGCTGGCAGAATTTTTTTCTGTCGACGTCAGTGGTTCGGAATATGTGGCGATTTTGTCCCCGGCGACATTTGGTACTGAAGGGATACTACACTGCCTAATACTTGCTTTAGTGTTAGTTCAAGCGTCATACGTATGTATGTATGTTTGTATGTATGCTAGTACGTATGTGTGCGCGCCTGCGTATTACGGAGCTACGGTGAGCGAGAAGGCATTATGTATAGCTATACTACACTACCTAACACTTGCTTAGACCAAGCGTCCTACGAATGTTTGTGTGTATGTTAGTACGTCTGTGTAATACACGCAATACGACGCTCATAATAGCAACCGCGTGTGCTGTATTGCGTCCGTATTTTTATATTCGTAAATATTTTCATTTTTAAATATTTACCGCAATTATGCCGAAAAATAATGCAGAAAAGTGTCGTGAATATCGGCAGAAAAAACATGCGAAACTAGATTGAGCAATGGAAAAACAGTTTTAATTGTGGCAATTTATATTTCACCGAATCAATCAATAAATAGCATCACGGAATTCATTCATGAAAATTTAATAAAGTATACACCAGAAGTATCGCGGATACTTAGAAAAGATTACGATAAAGTTCCAATGATTTTAAGTGGCGATTTTAACGTAAATTTTGCATTGGACACAGCGGTTCCTTTAATTGACTTTCTCAATACAACATTCAGTTTAAAAATGTGTAACAATCGCACTGAATCAACACGATCAAAAACAACAATTGACGCGGTATTTCAAAGATACAGTCTGTCAAGAAACACTTTACACACTGGAAAAAAAACGAATTTTTCAACTTTAAATGCGAAAAAACAGCTTTTTATTTAAATTAACGATTTATTTTCATTTGCAATCAGTAGATTATTCAATTTTATCTTAAATTTAGGAAGAAAAAAAACAAAATCATTAACCCAAACCAAAAAAAAACAACAAAAAGAAATTTTACTCAAACTTGACACTGTCAAGAAACTCTTTACACAATTCGTTTTGTTCGTCTGGTTTTCTCTTATTCGTAGAAATAACGGTGATTTACAGTTAACTATGCCTTTAGAACTTCATCACGCAGCTCTTCTTTTGCATTTCCTTTGATTTGATTTTGAAAATTCGCTGATTAAGGATCTAATAACCATAATAATCGGATTTTTAAAAAGATTGACCTTTCAAGTGGTCCAATTGATTCTATATAATCGTAAATTGGGCAAATCTTTTCCAGAACTCCTAGAAATGTTTTCGGTATCAAGAAAAACAATTGCCACAGTTGTAAAGGAGCCAAGATCGGACATTGTACTCCTTATGTTTGGGGTCGTTGTCTTGGTAAAATTTGAAATTGTTTTTTTTTGTCGCTTACGAATCCAAATTTGATGGCACTTTGTGCTAAATACGCCTTCAATATTATCAGATACTGCTAGGCGTTCATGGTATTATCAATAAATGCCAGTTCACCGACTCCTGGACTGGATAAACACCACCAAACTATGGCGGAAAGTTTTCCAAACTTCACTGTAGGAATAATATGCCGCTGTTGCATTGCAGTGCATGCTTTTTGTCATACTCTGGGTGGTCCATTGTTATAGTAAAGCATACCTTGTTTCATCGCACCATACCAGAAGCGAAGGTAAATCGCTTTTCAACATTAATGGAAGACAGTAGGGGCCTATTTATTCCAACAGTGAAGTTTGGAAAACTTTCCGCCATAGTTTGGTGGTGTTTATCCAGTCCAGGAGTCGGTGAACTGGCATTTATTGATAATACCATGAACGCCTAGCAGTATCTGATAATATTGAAGGCGTATTTAGCACAAAGTGCCATCAAATTTGGATTCGTAAGCGACAAAAAAACACAATTTCAAATTTTACCAAGACAACGACCCCAAACATAAGGAGTACAATGTCCGATCTTGACTCCTTTGCAACTGTGGCAATTGTTTTTCTTGATACCGAAAACATTTCTAGGAGTTCTGGAAAAGATTTGCCCGATTTACGATTATATAGAATCAATTGGACCACTTGAAAGGTCAATCTTTTTAAAAATCCGATTATTATGGTTATTAGATCCTTAATCAGCGAATTTTCAAAATCAAATCAAAGGAAATGCAAAAGAAGAGCTGCGTGATGAAGTTCTAAAGGCATAGTTAACTGTAAATCACCGTTATTTCTACGAATAAGAGAAAACCAGACGAACAAAACGAATTGTGTAAAGAGTTTCTTGACAGTGTCAAGTTTGAGTAAAATTCCTTTTTGTTGTTTTTTTTTGGTTTGGGTTAATGATTTTGTTTTTTTTCTTCCTAAATTTAAGATAAAATTGAATAATCTACTGATTGCAAATGAAAATAAATCGTTAATTTAAATAAAAAGCTGTTTTTTTCGCATTTAAAGTTGAAAAATTCGTTTTTTTTCCAGTGTGTAAAGTGTTTCTTGACAGACTGTATGTTGACAACATCGAAACCAAAGCATTTGTATCATATTTTAGCTATCATAAGCCACTCGTATCATTTGTTGAAATTGAAAACATTGAGGATGAATAATAATAAAATGAAGAAAATAAAATATGACCTTTATAGCAATATTATAATGAACCTATAATTATCCCGCTCCTAATGCTGCTTTCGTCTCATTCTCTCTCAATTTGTTTTACGGAAGGTTTCACTTCTATCGTGTCTAACCGTTAGACGCACTTTTTTTTATTGCATGCGTGCCTACCAGAGAACGGCAGGGCGTGATGGCAAAAAAAATCATACACAAAAATAGCCGAATAATCGTGTCATTCGGCTCAGCCGATCAAACATTCGTATGTACATACACGAACTCACTGTCGACTTAAATTCACTCCAATCCGCTCATATTTTTTTCTTACTGAGTTTATTCGGCTCAACATTGATTTTTTTCCTTGATTTACTTATACGCCCAAATTTTTACTCAATTCACCTCACTGAACGAAAATCAGCGTTGAATGAAAATCAGCTCATGATGCCGAAGTCACTGAACTCGTTTAGATGCATTACCGTTATGTTTTTGTTATTTTTATATTTATGCATTAAGTATTGATAGGAATTCACTTATGAAGTCAAAATGTGTTCCTTTTTTTATGTTATTTTTATATACATATGTATGTATATGTATTCCTATATATATGTATATACATACATGTATATACATATATATATATGTACATGAGTGTGAAGTATTTTTTTTTTATTTTATTTCATTAATTATTTAATTTTTTTTTGTTAATTTTCTTTTCGTTGTCATTAAATATGAAAATATATGTATGTATAATCTGTTGTGAAATTACGTATTTTGATTTCCTTGACTTAGCACATGAACAAACTCATACGCGTTGATTTAAATCAATGTTGAGCCGAAACAACATACGCCCAAATGATCGGTAACACATTGACCATGAATAATCTCAGCAGTGAGTTCGTGTACATATGAATGTTTCATCGGTTGAGCCGAATGGCACGATTATTCGGATACGCCGAAATCTGTACCGAAGGCTGTGCATATACGCAATTCGTATGCTCATCAGCATGAGCTGATTTTCACTCAATGCTGACTTTCGTTCAGGGAGTGGAGTTGAGTCAGAATTTTACCGGATGAGTAAATCAAGAAAAAAGTGAATTTTGCAGATCTCTGGTGCCTACCCTGATTTAGGGTATCACTCTGTCTCTTTTTAATTTGCTATACCCGTATTTTTTTCTTGCGGTGCGTCTGTATGTGTGTGCGCTCAGCTGCTCTACTGATTCTGACCAATGACGTAGTAGGTTGCTGGCAGCGCTGTCGGCTGGGTTTGAGCATAGCCGATTTATATTAACCGTAATTTGTGTTCTATATCCGATCTTTTTCAAATTTGAGGAAATGATGTACATATTACATAAAATGCTATACAATTAGTAAATTTAATGGGGATCCTTAATTTTTTTTCGTACATACATACATACATACATATGTACACATATATGTATATCACTACATAACATTCCGATCCGAATGATTTTATACTTTATTTTACCCGTGTCATAAATAGCTTAAATACCAATTATCATTCCAATAGAATCGGCTGCAAGCAGCGCTGTTTGCTGCCTACTACGTCCAGCGTGACCGCGCCGGACCAAACGAGAAATACAAATTTGGTCTCAAAAATATACTATAAAATACTATTTCATATTTTACAAAATACCATAACTAATAAATCGCCTGGAAATTCAAATTATAATATGTAATATGTAAAAATAATAATTGACTTATTATATATAGAAAAAAAAAGGTTTTTCCCATTGCAAAAAATGTTTGTTTTTTATTTCATTTTACAAAATTAATAATATTTCAGTCCAACATATAACTAAAAAAATATGCATTCGTATTCTATTCCATATTCCAATATAAATTTAAAGTCTTAAAATTGTTCCTTCATCACAATCACATCACAGCGCAATGGCACTATCGGGAAACGCATGCTTGATCACATCGCTAATATGGTCCATTGCTCTCATTGATATGTTGTGTTCAGCAATCGCTGCAGCGATCATAATTTCTGCCTTTTTGATAGAGGTAGCTAGAGTGTTGTCCGAATCTTTTAAAAACGATTGAATCTGAAAAAAGAATAGTTATTATTTACATATAATTTAAAAGCATATAAAGAACACACCTTTAATTTTTCACAGAAGTATTTCATATTATCTTTACGTTTTTGTATAGCCGCGTGCTACTTAAGTGACGCCAGCCTACTCAAAATGTCCGTCTGGCACGCATTGCAGTGCGCATCCGTCTTATTTGCGCTCCTGCCCAGCCATTTTTGATTTTTCGGCATTGTCTCCTACTCAGCTCTATATTTTTGCTTATTACTCATGTTTTCTATTTGTTTGTTTTAATAGATTATCACAAAATTAAGGCTTGATTCGATTTGTTAAAGTGTGACCAAACCGAAAATACCATATAATACCGTAAAATCTATGAAAAATGCTACAAATACCTATATACCATTAAAATACTTTGGAGCAAAATCAGAGCTGATAAAATACCAAAAAGTATTTAAAATACCATATTCGGTCACGCTGACTACGTCATTGGTCAAAATGAACAGAGCAGTAGACCACACACACAAACATACAGACGCAACTCTACATGAACTGTATGTATGTACCTTATGGCGTTGGAAACGTTTCCTCTTTACATTATAAAATCTGACAAATTTTATATATACCCTCTGCAAAAGTATAAATAAAATCGGATAAAAATTTTACCAACCAAGAAGCTCTTTAAAATTTAATATCAACTTAGTGGTGAGAGGAAATATTATATCGATAACAACTGAGCTGCCAGTGCTAAAAGAAGTATCAGTAGTGTTGTAAGTGATTTTTAAGTTTACTTTCTTATCAACACTTACAATTCCAATAGCTGGCTTTGACAGACAGAAACGGATAGCTAGAGTTCATTCTATTTTGTTAAGTCGTTACGATAGGATCAAATTTTAATTTTTATCCTCATTTAGAATTTTAAATCGTTTTATTCTCTGTTCATCCCCATTAAAGTTTTAAAGTGCTTATTTTTATCTGAGGTCTGGTGTTAAGCGTGTGTCGTTTAAAGCATTTTATTATTCATCTTATTTCTGTACTTTCAACAATTTATTTAATAAGCATTCCATACATTTTAGTCACTGCACTATGGGCGATTTGTCGATTTTTGCGGCATAGAGTCTTAAAAATAAAGCTAGAGGCTTAATTTTTTTTAAAATGTTGGTTATATTTTACTCTAATTTCGGATTTTTTTTCGACAATTGGTTTGATCCTTTATTTTCCGCTTACGTGCAGGCCGCCACTGATAAGTACATTGTGAAATAAACAATTAAAAATCTTCCTCATCTAAGACGAAAGTATATTCATTGTTGTTATCGTGATCTTCTTCCTCATCTGATTCAATTTCCATGGTAATATTATAATTTTCATTATTATTTTCATATTTAATGTTGGAGCTTCTAAAAACGCAATAACTTCTGTAGGAAGTGATACTTTTCCAACCAGTTTCGGTCCATTTTATAGAGTTTGTTGTGTGCCTCTGGCGCATTTTCGCCCAGACATCCAACAGGAACTAAAAACTGATCCATAATATCTGATCCGTGAACAATAATCTTGTGAACTGTTGGGTACCATTGAGCCAAAGAACGGGCCATCACCGAGAGATCGGATTCTCTGGACTCTCTGAGAGTCTCTCTATTCTCTACAGTTTGCTGCAGTTAACTATCTCGAGTAGATGTGACGAATGGATAAGGAAACAGCATGGGGAAACTTGTTTGCTCTCTCTCTATGCTTTCTAGTTCGTCCATATTTATTAAGTTTATAGGTTATAAGCATGATAGTTGGATTTGTAACGCAAATCTGCAGACACGGTAGATCTGCTTATCGTCTCGACCATAGCTTGGTAAGCGGTTCTGCGCAAGTTGGCGTGCCCGGCATCATAACATCATCAGTCATGCCCAGCAACTGGTTAATGATAGTTTGGAAATAAGGTGACAGACAATACGTAATGGGAGGTTCACCCTCAATGGCGACGGCTTCATCATAGACCGCCTTGGAAATCTTAACGATGATATCACAAATATTAACAGTCGTCTATGCTTTCTAGTTCGTCCATATTTATTAAGTTTATAGGTTATAAGCATGATAGTTGGATTTGTAACGCAAATCTGCAGACACGGTAGATCTGCTTATCGTCTCGACTATAGCTTGGTAAGCGGTTCTGCGCAAGTTGGCGTGCCGGCATCATAACATCATCAGTCATGCCCAGCTACTGGTTAATGATAGTTTGGAAATAAGGTTACAGACAATACGTAATGGGAGGTTCACCCTCAATGGCGACAGCTTATAGGCCGCCTTGGAAATCTTAACGATGATATGACAAATATTAACAGCCACACGAGGCTTCGAGTTCACGAACCAATAAATTTAGAATTTTGTGTTTAGTTCCAAAAGTGTTATTTCAAATATAGCTGGATATAGAATGATTATTATGGGGCCTGAAATCAGTACTTTTAAAAAACTTCACCAAATTAAGAGTTTTACAACATTTATAAAAAAATTGACGCTCATAAAAATCGCCCAACATATAATAGTCAACGATTTAAAGAATCCCCTAATTGGAATCCTAGTTGCCACAAACAGAGAACTGTCGGAAGAATCGGGTTCATCCAAATCAAATTTCTGCCTTTAGGAACTTTGACCGGCCGACCCATCAAATCCATAGCATGCAATAATTGTGCACTCTGTAACATTTTCCATTTGTTGCAAAACTTCCATTTGTAAAATTAATAAGCCGTATGGCTTAAGAAATCCTGCAAAAACCTTTGCCACAGTTTCTGTAATTTGCATTCCTGTTGGTCTACACTGCATTTGCGTTTTTTGTATTGCATCATAACCAGGATGACTCGATGAATACCGTAATACTATTTTACCAATATTGTCATCTTGGCGTCCAAGTTGTTAGTGATGGTGTTTTATAAGGTTTTGAAAGATTGTATTGCTGCTCCGTATTGTGAGCGACACCTTCATTCTGGACGATTTTTGTGGTTTCAAATGATTTGAATGATAATTTAACCTTTACATTCGGATGGTAAAGCATTATTGTAGGTATAAATCGTAATTTCTCTGTTACCAAGTTGACTCTTGGTATATATGACTATCATCTATTCTATTTGTGTAAAGGACAATTGGACGGAGAACCTCTTGACATTTTACTTAGCCTGACCTTTTAAGACAATTTTTCAAAAGTTTAATCAACAAATATATTTTACCAAATATTTTCTCTCCCTTTTCGCCGAATAAAAATATATATTTTTAAAAATTTTAAGCGGACAGTCGATGCAGAATCGATTGTAGTAGAAAAGTATTTCGCAATTTCCGAAAACATTTTTATAAAGTGAGATAAATTGTTGTTGATCACCGTTTGAGTTGCAGCTGCTCCGAATGCTTCATCTATGATACGTATAAACTGATCCAGTTGTTGTTTTTGACTTACAAAACAAACAATCTCCTGAAACGCATTGAAGGCAGCAATTGGACGCAGAAGTTTCTAAGAAATTTAAACATGTCAAAATATTATGGCCAAGGACTGCAATGCACAGACAAAAAATTTGTGGTATCAGTCTGTCTCTTTTTAATTCGATATATCCGCATTCCGTTTTTATTGCGGTGCGTCTGTATGTGTGTGCGCTCAGCTGCTCTACTGATTCTGACCAATGACGTAGTAGGCTGCTGGCTGCGCTGTCGGCTGGGTTTGAGCAGAGCCGATTTATATTAACCGTAATTTGTGTTCTATATCCGAACTTTTTAAAATTTGGAGAAACTATGTATTACATAAAATACTATAAAATTAGTACATTTAATGGGGATGGTATATAAACTTCGGCATTGCCGAAGTTAGTTTCTTTGATATATATACTTTATCTTACCCGGATTATAAGTAGCTTAAATACTAAGTTTCATTCCAATACTCAGACTCAGATTTGATGCTGATCAGGAATATATGTACATATGTATATACCGTATGGGGTAGGAAACTCTTTACATTATAAAATCTGACCAACTTTATATATCCTCTGCAAAAGTTTAAATAAAATCGGAAAAAAATTTACCAACCAAGAGCTCTTTTAAATTTAATATCAATTTAGTGGTGAGAGGAAATATTATATCGATAACAATTGAGCTGCCAGTGCTAAAAAATGTATCAGTAGTATTGTAAGTGAGTTTTAAGTTTACTTTCTTATCAACACTTACAATTCCAATAACTGGCTTTGACAGAGAGAAACGGCTAGCTAGAGTTCATTCTATTTTGTTAAGTCGTTACGATAGGATCAATTTTTCCTTAATTTTTATCGTTAATTAAAATTTTAAATCGTTTTATTCCCTGTTCATTCCCATTAAAGTTTTAAAGTGCTTATTTTTATCTGAGGTCTGGTGTTAAGCGTGTGTCGTTTAAAGCATTTTATTATTCATCTTATTTCTGTACTTTCAACAATTTTTCCAAAAAGCATTCCATACATTCTGATTGGTTTTTTTAACATTGTCTTTAAGTGCATAGTTGGCTCATTTTTGAATTTCAGAGCATGACAGTGCGGACATTCCTTGTCCATAGCACCAATTACCACTTTTCAAAAAGCATAACATTCAATAGCCCCTTTGCGTTTCCTTGCCATTTCACTGTACAAAACATACATAAATAGAATTAATGAAATTAATTAATGACCTAGTTCACCCGGCAAACGTTACAGGAATGAATGAATTTCCTACAACGTGGTTGACATATAACTGCCTTTCCTCCGCGCCTTTGAATTTAACGACGAACCGTTGCGGATCAATTGTGTCAATTTTTCTTTTTGATCAGTGACGGCATTATTTATTTATTTTAAACTTTAAACCATTTTCCTTGTTCACTATATTTCCTAACTTTCAAAAGTGTATCCAATAACCTTGGCTAATCAAAGATTTTGGTATTAAAGATTTACAATTTCTCTCTATTGAAATACTCGGACGTCTCTGAAGTTTTAATTCATCTACGTAAATTTCTCCTCCCGTAGGAATTTTATAATATTTCCATTATATCAAAGTTGTATCAAATAACCAAGGTCCTAACCATTTTGTGACTCGTTGAATACCGCAATAATATTATACCAATCTTGGCGTCCAAGTTGGTAGTGATGGTGTTTCATTTGGTTTTGAAAGATATGATTGTATTGCTGCTCCGTATTGTGAGCGACACCTTCACAACGATTTTTGTCGCTTCAAATGATTTGAATGATAATTTCACCTTTACATTTTGATGGTAAAGGGTGTCGGTTTTATTTGTCCATAACTATAGCTTTGTAAGCGTGTCGAATATATTGCATTGATCTTCTGCCGATCTATTTGATATGTCCAAATAGGCGTGGCATTACTGTAGGTATAAATCGTAATTTTTCTGTTACCAAGTTGACTCTTGGAATATATGACTATCATCTATTCTATTTGTGTAAAGGACAATTGGACAAAGAGCCTCTTGACATTTTACTTAGCCTGACCTTTTTAGACAATTTTTCAAAAGTTTAATCAACAAATATATTTTACCAAATATTTTCTCTCCCTTTTCGCCAAATAAATATATATTTTTTTTTAAATTTTAAGCGGATAGTCGTTGCAGAATCCATTGTGGTAGAGAAGTATTTCGCAATTTCCGAAAACATTTTTATAATGTGAGATAAATTAAAACAGGCTCGAGGTCAATTTTTAAAGTCATCCTATTAGATGCCTTATCATACGCAATTCCGTATTGTTGTTGATCACCATTCGAGTAGCAGCTGCTCCGAATGCTTCATCTATGATCCGTATAAACTGATCCAGTTGTTGTTTTTGACTCACAAACCAAACAATCTCCTGAAACGCTTTGAAGGCAGTAATTGGACGCAGAAAATTATGAAAATACTAGGTGTATTTTTATTAGGTGTATTTTATGTGCATATCTTAGTATCTCGCTCACTCATGCATATGACCACCTTAGCGCCCATACCCGCCAACGGCCAACTCCGGCCTTATGGAAAAACGTTTATATGCATAACTTGGTTATTTTTTGTCCGATTTTGATCAAATTTGGTATTTTGCTGGGTATTAGTATCAAATTCAAGTGGGCCAAATTTGATTCCACAAGGTAAAAAATTATGGGAGATAATTTTTTCAAATTGCGGGGGCGGAAAGGGGCGGGGCAAAATCTTTATACATACAAAATGTGCGCATTTACTAAGCAAATATACATACCAAATATGGTGTCTCTAGTTTTTGAGATAAACGTTTTTTTTGAATTGCGGGGGCGGAAAGGGGCGTGGCAAAAATTGGAAACAAACTCGATCACTCTAAATACTACACGAGCCTACATTCCAAATTTGGTGGCTCTATCTCTTATAGTCTCCGAGATCTAGGCGTTCATACGGACGGACAGACGGACGAACGGACGGACGGATAGACGGACATGGCTAGATCGACTCGGCTGTTGATACTGATCAAGAATATATATACTTTATGGGGTCGGAAAAGCTTCCTTCTGCCTGTTACATACATTTTGGCGACTTTAATATACCATTTCACCCTATGGGTTTATGGTATAAAAACATAATTTAATTTATTATGGCGCTGTTTGTGGCAATTCTGCTTCTTCTTTTGAAATTATTAACCGAGCCTGAGAGAAAGCTCTTCCAGACGAAGCGCTGCTAGCTGCAATAGATAAAATTTTGCAGCTTACTTTCAAAAGAAGTGGAAAATGGTATTTATTTGTGGGAATCATCGGACAACGAAACTTTGAAGAGCATGTATGCTTGAAGCTCTGTACATACATAGATGAATATTAAACTAATAGATGAATATTAAACTAATTTTAAAAGTACTCGTAGTAAGTTTTACACATAAATATCACCAATCATAAACTAAATTTAAGCATACTTACATTATTTGAATTGTTTTCCAGATTTTCTTTGTTCAATTTTGTTTTTTATACCCTTGCAAAAAGGGTATATTAATTTTGGTCAGAAGTGTGCAACGCATAGAAGGAAGCATCTCCGACCATATAAAGTATATATATTCTTGATCAGCACGACGAGACGAGTTCAAATAGCCATGTCCGTCCGTCCGTCCGTCTGGATCAACGCGAACTCCTCCGAGACCGTAAGAGCTGCAGAGCTGAAATTTTGCATGTATACTTGTATATACTGCAGGCGTTGTATATCTCGGATTCAGCCGGATCGGACCACTATATCATATAGCTCCCATACAAACGTCAAAGTCACGAACAGTGACTTTTCACACAAATTCCGTTATTTTATCAGCAATTGTCATAAAAGTTGGTATTTGTCAGTTTGGTGTTCTTATTAATAATTGTGCCAAATTTGATCAAGATCGGGTGACTATATCATATAGCTCCCATACAAACGACAAAGTCACGAACTTTCTCAATAACTTCATTAATTTTATAGCTATAGCCAAATCAGCTTTTTTTCCCGTCAAATCTGGCTTTTTTGAAAGTCCAATTGCGGGAAAAATACCAAAACAGCGGGCAGCGGGAATTCTGGATTTTTTAAAAATATAAATTGCTTTTTTCCGCTCTTTTTCTACTGAACAATTTATCATTTTTGAGCGATTAATCGTAGTAAAATGTTATTCATCTAATTCAGTGGGAAAATACTGAGAACACTGCAAATTTTTGGGTTGAAGTGTTTGCCTCTAAGGATTCTGGAGGATATAGCCGAGAATTACCAAAACAGTTGCAAGGGTATACAAACTTCGACGTGGTCGAAGTTAACCCCGGCCCTCTGGTTTTTTTATTTATTTTGCGGGGAGAGCCCTCATTCTACAATCTATCCGAATGTGGATAATCAGTAGATTCTGTGGCAAATGGGACATTTACAAGATTATACATAAACAAAACGTATATACATATAACATTTCATAATTTCAAAATAGAACAAATTTGAATATTGCAGTGTCAATGAAAATAGGGGGTGGGAAATAGGGGGTTGGAGCAGATTGTTCAGTCCACTCCGTGCGGCAGGTCAAGAACGTGGAGTCCTCAGGTCTGTTCCTGCACAGACCGTTCGCATTTCATATGAGAACATGAAGATTTATTTTCATTGGTTGGCCATAAGCCTTGTGATCAACTGTGTCAGAGCTGACATTTGAGCAATCATGCTCATGGTCATCATGGTCATTCTTGCATGTGTCCTTGGGGCCTTTTGGCATTTTACATTGCAAAAATCATTGCTTCTAAACCGATAAAGCGATTTTAAAAATTTAAAAAGCTTACCTTAAAATGCGAAATGAATGTTTGTCAAGAGAGCTGGTTGTTCGTGGTGCTGTAATATTCAAGGTCAAAGTCAGAAAATTTTTCCGATCATGTTTTTCCTTTAAAAATGAAGCGAAACACGGTTTAGTTCAATCACAAAAAAATTGTTTCATTGTTTTAAAGGACTATGTAACATTTTGTAATGTTTTAATTTGATTTTGCACCATTTACCTTTTCCACTTATGACGTGGTTCCACTTCTGAAGTTAAAAATAAACTTTCGCAATATTTTGTTTTTGAATTAACTAGGTAGAACGCTAAATCGGTATTACCCTTTCTGGATTAATTAGGTAAAAAACGTAATATTTACATCCAAGTTGGTAAACGTAAATAAAAAGGACCAATTAGGACCGATTTCTCATCGACTTAAATAACATTTACCTGCCTTGCCAGACCAGTAGAAAGGCACAGCTGGTATTTGCAAAACAGCATTAGGCAATGTTATCATTTCAATACAAAGAAGCTACAGGCCAATACGCATGCGCTCTTCTTCTTCCTTATACCTGCAGCGCATTTTTTAGGCGAGGTTGCCTTAGTTGTATGGCTTACGGGTCGGTATCGCAGGTCTCCGCATATTGGGAGCAAAAAAATAGTAGTGCACAACACCCGCCAACACTTATTCCGATAACTTGGCGCAACATTCTGTGGTCGGATGAGTCGAAAGTTGTTTTGTTTGGAGGGAAGGGAACACCGAATACAATCCGCAATACACCACTAAGACAATTAAACACGGTGGATGCAGTGTCATGGTGTGGGCTGCTTTTCGTATTACGGTGTCGGGCCTATATATCTCATCGAAGGCATCATGGACAAGCATCTATATGTTCAAATCATTGAGCAAGTAATGCTGTCCTATGCCGAGGAGGAGATGCCACTTCGTTGGGTCTTCCAACAGGATAATGATCCCAAACATACCAGCAAAGTGGCAAAAGCTTGTTTTCAAAAGGCAGGGGTAGACTTAATGGAGTGGCCCGCACAGTCGCCCGATCTTAACCCGATCGAAAATTTGTGGTGCGACGTTAAGAAGGGAGTAGCTGCAGCAAAACCAACAACCAAAAAGGATCTTTGGTCAGTTGTACAGCGCTCATGGATGTCAATAAAACCTGAAAGGTGCCAAGTATTGGTAGACTCCATGCCACGTCGCTGTGCAGCTGTACTTGCCAACAAGGGTCATGCTACTAAATAATAATTAATTAATAATAAATGTATCTTTAATTTAACAATATTTCTTTGAAGTAAAACTTGATAATTTGAATTATTTTAATCTCCAAAATATGCACTACTATTATTTTGCTCGCCCCAAATAGTCACAATTTTCACAAAATCATCATTATTTTCAAGTAATGAATGTGGAGTGCTCGTTTTTGTTTATAAAATAAACATTTACTATCAGAGTAGTAAATGTGCATACCAAAAAATCTCAAACAAGCGCCAAAAACATTAGTTTCTATGTGTTGATCAAAGTGGACAAGGGCACTACTATTTTTTTGCTCGCAGCTGTACATCTGATAGGTAAATATTTCATTTACCCAGTGTATGTAGTCCGGTATTGATACTAGTTGATCCCTGTTAGTTCTGTTCCACCAAAGTTAATAAAAGTCAGATGAAAGTTGAAATCGCCCAATATTTATAATAGTTTTAAAGTTGCGATTGTTTGTAAAAATTATCATTTATTCCCATTAATTAAAAAATGTCTCAACTTTGGGCGCCTCTAGCACCCATGAATCTCAACCGATATCAAAAATTTTTTGGATTCATAATCTCTGAAGTATTCCGTATCGATTGTATATATCATTTGTGCCAAACGCGATGATGCAAAAATTGATTTTTGCAACGCTATCCGAGCAGAGGATATAGCATGCACCCTTTGTATGATGCTGTGTGGGTGCCATTACATTTGGCACATCTTGCTGTCTCGTCCTTTTCCTTCGTGCATTCGGCCGACGAGTGTTCATGGCTACAACACTTTACGCAGGCATAGTCAAGGTAGCAAGCTCCTCCCTGGGTGTGTCCGAATCCTTGACAGCGGAAGCATTGGAGAACCTCCATGGACCTGCGAGGAGGCTCAATGGCAACATTACAGCTGCAGAGTCGTTTGATGTTGAACACGTCTTTGTTGTTGCTGGATGGCTCAAGGTTCACAATAAACATGGCCATCGGTTCCTTAGAGTTGCGTCGAAGCCCGTTCTTAATTTGTTCTTCTCGAACATTGTGATCTGAGCAGCGCTGTGTGCTTTATGTCCATCGGACAAAACGAAAGTCACGCTCGTCCTTCGGCTGGAACGTCTAAAAACTAACCTGGTGGTTTGTCAAATAAGATTTCAGCTTGTGAAAGCTTTCATTATCCTCAAGATTAATTCTGACGTGTCCGTCACGCTCAGCTTTGTAGACTTATTTGTCACTCCCAATGACTGAGGTGACATCTAATGTTGTCCACCCCAGGAATGAATGATTGGTAGCGGTTCGATTTTTATCTCCCTTGCAGTTGGTACCTCAACCTCCGTCTCGGGAACTAGCTCAACATCAATATCTTCATCATTGTCGTCGGAGAGCAGGGAAAAACGATTGGTCTCGTCGTGACTTGGGCTTTTCTTGCGGGCATCTTACGCTTTAATTCACCAGGTTCAAAGCCTGAAGAGCTGGAGTCCTCGTCACAATCTCCACTCCTCCTGATATTGGACACCTTCGCCAGCTTGGCAGTGGTCGTACGCTTCCCCTCAGGGCGAACCCTGATCTGACTCGCTGCCAAGTCGGTATCCGCATCGATTTGGCTGTTGTAAGAAATTATTGTCACTTATATTGTTGAAGCAGTCCGCGGTAGATAAGTTGTCTAAGTGGCCCAGTCATTTTAGTCAACTGAACAACGAAGAACCGGGTTCGAATCCCTGGCTAGTGTATGGATGTAGTTTTCGTCTAACAATAAGCAGAAGGCCTTAGTTGCCGGTGCTTGTAAAATATAGTTGGGTTGATAGTTTACAACTATATCTTATACTTTAATAATAATAATATATTGCTGAACGCTTCATTTGCTGCTTCTTCATTTTTGTACGCACAAAAAAAACTTATCCAGTGAGATTAAAACAAAACCGAAATTAAAATGGCATTCGAAAATTATTGACATTTCATACCAAGTAACCAAAGAAGTACCGTATTCATTTGTTGCGTTTGTTGTTCTTGCTTGCTTTTAATTTGTTTTTGTATTGCATTGTATATTCCAAAGCAAACATAGGAAAATTTTGAAGTATTTGAAAGACTGACGCAAATGAGTGTACTCGTGCAGGACTCTTTTACATACATAGCTTAACGAAAAGTTTCTACCGCGACACAAAAACAATAATAATCCTCCCAACAATATATATTTGAATATTTGAGCATCTTTATCTTGAGACGTACGATTTTTCATTGTAGTTTATAC
The DNA here is from genome assembly GCA_018152135.1 of Drosophila paulistorum. NCBI lineage: Eukaryota > Metazoa > Arthropoda > Insecta > Diptera > Drosophilidae > Drosophila > Drosophila paulistorum. The sequence continues at coordinate 436,997 of JAECXG010000823.1, forward strand.
TAAGTTTATTTATAATTATTCAATAATTATTGACATGATTTTTGCTGACGTAAACTTGAGAGGTGTTCCTAAATAATTCCGGTACGCTAATTCTCACTGCATACGTGGTTTTTGTCCATCACGTCCAGATTCTGTGAAATCAGGGGATCTGGGGTCGGAAAATGGGCACCTAAAAGTATACTATTGAAAGCTTCAAACAAAATTTTAAACTTATTTAGCAGATTTCAGAATATCCTGTGCAAGAAAAATAGATCTTGTTTGCAAACATTACTAAAAATAATTGGTAAAATGCAGAGTTCCACAATTCTTTAAAATTAAAAAGCAGACAATTCTTGGTTCAAATTTAAATCAATATAGAACCATATCCAAAGTGTAAGATATTATGCATTATAACAAAGAAGTACCTCTTTGATATTTTGTAGATTGCTATCAAATAATAGCAAATAAAAATAACTGTTTTTAGCATTATATTATGTTTACATTATACAATAAATTACTGCAAATGCGGTCAATTTGAATAAGTTCATGGCAGTGTTCAGCACCCCTTAATTACTATAGGGCAGATATTGAACTTAAAACACTTTGTCATGACCTTAAAAATGTCGGCCTGCGTAATTGTTCGTGGAAATTGTTGATAATTCTGTAGCATAACAAACCGTTGAAAAAACATAAATGTACGAAATCACAAATCGATTTTCCTCTGTTTTTGAGCGAATCTGTCGATAACTTCTTCCACCGTGATATCAATATCTCTGTTAATACTTATTAGAGCAAATCCGTTCAGCCTATCTTCTCCAGTTGAATTTTTTATCCAACTTTTTAAACGCCTCAAAGTTGAAAAACTCCGTTCGCTGCTAGCAATGGTCACAGCTAATGTTGCTCCCATCTTCAAAAATTTTGAAACGTTGGGAAAAAGTCTTTCGTTGCAAAGAGTTTCTGCTCCAAACTAACGTTGTCTCCACAATAGGACTTCAATTATTACCATGGAAACAGCTGCCTTAGTAGCTGTTGCCCATTGATCTATTATTACTTCGACAGTTTCAGAAACAATACCATGCATTTTTTCGGTGGCAACTTGCTCATTGACATTTTCAAATCTTTTTTTAACCAATTTTTCAGGGAGGATATTTTCAATAACTGACAATGTCTTTTTGTTTGACGAATCTGTCAGATAAGGAAGATATGAAGTGATCGAGGAACGGTATGAATATTGATTGGTAATAATTCTTCTGCCGAGCTGTTTTTGTAATTTTGTCGGTGTTTTTGAAATCGAACCGTCCTGGTAACGTCAATTGTTTCTCCTATTGATTTAGCTAATTTGCCTCATTTCTTTCAGCAAAACAGGTAAATCATCAGCCGCCGAAACAAATAAGCTGCAGAGGATCAACAGGAGGTAAGAAAGTTAAACGTTGTCTAAGAGAAAAAACTTCGTGGATTATTGTCATCGACACAATGAATGCTCCACTTTTCAATGTATGTAGATAGATAAAAGCATTTTTGAAATTTTCAGCGTTTCCACATTCATTAATTTTTTCCAAACTCGAACAAATGGGACCAAACATTTCTTTGAAAAAGATTACAGCATCAAGTCTTTCAGTCCATCTTGTTTCACATGTACATATTTCTATGTATTTTCCGATTTGTCGAAAACCGCGAAAAACCAAATCATTCCATGGTTCTAGAACATAAATCAAGCAATCTAGAACCTACACTGACATCTCTGACAATATTAAGTACATATGTTTATATATTCTTGATTAGCACACCAAACGACATTCAACGCATGCCTTTTCTATACTGTTAAAGCTGCAGTGCTGAAATTGGTAATTGGTAATAATCTTCATTATAACGATCGTTCAAAAACATCAAATTGATTGATCAGAATGGTCTGGTCAAAAGAACTTTTTTGTCACTTTTTCAACACAGATGGTTGTCTAGAACTAGCCAAATTTGATTAAAATTGATTATGTGTTTTAAATGAAACCCGATAAAATGATAGACTACACAGGTCTTAAGGGCTATGGGTCTTTCTTTGACAGCATTTTGACTTTCTAGATGTACATACAAATATGCTCGCCAAAGCTATGTTCTGTCTGCTCTATAACTATTGGTAACTTTAATATATAATTTCACCCTATGGGTGGATGGGATAAAATGTTTTTCCGTGTTTTATTCAAATTGTCGAGTGCCAGCTTCTCTTCGTTTTCATTTATGTTTATACTATGTTGTGAAATTGGATCTCCCTATAAAGCCAAATAAATTTTTCACCATCTTCAATACAAAAATCAATTTTGTGAGTAAGAGATTGAAATAAATTACTACATGGATTCTTTTTAGGTATATATATAGATATATATAAATTTTATATATTTTGCATATATTTGTTTGTTTTTATACTATACACAATAAAAATAATTATAATGCATCTCAACAAAAACAATCGTATGTGTACTTATGGGATAAATTGTTGCATAACTTGCTTTGTAACTTTTGTGGTAAGAATTTATGTTTTTTTGTTTGTTTTGTTTTTAATTCTGTGTTTATTTTCCATCTACTTTTTGTAATGTTTTGCTTTGAAAGTGGTTGCATATACGTATATATAAGTATTTTGTATAAGCATGCATCATGATTTGTTATCTTTTTCGAGTTGAGAAATTAAATAGTCATTAGATTAATTACGATAGATTCGTAGGGGATCGAGAATTATACATGTCGTCAATATGTACATATAGAAGGGCAATTGAGTCCAGCAGTTTTTTGGTTTTACGACTGGTTTGCCGCTTCTATCTATCTTGGTTGAAACTTAAATAATCATCGAACGTATTTAGTTTATTTAAAGCAACTTAAACTTAGTGTTAAGTAAGAGTTCATTTCTGCTTAACATCCGTTTCGGTTGGGGTCGTTAAAAACTATCGAGGAGGATGGAGGGGGGTTCAAGTGTTTAAAAGCTTAACTTTTATTATCCGTAATATTTGTATACATATCCGTTTCGAGGTTTACTTGCGAATGTGATAACGAGAGTCACGGTAACGAGTACGCAAACGTGAGCGACTAACGAGTAACGAGTTACTACATGTGATAATCGTGGGTTTTGGTTATCTTTTTAACAATTAGTTAATATAAATATATGCGTGTATGTGTGGGTATGTATGTATGTTGGTATGAATGTAGATTGATCCTCTAATTGGTAACTATGTGGGTGTTGGTGTATGTGTGTGTGTGATGCTTCTACTTAGTGTTAGGATTAAGGGTTTTGCAATTTTCTTTGCGTTTTCTTTGCGTTAAATATGCTTAAAGACTTATTCTATATATATATTTGGTGTACTTTTTTGAGTTTTGTGTGTTTGCTTTTTGTTTTTTTGCTCTCCATCGTCCTTCGTCCTGTAACTGTTATGATAATTTCTTTTCTTTTTGCGCATGCCTGCTGCTAGTCCAATTCGATCCGATCCGATCCAATCGATCGGATCCGATCCGATATCTATCTCTTTGAGTTACAGCTAATGCAAACTAAATATAATACAGTTGCTTCATCTCTCTACGCCAACAACAACAACATCGTTCCCCAAGTGTTATACACGGCACAGTGGTTACTTCTCCCTTTCGCTTAATCCCGCTCCCGCTTTAGACGCGTTAGACGCTTAGATGGGTGATATGGAGAGTGGAGCTTGTGCCGTATCCGGCATATACTCTTTGAGTAGATCGCGCAAACGTAGAATTTCCCGTCCGGCAGCTGCTAAATCGCCCTGTAACGAGAGTTCTCGCTCTCGGAGACGTTTAATGTCGCGTTGGCAGGTCTAAAATTGAACAGAAAATACTCCGATTAGCCGATCGTTCCGTTGAGGACATCAATTCGTTATTAACTTACCACATTCTGACGCAGAAGATCGAGTTTATCGCACTTCAGCCGTGTCACCTCCTGCCGCAAATTTTCAATTTTCACAATCGTCTCGCTGCTGGGGGAGCTACCCATCATGGTGGCCTGTCCTCCTCCGTCTAGACAGAGCGAGCAGGCTTTGGTTGTGGCCTCGGCGGAGCTCATGCTCTCCAGCCCAGTATCGCTGTCTATGTAAGTAGCGCCACCATCCAAGTGTCCCATCATCGGATCCAAATCCACGCTGTTCAAGCTTGAGTCGTCGCTTGTTTCCGACATGGTGGCCACTGCCACGCCTCCCACTACACCCACAATACCTCCATTTTGAGCGGCACTGACGGCAGCAGCGGCGACACCCTGTTGGCCATTATTATTGTTGTTGTTGTTGTTGGCCTGACGCGATGTAATGTCCGGCGACGATGAGGTGGATTCATTAGATGACTTCGACTTTGAAGACGACTTCGAGGCTGTGCGACTGCAAGTCTATAAAGAGAACAAATGGATTAATAAGAATTCCGAGAATGAAAAAAACAGTTGAACTTACATTCAGATTGGGGGTCTGCGTCTCGACAGGTGCCTCTTTCTTTGCATTCAGAGTGCCAAGTTTGGTATTCACACTGAACTTGTCCTGAACATTGCCATGCCCGTTCCCAGTGTCAACGCTCTGTGAGCGCACTCTCATGATCAACGCCTTCTTCACAGTATCTATGAAACGGGAGCCAGCATTGCCTCCGCCACTTTCCGATTTAGGTGTCTCGGGAGTGGGACTGCCCGCTAGAGTCTGTGACAAGTCGGCACCCAAGAAGTCTCGGGTCTTCTCTTTCAGCTCCTCGACGAGATTCTGCAGGAGCGATGTACGGGTACGCAACTCCAGTTTGGCAAACTTTTCAGCCTTATAGCAGGCATTTTCCGCATTTATCAATTTTGTCAGTATGAACTCCTTGAACTCCTGTCCCTTGCGGAACACCGCCGGATTGGGCAGCGTAGGCCCAAAGAAGGGCACATCATCGCGAGCTGTTACGCTCACCTTGTAGCGTGTGTGAGGAGTGTTCGGCTCCAGCGGCTGTACAACGATGAACGCATGCAAAAAGTGACTAGCAATCATGTCCGGGGAGAAGGGAGTGTTTGTCTCCTGGAACATTATGGCCACGATGTCGTTGCCAATATGACGCTTGCGCTGCAATTGTTGCGAATCGCCCTCTGTGTACGGCAGGAGCGTCGAAACATGGAACATAATCTCACGCTCTTTGAATACCTCGTAAACGGCTGTGTCGCCTGTGTGTCCATTCTGGATGTCCAGACCACCGCGATAGCCCTTGTGCTCCTTGAGTCTAATGCGTTGGCCCAAGACATCGAGGAACTCTTCGAAGGCCGGCGATGTCTGCTGGTTGCCGAACAACTCCTCCTCGGTGGTTTGTCCATATCTTTGGTATAGCACCCCAAATTTGAATTGCGAGACAAGGACATGCTCGTCGTATACACTGATCAGCTGCGAGGCCTTTGGGCACAGCACCGGCATAAAGTTGTCCACGTGGATTTGCTCGTTTAGCAGCTTCACCATCTTGGAGGGACTGGGCTGAGAGCCCAGACACGATACTGGTATGAGTTCATGCATTGTGCCAGTGCGTAATCTCAAGAGTATTCGCATATGCTCCTGATTGGCCACGTTTTCGGTTTTAATCGAGATGAGCACTGGGCCCAACTGCTCATCATGACCCACCAGATTTGAGTGCTCTCGCGCTGCGTAGAATCGGCGATAGCACTTGGCCGTATCGTCGGTCTCGAATTTAGCCATCCAGGTGGTCTGCGGCAGCAGGGGATTACCGCGAGCGTCGTAGCTACACTCATGCTCGGTGCCATCCTGCCAGTAGCCACCATGGAGGGGCAACATGATCATTGGGTATGGAGCCGGTTTGGCTAAAGCATCCTCCAGCAGACGCTGCGAGGCGGGAATGGCCGAGACAATTGACGAGTTCGAGCTAACCGACGACTGCGATTGATAGTGGTGTCCATTGGATAACAGCTGCCCACCAGAGGCGGTGATCACGCCGCTCAATTGTGGTGATGCTGGTGTGGAGCTCGACGCAGAGCCGGAAACGGAGGTGCTAGAGTGATTCATCGAGTGCCGGAGTGTGGCCCGTGAACCGGAGTGCTGGAGCGAGCCGTTATGTGGATGAGCGGAGACGGCGGAATCGTGTGGGGAATGGGGCTGTGGCACACGCTCCTCGCTGGTGGTGCTGCCGCGATGGTGATTCTGTAAAAGAGACAAGCAAAGAATTAGTTTAATTTGAGTATGCTCAGATGACAGATGGTAAAAGGACGAGGGGAGGCGAATGGTTAAAGGAAGTAGGTAATTCTAATGGCACTGTAACAGTAACAGAAAGAGACCAGACCAAACCACTGATTATGTGTGGGTTTGGGCCACCTACACCACCTACACCCACTCATTCCAGTCACTCACTGGCTGGTTCATTGAGTCACTCTGTCAGTCGTCGGAGTCTTTCAGTTCAGGCTGCCTGGTTCGGCTGCATTATAATTTCATGCAATTATCGTCAGCGAAACCTCCAAACAGCCACGCCTCCTCACCAATCCCCCTACCGCCCCTACATCCTCAAAGTGCTTTACCAACCTATGCAAATACTGGCCTCGAGCTCGCTCTATGCATGCATGTGGATGGATAGATGGATGGATGGTTGGATGGATGGATGGTTAATGTTAGGGCCCAAAGCTGATGTCGATGTTGCCTTGCAATTTAGTTGGCACAAACTATTTGAAAGCGCAAAACAAATATGGCATAGTGGGAGTTTTGGGGCGTGGCTGGATTACGTGATGGCTTACCAAAGAGAAAAAGAGAGAAAGAGACAAAGTGTGTATGTGTGTCTGAGAGAGAAAAGAGGATTTGAGTGAACATTTTTGATAACATTAAACCAACAGTTTCATTTGAAATAAACGGGGAGGCGCCAGTCGACTGACAGCGAGCTATTGTCTGGTCAAAGAAAGCAGCCCTTTCTCCCCCATCCCTTTACTCCAGCTTGGAGCTGGCATATTAAAAACTTCTTTTATTTGCCAACAGTTTTCACATTTCTTTTGCTACTCTTGGCTTGCAGCCAAAAACCGGCACGTATCCACAAGACCCTCCACCCTATCCGCATGTCCCCCAAATGGGCTTGGGTTTTTGGGGGGTTAAGCAGCTTCAACATCGATAGTTCGTGCCTTGATTTAATAGTCTGCCAAATGCCAATTGCAACTGTTGAGAAATAATGAGCCAAAGAGGCTGGAAGAGGAATAAGGTTGTGTAGTTTGACATTCACTCGCCTCTCACCGAATCGAAGGTTGGATTTCCATACGAATTGAGTGCACAATTTGATTGCACCGCTAATGAATTGCATTGTGTCATATCGAATGCATTTTGACATCATTCAGTCAGTCAGTCAGTCATTCAGTTGCTTACCCATTTATTGAGCGTGTGAACCGAAGAGTTTTGTCTAAAACAAAATATGTAAATTTAACTAGATTGTATTTCAGTTGGTCGACTGCGCTATAATAAAAGAAAAAAATTGATGTGGCAATTGAGGGAAATTAATAAATTTGCTGTAACTCTAGATGGGCCAACCAAACGAAGAAGAAGAGAGGAAGTACCAGGAAAAGGAGGAGTACATGGCCCTCTGGTCACGTCACACGCTTAGTTGGCTTCATTTGCTAAGGGCGCGTTCGCTCTTTAATGTTTATTTAACCCAAACCCTCTGATAAGCTCATAGATAAGCTGTCTGTCTGACTGTCTAACTAACTATTAACTGGGGGATGGACTTAGCTGAACTTAACTGAACTTAAATGACTCATCCAATAAATCGAAGTGTCACTAGTTGGGGTTTGTTTAATTTGTCAATTGGACATTATCACAGCATAGTAGATTTCGTCCACCCCTCAAGAAAGCAAAACTTTTGTCTTGATGCTTTTGTCTAATTAAAGATACACTCGCATTGTGTGGAAGCTGCAGGCACTCAAATCTCAGAACAATAACCGGAAAATGAGTGTGTGCAAGTGTGTGTGAGGCGAGCGTATGTGTGTTTTTAACTCAAATAGTAATAAAGTGGAAAGCATGACGAATGCCAAATGAAGAGCCAAACAGAAGACAAGACCAAGAGCAAGACCGACCTACAACATTATGATGATAATGATGTTTATGTGCCGATTCTCGAGAACTTAAGCGGATTACATACAAGGCAAAAGTGTTACGAGCTCACTAAAATGAAGATTACGCCGCCATATGTCCATATGGCATATGGCAATCGGGGACAGGCAGAGGGGCCGCCTCCCAGCAGTAGGGAGTAAGAGATATGTATATGGTAGGTAGGTAGGTGGATGGGTGGGAGTAGACAACCCCATTGACTTTGCCTGCATTGAACAGGCATAAAAATGAAGGCGATTTGCATGAGTCGAAGGGCAGGCAGAGCGATCTCCATTCCCCCATCCCAAGCAATGTCAGGGAGATGCTGATGATGTTGATTCTGTTGCCGTTGCTGATGCTGATGCCAAAGTCAACAAGAACAAGAATAACGCTGCTGGGTCTCAAGTGCAGTCATCGCCAGCGTCATTAAAAATGTGCATTTTGCATTTGTAAGCGGGGGCGGCTCATGTCCCTGTCTTTGTCCCTGCCCTTGTATCTCCTCCCTCCACTCCCCTATTTCAGCTAGGGCGCCAAATTGCAAACAATGTACTACATACAACAATGAACAGGAAACAGCCTTCTTTTTCTTTCTTTCCCCTAAAGAGTAGATGACAACAACAACAACAGAATTCTCATTAAAATTAAAGCCCTAAAACCTGTCAAGCAGTGACTGTCAAACCTACGGCATTTTATGTGCAGTTCACATTTGAAAGTTTTCATAAATTCGAGAATATGTGGCACTACAGTGATTGATAAATGTATATGCCTGGCAACCACACGTGCAGAGACCAAAATCCCAAATCAAAAAAATGAAGAAAAATAAAGAAAACCTAAACCCAAGCCCAAGTCCACAACCCACTCTTGCCATGATTTATGCCTTGCAATGTGACAAACACGTTGCATGTTGTCATTTTTCTCTTTTTGCTCTGTCACTCCTCTCCCTCTCTCTGCCTCTATCTCCCTCTCTATCCCTCGCGCATTGATATGAAACTTATTTTTGTGGAAAATGCCAAGGCATTGAATGTCAAAGTGTAAAATTTTATGTCGTTACTGAGATGTAATTGAACATGAATAAACTTTAGAATCGAATTGTATAAATAAGAGTCTGAACAAAGAAAAACTAAATATTTAATATACAGAAAAGGTACTAAGTACGGTGACTTCAGGTGACTGGACCCAATAACAAATGGACTGGATGTAACCAGTTGAGATATATGTACATACTTATATCGTTTAGATCGTTTGATCTTTGGACCTTGCAGTTATTAATAGAGGAAAATGAAACAAGATCTTTAGGTGTTACGATGATACTTGTTATAAAAACTATTGAATCAGCGGACTTCGAGATATAATTCTAATGATTTTACCTCTCAAGAATGTATTAGGAACGCCTATGAAGTGTATTCTTCTTTTCATTAGGGGTTTTATTTGAATTACCTATGACATGTGAATAATAAGATTAATAGGGTGTAAAATATTCAAATTGAATACAAAGAAGAGCAGCTAGAACGAGCTCAGTAATTGTAATTACAATTTACTCTCTCCTTATACGAAATTTACGGTCTATTCCAATTTCAGCGATCTACAAGTTTGGACGTATTACACATTAAACAGTTGTTGACCGTTAGTTATGAATTCCCGACACGTAGAAAAAGCTTTCACGCACTTTAATTAACATATATGTATGTATGATGATGAGAAACGAATGACCGAGAGAGAGAGAGAGAGAGATAGATAGAGCATAGTTCACTCGACCATCAGAGATCACATAAGACATAAGTGTAAACAGTTAAAGCAGTTAAATCAGTAGCCAGAACGCAGTTAAAAGACAAAAGATTCTTCCACGAGAACTTAGTCAAAGTGCAATCAGAATGAGCTCATGCTCCATTCCCCCAAAAGTGTCTGAGCTCATGTATACATATATTCTCATTAACACTCTGTCAACGTTTCCACAGTTTGAAATGCACAATTGGGGGCGTTTTAAATGGTTGTGTTTGCAACTGGTTTATGGATATCTACCTACCCATTGATATATTCGTGTTTTGTTATATCGTTTATTAAACACCAAAACATTGGCCTAATAAGGCAACTTGTCGCGGCTCCAACTTGCTACAGTTTTGCGACAATTTCATTAGCCAAAAATATCGAAATAAAAGCGAAAGGTGAAGACAACAAAAATGCTTTTAAATTATGCAAGGTGTCTGATTGATTTTCAAATGCTATAATTAATAAAAGATCTCGAGGGCTAAATAAAGCGTACAATCTATAATTAATTATAGTTTTATATTTCTTCAATTTCATGTTGCATGCCAAGATGACCCAATTCGTGAGCAATGAACCCAAACAATGAGGTAAACGAATATCGTCATCGTCTATATAATATGTACCTATGTATACTTATATATCGTGAGGACCATACATTACAATTGGCTGCGACAATTTCTCCTTCTTGGTGTTCCCACACGCGCCCACGGGAAGTAATTTGCTCAGAGCACAAACAGAAAAGGTGCACGCCATCGAAAGGGCGGCCAACTTTACTTCGTGTCACGGCTAAATGAGCAGCTGGAATGGCAGACGCAGAAGGAGTGACTCTCAAACTGGGGACCTTCTTGGGCAACCTCTTCTTGTGAGGCTTTCTTTGACTTTGGTTTCGACTTTACTTTGGTTTGATGCAGTCCCAAAACCCCTTTACTCATGCGCATTGAAGCTGCTCCGTTTTCCACTTGGCTGCATTTGGTTGCTGCTGCTGTTACTCTTTGTCTTTGTGTAACTTTGCACATTTGAATTATCAACAGCTGACAATAGTTTGCCGCCAGCGACCAGAGACCAAAGACCAGCGAGTGGTTGCCCAATCTTCCACTCTTGTCCGTCCGTCCCACTTACCACTTACCCATTACTCTCAGCTTTTGCTCCCTTCCGGAATGGAAGCGACCCTTCTTCGTTATTTTCATGCGCTTGGCTTGCTTTTCTCATAATATAATTGCGCGTGTGATGGATGTTGATCAACGGCTAGACGGAGCGAAGACTTTTAGCTTTCAACTTGAATTACCCACACACTGTGAGAAAGAGTGATGATCAGGGGGTGGCGGGAGAGGGGGCACTGGCACTCCCCTTCTTTTAGATCTTGTCCCACGTTTCTGGGCTTGAGAATTTCGGCAACGAAGCGTAAAACATGAATAACATAATGACGAGGATGATGATGTTTGGAAGTTGTAGTCTTCCTAGAACTTGACATGTAGTTAAATTACTGTCCCAACCCAACCCAAGTCGATCTCCCATTCCACTCAATAGCACCGCGGGCAGGTGAGAGGGTTTTCTTACTTAGAATTTTTGCATGTTGACATCTATTTTACAAAATGGTTTCCTGTTTCTTTGTTTGTGCTTCTTTTCTTTTGTTAAATTTTTTCTAATTACTTTAGAAGCGACGTTGGCGACGTGGACGATGTTGACGACGTTGGCGTAGTTTCCATTCCATCGAATCGAGTTATTGATTAAACAAGAAATTGGGAACACAGGAAAACTGTTTACCTGACCAAAACAAGGTGCCAACAATGTAGGTGATGGTGGATGGTGAATGGAGGTCTGAACGAGCTCAATGAATCGAGATTTGCATATGTGAAAAGTTTACCAAAAAACGAGCTATGGAAGTTAACTTCGGCCTTGCCGAAGTTTATATACCCTTGCAGTTCTTTATTATATTTAATTCGATAAGAAAAGTGAAATTTCATACATCAACAGCATTAGTTGTCGTATTATGAATATGCTCAAATATTTTTCAAACTACTGAATTCAAAACACATTTAATGATTATTTAACAATATATGATATAGTAGTCCGATCCCGATGATTTTCATACTTTATCTCACACAGGTAATAAAGAGTCTCCAAAAAAAATTTCAACCCGATATCTCTTAAGATGGCTGAGTAAAACGCATTTTCAAAACACATTTAATGATTATTTAACAATATATGATATAGTAGTCCGATCCCGATGATTTTCATACTTTATCTCACACAGGTAATAAAGAGTCTCCAAAAAAAATTTCAACCCGATATCTCTTAAGATGGCTGAGTAAAACGCATACTTCAAACTACTGAATTCAAAACACATTTAATGATTATTAAACAATATATGATATAGTAGTCCGATCCCGATGATTTTCATACTTTATCTCACACAGGTAATAAAGAGTCTCCAAAAAAAATTTCAACCCGATATCTCTTAAGATGGCTGAGTAAAACGCATACGCACAGACGGACGGACAGACGGACAGACGGACAGACGGACATGGCTATATCGACTCAGCTTCTCAAGCTGATCAAGAATATATATACTTTATGGGGTCGGAAACGTCTCCTTCTGTGCGTTACAAACATCTGATCAATTTTATAATACCCTCTGCAAGGGTATAAAAAGAGGAAGAAAAATAATCGAAAACTGTCCATTGTATATCCAATGGATTTGCGAGAGAACTCTCTGCTGGACAGGTAACAGACGGGCTGTCAGTGACGAGAACTTGGCGCACTGCAACTACAGTGAAAGCTAAAAGTTTTTCCACAAGAGAGATTGAAAGTTATTCAGCCCAAAACGACATGTATTTCTTTATTTGATTTGTATTTTGCTGCGTTGGCGTTTCATCAACATTCACATTCAGTTTTTTTTGGGGTTTTTGGTCATGTATCTGTATCTGTAGATGAACATTCATGTATCTCACAGATTCGGCAAACAAACTAGGTCAAAGCACGTCCGGCTTGGTCTCCGTTTGCTCCTTTCCCCCTTTTTGGCCTGCTACATTTTTTCTTTTCGCCACTTAACACTCGAGCATCGTTTGTCTTATTCATTTGCATCTGCTGTCTAGTGCCTGCTGCATTCATTATTCATTTATCCCTTTGCACAACGAAAACAGACTCGAACTGGGGGGGCCCACAATTAGTTGGTGACTTTCAAACTGTTTGCAGCGACAATTGCCGCAAATTGCTTCCTCAGTTGCTGTGGCACTTATTTATAGCAAATCTTTTGGGCGTCAAGTGAATGCCCACAAGTGCCTCGCCCCTCCCAGTTTCCCTCCAACTGCCTGGTGTGGCGACTTATTGGCTTGCATTTTATGAAAAGGCAACGGAGCCAAATGGAAACAGACGATGAAAATCATTCTGTTGACTTATTTATGATAGCAAAAGACTGAAGAGATTTAGGGACTGGGTGAGACTGGTCGATGACTTTGGAAAATTCCTACACTTGCTTCTTAGTCACTTGGTACTGAAATTACTCTTTGTATCAAACTTCAACTGATTACAAGATGATTCAGATTGAAATTAAAACTCAAATTCTTTGTAATTGCTGGATTCATTCACCTTACATATGAATTAATAAATTAACAGCTCGTAAAATTGCAGAAATCTAAATGAAATGCAATAGTTTAGACACGCAATAAAGTCGAATCGAGCCATGGATTTAAATGCAACTGACCATAGAAGAGTAATTGGCTAAAAAGACATTCCACATGGGTTTTCAGCAATCAATCATTGACATCCAGTTTGGAGCGAGGATTGCTTTTCAGTTTGGGTTGCCTTGGTTTGGTTGGGATTGGGATTGGCCAAGTTGCATGTTGCATTGCAATTAAAGAGAAAAAAGCCAACAGACAAAACAAGATTTGCAACAACAATTGCCAGAGTCATGCAATACGGTGCGGCGTTAAATTGGCCCCAAAAAGTGAAATGCAAAATACACAAAATGAAAATTTTACACACACACAGAGTTGAGCAATGATAAAACCATAAACAAAACAACAACAAAATGTGGCCATTGGTCAGCAGATTTAAGTGAATCAAACAATATGCAATGCATTTAACACTTTCAACATGGCACCAACAACAACAACTTACAATGGAGATGATTCATCCAAATGTCTGGTTTTTGGGTGCGTTACAGTTTGGCAGTCATTGCCAAAAAACCAACAAAAAAACAAGAAGAAGGCAAAGACCTGGCTCAACTTTCTTTTTACGAAAAAAATTCATGAAGAAATTCACCCAGCAAAATGTTGAATGGCAGGGTTAGCCAACAAGGGGGGGCAGGTGAATTATACTCAATGTTGTGGGCGTGTTAACCATTTTTATTTTACATTTTTAGGGCTTTTTTTGGTTGCCCCATCGCTCCCCAAGCTCATTTGGCCCCAAGCCAACGGGTTTTTGTCTTTGCTAATGAATTTTTTACATCAAACATTGCAAGTAATTTCATTTAGAAACTTTCTTTGCCACAATCTCCCACTTGCCTCTCTGCCCTCACTCCCCCCGCTTCAGACCCACAAACAATAAACAAAACTGCCTGAAGCAAAAAAAAAACGGAAAGCCGAAAACAATACCAAATGAAATATAATAAAAACCGGAACAAAATCTTGAGATACTTATTATCTTGCTGCTGAAATTGACACGCACGCGATTCCGAACCTTGGGCCATGTTTTTGGTTTTTTTTTTGCTTTGTTTTTAGACGCATTTGAATTTTGAAAGACAAAAACAAAATACACAGAATCAAAAATTTGATCTGCCCCCCTCCCACAAGAGACTCGAGAAAAATTCAATTAACACAAAGCATAAAAAAGTGACGGAAAACAAATGAGATTTAATTATTAATTGAACTACAGTCAAGGTTTTCTTTGGCCATAAAATTTACATATGTACAAAATATATAGGCATATGTATATGTATGTATCTACCAAGATATATATGCAGAGTTATATCTGAAGATCATTATTTATGTGGCAAATGAGGTCAAGAGAGTTGAATTTTGCCAAGTGCGAGCAAAAGATGAGGGTGGAGATGATAGAAAATAGACATAAGCACAATAACGATAAGAAGTGTGTGTTGGAGAGGAGAAAAATTAACAAGGTTGGAGATTAGAGAATCAAATAAACACACGGGTCCAAATATTGTGTACTAATAACAAAACAATGTATCAAATTATATAAATAAGGTTTTTAAATGAAACCGTAAACTTGTGTTATCAATAAATAAACATGGATATCGATTCCTTCGGAGTAAAATGATTGATTATACAACTTAACTTAAGTCTGTTTAAGTTAAGCTCTAAACTCCAACTCTCAAACTGATCGATGTAGTTGGTTCGTTCCTTTGCCAATAGAAGTCAAAAGAAGTAGTTGAAAATTTGCATTCATCTTGCTCCCCCTCTTTAAGCCAACTTGTTCTTGTCTTTGGCATTTTCAACTAAATTTGGGTGTAGAGTTTAGAAGAGAAAAAAACAGTCAGCTTGAAGAAAAATCACAGAAAAACTTTGGGTGCTACCTTGGCTTAGTTTTGCCACATATTTGTTTTCATTCGACACTCAGTAGTCGTTACCCGTTGGCCCGTTGCCCGCTCCTTCTGAAGACCTTCTACTTGGGTTTCTGCTTACACAATGCACTTTAATTCGAGCCTAAGCTTCAAGAATCGTAGTCATTGTGAGTTAAGATCACTTTACCTATCCACTAGCATTCAAATTAACACAAGAGTTGAGCAACAAATGTCGACTTTTGTTTAACTTTAACTGGTTTTATACGCCGTTCAACTTTCAGTTTTCTTACTCGCCCTCCTCCTGCTTCTTCTCCGCCTGGCTGACAGGGAAAAATGACAAGCGGAAAACATTGTTTAAAAACTGATTAGAGGAATACAGAATGCGAAAATTATAAAAATTAGCAGCAAATTATTTATGAACATGGGCGTGTTTAGAATTTAGATTCAAGGCTATTAGCATGCCAGCCAATTGTCTCTCAATCTCGTCAATCTCTTGGCCATCTCCATCTCTTTTATGGTCGCTATCAATGAGTGGCATGGCTTTGACTTGGCTTAGCCATGTTCTAAGAGGTCTAGATGTGATTTGTTCTTGGCTATTGTCTATATTTCTAACTGCTTTTGTGCCGTTTGTTTATTTGTTTGCCTCGTCTGTTTAACTGTAGTTTCCACCTAAAGCAAACGACCTTACCTTTAATTTATGCCCAAAAAAAAAAGCCACCCAGTCGTATGCCACATCGGCCTTGTAATAGTTGCTAGAATTTCCAATTTTCTTTTCGGTGGCTTTTCATTCTCTCCCACTCTCTGTCTTGTGTGGCATACCGGAAAACCATTGTTATTGCATTTCGACTGGCATTTCAACTTTCGCTTTGGTGAGAAAAGTCGAGTGAAAAGTGTATGTTGTCTGTTTGTTTCTGTTTCTTTGGTTTGCTTTTGCTGTCATTCAAAGGAATTAGCTGACATAGAAAAAAAAACAAATTAATCAGAGACAGCAGACAGCAGGCAGTAGACAGCTGATAGCTGATAAAACCAACTCAAGTTGATCACTGATGCGTTGCTATAGATGATACACTACAGACATTCATATATACATATCTGCACCCAAGGCTGACAGCTAAAGCCGATCAGTGTCTCTCTTGGTCACTTGACATTTTCATTGAGATGGTTTAAAACAAGTTTTGCACAAAAAAAAAAAAAAAACAAAGAATACACCAAATGAAAACAATCGCTCATCATAAAATAACCCTGATATTACAATGATTTAATTGTTATGCACTAATAAATGGCTCTCAATCAATCGACGCTGATTTATGACACTTTAAATGATTAGAATAGATAAAACGAACAAATCAGTTGAGAATATGTATATTTTGTTAGTAAAATGAAACTTGTTTCGAGAAATAATCAGACCAGGTTTAGTAAAATCCTCTTTAATTTTAACCTTTTCTAACTGAAATCGAAATTAGATTCTCGTTGCATATTTGTCTCGTTACTCGCTACTCGCTAAAATCGATCGTTTACAAATTTTGCATTTGTGTCTGACAGGCTTGTAGCTCTGCAAGTTCTGCAAGTTGACTTTTTGGTCAACTGTTTGCTAACTGTTGTTGTGTATATATTCGGTTGGCTTTTTATTATAGTTGGCCAAAAGGTCACGCAAGGGCCGAAATGTCTGTCAGAGAGCACGCGGCATGCCACACACAAGAAATTAATGGCCATCAAGTGCGAAAAAGTTCATTTCTCTTCTTGATGATGGTTTTGTTTTTAGTGTCTCTTGTAAACTGTCACAGAAGGCGGCAAGAAACAACAAACACCAGCGACACGGTCGACCTGGTCATCGGCTAAACTGTGGCTCAGGTGCGAATGACAAATCACCCAATCCCATCTCATACATATCATCTCATAGCATTTAGTTCAACGAACTATGAACGAAGGGCAGTGAGAGTGTGAAGCCTCAAGTAAAGTGTTGTTCTAAATCGTAACTAATCGGCTGGATGACCTTAATTCATGCAACACTTTTTCCATAATTGTAACCAATTTGTTTGACTCTCTCAATAATTGCCAAAAAAAATGAAACCCTCTGCCTCCCTCTCTCTCTCTCTCTCTTCTGGGGCTTCTATTCTAATTAGCCAACAACATTTAATTAGCCAAAGAATTTTCCTCTATTGGTCTGTTGGCACATTATTAACCCATTAATGCCCTTTATTTCAGCGCCAAGGCTTGGGGAGTTGTTAGCCGAATGGCATTCGCATTCGAGGTTGAGGTCATCCATTTGGGAGGAGTCGCTGAAATTTAAATGGAATTAATTCCATTACGGAGGCAACTAAGTGCACTGATGATCTAAGCGAAAAATTTATGGAAAATTTCACAAAACGAAAAGAAAACCCAAGAAGAAGTTTTAATGGTTCATTTTGCACCTGCGTTTCTCCCATTGGCTTTGCGGTCTGTGGCTCATTTTTGTGCAAACGCGTGCCAAACCTAAAGTATAAAATTTCTAAAATCGACAGCAGCTGTTGGTGGTTGGGTCTGGTTGCTGCTCCGGCCATAACAGCTGACACACCGACACGAAAGAGCCAAGTAGAGTAAGTAAGTCAGAAAAAAACAAGAATAACAAAAAGAACAGGTAATTAATAAAAAGACACACACACACATACACACACTAAAATCCAAGTTGGCCGGAAATATTGTGGCCGTGGGTGAATAAAGAAACTGAAACCACAGCCGGTCCGGTTGGGTCCGGCCCGGTCCTAAGGCAGGCATCCTGTTGAGCAGTGTCTCTCTCTTTCTTTCCGTCCTTTGGACAGTGTTTCCCCCAACTGGACAGCTGTCAGTACAGTTTCCTGCCACAGTTGTAGAGTCATTGGTCGCAGCATGACGTCATCGTGACACACTTTTATTGACAGTTTGTTAAGCAAATAAACTGAAATCGAGGTTAACCCTAGGCCTATGATTAGGGACAGTCTGGCAATCGAATTAATGATTGGCCAGATAATACAATCCCCTCCACCACATTATGATGACAAAGTAAGTTTATTGTTTTATTGCTGTATATATCTACATATATACTAAAGGTATGAATGTAGTGAATAAAACATGACTTTAGGGTGGGTCCATCCTCGAAATGTGGACACGTGGTATATGGAAAAGTGGAGCGAACAAATTGCGTGTCACTGAGGTAAAAGAAAAAAAAAAGGAAAATTGTTTCAGTTTTCACAGTTGATGTGTGACAGAAGCAGTTGTCGAGCCATAAATCACCAAGGAGGAGAGGAGAGAGAGAGAGAATTTAGTATGCATTACAGTTTGATTGGAACTGTGCAGTTTTACAAGCACTAAGGGGGGACAAAAAGTTGCTTACTGTCAAACAGGCAACTCTTTAAAGTGCTGTGACCAGCCATACCATAAATTTTAAGCCATTGCCAGACATTTTTATTAATGACGCAAGCCAGTCAATTCCCGTCACCGCTCCACAGCCCTGCTCCATCTCCTTTTTTGCTGTCTCTTATGCAAACAAGTGGCAAGTGTCCAAGACCAAGACTTGATTTCCTACTACTTGCCCCTGCTGCTGGCTTTAAGAACACCAACATGTTGCCTCGATCTACGCTTGCATAATTACAAATGCAGCAAACAAAAAAAAAAGCCAAGGAAAACGCAAAAAGTGGCCAATGCAGTTAGATTTGCGTTACCGTTAGTGGCAACAGAAACAGAAAAAAAACATACCCAGATACATAGAATGAAAGAGAGATATTTTTTTCTTTCTCATAATCAAAGTCTAACAAAGTTGCAATAAAATTTAAGACTATTTTGTCTTGGCAAGAGGCATTCCGCTGCAGTGGTTAGCATGGAGGAAGGGGATGGGGAGGGGTACGGGAAAGATATATGCATTGTGTTACCATTATAATTATTTACCAGGCCATAAATTATGGGAATATTTTTTTTGTTTTTTTGTGTCTCCCAGAAGATGGCAGAAGCAGGCTTAGACATAGAGAGTTGCCACATCGCTTAATTACCCAGCGGGCCCATCTAATGTGTGAGTTTTGTTGATGTTGTTGTTCCCTCTTTTCAAGTTGGCTAATGAAACATTTTGCTCACAAGTCTCAAACGAGTTCATTAAACTTGCATCATAAAACAAAACAAAAAAACCAAGAAAAAACAAAACCTATCAACATTTTGCCAAGCTGCGTCTAGTCATTTACGATGATGTCGGCGATAATGGGCAATGGGTCTACATACAGTGAGAGAAACCCATTTCAAATTCAAATTGCAACCAAAGAAGGGGAAAGAAACTCTTCACATGCCTCACTATTTATCAGTTGAAGGTTCCTAAATTGACGAATATCTAGGTATTTCATTAAGATAAGATAAGCCAGTTAAAATATATTATCAGACAAAGAGTGCAAATAACTTCAAGGTATGCGAATAAACAAAGAGGTATCTATTCTATACATATCAGATACATCAACATACAGTAAAAGACCTCACCTCAGTTCATTAATTTCTAGCAGTGTATTTCACTTAGAAAGTGGCCTTGAAAGGCTCTCTTCTGTTTCACTCTTTCACTTTAATTTCAAATCAAATATAAATCATTTATCAAGTGAATGCACAGACTCAACTCACAGGCTCCATTAGCTTGGTAAGTGAGTAATTAATCATTATTGTGTTGTTTAATTGCTTAATTAAGACCACTAAACGATGACGTCTCGGTTTCACTTCGTCAATTTTTGCAGAGCAAACAATTTTGCCTAATGCCTGGACAAACATCGTCATTTCGACTCATACTCAAAGTCAAACTCAGACTGATGGCCCAAAAAAACTCATTTCCGTTACCCGAGACCTTCCATTCATCAAAATGATGTCACTCGCAATGACAACGGAACGGAAGATGGTCAAGCCAAAGCAAAAAAACTAAAAAAAAAAAAAACATAAAGGGAAGGAAGACCTAACCAAACCAAACGAAACGAATTCAAACCAAAATGAACTCTTGTATGTAATTAAAAGTTGTTGTCACAAGAGTTTTGAGTTCGAGTTTCCCACACACTCACATACACTCACACGCTCGATTGGTTACCATCTCTTGCCCATCCTCGAGAGAGGGTAGTATCATCTGTCAGTGGGTTTGAGGTGAGGTTTTTGCGGTGTCATGATTAACATGTCATAGGAAAGGTTAAGGACTTTAGGGAACATGCATAAAAACCTATATATCTAGATAATTAAACAACCAAGTCGGCACCTGTTCCTGGTCTATATAGTCTATGGTCTAAGCCGCTTAAAACAGGAACCTGCCTAGGCATGACAAGTAGGGATTTGAAGTGATTAAAAAAACTTAAATATTTCATTAGATGGCAACGTGTTGTAAATGCCTCACCAATTACATTCACTAAACTAAAGGAGGAGGGATGAACCCATGCCATTTAGACCACGAGTCGGCGGCAGGCAACTAATCGGCTTTAGCACATAAATTTCATAAAAATAAAACTCGGCATGTTTCAAATAGTGAGTCTGGTCTGGTGGAGATTCCAAGCAGCAAATGAATGAATACAAACCTGCAAAGAAAAGTGAACAAAAATATTTGGATTAGTTTTGAGAGAAAAAATGTTTGGATGCCAAAAGGCATCAACCCTACCCCGCCTCCACTTTATCCGACACACTTCCGCTCCCTTTATGTAAAAGATTTACGTACAAAATTTTGATGCCAAGGGGTTTTTTATTACAACTTGGGAAACGCTGTGAATTGAGGTCTAAGGGGAATTTTCCTTACCACTGCGCGATTTATGTGAATGCGAAAAAAAGATGAGAAAATCCTTTAAACTGAACGAAAAATAGGTCACTTTGCGTGCGATTTTGTACTTGCTCAACTGATTTGTAATGCAAATGAAGCAAAGTTTAGTGCCAGAAAGGATATACCTACGTCCTGTGAGTAGTTGCCACATGTAGAAGGAAATTGTGAAGGAAACATGACACGGACGAGAGAAAGAGAGAGCGAAAGAAAAGAGAAATGCACTTTACATGGCCTGGGAAACAATTGCTAAGAGCCAATACATCGAGGCAGGTGCAGAACATGAAAGGAAAAATGAAAAAGAAGAAAAACAGACAATGTTTCAGAGTCCAACTCAGCGGGGGTGAAGTATGTACATCCATCCACTCAAGTGGCAGAACAAAATGAACCAAATTGCCACGGATGTGCGTGCAGGACGCAAACGTGAGACTGAGAATTGACTAGATGATGACGACGACTGGGAAAACGTTCTTGGTTAGCTTGGTCTTCGTCTCGCTTTGGGCTAGATAACGAGCTTAATTTACGCGTTCTGCCATATAAGCCAATTTATAAACGACTGCAAACTCATTAAGTGGAACGGAACCCACGAGCGGAAGTGCCGGCTAACGAGGTGCAAGGATGCCACACACAAACACACACACACACACAACCCAGTGACCCTATGAGGATGATCAATTTTGAGCAGAACAGACAATCCATGTTCAAATAGGAAGTAGTCGTAAACCATTCCGAATTACCAAAAAGGAAGCTAACTGGTAATAATGTTCATTGTTGGGCAGTAATGGCAAGCAGTACAGGGCCGGACTAAACGGTTCATGCTTGAAACTAGAAGACTATTGTCAACAAACAAGTTTTGTTTGTTTATGAAAACTAAGACAAAATGTTAGAATGTTGGATCTAAAATTACCCAATTGTATTGAAGTGAGTGAGCTCATTTCAATTATGGGGTTCCACCTACTCCACATTTTTTTGCAATTCGCTCATGGCGTGAAGAGAGACAGAACGAACTCCGGTATGCGGTATGTTCGTGCCTGGACAACATGCTTCATTAGAAATGTAACATGTGCTCCCCTTGCCCCCCTTCCACAACATGGTGTCTCTCTCTCTCTCTCTCTTTCTCCCTGTCTCCCTCTGTTGCATTGCATTTAGAACATGGCCAAAGGATTACGCAAATGGCAGGCTACACTCACACCCATCGCATGGCCAGGCCTCACTCCACCGCCCAACGCCCATTTACCTCTACGGAAAAAATGCGCTGAAGCCTGAAATTGTTCGCCATCATCTCGGCGAACTGCTGCTGAATGCCTCGTTGCATTTAAATATTAATAAACATGGCGTGCCAAGCAAAACGCGTCCTCCCCGCCCCCCTCAAAGTGGGGCTTACAATTTTTTGTATTTTTGTTTTTTTTTTTTTTCGGGTGAACTCGTATGTGTGGCAGCTACGTGACTTCCATGAGTCAACCAAAGCCAAAGCCAACCAGAGCCGCCAGTCAGCCTCCCTTCTACTACACCTACATCCATTTCCCAGCATTCTGAACTTTGGCCAAAACGCTGGGGAGTCATGCAACAAAATATTTGCCCCAGCTCTTTCAGCCGCACCTTTTTTGTTTTTTCTTTGCTCGACATGTCCATTTACTCAATTCTTGTGTTTTTTTTTCCGCTCCGTACATACGTACTTATGGATAGATGTCTACCCAACTATATTAAATCATAGTTTGGGGCCACAATAAAAGGGTTGGCTGAGTTTTGTTTAGTTGGCGCCAGGCGTAAATTACGATGGCCAAGTGCTGAAACGCCCAAATTCAGAATGAAACAGAATTAGCCAGTTCGTAAGAGTAATCAGATATGATCTGAGAGCTAATTTGGTGATTAGAAAAAGACAAACTCAGAAGGTAACTTTTCATGGGGAATCCAAGGAGAGTAATCCAAAATAATGACATCGATTTTTGACGCAAACAATTGTTCTTAAGTTGCGTTAATAGTTATGAATTTCGGTTACTATCCATGCTAGCAAATCGTTCTCAACTTTTGTTTCTGTCAGGTTTCTAGAGACTTGGCAACAAGTAACTTGCCTTCTCGACTTCTAGACCAATATATGTATATGACATCATGCCCAGCATGAGTGTAGATCTCTTTCAGTTAAAGAGAAGCAGGCAAAAAGAAAGAAAGAAATAAGAAATATATAAAGAAATAATACGACAGGCTGGGTTGCTTGGCCAAGACACAATAGACGACATCGACATCATCTTTGACTCTTTTGGACATAAAACAATTGGCCACAACGAACGATCGAGACTGACATTTAAATGTCATTTGACAGCTGACAGAATGGCAATGGCAATGGCAATGGCAATGGCAATGGCAATGCCAAAGCCGAATGGCAATGCCAATAAGAGGAAGGAAGGCTTTCACCTGGCGACCATATATGCGGTTGCCATTAACCGGACGCCTGGCCAAGACGGAGGACAACCGGCGGAAACGAATTTTCCAAGTTTACGACAAATTCATTTGGTTAACAGTCCATTTGACCTTTTGTTGGCATTTTACAAGCGAAATGGCCTTTGGATATTCAAACTTATCCCCTCCCTGCAGTGCCTTTAGATATTTTTTCGGGGGGGGTGTGGCTCACACCAAAATTATCACATGTCGGCGGCAAGAAAACAAAGAAACAAACAAAATCAATATTGTTTTTTTATTTCGTTTTGTTTTTATCATATGCAAATAAACGCTCGAGACAAAAGCAATTTTGTCGGTC
Organism: Drosophila paulistorum; assembly: GCA_018152135.1. NCBI lineage: Eukaryota > Metazoa > Arthropoda > Insecta > Diptera > Drosophilidae > Drosophila > Drosophila paulistorum. The sequence continues at coordinate 460,843 of JAECXG010000823.1, forward strand.
TTATCTATTGACCCGGACGAATGGAAGTTGGAGAGGTGAACATTTATCTATTTGCTTATTTGTTCTTGTTTTTTTTGGAGCTGCAACACAAATAGCTGCAAATGCATGTGAGTAAGTCAAGATAAGGCATAAATTAACCTAAACCAACTGCTTGTCAAACTGTTTAGGACTCATCCAATAAAAGACAGATGCCTCTCAAACTAAACAGTGTTTGTTCAACCTTTGCGGAACGTGACACAAAGTCAACCCGTTGATTTAATCATCAAAAGTTATGATACCCCTTTTTGCCATAATTTAGTCACAAAATATTAAAACTAGAAATTAAAGCGAACCGCATTGTGTAATTTCGCTTACAATTGGGGCGTGGCACGCACACACACACACGCAGAGTTGCAGTTAAAAACTCATATTCCATGAGTGGTTTTCATTGCTCACTTCCCTCACCCCCTACCGCCAGACCTGGGACGTGACATCAACACATGGTCACCATTAAAAAACAGAAAAACAGAAAAAAAAGAACGAACATACAGAAAAACAATCTTCAGGTAGTCGCCACAGCCGCAATTCGTGGAAGGTTCAGGCGACGCGTCGCCTTTTGTCATTAAACAAACGACGAAGGGCAAAAGGGAGGCGCCACCTACGCGGCACGAGGCCTCTAATCATCTCGTACCTCATCATCCTCGACAAGGATAACCACATCGAGTGGGTCCGACAGGATGTGGATTGTGAAAGCAAATGTAACTGAATTTGAACGTGGCAAAGCAAAGTCAGCTCAAAGGCAATTTGCAGCAATTAAAGCTAAATTTGTATCTATCAGTTTGTGTGTGCGAAATTGCCGTTTGTCTATCCATTAGCCAGTGTTTCGTTTGTTTTTTGCTTTGCTTTTACTCAATTTAGTTGCCATTGACATTTGAACTTGTTGCTTTGATTGAAATAGACTAAAGCCAAAGAGATGCCAGAGCAAAACAAAAGATTTATTTCTAGTGAATGGAATTGAATTGAATAGAACTATAGGAGAATGGACATTTCGATGGTTCTGCTCAAAATTTATTGAACTTGAAACCTTCCCCATTCAGCATTCTTTTGTGAGTCAAATGCCGCCTTTTCTGTATCTTTCGTTATGTTTTCACACCTATGCATCATCGTCATCATCCTCCTCATCCCACGAACTGAATTCCCATCAACTATGCGACTCGATTCCTATTTATGCATATATATAAATTGTTTTTTGTTTTCGAGTGTTCTAATCGACAACCAAATGGTTGACTCACGACACTGAGAACTCACGAAAATTTGATAATTGGAATTCCTTTAAATGTGTAAATCAATCTCAGACAAATATATCCATAAAATGACTGAATTCGAAAAGGTTTTTGAAAAGATTTATCGACATTACATTATAACACTTGAAGATGACAATTAGTTGGGCAATTATACATATACATATATCGCTCTTTATTTAATACGGGAGCATATCGACTCTTTCTGTATATCAGGAATATACATATATATATAATATTACATGAACTATCATGACTGATATGAAAAAAGTTTGAATTTGTGCTTTAATTAAACCTAAGAATGAATCAAATAATATTCGTTCTAAGTCTGAATGTATTTCTTGTATCGTTTCATTTTGGAAATAGTTTGTGTTGTGTTGGACAGTGTATCTTTAATTTGTATTTGATTGCAATGTCATTGCAATTATTGCAATTCTTTGGCAATGGATGAATAGTTGAATCAATGGATGGATGGATGGATGAATGGTTGTGCCATGAACGGGGGTGACTGTGAGACAGAAACTACATTTGGCCACACCTTGCCAACCGAACTGCTTCCAGTAACAATAACAACAATCATAATAACAATAATATAACACACAGAGAGAGAGAGAGAGAAAAAAGAGCACTTTGTAATTAGCCACGTTTGACTTTTTGTTAGGCAACAACACAAAAAAAGAGTAAAAATAACAAAAACAGTTTACAAAAAATATGCCTTTCAAATCGAAAAAACTGAAACTGAAAACCAGTTTGCAATTGTTAGTTACCACCTTACCTCACCTCACCTCAGATCCCCCCTCCCCGAACACACTAACCCAACCGTAACCCGTAACGATCCCCCACCTTCTGCTAGGCTAGCATGTGTTCGTCAAAAGTTTGATTTTTGACCTTTTTGGACTGATTGAAAATTGAATTTGCGGTTTTCGGGGCAACCAATCTCTCGGCCAGTTAACGGAAAATTGATTTTGATTTTGCTTTGTTTTGAACGATTGTTTTTTGCTTTTTTCGTTGTGCCTTTGTTTTTGCTATATTTTCTTTCTAATTAAAATGAAAGTTTTCTTTCACAGTCAAGAGAAATTGGCCATCAGATAGATAGATGGGTAGACAGAGATAGCCATGCCGAGACTGAGATGGTGATGGAGACGAGGCAAATTGAAATTGATTGAGATTGAGATTGCGATTGTGATTGGATGTGGAAACTGAGAGGAATCTTTTGCCTGCCGGGAGCCACAGAATGCGAGCAAAATGCGAAATGCCACAAAATTCAAATGGAGAAAATGTCGTAGAAAGCAAAAAACGGAGAAAGAGAAATGAGGAAAATTACAATAATTGTGCAAACAATTTAAAGAGTGTTTAAAGAACATCGAGAACTGAATCTTTTCTTTTTCTTGTTGTGTTTTTTATCAAAAAGCCACAATGAGTTCATTTTTATTTACACAAGCGAGAAATAAGTCTGAAGCTGAGTTTTTAATTAAGATTTAGTCACATTATTCCTAATCATTAACATTATTTATATATATGCATATGTGTGGGGGGTATGTACATATATACTTATACATTCCTAAACGAAGGAAAAGATTAACAGTCACTATAAGTAGAGAGTTTTATATATTGTATTCTGAATCCGTATCACGATTTCGAATCCCACAATGACTGATTCAATCGATTCTGTGTATATATAATTCTATGATTCTTACTAGATATTGTATGATATGGCCAAGATCATTATAAGAATATATATGCCTTTTCGAAGTATTTATAGATTTTTTATGGATATAGACTAATAAAATACACAAGAGCAATCAAAATATTTGATAGGTCAAATAATGTCATTGGTTTCGTAAGATATTCTAAATAATTTGAACAGAGAATAATTTGCAAATGAATGCAAATATATTTGCAAATGTTGTTCTGTTTTTATAGTTTGTGCTTGTTAGCCACTGGAACTGAATACAGTTTGAGAGGCATTCAGAAAAATTATGATTACATAAGCAGTGACAACTTTTTTCCATATTTTTTTTTTTTTGTTTAAAGAGTGAACAAAAACTTGTTCATTAAACACGAGAACTGCAAAATTTATATATTAACAGAGACGGGGCAACTTGAAGACTCAGTCAAGTAAAAATGTTTTGTAAATAAAACTTGTTTAACAAATACAACAAATACCAACAGCAAAAGCAACAACTACAACTACAACAAAAACCAGTGCCAAGTGTTGTTTGCATGTAAATTTTTAATGGCACAAGTTTTCCATAAAAAAATAAAGAAAAATAAAGAAAAATATAAATAAATATATGACGAGGGCATTGCCAATAAAACATAATACAAAAACAAAAGTGCGAAAAGAGAAAATAAAATTTAAAAAAAGTGTATAAAAAAGAGAATTCCAATAAAAGAAAACTGAGAGATTAAATTTAAGAGAACTTTAAGCAAAACTTCTTTACTTAAATGATGAGTTGATAGACTTGGAGTTCCAATTCTTGGAAGTCCTTATCGCTATGATGGGGGATGGAGCTTGATCAAGGCTATGACAATTTGTTCCATCTTTCATTCAAAATCATCCTTATGGGCTTTCGTTAAAGGGTACAACAAACAGGTTAACTAAAAGGCATTCCCATCTGCAATACGTAACAGGCTCATCCCCATATAAATCAAGCGAAAACCGAGAATTAATTATAAGGCTAAACGTCATGACCATATGTTTGATATATGTTCAGCTCGGCTTGGGTAAGGGAGCCTGTCGACACTCGAGTAGCCCTTAGGGCCAGAAGCAGCAGCAGCAGCCGCAGCGAAAAAACACTTGCAGCTGTTGTTGTTGGTTATAATATGTATGGAGGGGATTTGTATGAAGCGAGGGGTGAGTGGGGCAGTGCAGGGGAATGCATGCGGTTGCATTATGGTTGTGTACCAGCAGCTGGTCCAGCAAGCAACTTAAGTGAGTGAGTAAGAAAGTTTTTCTGGGTCACCAACGCATTGAAAACAAACAAACAACCAACAAACAACATTCATGATAATCATGATGAAAGATGACGACGACCATGATGATGATGATGATGATTGGGTTGTGGATGGCGACTTTTCTTTCTATGCTCGCCGGTGGAATGCGGCGGAAAGGGGGCAAAAACAAAGATGTGAAAAACAACACAACGACAGCCGCAAAATGATTCTCCAGTCATAGCCATGGGGATAAGCATCTCTCTTGTTTGGCATCAAATGCAGGCAGTCAGGCCTTCCTTTGCCTGCATATCTGCAGTTTGCCATCGCCTTCTTGGTATTCGTGGCGTATGCGCAATATGGCCAACTTAGCCTAGAAACCAGAGACTGACAACTGAATAGACTAAACAACAACAAAAGCCGAACTCACTCATACCCTAAGAGAGTAGAAAAACTTGAAATTTGACAGAAGTAAACAACAATAAGGAAATTATAATTATTATAAACTTTTTATGCCCCAAACGCGCGCGAAACATTTAAATGAGCGTTTCCAAGCACTTGGTTAAGCCAATTTTCCCCTAATGTCTTAGCCAATTAGGCTATTAACCCTTTGCCGTAAAAGAGTACCTGGCCAATAGAAACCCAAGCAGAAAAAAATGGCATCGAGGCAACTCGGAGTGTACAATGCCTTGCAGCTCTCGAGCTGAGAGGCTTGAGATGATTATGATATACATAAATCTCTAGCATAGACACACATACACACACACGAACCACGGGTTCAAAGACCGAAAGTTGGCTAATAGTTTCTATGTACGTTTGGAATGCTCCTCTCCTCGTCTCCACCTCTCCCTACTCCCCATCCTCAATCGCGTCTTTTCTCATAGCCACTCAAGTCTCGTGCGACTCGTTCAGAGTTTGTATGTGTGTGTGTGTGTGTGTGTGACCCAAATAGCGTTTAGCCAATTACAGTTTTTCTTCTTTTTCTATTTTGACAAATTAATATTGAGCAAATAATCGAACGCATTTGCCAATTATGTTAATTGATAGTAAAAGTCGCAATCAGACTCGAAATTTTTGTCTAGCTAATTAAGCGATTGAGCTCGAGACTTTGAGATCTTGAAATGCAAAATGTTACAGCAATTAGTTTTGTCAAATCAAACAGACGACAAGGCCTAAAGCCATTAAAGCCAATTTTTTTTAGCGCCATTTTTGTTGCTGTGCACTCAGAGTCTCTCATGTGTGTGTGCGGAAAACCCAAGGGGTTTTGTACCTCTATTGGCTCAGCTGTTGCAAACAGAGAAAAAACACAACATTTATAGCCAAATTTAGGCCAGCCTGAGTGCTAAATTTGCCAATGTTTAAACTAAACTTAGAGGACTGATAACAAATATGCAAATAACAATTATGAATAGAAAACGAGCTTAGATAGAGGGAGAGAGAGAGAATTTGTAGGGTAAATATGGAAAATAGCAAATACAAATGAGATGAGAGGAGAACTCAAAATGATGTAATTATATGGCATTTAAATAGTTTACTTTCAGAATAAAAGTAGTTTATGTGTTTTAATTATCTGTTTTTATTAAGGCATCTGTATTACGCAACGTTCTAAGTGTAATTATTTAATTATTATGAGAAGGCTTAGTAATCCATTTCTTCTGTGTAAGTCAGGAAGAGGAACTATAGAATCATGATGAGGTATTTTCTTAAATTTAGTTGAATTGATTTAGATAGACACTTGTATTTATTGATTACAAATAAAACATAAAATAAACACAAATAGATGATAATGTAACATATTATGGATATAAAATATCAATTTGCAAGAACCAACCATACTCGTCTTCTCTGGGAGTAAGGAGAAACTTTGAAATTTTGAGTTGGAAAAACAATTATTTAATTTTTAATCAAATTGCTTTTCCCAAAAGCCAAAGATAAAGTTTGTGTCTTTTGAAAACGCCCACAGAATGATTTAAAAAATCTTCCATGTAATACTTTTCGAATGTTCGCCACAATGTAGGACATTTTCCCCCCATTCTGCTTGAATCTAAAAAAAAAGTTGTTTTTCTTTCGTACAACTTCTAAGTTCATGTCAGAATGTCAGTGAGATATAAATTGTTTCATGTCAACTTGGGACCACGAGGCAAAACCAATTCCCATACCACACACCGCAGTCTGTTCTTATTTATTTCTATTTCGATTTATACAACACGTTTTATACATATATTTATACACATATTTGTATGTGTATATATTTTTTGTTTAATACCATTTCAATTTGGGTCAATAACATTTGGCAAACTTCAATGCAGCGTCGACGACTTTGCCAACACGAAAAACAAAACCAAAAAGCAACCTACAAAACGTCAGCCAAGGCGCCAAGTACGCGCAATTTATTGTTAACAATAGACAAAAAATAAAAGAGAAAAACGCAAACTAAGTAATTGCAATAAAAATAGCAACTAATTTTCATTAATTAAACATAAACAATGAGACGAACGACCAAGTTGAATTAGCTATACACTTGCCAATCCGCCAAAAGGAAAGAAATATAAACTAACTTTCTATTAATATTTCCCGAGTGATGACACAAAATCCATCTAGACCTTCTTTGGAAGAGCATTCGACAAAAAATCTGCAAATAATTTGTACAAATTTTCTGCATAGCTGGAATAAACGTGTGTGGTTAGCAAACCGCCAATTGGAATTAAATGAAAAACATTTGTTATTATTCTTTTGGGGTTTTCGCTTTTTTTTAAATATTTATCTAATGTTTGGTTTTAATTAAGTGAAACGTATTTCTCTTTTTTCTCCCCCTTTTTCTGAGGGCCACAATCATAAAGGTATTAACAGAATATTAAACAGAGACATTTATTTAATTTATGAGTGAAGAGTGAAACAAACTTTTACTTTTCAAATGAGACAAAAGATGCAAAGATACAAAGCAGAAAGAAACCAGTCCGAGTGACAGATTCTTTTTTGCGTCCAAGTGAAACTTTCGGTAACTGTAAATGTGTTGAATATGTCTTTGTAAACATTTCATAATTATTTAAACGCACCGAATGGTGGGGGAGGGGGAGGCGTGGGCGTGGCACGTCTAGAGACTAAATTCATATAGGTGGAAATTCTGTAGAATTTCGTCATAGTCGTCTCTTCCTCTCTGTCGCACCACTTTATTTGTCAACACTTGACGGCCGACTGTCGCAATTTTGGTAGACCTCAATTTGTCAACCTTAAGGTAGGGCCGACCGAGCGAGGGAAGAAGAGTGAAAATGAAAATTGTATAAATAAATTACAATAACTCACCGAAAGCAGCTGCTAAAAATACTCTCTTGACTGTCTTATCTATCGCCAAGAATCGGCAAATAAGAACTTTGGTTTGTATCTTTATCTTTGCAGCTGCAGCAGAGAGACCTTAAGATACTCCTCTTATCTGTCTCTTTCTCAATTGGATCTCGCGACGAGATAAGGACTTGCCTCACTGGCCAACATGTTAAGGTAGTTAATGACTTCTGGAGTTGCTTGTTTAATTAATATTTCATGTCTATGTTTTTTAACCAATAGCTTTAATGGTTAGTCATAGTCATAAAGAATTGTTGTCATTGTTTTTCTCTTTATACGCAATTTCACTAGAGATAGATAGGCGACTCGTCAATGTCGTCAGCAACATATGACAACAATATGCCATATACATACATACATATATGTATAAGTAGTAACTTTTTAGTATTACACAATGTCTGAGGTTGTCATTGTTGTTGCTGTTCGTTGCTGGTGGTTTTTAATGCCGCATTGTCATTACATTTGCCCCCACCTACGAACAAAGATTTGTGTCTGTGTGTGCGAAAAAAGGGGCAAAGTGGGGAGGGAACTGAAACGAACTTCAAAAATAAATATAAATATATATACACATCATATCATATCAGAGTACAATTTGTATTGTCACGATGTATGGCATCATTCCTTGATTGATTACCTATATATATACTTATTTTCCAAGTAGATATCAGACAAATATTAGCAAATTGCTAATAGCAATCGATATATAAAGAGTATGAAATTGATCCTCTTTTTGTGCTGTTTTCTAAGTAGATCTCTGTAAATATATTTATTATCATTTACTCTCTTTCCTTTCATTATCAATTACAATTTCATTTCACTTGTTTTTCAAACTACGATTTCCATGGCTTGATAACATTTTCTAAGAACGTCAATAGATATACGAACTCTTGTTTGTTCTCCTCATTCTATGTTTCATTCATCTATCTACAAGATACATATGTACATCTGGCTATCGCAGATATAGATCTTTTTTCTACCTGCTACTTATCTCACATTATATGAGGACAGGGTACAGGGACAAGAGAGTCGTTTAGTTTCCATTTCCACATGCGTCTTGGGTAATCAACATCAGCATAAACATGAGGCATTGTCAAAGAGTAACATAAATAATTTTAAATATACTGCTAAATGCAAAATGGATATCCGGTGAAGCCTTGTCAAGAAGGAAGCGGCGACTAAGACCCGAGGCTGAGAGTGAGAATGACTGACTGACTGAGTGTCTGTCTGTATTTCTGCATGAATCACTAAACTAAAGGCCAGACAGAAAAGGAGTCAGTTTCATTAAGGCCTCACTCGTTAATTTAATCGTGCTGCCATTATGCAAGACACGCGCCTCCAGCATAAATGCAATATATCGTACTATATATGCATGCATGTCGAAGGGGTTTTGGGGTTGAGGTGGAGCAATACCTGGATCTGGACCCCAGCCCACACCTAACTAGATGGTTAGTTACATTGTCCATTAAAGGGCAACAAGCAACGACAACGACGACGACGCGACAAAAAAGCGAAAGCGTTTTCTGAGACCTTGACGCGGGTTTTTCAACTCATTCTCTATGCCTATCCACTTCTCTGCCATATCTTTCTTTGCCCCTTTTGAATAAGTGCGCTGTGCGGTTGAAGTAGCCCACACAGCAGGAAATCTGTATCTTTATCTTGTTCAAGTGGTAGGTAGGTAGCTAGCTAGCTAGCTGGGTTGCTTTTCCTTATTTCAGAATTTAGTTAGACTGTAGAGAGAACCTTGACATGAAAGAGCCAGAGAACAGCTGATAGCATTGAATCAAGAGGCGCACATAAAAGTATCTGACAGATACACAGATGCTTACGAAACCAACGAAAAATAAAGAAAACAACAAAATGTTGCTGCTAAATACTTAAACAGCGAAAGTTTTCGCTGCCAGACTGAGTGGGGCCCTCCCACTTATTTTTTGATACCAACTGGGGACAAGTGGTGGGGGAAAGGGAGAGGAGGCCATTTGAGGGGGAAGAAGACTTCAAATAGAAATAGAAATAAAAATGAGAAATGATATGAGTATAGAAAATCCAAAGCAAACATTGAAAAGGAGGGTAAAATGAAATAAAATAAATTAAATATGGTAGATAAGAATCATTCGTTTTATAAAGTAGGAGAAGGAGGAGGAGGTGGATGAGGTGGATGGCTGTGTGGTTTGGCGGAGGTAAATTGAATTACAAACAAACAAACAGACAACAGAAAACATGGCCAAGGTGCAGATAAGCTGCAGCACACACAAAAAAATGATTTCTTTTGAGATCGAGGGCAAACCCTAGGTGCCACCTAACTGGAGCGTGCGATTTGCTGGAGGTTCACAATCTTGGCGAAAGTTGGCAGATAGACGATGCAGAGAGTACGGCAAGAGGTCGTTCGAAGGGGGTGGGGGAGAGGAAGTAAAAGTGCGTAGGTAAAAGCCTCAATCTCAAAGAGCAGAAGAATGCGGCTAATGCTAATCGCCATAATGATGATGAATGTAATCATAATCACGAAATGATTGCTGACAAAACTCCCTAGACAGAGTCATAGAGAGAATGGGAGAAAGACAGAGCAAAGGGGCCGCGGGGGGACAATCGGGTACACTGCTTTCGCTTCAAAAAGCGGAGGCTGTGAACGTTGAGTGATTTATTTGAAATGTGTCAAATGGCTAAATCATTTTTGCTTCAGAGGTTTTTCAATCGCTTCAACAACAAATTGCTTGAATATATGAATTCTTTTGTCTCCTCTCTGTAGGTAGGTAGAAAGTCTGCTGGCTGCATACGACTTGTAGAGACTGTGGGGCTGTTTGTTGACTCCTCTTGCGACACCAAAGAACTACTTACAATGCTTCTACATCTATTTGTGTTCTAGTGGTGTGTGTTATCAGTCAAGCGTCGCGTCTCATATTTAAATTAAGCAACTTTACATTTCTTATGTAAATTTACTATTAAAATTTGTTTTTTTGGTAGTATTCCGAATGAAAAGCAAATGTGTGATAAGCCTCTGAAAACGGATTCTTTGATGGCATTGTTGAAACGGGCAGAACAAAACTCATTATGGAAGCTAACAAAGATTTACAGATCATTAACATTGAGGCATTAAATTTTTGAGAGAAGAATGATGCTGCCAGTGGCTTTCAAACTGTGTGTTCAATATTCTCAAAATAGAATCCACTTGAACTATTGAAAAGGGCTTACCAACGAATAGTCCGATTCAACTTTGTCTTAAAATGGATTCTGTCTAATAGATTTTTAATTCTAGTATATCGTTTAGTTGTATAAGGTAATCAAATGCTAATTTTGGCTTCTCATTTTCATTTTTATGTTCGTCATTTGGTTAAAAATAAGCGAGAAAACCGGAATCGCAAACATTATTCGATTAGCGCCATAAGATCATTCAATTAGTCAGATATCAGGATGTTGAAGCCTTGAATTCCAGCCGAAAGTATGACATATATTCTGCTCAATTCGATCGATTATGGACATATCTATGCGATAATTCCTAAGTTACACCCACAAACAATTGACAAATGGCCAAATTGCATTTAATTAATGGAAATCGATAGAATCTGTATCTGTATCTTGCACCCACACATCAGATCGATCGATGGAACGAACTTACCTCTCGATGGCTATTGTTATTGTTGTTGATATTGTTGTTGTGATGGTGATGCGATTGCTGGTGACTGTTGTTGCCGTTGCTATTGCTGTTGTTGTTAATGACTGAAGCTGAGCCAGAGCCTGTGCCCGATATACGGGGCGAATCTCGCCATCTCAGTACCCCCATGACAGCCTGACGTACCCAACGTCTTTCGGCGCCTTCGCTATAAAATGCCACCTTAACTACTTGGTACCTTCGGCTCCGGCTTCGATTTGGTATGGAATGGTAGATTGGCTTTTGCTTCTTCCTGCCCCGTCGATGGGTTTTCACTCCATTGAGATTGACGGCGGAGGAGCAATATATGTGTTTATCCAAAAAGTTGTTATAATTTTAGCAGCCACTCACAAAAAATGATTATTTCCTTTTACGTACGTTTCGCGGTTATAAAAATACATATACACGTATATATATATATATATATATATATATTTTGTTTGTTGTATATATCTTTCTCAACTTGTTTGACGGGTTTTTGTTTTTGTTTTTGTGGTGGGTTCGTGTGACTGTCAAACTGTAACTGCGACTTTCCAAGCTACGCTTCTTTGAGAGAGCTTCAGGCTTGTGGCACTTCAGCTTCACTTTGTATGCAAATGAAATGCGGTTTTTTTCTTACTTTTTTTTTTGGATTTTGCTTGTTTTGTTAGTGAAATTTCTAAGCAAATATTTTGTGAACTCTTTGCTTTTTTGCACACTCTCGCGCTTTCTGCTGCGGATGATGGAGGAAAGATTGTGCGTTTATTTTAAGGTGCACCTCAAAAACTATATTAAAGATATTACACACAAAAACAACACACACCACAGACAGGGGCACACACACGCAGTTTGGGATCCTGCAGATGCTCAGTTTGGTTTATTGCACTGCGTTTATTTTTGTTTGCATGGAAATCTCTGTCTGTCTTTTATTCTCTTCTCCTCTTTAAAAATAACTCAAAATGCGTTTCGGTAATTTTTCGAATTTGAATTTGTAACGAACACTCCGAACCAGAGGCACGACGACGACCGATGAATCGGTTCACTCGGTTCAAATGGTGCTAAGGGAAAACCACGTCCGCTTGCATCAACGACAAAACAGCGACTAGCAACTGAGGTAGAGCATTTTGTATCGCTACTTACAAGCGGAGAACAACCACACAGAGAGAGAGAGTGAGAATGAGAGGGAGAAAGAGCCAGTGAGAAGAAGAGAGAGAAACTCGCCGAGAGAAGAGAGCATGCGCCTCGCACAGCGACTTGGAGATAAGGAGAGACCAGAGGAGAGAGAAGCTCAGAGTGATTCAAAGCAGGGCGCCAAAAGTAAAGTTTTCAAACAGACAACACAAATTTAGAAACTTAATAATTTATAATTTATATCACCTCAAAACTGGTATTTAATTGAATTTCTCGACTTTACTTAAATTGGTGAAATCACAAGCAAAACACTCAAAAAATAAATATCTCTGTTTGTCTGATTGGCGTCCAAATAAACTTTATTGAAAAGGTTTTCAATTTTGGGTCGTATTAAGTCATTTATACTAAGTTAAAATAAGCAAGGAACAATAAGTCATTTATACTAAGTTAAAATAACCAAGAAACATGAATGCGGCTTTTTTAAATGGACTTAAAACTGGACTTTTCCTACTTTCCAAATCATTTGTAAAATGAATAGACTTATGCCCGAATCAAAGGTCCTTTCACCTCTTAAGTTTCGTCAACTAGAACACTCTGAGGAGAATATAAGAACAAATCTAGGAACATCATGTTAAACAACATATTTGATGGAGAATTTAAGATGGATAATAACTGATATAATCCAAAAATCCATTGAAACTCTTATGGGAAACATAAAGCAGCATTGAAATATTTTGGCTTTAGTATTGTTTCGCATCATGTAGTTGGAATTCCCAATTAGTTTCAGCTTTAAAGATTTGTTACCTTGGATTGTTTAGTTCTCAAAATACATAATTATGTACTTAGATTGTCTATTTAGACGACCTACTTACATTTTGTCATTTAAAATCTTATATATGTATTAACTCTTTGGACCTCAAACCGGTCAATCTATTGTTGACTATTTTGTCGATCATTTTGATTAGTTTTGGTTCCTTATTGAGGCCTTGCTAAAACAAATTTCACCCTATGGGTGTATGGTATAAATACCATTTTCAGGCATTTTGTTATATTTATTTATATATGTATATACCTACATATATCCTATTATTTTATCTGTAGAAAGAGCTTTTAAAGAGAATTCATATTTGTTTTAAATTCTATTTCAAAACAGTTTAGCTGAAGAATTTATTTCCATGACCTTAACCCGCACCATTGTTATGTTGTATTATCGAATTATGGCATATTTTGTGGCAGTGTAGGCGATAAGCTCGGTTTAATTTGTCAGCGAACTTATGCCAAAAATACCCAAAGTATTTCTGTGATAAAGCCACGCGAAACGTGGCACGCCAAGAGAGGGGTTGACCCCTACATAAATACATTGTAAACCATAACCATCCACTTGTGATTGATAAAACTTATTCATCGTTTATTGCTTTACACATTCTCAGTGAAATGAAGCGGCCTGAAGATGAGGAATCGCAGAAGAATTATTCATAATTCCATGGATTTTGCTTTGACCCGCATGAAAATTTCGCTCAAGAGCTTTGAAATAGTTTATGAGAACGGAAGAAAAAAACGTTGAGTTTTTTTACTGTTTATGTTTCCTTTGGTTTTCTGTACTTTATTTTTTGTTTCGGGTTTGGTTTTGGTTTTTTGTGTTGTGTCCAGTTGCTGTCATATGGCAATCAAGAACAAAGTTAGCCAAGCAGCAACACGGCAAACAAACAATCAGATGTCAGACCTAGACCAGGACAATATATGTGAATGTTGCTCTGCCAAGGCCCTCTACCTGCCAGGTTAATGTCAGACTCACCAACATCAAGTGGTGTGTGGAGGCAGGGGAGAGGGGCTAGTTTAAAGTTGCATTGTTTTAAGAGATAGACTCCAGTAGAAGCAGGGAGTTTAGGAAAAAAAGGCACAAGTGGATGAAGTTCACTAACGGAAAGATTTCCACCAGCCAAAGCCAAAGTTGAAGTTGCAGTTTGTGGAAGAAGAGACACCAGCCAAAGCCAAAGTTGAAGTTGCAGTTTGTGGAAGAAGAGACAAGACGTGGGGAGGGGGGTTGAGGTGCGAGGGCGATGGCGGGGAAGAAGATGCAACAAGCGGAAAATAATTATAAATTTTAAGTGCCAAAGCGGTGTGAAAGAGATAGAACCAAATAAATGGAATATGTTTTTGGGTTTTCTTTTCCATCTTGTATCGTTTGTGAAGTTGTTGTTACTTTTGGGATAATCACAGGCCGGGTTACGGTGTGTGTGTGTGTGTGTGTGTGTGTGTGTGTGTGTAGGTAGGCAGAGAGGAGTGATAAACATCGCACATTTGTGGTTTAGAATTCATTTATGTATGTAGGCATATCCATGTACATACATATATATGGACAACTGTGTTTCCCATCTTCTGAATGCAGCTCATTTTCATGCAACTGAAAACTGTGGGAGTAGAAGACAGACAACGTCGCCGACGTCGATGTCGTTGCGGCTGACAAGGCGCACCAGGAGCGGATTATGTCTAAACAAGATCAACAAGTAAACATTTAATCGGTTTTAAATTTATTTTCTCAGTTCGATTTTGAGATTTTTTCACTATTTCTAAAGATAATTATCTTAATTATCCTGCCTTTGGGCAACTTTCAAATTGGTAATACAAACAATCCAGGATCAGAAATTGTGTGGATAATAATTTGGATTCAAAGTCAGTAAGGATAAGTTTCAGTTATTGTTATTCAGGACACTTTTAAACAAACTTGGCTATCTAAATAGCTTTACGAGACATATCCTTAGACATAAATTGGCAACCGTCGATGATCTAGTCCGGTCCTGAGTACGGCAATTAACAACTTCAACGTTCGTTGCATTCGCAGTCAGGGTTTTTTGCCTTTGCAGACAAATTGCAGTCGTCCCATTGAAATATCTACTCAGCAAACAGAAACAGAAACCAGAAGAGGCTTCTAATGTGTGTGTGGTGTGTGTGAGTGAGTGAGTGTGTGGTGTGTGTGCGATTGTGGAGGAAGCAAGAGCGCGTGAAAAATATGCAAAGAAAATAAAAACCAACGAAAAGCAACCAAAATGAAAATGGCCAAGGTATATTTTTATTATTACACTAAAGAGGGGTTTCTGATGGAGATGTGGCTAAATGTATGCGGGAGAGGGCGGAGGGGTATCTTAGTTGGAAGTAAAAGAGGGTACGGGTTCTCCTACCGTATGTATGGTGTGTGTCTGTTAGACAATGCCCTCGGCCCGTTTCCGGCTACATGGGAAAGCAAAAGGTTCAGAGCGATAGCAGTTATAGAGTAGGGAATAAAAAAGGTAGATTTGTTTTATTTTTTTAGGCAGCTTAATTAGGCCCAGAGCAAAGGGCCAAATGAGAGACAGAGAGAAATAGGTAAATAGTGAGGGAGAAAGGGAAGGCGGCGCGTTGCCGCATGAATACCCAGGCAAACACTTTATTAGCCCCAAAGTATGCAATGGAAATGTGTGCGAGAAACTATGCGGCAAAGATACTCCCAGCTAGAGATGACAGCGTGATGTGTACTCTAAAAACTGTCATATTCCTCCTTCCTTGACACTTTTTCTTGGCATTTCACCTACTACTCTCACGCTGTCATCTCCAGTTGCCAGCGACCACAACAGGACGCACACACACACACACAAATGTAAATATGCAGGAAACTCTTGGGAACCCTGCCAAGGATGGTGTGAGAAACATTAAAGCAGAGAATGAGATGAGTAACTAACTCCGAGGCACGTGGCCGGCTTGGTTTGACAAGCACTGTGCTTATTCATTCAGGAACTGCCTTCAGACTAAATTCAATTTTAAAACTTGAGCAAACATAATTTTCATTTCTAAGAAGTAAATAGCAAAAAAAGTCAACCTAGTTTGGAGCCTTCTTCAGCAGACTCCTACCAGACTGCCGCCTGCCATTCCTCGTCCAGCCCGCATACGAAACTTTTTTAAAAGGCACTCGAAAGTGGCTACAGCATCTTGAGCATACGAAGAAATTGTGGCAACGGGTCGGAGACGGGGACACTCCTTGTGAATGGAGGGCTGAGGTGATGGTGAAGTGCTGCCCGCACTATATTGCAAGGAGAAGCTTGTACATGGAGTCCTTTTGCCATAGCCATGGAGCCGTTGCATTTTTGATGGAAAAGTTTGCGTCCAAAATTTGTTGGGAAAACTAAATTAAAATGTATGTGAAAAGCCATAGAATGCCAACTAAAAGTTTCTCTATTGAAGCAGGAAACGATATAATTCTTGCAAAAATGGATTAGGTTCTAAGAAATTTCTTATTAAAGAAAAGAACAAAAAGTTGTCTTTGTCCACATTGGGCTAGTAGGTAAGGGAATTATAAAAGAATTAGCCAAGTCAGAAAAATCTAATTGTTCATTAAGCCAGAAAAGTGCACTGCTTGCTGTAAACTGCTTATGCGGCCAATGCGGCAATAGTCCTAAGGGTGCGAGTAATAGTCCTAAGGGTGCGAGTAATTTGCTTTATTTGGAGTAAAAATTTTGTAGCATAAGTTTAGGCTTATTTTGACTCTCCAAAGTCCTAAGGCTGCGAGTAATAGTTCTAAGGAACGAGTAATAGTCCTAAGAGTCCAAGATGGTATGAAACCTAACTAAAAGGTTTGAAACACAACTTCGCTCTGCCTTTAGGTTCGACGTTGGCACCATTTGATCGACTGCTCGGTTGTCGTCGGTTCGACGTTGGCATGTTTGGTTCGATGCCCGTTAATTTAAAAACACTTTGGCGCCAATTGCTTCATTTTTCGTCCACATCGTGCAAAATAGTTATTAATTATGACCACATCAATACTCATATATAATAAAAACAAGATACTGCTTTGCCACCACACATTGCGGATGCTCATTCTATAGATTGACTACTTTTTGCAGACCATAAATAATTTATAAATCCAATTAAGTAGACAAAGGCCACACCTTACATCTGGCAAAACTCAAAAAACAAGACAAAACTCTATCAAACTCAAAATCAAACTCGAATAATTTCACTCTAAATTCAATAAGCAGCTGAAGTCCGTCATAAAAATTGTAAAACTAACCACCGAAGAGTGGAGTGGAGAAGAGTGTCGTGGCGTGGCGTGAAATGTTATGATTCGTAATCCCACAATAGCCACCCGCACCCGGCAGTTTGACTGCCATTTGACTATTAAACTGAACCGCAGGGACAACAATGCACAGATTATGTCAAATTATACAGATGTTTCAAAGGCGGGGCTACACACCACACAGACTAGTGAGAGGAGCTGACAGACATTTCATCTATGTGGAATCGAACTATTGATATCTTTGATATGGAACATTGTTCTTTGGCTGCCTGGTTCCGCCTCGTTTTCTATCTGTGTGTGTTTCGTTTTGCAATTTTTATGACATCATAAAAATGTTTACTACTTACAAATGCAACGAACTGCCAGAGACATTTTATGGGTCAAGCCCTGCAGCAGCAGTTCGTTGCCGTAGGTCAGTGAAGAGGATTACGAGTTTTACGATGACATTGACATCACGAAAAGAAAGAGAGCCCAGAGTAGTAGAGAAATCCTTTACATACCTGTGAGAAATACGCTGGCAAAACACATCGCTGATCATCCAGACGCGAGCACTGAACTCGTTCCAGTAGCTCAAAGAGATCCTGTGTGGCTCCTCGTAGACGTTCCGGACTGTGGGTGACACTGCCCCCATTGCTGCCTCCTCCGGGCTGTTGCTTCTGTGTATTCGCCATGAAGGCATGCTGACGTCTGCAACAGAACAAAGCAAAAAAACAAATACAGGAAACTGGTTAATAATAGAGCACGCAAAAAACTAATCACACACATATGCTTCATGTGAGGGAAGATTGGAGGAGAGCTCGAGCGTCGAGCGTCGGGCCTCAAGCCTCGAGGAATGGTCATGCAATCTCTTCATGCTTCAGCGCCAAGTCAAAGACATACACGTTCAATTGACTGCGCAAACTCAAGTGGCCCAGTTGAAGGGGAAACCCTTGCCCTTGCCATCGACATTTTTGCGACTTATGAGAACATGAACACAAGAAGTGCTTAAACTTTCGAAACCAAAAGAAAATGTTTAAGCCAACCATGAAAGAACTCTTAAGCTCTCTATAGAAAACCTTTAAAATGGAAAACCCTAAGCTGACTCTTGAGGCCATCAAAGAAGAAATAGAGTAGAGTACACGTTCCTACAGGGGAGACTGTACAATGGATGAACAATCATTTCATCCAATCAATCCTCTATGCATAAAAGTGATTAACCTGGATAAGAGAACGCAAATCGGTTAATAAAATGTATGAAACGGCATTCAAAGAAATGATATCAAAACTTTATTTAAAGAATTTTTAAAGCCCAGAAGTTGAGTTTCTAACATAAAACTAAATTCAAGATAAAAATCTTATCCAACTGGCTAGCTCTCGCACTCTCTCTCTGTCTCACTCTCTCTGTCTCACTCTCTCTCTTTCGCTCTTTCTGGCTGTCTCCTGATTTTGAATCAACTTTATGATATGCCGGTTGAACTTTTTTCCTCTTCCCCTTGGTCATCAAAGTCAAGAACTTGCAGAAGTGCAGTCTACTTCCTCTTCCTCCTGGCCCCTTTTCCCACTCCCCTATGGGGCGTTTTTTGTTGTACAATTTCAAGTTGCGCTCACGCACGAAAGAACACACAGAATTATGAGTGGGCACTTGGAAGTATTTCAGTTATTTTTTTCTACTTTTATATTATGATTTCTTTTTTCCATACTTATTGTCACTTGTGTGTGAGTTTAGTGTTCTTGTTTTTTGGTTTTGGTTTTGTTGAAACACAAATGAGGGGAAGTCTCGAAAAAAAGGACATTAGCTGAGAAGAAGGAAGTTCTTGTTGTTCTTGGCTCTTGTTTTTCGTTCATGTTGGGCAATATTGTGTATGCAGCTGCTTTTGCTCATGCTCCACATGGAATGCTGTCTGAATGGAGCGCCGAGGGGAAGCCTCCTGGTGAACATAAATTAACACCTACCCATTCGCGGGAGGACAGTTATGGGGAAAAGGATATCAAAAACAAGACTTGTCAGTCATCATCAGGCCGATGAGTATGATAGTAGCGCTACTCAACAGAAACTACAAAACTCCAGTGTGTTGATAGTTTGAAGTGAGTTCGGTAAAGTGGTAATAGGAGATGCCTCTGCCCCCTGCCCCCTTGCTAGGTGAGGCGGAGTCTGTTGAAAGAGTGGCAAACAGATGTACATTCAAAGAGAATCTAGGCTAAATAGAAAGAATAACAAAAACAACGTCGACAGCTAGGAAAGTCCAAAGCAATGACATCACTCTGATAAAAGAACAGACAGAGCATAAAGAACAAAATGGGAACATTTAAAATATAAAGAGTTGTGGCTTGTTAAAAACTTTAACAGAATTCACTGTATTAATAAGAAACTTTTTAACAGAATGCAAAACCATCTTAAAGAAGTTGTAACCAAGTTTAAATTATGACTATATAAACTGACGATTGCCCAATCATAATTACATTGGGGCTTATTGAATGACCCTTTCATTGATTCAATTTGTTCTACTCTCACCTTGAAGTCGCCTTTATTGAAATTCTTATAAACTTTTTCTTTTAAATCTTTTTGCAATGCATTTTCCAATAAATGCATTTCCCGTTTCCACCTCAATTGCCCCCATTCTCTACATTGGTGATTGAATGTTTTCCTGTACCTAGAGAAATGCCATCAAAATAAAAATCAAATTTTGTGTCGTTGATTCTCAGATTTCCATGCTTGATAATAAATCAAATTTGATTTGGAGAAAACAATTTCAACAACAAGAGCTAGTTTAACCATTCGTGCAACATTCAACTATATATTTTGTTGCTATTTGATCGAATTACTAGCTATAGTAACATTTTATTGCATTTTTATGACAATTTTTCACATGATTTGTCAGAGGAGAAGCGCGAGAGAGGGAGAAATTTGTGAGTTTTCTGTCATAAAATGCCAAACATAAAAATCAATTTAAGGGAAAGAAGTCCTCTCTCGCACAGGATATTGCATTGAGTCATGTTTGCAAGGTATGATTCCAGGGTCAAAGTTAAACTGCAAAGAGTATCAGGGAGGGGTGGTGGGAAAGTCTTTTCAGACTTTTCGTTTATTCGCCCACAAAAATAACAGACATTTCCTGTTGCGGTTGCGCCTGCGCTCAGAATACAAAAGTAAAATGTTAAACTTCAACCTCATTAGAAGTCACCCGCTACACGGCTGCCACGGTCGGGACACGCCCCCTCAAACGCCCACATAATTAAAAGCTATTACAAGCATACAAAAGGCATTTAATATATGCACAAAAAACAGAAAAAACAACATAGGGAGTTGGGTTAAGGAGAAGTTTTATTTCTTGCCTTTTGCTTTTTTTTTTTACCGAAATGTTCATTAAATGCAAATTTATGTGTCGTCAGACCACCACCCACACCATCTAGCACCACCCCCCGCCCCTCCGAAACTGCCCCTGGCTTAGCTTTAGACCATTTCTTCTCATTTGGCATGCCCAGCGCATTGCGCGTGTTTAAAGTTTAGCCGCAAAATGTTCCAACGGATGGCGGATGGAGGGATGGATATGTCGGAAAATTGTTTACTAATGAAAGAAAAACAATTACAACAACAATGGCTGGGTGTTGACAGTTGGTGGAAAAGATATATGGTCTTGAGTCTACTTAATCACAGTCGAAAACGAACAAAAAAAACCAAGTAGAAGATATAGAATAAGAAAGAGGTTAGCTTATTGTTAGAAGCAGCTGTCGACGTGGGAAACACTTGTCAGTTGCACACAAAGATAGGAGGGGGAGGGGCAGTGGGGCAGGAAATGATTTTAAGGTTTTGATAAGGAGTCAAGTTCTTGGCGTTTTCCCCAGGCGCTAATTAGAGAGCAGCAGCATTCAACATTCCCATTCCCTCATTGCTGGGAGACCAAAACCGACTGAGACTGAGAAATTACAGGAAATGTCCAACGGGAGGGGGAAAAAAATCAAGTCCCAAAGGACACTCACACGCATACACAGACACACACACACATACGTAGGCAGATAGAGAGTCAAACATTTTACAGTTAATAATGGGTCAGGCTGAAAAGTAGAGCAAACGAGTAGAGCGATCCTATCGCAAGGATAGAAAGGACTCTGCATTCGGACAAAGGACTGCAGAGCGATGCACTTTTCTGATAAGCCCAAACAGGACATATGTAAAGGATACACTCGCACACAGAGAGTGAGACAGACACATGCAGAGTCAAGTCAAACAACATAAAAGTTATGAGAAAAACTCATAGTTTATTCCTGGGGTCGTTGACAACCCTGTAATTAATAGCATAATTGCATGTGAGGACAAGCCGCAGGATATTTAATAGAAAATTTATAGGAAAACTACGTGAAAATGAATGGAAATCTCATTTTCATTTCGACTCTTTCGCTTCTTTTCTTCTCCTTTTCGTTTTTGCATTTATGATAAATGATGTAAGCGACCGCTGAGAACAAGTCCTGTGCCAAAAAAAGGAAAAGGAGAAGATTTTTTCTTGCTCGTTGTTTTTCTTCTTTTGTGAAAGGAAATGGAAAATGTGCATATCCTTGAAGTTTAAGGGTTGGTCATCGGCGACATTAATGCCGCGACTTCCGCGCCTCGCTTGAATTGTCATTAAAATTAGTTCCAACGGCGAGTCGCGCAGAAAGGATCTCAATGCTTAAGTTTTTCTCATTTCCGGCAGGGAAGAACTTGTCTCTGCCCCCTTTTTTCCAGTGTCTTTTGTCTCCGCTCCTTGCAAGAAAAGCCAGTAGGATGAGCCTTGAGAGCGGAAGGGTTGCAAAAACCCGTTTCTCATTTCGTTCAACCTCATAAATGCAACACGTTCCAAGCACTCGAGTCGCGAGGAAAACTGAGATCGAGAGATCCCCGAAAGATGCTAGGTACAGGCGATTTCCTTGGACTCCTTCTGCTACTTTGTCGTCTTCCCTAAATTAGCCACAAATTTGCCGGAAAACTTTCTCGGCTCGTAGGTTTTATTGGAGAATTTACATAATTTAAATTGTTTGCGATGTGTTCTGTTGTTTTTTTGGGTTAAAATTACCGAATTTTGATGGCGAAAAAGGGAAACGTGTTTTTATTATTTTCTTTTATCATGTTTGCAAAAGGTTCTGAAAGCTGACAGCTTTTGGAAATTTATAGCCCAGGCTGATCGATTAAAGGAAAGTTGCCATTAAAGTGAAAGTAAAGCGAGCAAATGGTCATTCTACAGGCTTTCCCCTATGTTGCAGGGGCAGATGTTGTGTCATGGGAAAATCCTCAAAAGAAAGATATTTCAGATGCTGTAGGCTGTAGTTCAAATAGGTCCAAAGCATCTGGCCTACAACCAGAAAGGTCATAAGTGCCACAGACCCGGGACAGAGATCATAGCCGAAAATGAGATATAAGTTATTGTCTCTTTGCGATGATGATCGATTCAATGCGATAATATTTTTAGCCTCTTCATGCTTGCTTAATTATTTTTGAAGACCTTCAACGCTTTCAACGTTTCGAAATATGCAAAAGTATAATGTATTTTATTTAAGTCGAACAAGTCAACAACCCATTTATTTTAGCCGCCAATGGCCAACACTTACATAACAGAGCCAGACCCTCAAATACCATGTCCAGCTCAAGCTCTCTCTCTCTCTCTCTTCCTCCCGCTTAGCCATTTGCTTCAAGTTCGATTTGACACGCAATTCTTGGCTTTCAGTTGGTTTAGTGGCCTCAAGAGCAACCTGTTGGTCAAATGCACCATGAAAATTGTCGGTAATAACCGTTTAAACGTTGATATTTCTCCAAGGGGAGATGACAAATAGCAACAGCAACAGGAGCAGGAGCAGACGAAGGCAGGAGCCACAGAGAGCACTACCTACCTGGGCCACTTTGCATATTAATGAAGCGCGTCAGTTAGTCAGTTAGTCGGGCTATTTATATAGTCTGTGTACTCAGCACTAGCGTCCTCTCCCCATCCCCGTCCGAATCCCCTTCATCGCCCGTCTCCTGGTGTCTCTCCAATTGAATTGATGTGGACAAGGCACGCGCTTCTCTTTGCACGTGCCATCCCCAAAAATGAAGAGCAAATCGTTCCTACACAATATTTTGCTTACATATTTGGCGGGTTTTTGCCACTTTAGTGAACCAGCCCAACTGGCAAGGTGTCTGCTGAGGTGTATTTGGGGTGTTGGTCTTAAGAAATTTCAACTCGAGCGGAATTAATGAATTTCCTTTTTACATTATCCGACTTCCTGCAGGGGAAACAATTTGGAAGCAAATTTCGCCAAGCTTTTAAAAGATATTCATCTTAAATGAGATGGATATAGAATGACAAAAACTTTAACAATAACTATAATGCCTGAAATACGATCTTCCCGATCTTTAATCTATAAGTTTCATTGTAGCAAATAGCACTTTAGTAACTACATTAGTCAATTTTGGCAGCTTCAAGTGACTGATTAAAACGATTTTCTATCCTAAAGGACTATCAGAAAATATATAAACTTACATGACAAGCCGATGAAAATTCGTTTACTTCTCTCTTTTTTTACATAACTACTTATCTACATATGAATTCTTTGAACTTAACTTCAATTAACATCTTGTAAAATGTCTTTATACAAAGACAATGAGTTGTTGTTTTTTTTTAATGTTTGTCGTTGCTGGTGATTTTTGCTTTGCCTTTTGGCAATAATAAGCAAAATTAGTGTGGGTGACTCTCGACTTGACAAGGTCGTTGTCGTCATCAGAGAGGTTTTTAGTTGCAATCATTAGTTGAAATCTTAAAACTGCGTTGCCAAAGGCAACACACACCGCCAACAATAATAACAACAACAACAAACAAACAAATGAACAGACAAACAGACAGAGAGACAGTCAAGCGGCTCTGCGGTCTCGTTAATTTGCAATTATGAAGGCAAAGATGTGGGCACCATGGAAGTAGAGTTCCAAACTGCTCCCAACTAACAATGGCTGACAAAAGTTTGGGCCAAAAAGAAATTCACAGCGCATTTCCGTCAAACGAATTTGACAACCGAATTGACAGATTGAGCGATTGGCGGATTAAATATTGGGAGATGATGATGATGATGCTGCTGAGGCCAGTTGACAATGTGTGAGGCAAGTCAATGTTAGTAGGTTAAATGCCAGACGATTAAGCCACGACAGCTACAATATACACACACATACATTACATTAGTATTTGTTGTAGTTGTAGTAATCATTTTTCCAGGCCTTTCGTTGCCTGCATCTCTTCTGGAGAAATTAATTTGATTGCCTGTTAATGCAACTTCCTCTACAAATGCAAACTTCTAATTACATATGCCGGTTCTTGGCACTCTGCCTCGCTGGTGGCTGCTTGCATGTCTATTGACCATTTTGGCCTCTTCTTAACCGAAACAGCAGACGGTTAGTTGCGGGTTAAGCCCAATAACTGAAAAACAAAACCGCGTTGGTGTTTCGTTTTGCCCAGGCAAATTATGATTGCACGTTTGGTGGACTCTTTGAACTCAGTCAAACGATTATTCCGTGTGTGGGTTTGCTAAAGTGATTTATTGTGCAGAGATTCAGAGACTGATATGATAGAGTCTTAACGCCTAACGGGTATTTCGGTTTCTCAATTTTTTTTCGTGATCTTAACAAATTGATAATGATGGTACGAGAGAGAATTTGCTTTGCCTAACACCCTGTTGACTTTGCTGATTTGCAAAAAATACATACAAAAAATGGCAAAGGGTGCAAAAACATCATCACAAAAAGGGTTAAGCCATATCGCCTTACCTTAGCGGATACTGGGAGGCGGAAGAGGGGGGACTTTACCTTTGGCTAGCACATCTGTTTGTTATTACAAAACAGGGTTTGAGCAAACAGTACCATCATCCTCGTCATTCCCATTCTCAACTTCGTCAACGCAATTTTCATATTCATTAATCATAAAATTTAATTAACAATAAAGTTAAAGGAAAAATGACAAAGTTGACAAAAGGATTTTCATTTCCATTTCTTATATCCGTTTTCTTGTTAGTTTTCCTTCAAGGGTAAGGGAAGGGATATCTCGGATATCAAATTCATTGCCATTGCGAATTTGTGGTTTGTTTGGTTTACAATGCACAAAAAAAAAAAAACAGGGAAAGAAAAGAAAGAACGACAGAAACCAAATAGAAAATGACATGTGACATTTTTGCAATATCAAATAAATAAAAATTAGCATATTTTATGCATGTTGTCCTTTTGTTTTGGGGTCGCACTTTGAGTGCGTATTCTGAATGGTTGAATGGCTGGCTAATTAAAGCCTATTACAAATTCAAATTGCAAATGATATGAAAATTTGCATAATTTTCGCATATGTCATTTGGAGTTGCATCAATATTTGTACATAGATATTTATAGGCTACATAAAGGATGCAGCATGCAGGACACTGGATACATACAGCAAATTCTTCATATAACGTTTGCGGGCCACCAGCGTATAGGATTCCTTGTGTGTATGCGTTAGATATTTCATTTTGTTTTGACCTCCTTCTTCTTGGTTGTCCTTCTTCTCGCAGAGAGTTCTCACAGGCTGCTTTTCTCAATGGTAGCAGGTAGTGGTTCGTGTTTGATTTGCTTTTGCTTGGACAGGTATTTTTCACTTTTGTCTATTGTTTGCTTAGGTCAAGGAACAGATATACATAATTCAATCTTTTATTTTCACTTCTCCTTTTTGGGTTCTTTTCTCTCACACACACAGACACTCGAACACTGTTCGGCAGGTAGAAAGTATTGCACTAAAGTTTAATACTAAATTAGATGAGATCTGAATTGAAATTCCTATTAAGGTATCTCATAGATACATTTTCAACTGCACTGTTCATATAAAATATAGATTTTTCGTTTGCCGGTTTTCCCCTTGGTTGCTCGCAATTTACGTAAATTTTCTGTCGTTTCGTTGTCGTCACTTAAAATATGTTTTCGAAATTCAACCGACACGCCACCCGGAGCTATGTACAACCTAACACCGCAATGAATGTTTTTCAACTGAGTTCAGGTAATGAAGCGAAGTAGTGAAGAGTCGCATACTGTGGAGTTTCAACCCTCAAAGATCTTCGGCAGATCTACGACGAGCGTGAAAATGTTAGCTAACAGTGCTCTGTAATGTAACACAAAGAAGACAGAGTAACAGCAAGAACTTTTCAAACTCCCCTTGGATCTGCGTGGCTGAGAAGGAAGTATCCTTTGAATTTCTCTATTTGTATGATTGATCATGTCCCGTCTATAGAATTTTGAATGCTTATCAGAGAAAGAGAGAGAGAGAGGGACTTTTCAATCATCATCCTAATGTCCTTGTGTAAACATTTTTTCTTCATGTTGCTTATTAAATTTCTGTGGAATTCAACTACCGACATTTGTTAGAGTATTAGAAGTTTGTCATTTCCTCTACACGACTTGAGCTTGAATTTGAGTTTATCAAGCCATTATATGAATTACATGTATATATAGGTACATCGTATGCCGGTTACCGGATATATGCGTGTCACAAAAGGCGTGTTGGTTTTTTGTTTTTCTTTCCATTACGCTTTTTGTTTTTGGGGTTGGCCGGTTTGGTAGTCCGAA
Organism: Drosophila paulistorum; assembly: GCA_018152135.1. Classification (NCBI taxonomy): domain Eukaryota; kingdom Metazoa; phylum Arthropoda; class Insecta; order Diptera; family Drosophilidae; genus Drosophila; species Drosophila paulistorum. The sequence goes on from JAECXG010000823.1 coordinate 487,743, forward strand.
CAATAGGCCTAGAAGTTCAATTCTATGGTTGGAAATGGACATGCAAAATATGTGCGTGTGTGTATATGTGTGTGCGCTTTGCATTGTAAAGAAGTCATTAACACCTGAACTGGCCGATGGGTGCGAAAGAGAGGGAAAGGTACTCAACAAATTTTACTCAACTGAACTGAACTGTCAGATCAGATAACAATACGAAAGCTTTGTATATAGTTTCGTTGAGAATTGATAAAGTGGATGATTTTATAGTCAATTTAAATTTAAAAGATACTTGACCAAATGGAAAGACGGGTTTGAACGAGCCTTTCAATCATTAAAGTTGGTCCGTAATAAAAGAAAACCTAGAAATTGTGGAGAACATTACCAAATGGAAGGGTTTTGAGTTACGTAATTTTGCCTTCTCCATGAGATATTTGGCTTAATGCAGTCGCTTATGTCATACTTTACTTCATCCATCCGTCCATCCATCCATCCATCCACCCATGTAGATACATTTGTATCTTTATGTGCAACAGCTGACCCATAACAAGCCAACTGACAACCATCTCTTCCTATCTGCACAGTAGCTGCTACCATCAACCTTATCATTAAAATTCAATTTCTTCGCTCTTACCCACCTTAGAGAAAACCATCGCATCATTTCCACTTCCTCTGGCACAACTCTTTTTGTTGTTACCTAAAAAAACCCAAAGCCGAATGCAGAGACCCTAAATCCCCATACCCAACCTAACCAAACCCAACCCTGTGGCTATGTGCTCTCATTTGCAATGCTTTATTAACCGTGTTTTTCGTTTAGTTTTCCTTTCTTCAATTTTAGCCATAACTTTCTATCTATTGTCTCAAAGATACTTGATGATGAGTTGTGTTTCTATCTCCCCATCGCATCTCTCCCTTCCTACTGAGATTCTCTCTCTTACTGGTTTCTTGCAGTGGCTTTTTTTAATAGCCGTTCCGCTAGTCAGTCAGTCATTCAGTCTCTCAACACCTCATAATTCTATTGTCTTTCGATCTGTCCCCCTTACTCTCTCTGTCTCTGTGTCTTTTTGTGCATACATAATAACAATAATCAGCTTCTTTTGGCTCCCTCCACTAGCCCCTTGCTAACTTCACTTTCGTCTACAGTTGCTTCTTCTCTAGACTTCTTCTGCGTCGTTTTTTTTTTTTCAATTTATGCAAATTAGCTGCGGCTCTGTTTATATGTGTCTCTTCGCATAGTTTTTTGCCTCTTCATCACAGATACGAGTGGAAGAGTAGTTTTTTTTACTCGCTTTTTCATGATTTTATAATTTGTAGTTCCCTTCGGGTGGGGTGCCCAGGGAAACCAGAAATTTTCTAATTGTCTGCTCAGGTGTTAAAGGCGCCTGGGCACGCGCTGTCACCCCAGGGGTAACAGCCACCCCTCGATCGTCATTTTGAGGGGTGAAAGGATATAGTTTTTTTTGTCCATCATTTCAATTTTCGTTTTTTTTTTTTTTGATTAGAATATTTTTTCTCGCTGATCTTTTTCTCGATTTGTTCGCCCAATTGCTTGAGAGTTTTGTTTCGAGTTTTGGGTAGAAAAAAAAACGAATTATTCCAATAAAAATTAACATAATTTTATGAATTTTTAATGTTGTTGAATTGCCAGAAACAAACCATAGCAAATGCGGCAAAATAAACTATAAATTTGTTTGGCTCTGTGCATAATAATTAGAAAGAATCGAAGGAGGGAAAGAGACTAAAGATTATTCATAAATTTCAAAAAGCGACAATAATTTTTTTTTAAATTTACAAACCACTCCCAAAAGTATGTTAAAGAAGTGGCAGAAGTGATTTATCTATCGGTCCAGTTGTCGTTTCCACCTGTCCTTGACATTGATAGGAGACATTAAACCGCTCACAATTGGTTACCCCATATTAAGCTAATTTATTTCAATGAAAGTTTCCGCAATCACGGAAAATTAAATGCCAGAATTTAACGTGAAATAGGGTGCTAGCTGGGCTAGGGCTGGGCTGGCCTGTCCATCAAGCAGACGCCGACGTTTTCTGTGGCAAAGTACATTAACCCAGGTCTCTAGCCGAGGTCTCCTACAATTGCATGTAGATTGCCGTTGGGGTAGGGGAAATACAGAAGGCCATCTTTCATCTCTCATGAAGCATAGAACCACCCAACCAACCAAACAGCCACACACACTGACATCGACACTGAGATCCTTAAAATATATTTGAAATTGACTCCAAATGTTTATTTACACAACTACTGCAAAGTCAAGAAATCATTTGATAATAAAACCATAAATAAAAATCTGAGTTTGCATCAATTTTGTTGTTGTATTGATTATGATTTATTTCGCTCAGTGTATGCAAATGTATCCTAGACGTACTAGGCTTACCGTCCTCCCCTACCTCCTCTCTTTCGCTATATGCCGCAATTCCAGTTGAAGCATTTGCTGCATTGGCGCATTTCTGCAATGTTTCCGTTTTTGAATTCACTTTTTTGCTCCTACCTTTAGGAGCCACGTCCCCTCCTCGCCTAACCTAGCGTACAAATTAACAAAACCGAGCGAGGAGCTCTCGTTGGCCCTGTCTCGCGAAAGTCTCGGCTGGGAACTCTACCCCTTGAAACCACCCTCTAGGCACACATAATTAAAACGTCATCGTCATCTTCATGCTGTCGGTGTCGGTGTCCGTGTCCGTGTTAGGGTAGTTCGAGCATTCCGAATACACTTTGTTTAAGTATCTGACTATATTTCAGACATTTATAAATAAACATTTATAAATTCAATGAGCTTTACAACTAAAATAGATCACTTTTGTAATAATTCAGATCGGGAAGATCCCATTAGGCTAAAAATATTGAGTTTTCCTATATTTTCATTTCCTCAGAGCATATTAAATATTCAAAAAATTAGTTCGAAGATGGTAAATAGACAATTTTAGGAGAAGAGGATGATGGTCATATTAAATTTGACTAATGACATAATGTTGAATTGTTTAATTGATTTAGCTGATATATTCTATAGGTATTAAAACGCTCATTAATCTGTTCATGAAACTTCAAAAATATAAAAAATTGATAAACGAGATTTAAACTTTACTGTACGAACAAAATATTAACTCAACATTTAATCAATTGCCAATATAACATTTCCTTTATTAATGTAAGGGCCACAATTTAACATTAATCTTTGATTGTATTTCAAATTGAAGACTTTCTTACTTTATATGTAAGTACATATATTTAAATATATGTATATTTCATCCACATCTACATAAATGGAGTTCTCTTGATAAATGAAACTCACGTAAGAGACTTCACTTGAAATTCTCATGCGATAGACAAGCACTGATAATGAAAAAAAATACATTTTTAAAACATATTTATAGCGATTTTCTAAGAATTATATGTTCGACGTTATGAACAAGCTCTACATGTGCTCCCAGAAGTAAAGCATATGCCAATTTTGAGAATAAATAAGACAGTGTTTACGAGTTTCAACCTCACCCATTCTATCTATACTATATAGCGCTTTATTTTATTGCTATGAGTAAACCATTGCCCGTTAAGGAACAATTATTGATACATTTCTCTAGGGCATTCAGTAATCGTCTGAGTGTGTAATATTTTGCGATTGAGTGTTGCTACTTTCGAGCCAACCGAGCACTTGAACAGGTTCTCAGTCAACACCCCCGGCTACCCCATGCAAATGCTTTGCCAGCACTCAGCTTTCCCCAATTCATCCATTTTTCATTTAATGCAGCAAATGAAATTTATAAGCATCTTTAGAATAAACATTTTTTCGTTGTTTTTCGGCTTTTTGTTAATGTGCAGACGATGCAATTTTATTTTTGTAAGCAAAACATGGCTAACAGGCGGCAGTTTTGAGGGCTTTAAAGAAATATTTTGATAAACTAATTTTTAAATTTGTAATCTGCATATCCAGAGGCGAATGTCAATGAGCAGAGTTGAAGAGAACAGGTTTAAGTTTGTCACTCGATGGAATCTGAGAGATAGCACTGAAAAATGAGAAACTAATAAATAGACAGAGACACACATAGAGAAAGAGAGAGAGAGAGAGAGAGAGAGAGACAAGAGGGATGAAAAAAGAGAAGGGTACAAAACGAGGTAGAAAAAAGAAAAGCAGAGAGCAGACGACTCAATATGCGGGCCCCCAGAGCAAATAGCAGACACAAACACATCCACACACAGTGCAATGTCCCGTCACTGCATTGTGTACAAGTATAAAGAGTCCTTACAAGTACACACAGCACACACACACTCGCAAAAACACACAAAGAAGGACCAAAAGGGAATTAAAGGCAAGACGACGTCTGCTAAATACCCTTAATAATTACCGATTTACATATAACAATTAACAAAATAATTAGTCAAAAGTAATTTGCCTACACACACAGTTACATATATGTAAAGGGATAACTGCAGACCTTTGGTCCTTTTTGTTAATTTTGCAATTTCCTTGGCCAAATTATTGTACATATGCATGTGCTATTAGCCCTTTTGGCCAGGGCAAAGTTAGAGTAAAAGACATTCACATGAGACGACATCATTTCATCAACGTTAACGTTGACAAACTCATCGTCATCAGAGCAGTCCTTAACCAGCTCCGACATTGACACATCTCCTTCTATGTCCTGTGAGAATGTGTTTGCATGAGGGTGTGTGTGTGTCTCTGTCTCTGTGTGTATGCAAATTTACTGCCACACGCCTTTAATGTCAGCTTTGAGCTAACAAACTAACTCTATCCGACTAGTGTCCACCTCCATGTCTCCACTCCATCAGTTTCCATTTGGAGTTGAAACTTAATTTTTTCAATTAACTAAGGTCCATGCCATGTCAAATTTAATTGCCAACTGACCTAAGTCCCAACTAACTGATATGCATATACAAAAAGTTCTCTTTCACGGGGCTCCTGCCAAAAAAGTTTCGAGCCAAAGCTATTTATAAACATGAAATGACTCTTCATCATTTCGCCAATGGCAATCAACAAAACGAGACGAAACGAAGAAAAAAGTCAAAAGTGAACAAGTGGAAAAGCTTCTTCAAATATTTTGCGGTTCTGGTTTGCTTTTTGGGCTTGGTTTTGCTTTTTGTTGGCTGTGCACAATTTTCTCGGGAATTCGCACTTTTTGTGCCTCTGCCTTGGCCGTGTCGAGAATTTTCCAACTTGAAGGCGGCAGAAGCAAAAGAAACGCAAAACCAATAATAAAATTATATTAGCAATTTTCTTAAGCCTTGCCAAAGTTTTAAGTAGCAAAAGTTAAAGTTTCAGCAAAGCGGATTAAATTTTATTAAATTCAAAGCCGTTTGTTTTAAATTTTTTCAAATATTTTTATTGCCCTTCTTGTATTTATCGTAATTTTATTCAGATCCCCCCCATTGGTACATTAAAGTCGCAAAAAAGGCATGCAAGACAGGCCCAACGAGTCGTTTCCGATTCCATTAAGTATACACATTATTGATCGACAGGTCGATCTTGCCATGCCTTCCATTGGTTAATGATATATAGAAATTGCATTTATTCAAGTACTTAATATTAGAATTAACAGAAATAGTCTTTGCTTTAAACGCTGCCATCCACAGATTATAGAATTCGTCCTGGGAGAGGGGTAAGTAGATTATTTGCACCAATTTTAATGAGTTTGAATAGCAATTTCTATCTCTAGCTAGACTTGACGGTTTTATTAGTTGACAGACTTAACGAAACGAATTTTATTGATGGTGGAAATTCGAATTTTCCGTTTTGCCTAATGAGCCATATCCTTGGGACATGTGTTAGCCACACTCCTCCTGCTGATGTATGGATGTTGGCAAATGTGTTTTTAATTTGTCAGGTGTAAAAATGTAAAAGGTTTTGTTGCTTCATGGCGACCACACACGCGAACAGCCACGCCCCCAAACACCAGGCCACACCACACGACACACAAATCCACTCCTCTTCTCACCTACGCAAATAAAGAGTCTTCTCACATTGGCGTGCGGAATTTTAATTGACGAAGTCAAAATTGCAATAATTGATCAAAATTTATATGTGAATATATTTTAATTAATTTCAATTTCATGTTGTCCTGGGCAACAAAAGAAGAGCAGCGTGGGTAGGGAGAGACAGAGAGAGAGAGAGACTGACAAAGACAGGCAGAGGCGGCTCCTCCAACCATTGCACCAATTAGTTGGCTTATCGAGGCGCAGTTTTATGAGGCTGGTTTGAGCCAGCTCCTTTTTACATTTTTGTCACCTTTCGCTGATGTTTATGGCCTCGTTCGTTTTCTTCGTTTTGAAAACGACTTCTTGGGTGGGCCAGATACAAAAACAGCTGCAGAATGGGGAATGGCAAAGTTGCTTAGCTGCTTAAGTGCCACCTTGTTTGCCTATTAATGAATATCTTTTTAAAAGTTATTAATAGACTGATAACCTAGCTTAAAGAGGTTCTCTTCTCATTTACAAAGTGCTGTAAATGTCTCACATTTGAAATTCAGACAAAGGCGAATGGAAAATTGTAACGTCATAGATTAAAACCAACACAAATGAGAGCTTGGAGAATGTCTTCCCAAAATGCGTTCCTTGTGCCAAGTTCCATTGAAAATATGATTTATTTTTATGAGTGTGCCCGAGACATACAATATACACATAAGCCTCTTGCCCCACTACTGTATATCCGAAAGATTTACTGGTTTCGCCTTGCCTTTTGCTGCGCCTAAAAATAGACTTCAATTTATGCGTTTATTGAAATTTTGTCGTTGACAGGTGGAGTAGGTTGGGAAATCAAAAAGCTTTTCGAAACACCTGTGGGTCGAGCATAGCAAAAGAAGTATACGCATATTGTTGGCCATTTGCTCCGGGCTAGGACCAAGGTCAGTTCTTGTTATTGTCATTTCTTAGGTGGTTGCTTTAGTTGGTCATTTCTCATTGGTGATTACGATTGCCGGGATGACAGGCAAATTGCGGTTGTGTGTGTGGCCCAGTTTTAATTAAACTTCCATTTATTTTGTCATAATATTTATTGCCCTCTGGGCATACAAAACCTATTACATTTACCTGTATCCTAAGGATAAACTTTTTTCAAACGATACTCATTTGTTAATATCCAAAGACAAAATGCTCGAACACATCAAGGTGAATCCAATTAGGACTGTGGCCATTTATTGTTCGTTTTTGATTGTAGTTTGTTCCTAAAGGTTCCTTTAATTCTTAAACATTGAACTTGTTGCCTTCCGATGAAATCTTCTTGATTTCTTGATGACCCGATCGTGTGAAGGTTCGCTGGCAGCGATAAATGTGGCAAAGCCACAGACTCTGGACTCTTATCAATGTTGTCGTCTTCATGCCACGCATTGGCGACAAGTTTCTCACGTTTTATCGTGGCACTTCTGTTGGGGCGGCAACAAAAGTTTTATTTATGCGAATTGAGGGAACTCGACCAGTCGTGCGAACTAGTTGTCTGATATGTACATACAACTAACTACATATATATTTAATATACATATATATACATGGAGATTCTTGTCGGGGTGGGACGCACATATTGCCATTTAGCACAGTTATCAATAAAAAGTATTTTACAGAATTCGCTGGAAAAGCAGTCAAGCGGGAGCCATCATTGCCCAGGCCTGACTGTGGTGGGGGAGCAACAAACTTTGGTTTGCAGCTTGCAAATGCCACAGTGGTTCGTCCCAGTGTTATCTGGATGTGTCGGTGGGCGGTTTAAGTTTCGGTTTGACTGTCAACAGACATAAATAATATTTGGTAGAGTGTGAGGCGAGTGTAAGGGAAAAACACATTTGAAACAGAACGAATATATATCATACACTTCTGCTCATGCATTTGACTGCTTAAAGGACTGTGGGTCTCTTTTAGTTTAGGTTACATACGAAAATGTAAATTTCTTGATGAAATTGTTGACTCTTCCATTTGTTAGCTAATGTACCCGGCTTTCACTTCAACATTCCCTATATGCACAATGCATATCGAATACAAAATATTCCTTACAATGAAATATTTATTGAATTACGGATGCTGTCGTTGTGATTTAAAATTGACTGTTCGTGGGGTCTGTCAAGGGGAAGGTAGGAGGGAATGGTGGGGGGCTTACTTGGGTACATGAGTGTGAAACAAGTTTAGATGCTCGTCAATGCCAATTCAGAGAACTGTACATTGTGTTTAAAAGGAGATTTTTGGCATTCACTGAAAGTATTTTTACTCACTTTGTCGATGACGAAAACGGAAATGGAATTTTCAAAAAGCATTCGTATTAAACTTACCTAAAATGAAAATGAAAATATTTGTACTTATTAGTAAAAGAAAATCCAAATTAAAAACTAATGTCTATAAACAATCAACAAATAGAAGGTCAATTTACTTAGAAATAAAGCCACCAATAGAAACTATCAAAAGTTTCTTTCACATTGAAAAAATTATATTTTAGGCAACATTTATATTTTAATGTTTTTTTCTTTTTTTTCATAAACTTGTTAAAAAAGAATAATCATATAATATAGATTTGTCTAAACATTTTTCCACCCATATGAGTTTTAGTTTCTACTAGAATCTTCCTAGTCAGCTGATCTCAATTTCAACATTACTCAGTGACCTTTTTACAGGTCTTTGTGTTATAAATATGTAAAGTTCTTTCATCCACCGCACGAATAGAAGCTACTGATAGTTCACCGAAAGGCAAGGTTACAGTTGTTTGTTAATTGGATTGTATCCATTGTATTTTAAACTTTATTCGAATGTTCCCTACTTTCGTTTTCGAAGCGTCGAAATCTTTCTGATTTCTAGACCAAATTACACATTTTTACCAAAGAAGACTTTGTTACACTAAATCATTTTCTTTTTAAAAAAGGAGAAAGAATTATCTATATTGCATTCCAATTACTTAATTTTATTACCTTTCTAATCTTTCTCCTCAAAATGTTCATTATTATTTCATAAGTGACTTTTTGTCAGTATTATCCTATGAATGTCGTCGATATTGTATTCAACATTGATTGATTATTTCGTAAATAAGAATATTGAATAGAGTCTTTTTAAATATAGTCTTTTTAAAGGGAAAATCTTTAGGCTATTTTCCAACAGTTTGCATTAAAGTTCAAACTTGAACTCCACCCACTTCCGTTTTTCCAGAGCAAACTTCCATTTCATTTCTGTCTACTTCATTTTCTCAGACATTTTCCTTGTTTTTTTTTCAGTTTCGTCGCTTTGCTTGTCTGACTCTTAATTTTGCACTTCCGATTGTTGGCCAAGACAACAGGCAACAACGAAGAAACCGAAAAAAAAAATAACAATCAACAACAACAAAAAGAGTAACAAATAACAAACAATCAAAGACGCCTATTAAAATTTTGGGGGCTCATTTTGTGCTTCCTTTTTTTCTCTCCATGTTTTGATTGTGAAATGTTTTTTATTGTAGCTGTTGTTGTAACTGTTTTTCTTCTCTTTCATTTCTCTATTTGTTTTACTCAATTTTGGCTAAAACAAAAATTTCGTTCGGCTTTATTTTTGGTGCTGTTACCAACAACTTTATTAACAGCAACAAAACAATTTTTGGCTGGCTGGAATGAATGGGTGATATAAGCCACCATTCGGAGCACTCTCTGAATGGTTCAACGATTTGGCGATTGCATCGCACAGTCACAGACATCTATATAGTTGTTGTATATATCTGTATATATATGTATGTACAAAAAATAAAGCCAAAATAGTCAATGTTGTAATATTTTCCACATTTATTCACGCGCTGCTGCATTAAATTAAATTACACGCTTATAAGGTTAGGTTTTTGTGGCTGACTGGCTAATTGTTGGCTGTTTCAGTTGTTGGGATGCATTTTCATATTAAATGAAATTAGTTAAATTACATTTCGCTGCTTTTTGTTTCATATGTATATTCATCGTTTAGTTTTGTTTTCATAATTTATTATCACACACAGAGCAATTTTTCAGTTCGTGAATTTTGCGGTCTTTCGTTTCGCATTAAACAATTATAGCAAAAAGCCAAAATTGCATAAAATTCATAATTATCAATGAAAGTTTTTTTTTTCCATTTCTGTCTTTTTTATTAATTTATCCGGCAAGGGATCAGTCGAAAATTTGATAATTGCTGATATTAATCAAAATTCAAAATGAGTTAATAAATTAATAAGCGTTAATTACGTCGATAAATCGATCGCCAATTTCTGACATAATATTATAGACTTCCGAATGACACGAATGACAACAATTGATAGAATCCTTAGAATCTTAAATCACCCATTTGTTGTGATTCTATATTGTCTGATTTATTATCAATTCCTATATATTAATCCATTCCTGAAACTGTTGTCGCTACTTCTCAATTTTCACTTCAGTTTTCCTTTGAATCTGCATTTTGATGCTATTTAAGAACTCAATTTGAATGGGTTGACTATATCAATCAATGACATCATAGTTCTCTAATTTTTAAAACCGATTAACAATTAATCAATTATCTCATTTTTGTTGCCAAGATTTTAAAGTAGATTTGGGTTGTCCATGAGTGAGTGAGCCAAAAATTGTTGTTCACTAAACTGAGCAACTAAACATATTAAATATTCGTATATATTCATAGTAATTTCCATTGTGTTTATGCTCATTTGTTCCTTTTTATTCACAACTTCTTTTTGTTAACTTGTTCTATTTTTTTTTTTGTCTAGCTAGAAATCATAAATTATTATTAAAAATATTAATCAAATTTATGTAATTATAAGAAGAAACTTCCGAATGCTTATGTTGACCAATTGAACAAGTGAGAAATGTAGTGAGCAAGTGAACACAATGAGTGAGTTGACTCTCTTCGAATAAAAGAACAAGTAAACATGTTTAGCAAAGTGAGCAATGTTTACCCAACACTAGTCCAAAGGAATCGTTATACCCTTGCAGAGGGTATTATAAAATTGCTCAAATGTTTGTAACGCACAGGAGACGTTTCCGCCCCTATGAAGTATATATATTCTTGATCAACATGAGAAGTTGAGTCGATGTCTGACCATCCGTCTGTGCGTATGCATTTTACTCAGCCATCTTAAAAGCTATCGGGATGATTTTTTGAGCTTTTTATTTCTTGCGTGAGATCACGTGAGAAAATTGCCTGGATCTGACCACTATATCATTTAGTTATATGATAAGTTTGGTGGAGGAGTTGGAGTATCCTTTTGAAATTTACTAATGACATAGTTTTGGATATAAAACATCCGATCCCAAAATTTTAATAAGATCGGATAAATGGAACGTAAGTTACAGTCAATATAAATTAGTTCTGAAAATGTAGAATATAGAAAAAAGGTTTTCTTTTAAAGTCCTCAAAGGGTTTAAGAAACATTTGCACATTTTCACTAAGACCGATATGGAACCTTCCCAAAATTATAGACTTGGAAGTCCTGGTAGTAGTTTTAGATCTTTAATTGATTCATTATTTAGCTCTAATTCATAAACATAATAAACGTAATCCAAACTGAAAAACAATCAAGATAACTAAATCTATGAGTGTCTAAACTCTTTTCAAGAAAGAGTCATTAATTTTCAATTAATTTATTGTCATTCTACCCGAATACGGAGATAATACCTTTCAAATACATGTGGACAAAGTATAATTAACTAACAAACAAAACTAACGCTTGGACACAATTTAGAAGATACTTTTGGGGATCTCTCCGCTTGCCTGGTAATAAATTATTTTGGATCCAGCGATTTAGTTCCGTGTTTTAAGAAGCATAAAACATTTCAAGTTATTAAAACGTTTGTCTATTTTCTCTGGTTGTTGTTCGTGTTGTTGCTGATGTTGTACATGTAGTTTGCATATAATTAAATTTATTTATTTAACTTTATGACCATCCTCAACATGAACAGCAACAACAAACATTTTGCCGGCATGTTTTGCATGCCAAAAATTGTAGTTTCTGTTCAGTTTCTGTTTATTTACTCAACCATAAATGACATTTTTCAGTTTTGTGCAAATATTTTCGGGTCAGTTTATTTATTCATCTACAAAACACACACATCTGTATACATATCAGTGGAGACCTACTAAATCTACATATATGTGTGCACATAATTAACAGATACATTTGCAAATTTTATAGTTTATAAACAATGCCAAAAATACAAAACGAAGAGTGAGACTTGGGTGGCCAGATTTTGATGTTGACGCTTCAACTCACGAATTGAACCAACAATTTATTCGGCTAAAGAATTTCAATACGGTTCAGTTCCACACGAGCACGATGAAAAATTTCAATGACATTTCACTGGAAAATCAGAGCAGAGGATGAGGATGCCACTTAGCACGTAATGAAAATCCCATTGAAAGACCCTAACAAGCAGCAGTTAAAAAGGAAAACGCTTGCGCAAAGGTATTTTCATTTAAACATTATGTCTGCACCGATGTGTAATATAAATACTCTAACTTTCAAATGGGACATGCATGAATTTCTGATCAACTTCAAACAGAAAGTTCAGGAAGTATATTGAGCAGTTGTCCGGACCAAAAGTTTGCATAATGTTTGAGTTGATTCTTTCTAGTTTAAAATTTGGTGAATCTTTCATTAGTGAGTTTCATTTTCATGTATCATATAATGTCTAAATTTAGATGCTACTGGATAAAAATGTTCAGCAAGCCGCCAAAAAACATTGTATCCTTTTTTGTAAAGGTACGTAGAATTGGGATAAATTCTAATCCCATTTTCATAAACATTTCAAATTGAAAGAAAGAAATAAAGTCTTTAAAATACCAAGTTACAAGTTTAACAAATATTTCCAATTGTTTGTGCCAAATGGCTATATTCCTTTCAAACCTTCTATAGTAAGGACATGCTCTCCTCACTCTTACAAGCGCTTTAGCATAAGACTTTAATGAAGTTTGATTAAAGATTATAGCCTGTTTTTCATAATTCAATGGTAAGAGTATACAAAAGTTGGCTTTAGAATGCAGTTGGCTGAACTATTGCCTTTTTCACATGGACCCTCTAATTTATGTAGCGCCTCGAAATTGAAGGCATTACTCTACATTTGAGTTTTTCATCAGATTTCACAGGTTTTTCCCTAGTTTCATGTGCAATTTGCTCGCTAATTGGCAAACACTTGCACTGCCAACTATATTTATGGCCAGTTATTAACTGCTGCTGCTGCTGCTGCACTGCTGGCTCACAACTACATGTAAAACACGTGCCCATTAATCAGTGCACAAATCGCCACTGGCCAAAAAGAAAAAAGAGTCCAACAAAAAAAAACCGAAATCCACGAAAATTGGCCAGTCTGTCACATTAAGAGTCGAGTGGTGGAGAGTTGGCCAAATACGCTGGGAGCACTGGACAATCATGTCAAGCAGTGCAGAGGACGGAAGGGGAGGGGAATGCAAAATGTTGCAAATGCAAATTAAGCATAAATGAACAAAATACATCTGGAAGAGTGCGAAATGGAAGCATAAAGAAGCTGAAGTGGGTATGCAAATTTGCGAAATGGAATTAGAATTCATGTAATTTTCAACAGCTGGGAATGCAGCATCACCAGAAAACTGCAAATGGAACAAGGAGAGAAATATGCACCCAACAAAAAAACTGACCAGCTTGAAAACAAAAATATCAAAGAAGCTAACTTCGGCAATGCCGAAGTTTATATACCCTTGCAGTCCTTGGCAATAATTTTTTTACATTTTGAAATTTCTTTCCTTGCAACTCAATTCATCAACACACAAACAAAACATTCAAATTACTTCTCTTTTTACTAGAATTTTTAAGCAAAGCACAACACGCATACACATACATACATACGTGTAGCGCTGCGTCTGTGTGTGCGTATGCATGTGCTCTATTTGATTTGCTGATGACGTAGAACCGATTTGTATTGACTGTAACTTGTGTTCTATTCATCCGATCAAACTCAAATTTTGGGATCTGAGATTTTATATCAAATTCTATTATATTGGTAAATTTCATGGGGATACTCAAATTTTTGCAAAAATTTTTATTCTAGAGCTATATAATATAGTAGTCCGATCCTGATTTCCGATTTTCATACTCTATTATCTCCCGGCTAAAAGTAGCTCAAATATGAAATTTCATTCCGATAGCTCTTAAGATGCCAGCGTGAAGTTGAAGTTGCACAGACGGACGGACAGACGGACATGGCTATATCGACTCAGCTTCTCATGCTGATCAAGAATATATATACTTTATGTGGTCGGAAACGTCTCCTTCTGTGCGTTACAAACATCTGACCAATTTTATAATACCCTCTGCAAGGGTATAAAAACAAATGTAAATGAAATTCTCCTAAGAGAAACAAAAGCGAATTACATGCAAACATATTTGTAATCGAAACATAAGCAAAACATAAACTTGTTATACAAATATTTGAGCTGTCTCAAGTATAGACAAACAAATTTTGATTATCATTTGTATATAAAGTTTAATTTAAGTTACTTAAGAGTATAGAAGATATTCGAGCCGTATAAAATATTCAAAAAATATTGTCTTTCTGATACTTAGAGAAGAGAGTTTGCTTTAAGACTTAAATTCTGCTTAAAAAACTGTTTTGTTATTGAATTCCAGTGGTTAGACTACAAAGAGGATAACCGAGTTATGGTATATCAGCCAATATATTCCGATAAACAACAATAACAACGAGATAAAAATCTCACTATCGTTTACTCTGATTCATACATTTAATAAGTGATTTAAGAGCCTTTGTTCATTTAACGGCAACAGTTGAAAAATGGAAAAAAAACACGAAAATGAACAACAACAAAAAATCACACTTTAATTGCTTCAGCATTGTGTTTTCCAGTTCAGTTCAGTCAAGTTTTTGTTTTTGTTTTTCTCCTTAACTCGAATTGCATTCCAAATGCATTAAAAATAAAAAATGCATTTTGCAATTGTCTCGTCTCGTCTCTTTGATCGTTTCGCAGCTGCAGCTGACAAATTTGTTTTGGAAATTTCATTTAGCCTTAAACAAGAATCGCATATGAAATCCGCATAAATAATTCGAAATGAAATATTCATACAGTTGCTCTTTGGGCGCTTAATAGCCTCAAATATTTAACCGCATGGTAAATGATGGCAACGAAACAAAAAAATAAGGGAAATGGGAAAAATGTTGCTTTAATTTCAATTTTATTTGACCAAAAAGCAAAACGTTTGGACCAATTAAAGTATTTTATCTGCAATGCACTGCAAAAAGCTAAAAAAAAAAAAAAACAATTTTAAATTGGCGATATACATATATATATGTTTGTATACAGTTTTTGTGTGAAATAAAATGCAGAATACAATGAAATGCCTACGAAATAAACAGCGTAGAATACGAAACACATAGAGGGAGAGTAGTGAGAGAGGGGGAGTGGGAGAGAGGGGGGAGAAGGTAGGAGATGATGCCCAGGATTCAACTGACAAGGAGAACAATGCGACCAACAGTGGTGCAGAAAGGGAAAAATCCATGTGAAAACAATTAAACAATTCCAGCAACACCAAAAAAAAAAAAAACCAAAAGTTCTGTCTGTTTATACCCTTTGCTTAGAGATTAAATATTACAGTATTTAACCATCCATAAATCAACATTTGATTATTGACGAAACATATTTTCATTAGCGAAGCCATTTCGACTCACTGTATAAATCGATTCAAATTTAATAAAAATGCTAATCATTGCAGTGTCGGTAAATGTCGATAAAGGCGAAAGATGTGGCATTAATCGCTTTTAACAATTTTATTGGCAACATAACTCCAAAGACCTCATCCCTATGGACAATGACGGATCAATGGGGGAAGCCCAGATGGTCTGGACAACCTCCAACATGTTAATATTTCGAATATTTGTTGAATTCTTGTACCTCTTTATACCTAGTGAGTCCTGGAAGAGGTCGGGCATTTTCGATAGATTTGCCTACTGAAATTACCGCAACGAATATTTCAATATTTTGATCGGACCATCCCCGAAAATATTTTCTAGATCTTTTCTGTAGAGATGATATCTTCAATTCCCAGATAAATCAAAAATGAAGGATATTAAGAGTAATTGTAATAATTTTGATGAAAGACAGTAATTTGTTAAAATATCTTTCTTAGGTTTTTTCTTCCCTAAATTAATAAATGATGGCCAATATTGTTCTCACTTTTCTCGGTATGGAATCGTCTTTTCTTATTTCCGAACGTGCCATATAATTTTAATATCGATATTTTTCAACAAATTAGTCATACTATTGTTATTATTCTATATTAACTTGACATTTAGCACATTCGATTTTTAGTTTTAAAGGTTGAAGATCAATTTAAATAAGATCGCCTAAGTGGAAATAATTGTTAATAGTTGAGATAGTTAATATTTGTAATTTATTTCAGATTTTCTTGAACCAAAAAAGACTGACCACTCTCTTTAAGAAATTCATTATTACTTTTAAGTTTGTCTTCGTTTTTGTGGCCAAGTTATGGGTGATTTCAAACAAATTATTTTCCCACAATTTGTCCTGCAAACTTTGTGACTCACTAAAATAGTTACAGATTCTTTAAAGAGAAGAAATTACCGACTTTCAACGATATATTTTGTTCCATTTATTTGTTCTGTTATTTTCTTCGAAAAACAGAATAATGTGAGTTGAACTCCACGTTGAGTGAGATATTTTCGATTAAATAGCCGCCGATATGATGATGTTTCGATAGTATTGTGTCCTTTATGACTCAACGTGACTAACAAAGTCAGGATGGCGACCACAGAGATATGCTGTTCATATATGAAACATGGATGACTTTTCGTATTGTGCACTACAAGGTGTGGGCCAATGTGGGGCAACGTATCGGACATGTCCCACAGTGCCTGGAAAAGTGCTCGCATAACAACATCCAACCGGCGACAGCCACTTCTCCGTTTATTGCACTCTGCAGTCCCCTGGCAACTAAAACCGCTCTCCATAGCCATCCCCCCATCCACCACCCATTGCCCCACCCTACGGACACATCATCCTCCATCTACACCTCCACCTCTGTAGCCGTTGGTCAGACAATTTTCAGCCTTGTTGTCTCGCCTGCCAAAATTTAACCCAAGGCAATTTTGCACACACTCCACTCCATGGTTTTTGTTGTTGTTCTCTTTATCGCTCTCGCTCTTCATTTTCACATTTTCGTGCCGCACGCCATTTTCATTTCTTCTTTTCTGTTTCCATTTTTCTTTTTTTTTTTTTTTTTTTTTGGTTGCTGCATTTTTCATAATTCTTGAGGCGAAAAACCGCCAACTGTAAAGTTTTTCAGACTCTAGAAATTTATATTTGTACCATCATGTAATAATCTCCCATTTTGCCAAAAAAAAAAAAAGGAGGAGGAGAATGGAAAGAAAGAACTGAAAGAGAAAAATATTTCATAGTTGCACTTTCAGAGTTCCCCGAAATACCCCGCGCGGCGTTTTCACCCTAATGTTGAGACTTTTCGGTCTCATAAATAGTTTTGGCCAAAAAAGAGGAGCGCAGGCCGGCGAGAAGGAGTCATAAATATGTCGTTGTCGAGCAAAAGTCTATATCTATCCCCTGTATAGTATCTCTTTCGGGCTGTGCACATACATTTTGGGCACAAAATGCTACAAAATCTATGTAATAGCTTCGAAGCAGAGGCAAGTTTCATACTCGGAGGGGGAGGAGGAGGAAAAGTCAACAAAAAAAAGCAATCTTTTGTGTCAAACGTGTGTGTAAGGGAACTAGAATAATGTCGTCGATGTCTGGAGTAATGGGACACACACTGTTTAAATAAACAAATTTAAGTTTTGCCACATTAAAGATAGATTGAATTCAATACTTCACTTGTTCTCTATCTACGAAATGTAAACATAATCAAAAGAGACTGTATTTCAATCGTCATTGTCTTAGAATAAGAACTAACCTCAGTAGAGAAAAATTTGCAATTGAGTAGAAGTAAATTTTTAAAAGTTTTAAGTGAACTCGGAGAACTGTGGATATGGCAAAAGTATTTACTTCAAGATGTGTGATCAGTAATTTGGAAATCTGTTTTTAAAACTTCAAAAACTACCAAAGTATTTCTTAAAAGCCTTAATATGTATGTTTCCTTTAACTTCTTAAGCATTATTGGAATGCTCTCTATTGAAATTTTTATTTTTTTTTTTTTTTTGTATATTAACAAAATTAAACCTTTTCTCTGTTGAATGGATTTTTTCATATTCTGTTTACTGATTTGAGATACTGATCTATCAATCTGTATTTGAAGAAAAACAGGCAGAATCTTAAATTTTGTTTAAAATTCAGAGTTTATTGGTTGCTTTTTACTTCACAAATCATTTTAATTAAATCAAAACAAATATTTAACAAATATTTGAATACTTTGCATCTATGTACACATAAAACTTTGTCAATAGTAATAAATATATATTCATAATTGACTTCAAGTTTAGTTAATTGTCATCTTAATCAAACCCGCAAGTTAATTTAGTCTTATATAACTTAATACTGACTTAACTATAAACCAAAGCGTTTGAAAACTTAAATCTATCTATCTTTAAATATCTAAACGTGACAGTTAAAGCTATTTAGTAATAAAGGTTTATTTATTGATTAAGATGTTTTACTTTTCTAAGCATTGACTTTTATTTTACTTTAGAGTTATTTGTCTGCCAAATGGTTCTGCCTTGCTATATGATATATAAATATATACATACATACATGATATGATATGGAAAATGTATGGGAAATAAGATCTTAAACCTTTCAAAGGTTTCATATGATGCTATTTGTATGCCCCAATCGATATTGAGACTGAAATTTCAATACCTTGCAGAAAAGACATATAAATAGGAGATTAAAAATCGAAGTTTTCCATCAATTTAGTTCCACTGTTCTAACTCTTGTAGACAGCACAACAATCTGCCGCTGCACAAAATAAAACCAAAAAGAAAAAGCAAATGGTGGGAGTTTATGGCCACGCCATATTGTTATGGCTCGAAATTGCTTCATTTTAATAGGCATGCGACAGCAAACTATTAGCGAAAATCCCAAGAGATTGGCAGAACATAGCCGGGAATTCATCTGATGGAATCAGTTTAAATAGAGATCGAAGTGCTTTAAAGTCTGAAGGTCTCTGATGGGATGCAGAAGTGTTTCCTCTGAATCAAAGGGCGATAATAATCGAAGTCGCATATAAATATGGCCAAGGCGTTCCCTTAGCTCGTTCCACCTCGCACACTTCTTCTCCTTCTGCGAGAGAGTTTCCCCATGGGCAATGGAATTGTTGATGAGCTTTCGGCGCCTCCTGCGACTCGTTGAATTTGAAATGCAACCGCAGGCGATACAATATAATAGCATATATAATGCGCTGATCCCCAAATGAGAGTCAAGTTCCTGCCTGCCACCTAGCCACCCTCTCCCACCCTCCTCTATCCTTCTATCCACTATTCCCTCTTACTTTTTTTTCCTCACAAGTCCCTAAAGCTCCCTCGGCAGTCGTTGAATTTGAATTTCAAAAAATTGACGTCATCTATAATGCGCATATGATTTACTTGTTGATTCCATTGCCACGCCTTACGCCCCTTCTCCACCTCCTCCCTAAACCCCTAACCACATTAGATTTCATTGAAGTAGAAAACAGCAAAAACAAAAGTAAATACATATAGTATGTATGTAGAAACAGAAGGAGAAAAAAAACTATTATTGAATTTATGGTAAAACAACTTAACTCAGTTTTTTTTGGTGTTGACGACGGCGACTTTTATGGCCGACAAATGGATGCAACAAAATTGCTAAACGAAAATTGAAGGAGACAGCAACAGACACGTAATTAGCCAATGACTCGGCGGGTTGGGTCTAAAGCTAAGTAGAAGAAGAAGACTTATCCGATGCTTTTTAATGAAAGTGAATAAATTGCCAATGGAAAAACTAATTCTTTCTATGCATTTTAATTGCAAACAAAACAAATACAACAAGTAACGAGAATTAGATTATTTTGTGCGCGTTTTTAATTACGAGTTAATCAACTCTCCAATTAAATCGCTATAGAGGTCTCGAGAGGTGTCTCGAATTAAGAGCATTTAATTGTGCCCACAAAAAGAATGTTGACTTCACATTGATGTTGATGTTGAGTTTTGAGTTTCAGTTTTTGTTTGGGCTGTTCGACTTGGCGTTTGCATTGAAAACGAAAGTTGGTATTGCATGTGACACGAAAGGCAAACACCTTTTTTTCTTACATTGGCTAGAAGGTGTAAACTGAGATTTAACATGAATTTACTCCACTCAAAACAGATAAATAAACAATTTGGAAGTGAAGAAAACTTAGATCTTGTGTTATGTAAGCAATATTTCACTTTGAAATCTATTGAATATGCTGATAATGTCTCAAATCCAGTAATTCCAGTACAAGCTGATACAAACTATTCCAATACGTTTGCTATATAGACAATATTTCTAAGCTTAAACATTGGTTCGGCACTGATATCTGAGCTTAGTCAATATAATAACAGGAATTTGGCTCACCTATTTTAGGATGAAATAAAAACATTGCCATATTTCATGCTATATAATCAGACAATTATTAATTAACTACTCTCAATACTTTTAACATTGTTTCAAATGCCATAAATCAAAACAAATTATTGTAGGCATACATACTTATATTTGGCGTCGATATTTCATTCATCATCGATAGATAAGTCTTAAAAATGCATAATAAGAGTCCGATAGGAATGAAATTAAAGACACTAAAATGCAGAAAAAGCCTTAAAAAATGTATATCTTCTTCTATCATATAACAATCTTTTCGTTAATTAGCACAGGGTACTATAATTTAAATAATTTGGTGTTATGGTTAGTTATTTATGGCAAATCCCGACGGTATGCACACAAAAAGAGGTGGAATCTGTAGCTGCAAACAATGCCGTTCATTTTTCGTTTCGTGTAGTTAGAATTCCCAATTACTTTTAGCGTTGTAGATAAATATAAGGTCTTCTGTTGATAGAACTTTGTGGTTCTTGAAAGGGCTATACAGACAGGCTGCTCACCTTTTCAGCTGCATATAATATAAAATCTTAGATCTAAATTATTAAGACATGCATTTTTTATTAAAAAATTGTAAATATGTATTTTGTTCAGCCGGTGCAAAGTGGTCGAGGCGACTTACTTCGTGTTAACTTACGTTTAATTCAAAATGTTTTGTTAAGTCTTGCGACTTGAGAACCAAGCTTGTAACTAATTCTGATAGTTACCCAACCCAAATTCAAAAACTCTGCAATTTTCCAGATTTTTTCCAACCTGCAAACTTTTGCAGTTGACCTGATTAGCCAAGATTAAATTTCTTATACACTTTTTTATACACTATGCAACGAAAAAGCAACAACGCACCAAAACATTTTGAATTGCATAATCGGTCTTTTTATTGTGATGATGATTATGATGATGATGATGGCGATTACGATGATGATGAGTTACGACCTTCGTAACTTCTGCGTTGGGGCACAATGAACTTGTCCGCTCGACTTTCTTTTGTTCAATCAAAATATGCAAACTTTGTGTAAATTTGTGCTAGTCAATCATTTATTTAACTACTGCCACACACAGCGCAGAGTCGCAAAGGCTTAGAAGGAGTAGGACAGCGATATAAACCAGTTTTAGTTTCTGTTTCTATTTCAGTGGCCCAGACTGTAAACACTCAATGGAACGGTTGTAGCTCCCGTTTGATGATGGATGTCTGAGGTAGCTCAATCAACTGGCTAAAACAAAACAACAAAAGCAAAGACGGGAAAAAAACTAAAACTATTTTTGGTCTGCTGCCAACACCAACAACTACAACAAACTCGACGCCAAGCCGCATGCCAAAAACGCTCCAAGTGGCGGCTACTTTTTGACCCACTGACTGATATACGAAAAAACTGCCAGCTACCAGAAGAAGAAGAAGACGACGAAGAAGAAGAGAGAAATACAAAAAATAAATAAACTTTGCCATTGGCAGCCGCTTTGTCGCTTGTCAGTCGGTTTTTGTTTCTACCAATTGGAAGTGTAATTAACTTGTCGCTGATTTTATGGCCAACTAAATTGTAAGCCAAAACGACTCCGATGTGGACACACAAGTTAAAGGATACATGTTTTCGAGTCATCTGACACATAAAAACGGAACGATTCTCACTCGAAAGCGGGGAAGGGAATAAAAAAACAAAGTAATAAAAATTGTTAATGCATATTTCTATACCAAATAAAAACGCATAAAAAGAAAACCATAAAAATTGTTTACAAATGTGCCAAAATCCAAGAAAGAAACATGCTTAAAAATTTGAATCTATTAAAGGGTCTTCAAGGTTTTGAAATGTTCTTTTTATATTGGAACTAACCCAAGAAATATTTATCGAATTTCTAATTCATTTCGTCTTTCTTTGCGGCCAAAAGATTGCCTGTCATTTGCATTTGACTTATTGTTAGACTTTAAATGTTAACCTATTCCTATTTAATTAGCGTACAAATATTTTATATACACATGTACATATATGCTAATCCGATTTTAAGCGAAAATATATTTCATCCGAAACTCAATTTAGCTTATTTCCTAGTTCAATAAAATAATTAAAATTTAATTATTGACGTAAAACGAAGAAGAAGTCCACAGACCTAAGAACTGCATATAAAATTCAAATTTTCAATTTGCTCCGAATCGGTTTCTGGCGCAAAATTATAATGATTTATATACAATTTTTCCTTGGGATCTAATCCAAAAATACGCAATAAAACAAAAGTAGGTCATGTATAGTGTACAAGGGTCAGGACCCTTTAACCAACCCCTTGGAATCGTGTCTTCCTACAATTGTTTTTAAAAAGTTCAAAAGTTTATGGCCCTTTTTATACCCTTGCAAAAAGGGTATATTAATTTTGGTCAGAAGTGTGCAACGCATTGAAGGAAGCATCTCCGACCATATAAAGTATATATATTCTTGATCAGCACGACGAGACGAATTCAAATAGCCATGCCCGTCCGCGTTTCCGTCCGTCTGGTCCTCCTAGATCGTAAGAGCTACAGGTTGGATCCGCCGGATCGGACCACTATATCGTATAGCTCCCATACAAACGGCAAGTCACGAACAGTGACTTTTCTCAATAACTTCGTTACTTTCTAAGCTATTGTCGCGAAATTCAATATTAGTGAGTTCATTATAGCTATAAACGACAATTTGGTCAAGATCGGGTGACTATATCATATAGCTCCCATAGGAACGATCGGTCGAAAACAGTGACTTTGATCAATAAATAAAATAAATAATTTCCTATGATAAGATTGTAGACCGTTCTTTCGCAAACATTAGGCTTTTTAGATAAAACTTTCCACTTTGATGGCTATAGGTAAGGAAAGAGTTCAAAGTTGCAAGGTTATACAAAGTTCGGCGCGGTCGAAGTTAGCCCCGGCCCTCTGGTTTCTATTTTATTTAGTTTGGTTTCAAATACTATTATAGTCGCAGGGCTTAAAAGTTTTGTAAAACAATATTTATATAAACAATTTTAGCAAGAAGAAAGCGTTTTTCAATAAATTGTTTTACCAACATTTCGTTTGAACAACTCATAATTATGGAATCAATGGGTGGTGGCATATTACTTTAATGAACAAAGAGAAATGTGTGCCAACTCTTTAATCTAGCCGACAAGACAGATGTGGATCCAATATCTATGGCAAGAAGACCCTCCTTTCCTTCACTTCCGCCTCTATATCTCCTATAGAAAAGTGAATTCTACGAATTACTATATCAATTACTTTAACATAAAGTCATAAAGAAAATTTAAGTAGCTAATATTATGTAGAAATTATATTACAAAGCGTTAAAATATACAATCAATTTTATGTGAAGAGAAAAATTTATTAGACCCCCGTAGCAAAATAAATTAACCACGCTTAGACAGTTTTGAATGCTAGTCTCACTTCGATTTTTTGTTGTGTTTGAATATAAAATTCGTAAATTCGTAGCATGTCCTAAATATCCCTTTCAATTGCTCATTTAAGGGACATATATAGTTCACACATATTAGAGGAAATTTATATGAATGCATTTGCTTGCTCCCGAGCGAGCCAAGTGAAAAAACTGAAGACAAATTTCACATTGCAGCTTAATATTTATGTATGATGTATCTTGTATCTGGTAAATTGTATCTTCAGCGCCAGCGTCAACGTCATCAGCTTCACTGTTAACCCAATTACCAACAAAATTGTTTTTCTTCTCTATTTTTTCTATCCAAAACACAAATTGCCAAGAAAAACACTTCGAACTGAGAGTATGAATTGAGTTGGTGGGAAGAGAAGGGGGTAAAGAAAAAATAACAATATGTAGCCCCCTTCTTCTTGTTGATGTTGTTGTTGAGATGTTTATGAAATATTAATTGGATATTGTAAACGCAGACACAGTGGGGAATACTGGGAAAACTTTTCGAAAAGGGGTAAAGAGACACAAACAAAAGATGACAACGTTGTAAAAGTTAAAATCACTTGTAAAACTTTTACATTTTTGCGGCGTTATTTGATGGATGCAAATATCAAATTGATGCGACAGACAATTTTCCAAAAAAACAAAAAGCGAAAACAAAACCCAAAAAAACTTTGACAAGCTTAAGTAACTCGAAAATTTTCGTTTGGTTTTTATGGCGTCGTCATTGTTATACCATACACCCATAGGGTGAAATGGTATATTAAAGTCGCCAAAATGTATGTAACAGGCAGAAGGAAGCTTTTCCGACCCCATAAAGTATATATATTCTTGATCAGTATCAACAGCCGAGTCGATCTAGCCATGTCCGTCTGTCCGTCCGTCCGTCCGTCCGTCCGTCCGTCCGTCCGTCCGTCCGTCCGTCTGTCCGTCCGTATGAACGCCTAGATCTCAGAGACTATAAGAGATAGAGCCACCAAATTTAGAATGTAGGCTCGTGTAGTATGTAGAGTGATCAAGTTTGTTTCAAATTTTTGCCACGCCCCTTTCCGCCCCCGCAATTCAAAAAAAACGTTTATCTCAAAAACTGTTGCAGCTAGAGACACCATATTTGGTATGTATATTTGCTTAGTAATTGCGCACATTTTGTAATTATAAAGATTTTGCCACGCCCCTTTCCGCCCCCGAAATTTTAAAAACTCGATTATCTCCCCTAATTTTTAACCTTGTGGAATCAAATTTGCCACACTTAAATTTAATACTAATACCCAGCAAAATACAAAATTTGATCAAAATCGGACAAAAAATAGCCAAGTTATCCATAAAACCGTTTTTCCATAAGGCCGGAGTTGGCCGTTGGCAGGTGGTGGCGCTAAGGTGCTATGCATGAGTGAGCGAGATACTAAGATATGCTTGTAAAAAGCTTGTTAACAGAACTTTTTTAAAATAGGCAAATGCATTTGTTATTACAAATTTGAAATATTTGTTTTACTGGTGTATGGTATACCTAAGTCGGCGAGACGACTTACTTACTTCATCATTGAACTGTATTTGCTTCTTTTTTCTGGTTTCTTCCCATTTTTCGACAACGCACAGATGTGACAAAACAATGGGGGAAGAAAGCCTTTAAGTGAAAAGTTTTGAAATTGGGTTACTCACAACTTGGCCAGCTGAGAAAAGAAACTTGTTGTAACACAATTGCAATGGAAGTTTAAAGTGCCAGTTCTTTTCGAAAATTTCGGAATATTGTATTCAATCAGCTGAAATTTCCTTAGGCAGATTAAACATTTACAACTTCAAATTTGTTAAAGAAAAAGTTTTCACATAATTCTTGAACTTTTGAACTAGTTTGGACTAAAAATATATTCAATTTAGTATTCTTCACAATGTAACCATTTGATTGGGATCTCATTTTTGCTAAATAATGTCATTGGATCTAATATCTTGTATCAAATCACAAAATTTAAGGTTAACTCAGACTCTTTTCTACATATTTTTTTGTGGGGAAGAGAAAGCCAAGTTGTATGTGTTTGGCCTATCAAGTGTCTCAAGGTGACGAAATACGATATATTTTTACCGTTTGAAATGCAACTTCTATTCCAATAAACACTAAAATTTTATTATGCACACCTTTCTGCCAAGCCCCAAAAACAAAACGTAAATAGTTATAAGATATCAATAAAATGAAGGGAAACCTTTTAATTAACTAATATAAAACTTTGGAAAATTTCTTCATAACAGTCATCATTAAAACACCTCTGGAATTTTTACGACAGTTAGTTTTTAAATGACTTTATTTATATATTAGTTTTCATTTAACTTGATTATAATAGAAAAACAATAACAAATTTTTGCCATCTTCTTTTATTACATATTTTCTATATTTTTTCTCAATCAAATTTATACTTAATTTTGTCTTTGACGTTTGCAAATATCTACTCTAAGTTTTGTTTAAAAAACGATTCCATAGAATTTAAAATTCACTTTTACATGATTAAATATTTTAAAAACAAATCGTCCAACTAAATTAGTTTAAATGGAAGTGAAGGCTTTCTTCCTTTCATTCCAAGTCATTTGCTATTCATTTCAGATAATTCTTATGTCAGTTTTATTAGCAAACTTCCGCTTAACTTTCATTGACTTACATCACAGGTTATTACATATTCAGCCATTTCATTTAATTTAACTAAATGTTCTTGACCAGAACATCAATTTGCCTAATTGCATTTCAAGCCTGGCCAAAACTCGTCTCAACTTGACGATTCATACCTTATGCATAAGTCATCAGACTCACATTTATTAACCTCAATTGACAGCAAGAGAGAGAGAAAGAGAGTGAGAGAGAGGAGAGGAAAGGAGACAGAGATTTCTTTTCATATGTTTGCCGGATTTTTTATAGTTTGTTTTTATTTTTCGCTTTTTGCATAACAAACAAAGGTGACTTTTGTTTGTATCGTTAAAATAGAAAGAAAACAAAAGTTACATCAGTTTATGTCAAACATAAAAAAAAACTAAAAATGTAAGCATAAATTAGCATTAAACTGCGAAACTGACTAAATGACTGACAGACAGACAGAGAGACACACAGACAGAAAGGCAGACACTTGCCTTAGCACCTTTTACCATCTAGAAGTTGCCCAATTAGGCGCATTTCTAATTAGGTAGGAGTGTCTGTGTGTGTGTGCTGGTGTGTGTGATGGAGGGGGAAATTTGCTGGGGTAGGGGGAACACAGCATCAAAGGCCGTTGCTTCCAGACGATGTCAGTCCAGTCGGTTCACTGGCATGGAAAATCACAAGGCACCCATTCAGTCTGCCGTTTCTTTCATTCTTTTTATTGATTTTCCTAAAGGCGTTTTTTCATTTCGTTGCCGTGACATTAATTTAATTGTTGTCAGCATCTTTGAACTACATACATATCTACATATATTTATACAAAATATATATGTACACCCATTGTGGAGGCGTGGAGAGGAGCCTCTAGTCTCCCTCTCCCTCTCCCTCTTCCTCGCCCTCTCCTACTCCGCCGTTCATCGTCCAATCATTATGTCAGCTGTCAGAGCGCTAATAAATTTAAAATTTAGAGCGATTATGTGCCTTAACAATCCTAAGCCCTATTGATCTGTGCCGCCCCAAAAAATTAAAAACTCCGAAGAAATTCACAACACAAATGACTCAAAAAAACAAGTTTCCTTTATTTTTCATCTATTTATATACCAAAAAAAATATAATCACATCAAACAAAATAACAAAAAACAAAAAAAAATGGCAAATACTTGTAACTATTTTCAATATCTGGTTTCTTGACTCTTCAAATACCCTTTAGCCATGGTTATACTGACTGATAAACTTGGTGAAATCTAATGTAAGCAATTTTGAAATACCATTTTATATGGTGTCAATTGAAATAACAAAATAAAGTAGAAGTACCTTAATATCGGTTTCCAATTAAACATCTTAAAATGATTTCAAAAATATTTTAAATTTAATTTAATATAAAACTAACAAGTTTTTAAGTTTAAGTTTGCTTCTTAGATTTAAAATTCTCAACTAGTTTTAACGCTGAAGATTTGGTAAACCATCTCCATATGAAATAATCTTTTGCATGAGATAAAAAGCATATGATTTATTTATGTTTATATTAATCCTTTTTTTGTATGGTTACAGGGTATTCAAAACTCGCTACCTCAACGTCTTCTACACTTGGCTCAGTGACAAGTGAGGTTCATTCTTTCTAGACCCGTTAAAGCCCTTAGGGGCTGGTTTTGACTTCGCCATAGAAAAGTTGTTAAGTGTGTCGCGGTTTTGGTTTTTTATCTAGATTTTTGCGTAATGCAATAATTTTGAAATGTTTCTTTTCGTTTTGGTTTTGGCTTGGCTTTTTGTTCTTTTTATTTTTATCGATTTACAGTCGGACAATTGTGGCAATTGCCCGAGAATCACGTACTGAGTTTAAAATGGAATGAGATGGGAGGCGTTGAATTCGTGTTTCTCTCAAGTTTGTTGGACTAAAAAACAAAAAAAGCAAAAGCAAGTGAAGTCAAGTCGAAAGAAAGCAGAACGCGAGAATGATGTTTGCATGTGCATATATACATATATATATGTATATATATTCCTACTATATGTATATGTATGTAGTAAGTAAGACAGCCTCATCCAGGTGCAGGTGCAAGTCAAGCATTCGGACAGTCAAGCCTCAAATGTCACGTGCCTGACTAAAGACTGTGGAAAACTAGTTCTTTTAAAACAGAGATGAGCACGTGACCAAGAAGAACACTAAAACTACCGAGATTTCAAATCAATGTGGACTAAGAATGCTGGAATTTAAAGAATCAGAGAGAGTTTCCATTTAGTTATTGATATTAACTGGATAGCAGGGGATCATTCCATTTGCTCTCGAATGTTTAGCTCAACTTTTTATCGAAACTGAAAGGAACCATAAAAGTCCAATCAAATTGACACTTGTTTAGTATTATAGTGCAAAATATAAATTTAGTTTTAAATAAATATTGAATTTCTTCAATTTGAGGACAAAACGAGCTTATATCATATATCTATCATAATAGAGATACATATGTCAATATTTCCCCAGGCATCTCTTTCAAATATTTCTATTACTAACAAAATTAAACTTAAATTGTGTTTATTCTTTGATTATTGGAGATTTCGATATGCTTCTATTCATGAATAGAACCAGGAGAATTTTTGTAAATTTATAAAGATTTTCTGCGATTTCTACTCTCAGTTTTTATGTAAATTTTGCCTTGTTTTGTATTTTAATGAATATACAACCCGTTGGCCTATCCGAAATCGTGAAGATCCCAGCTCCATTATTAAGTCATTAAGCCGCAGCAAGCAATTTCGTTGGAGGCAATTACAATAGACTTGACCCAATACTGTTGGATGGCACTGTGTGGCTCTAGCTCCAGCTTCATTCATTCGATCCAGCCACCCACTAAAATTTTCAAATGAAAAACCCAAATGTTTCTCGTGTTTCGATATTAAAGCTGCTGACATGCCAAATTATCTTGCAAATTAAAGGCAAACATACACAAAAATGAAACGAAACGAACTTGAAACGAAGAAGAAGACACAAAAATTGGAAAGTGATAAATGGTTTTGGCCCGGTCGATTGGTCTGCTGGCCGGCTGGTCGGCTGGTGGTTCGTTCGGACATTCAGTCTATGATTGTTAAAATGTTTGTGTTGCTTTTGTCAGTTATTTGGCGCAATCTTTGCATATAAATTAGCCTGAAAATGCTTTTTCAAATTGGAGAACAAACTCTCGCAAAACTGGGCTAACTGTGTTGGCCTGTTTTATACTTAGTCTGAGGCAGCTGAAGCGTTTTTGGGGTCAGTTAGCTGTAGCTGAAATTATACAAATGACACCGACTAAAATCCACTGCAGGCCCATTGAGAGCGTAACCCAGGCAAGACAGACAGTCAGACCGACAGACAGTCAGTCAGATGTAGAGTCATACTAAATCCGATGTCTCGACGACTCCCCCTAACGAGTAATTAAGTCGAAAATAGCTCAAAAGACAAAACTAAGCTAAAGAAGAAAAGCAAAGGGTTGTCAAGGCAAGGCGCCAACGGAAGTGTTTATGTTTTCCAAAAAACAAAAAGAAGAAAAATTATTATGTTTATAATGAAAAATAAAAGGGGGGAAATTGTGTGTGGGAGTGCTCTGCCAAAAGAATAGTAGGCATTACCACAAAAAAAAAAAGAAAAGAAATGAAAATCCCTTTTGATTGTCAAGTTCAGACAAGAGAAATGAAAATGATTTCCTTCCCACCTCTCTCTCTCTATCTCTCTCTCCCCTATTACTATCTTTCTTTATTTGTGTGACAATGCAAGTTGGCTCATAATTATTTACAAAATGCCCAAACACTGCTGAGCATAAAGCAGACCTTAACAAGGGCCCAAGTCCATTGTCTTTTGCTTTTCCCATAGTCATAAAGCCAGTAGGTATCAATTACCAGACTCTAATGCGAAAATAACAAGACATAAAACAAAGAAAACCCTACACACACACACACGCATACACAGGGCAAAAGAAAGAGAAAGGAAATATAATCGACTGAGGAAAAGATAGGAAAAACTACAAAAATCTTAGTTGACCAAGACCAAGACACAACCAACAGAGCTGCATTGATGAAAGCAAATGAACCGAAGCGCAATGAATGACAAGTTGTGGCAGGTGAAAACAGAGACCCAATGGGTCCAAGTACTAAGCCGTACTTTTAATGCCCTATCATATGTAGTATATATAGTTAAATACTCAAATACTCAGAGGGGATCCAACTAATTTGACCAACTGTTTTAAGTACTCTAAAGGCAAACTTGATTGTGTAACTATTTAACGACTTAAAGAGGAATTAAACGTAAATCCTTTTAAATCTAGGTTTAGTTTGAAGTTATTTGTTATGGAAAATGGCAACCTTGTGACTAAATTCATATGCTCTTCTTTGGGGAAAGTATCAACAAAATAGTGGAAAGAAAAACGAAAGAATGAAAGAGCTTAGAGCCACAGAATGAACAATGAAAATGAATGGCAGTAATGCCAGTGAGTAGCTCTAAAGAGCTTTAAGTTTGAGATACTTATCGGACATTGTAGCTAACAATGAGATACATAACAATCTTATGAATTCTGATACGCAATACCATTAAAAGGTTGATAAAAATGCAATTATATAAGCGAACCTCTCATGGAAACAAAGAGACACAACTGATAAGGTCACGTGTGAAAGCAAAAGTTGTGATAGAAAATTGAAATATTTGTGTATCTCCAATCAATTACTTTGCAATTAGCACCTCAATAAATTTTGCAATTTCAACAGAATTTGCGGTGAAAATTGTTAACCAACCGAGAGAGAGAGAGACGGAGAGAGGGAGAGGGATATGCACCCATTATGAAAGGCAACCGCATAAACCATAGGAGTTGGAATGGAATGCGACAAACATGAAAATTGCATGGCAAATGACTGGAGATAGAGACACTCACTCAAGAGAAAAGTCCATTCGTTTGGGTTGATGGTGTGACGCACTCATCAAAAACGCATTCATCATGTGAATTTGGAACGAAAAAAACCTCACTTAATTAGCCAAAACGGAAACGGAAACGAAAATGTTGTTCGAGATAGGAAAATGCATCGGCAACAATCGATTAGATAATACAATTTCATTTAAGTATTTCTGATTCATTACTTGCTACGAATGATTATGAATGATCAAACTCTTACCCCGCTGGCGAGGATCCTTGACTGACGCTCTTCCCACTCCCAGCCCCACCATTCCCAGTGGCATGAATGTGTCTTTGAGGTGGCGTGGGATGATGGTGATGGGGCGATGAGGTGGCCGATACTGTGGGCGTACTTTTGGCACTCCCACCATTCGATGATGAACTTCCTCCGGCGACGGCCACTTTGCGCTTTGGTGATAGCTCCTGGGCATTCTCGCAGACGTTTTCCGTGTTGACGACCTGCTCCAACATATGTATCTTTAGCATGATTGATTGATTGATTGACTTGACTTTACTTGACTTGACTTGACTGAGTGACTGGTTTGACGTATGTTTTGATTTGGTTTTAGATTTTTGGTTTAGGTTTTGTTTTTTAATTTTCTTGTTGTTGTTGATGTTGTTATAGTATATTTTATTTTCTGTTGGTAATGGAAGGCTTTTTCTTTTATGTTTGTGGTTGTTGTTTTTCCTTTTTTTGTTTGTTTTTCAGTTTTCACTTGTTTTTCAGTGTTCACTTTACATTTTAAAGGCTTGTGCTACATAGGTGGGAAAGGGAGAGACAGAGAGAGTGAGCCAGGGGAATGAGGGGGAAAATGCAATCAATTTGCGTGCATATGCAAGAAAAGAAAATCTCAAGAGCGTTCATTTTCTTTGTTTTCGTTTTTCTTCTCTGGTCTTGTGATGGTTAATTAAATTTTTGGTCACTTGACTTCAATTTTCATTATACGATACGTTTCCTTTTACGATGGGGGAAATCTAATTTATGTGTTCTCAAAAAAAGGTAAGTAGCCAGCGATAAAAATAAAATAAAAGAAAAATGGAAATTTTTAATAACTGACAGTACAACTTTATGGTCGTTCATAAAACAAAACAAAAAAAAAACCAAAAAGAAAATGTTCTTTCTTTTAAAACCAAACAGAAAAAAACAACTCGGAAAATCACTCAAGCTCAAATAAAATTGAAAGGTAGAGACGTCGTGGGTAGAAAGAGAATTGCTCGGAAGGGGGAGGGTGGGGTAGGATTATTAAAAAGTAATGCTGGAGCTGAAAAGCCATTGGCATAACCTTTGTCTTTGACTTCAGTCTGGCCATATACAGGCGTGGAAAAGCGCGTGAAAATGCGTAGACCGAAGAGGAGAGCGCAGAGAAAAAGCCAACAACAAAGCCGAGAACACAAGACAAATACAACAACAAGCCAATGCCAACCCGCACATGTGTAGAAACCCAAAAAGAAGAAAAACCTTTTCAGTAGAAGCTACCCCATCATAAAAACGGGAAAAAACACACACAGAAGGAAAACAGGGCTGTAAAGAAAACTTCGACTTGAACCTGCCCCACTGACAATTGGCTTAACTCCTGAATGTCGAGTGAGAGACAAGGGGACAAGGGCCCCTTTGGAAGGGACCAAAGGAGGAGGTGAATTGGCAAAGGTAATGGCTGCCGGCACGTGTCCAAGTGCCGCACAGCAGATGATTTATGATTTATGCCATTGACTGAAGGCATCTGTATTCTCCCATGCAGTATCTACCGTCCTGCCCCCTGTCCCCACCATCACTCTGGCTCATCCTTAGGCAGGTGGCGACTGTGAAAGTGCCAGCCGCGTCTTAAGTGGTAATGTGCGTACATTATGAGCTGCTGCCTCTGGATCTGCCTCTGCTTCTGTTGCTGATGGTTGAACAGAAGTTACATGGAAACGGGATCGTTGTCAGGAATGGGAGTCAGTGGTTAATGAAATGCTATGCCATGCATGAATAGCGAATGAGTATGCTGGAGACCCAGCTAAAGTGAGGCGACAGGCAGGCTTTGCTTAATCTGATTATAATTGGAATAGGTTGATAAGTTCATGGAGCCCTCAAGATGGTGTGATACAATTACCTAGCTGGATAACCAAATTATATTATGCGAAAATTCGCGAAAGGCAAAAGGGAGGAATCGGAGTAAGCAGCAAAAAGAGAAACTTTACACATATAAAAGGTAAATAAAGGATTTGTAGTGAATAGAGTGTTTTCTCAAAAATAACAACAATGCTTGAAACCAAAAGATGGAAAATCTTTAGAAACTTGGAGTTGACTAGACTAAAAATCTAAAGAAACTTAGAGTTGAATAGATAGAAATGAAATTGTGTATACACCTGGCCCCCGCTTAAAACGAAGGTTCCGATCCTAGTAAAAACCTTCATATAATATATGGAGATTCGTTCCAATACTTTCACAAAGGTTTAAGAAACTTTTCCATTGTTTAGCAGATGATTTCAAGCTGCTTCTTAAGGCCATATATAAGTTCTATACGATTTTCAATCGACAGATTTGATTGATAATGTCTTGTAATATGGCGGAAAAGATAGAGCACAGATCTTCCAACAAACCTTGTACGTTATCGATTGTTTGATCTTCAAATGATTTACCAGTAACTAAATGAACAGATGTTATTAGATCTTGAAGTTCAATATTTTTAATCGTGCAGAATTGAGGTTTGACCCTTGGTCAAAGAGAGAAGGTAGCAAATTCATAATCGTGGAAGATCGACTTAGCGTTAAAGAGGTAGTAAAAGGTCATGAATTTTGATTATTGAAAAGACTTTAATCGTTTAGAGTGAATAGCAACTCGAATTCCCAAAGTCGACATCTTCAGCCCTTGCGTCATAAGGTAATAATCAGTTCTATCTATTTATTTCTGTTTTAAATTGGATTATATGGATAGTCTTAAAAAATCAACTGTCTATTTTATCTTTATCTATCTTCGTCTGTATCCATTCAATTTCCTTATTCATTATATTTTTATGAATGTTTTTTATTCAATGTGTTTAAGTATACTGCATCCTTTTCCCATTACCCATTCCCATTCCCATCTGAAATCGCAAGGGCCGCAAAATTTCATATATCGAACAAAATCGAGGCATTAAAAAGAAAATTATCCACAAATAAAATCGGAAAAACCTGAACTAGTTCTCAAAGAAGTATTTCTTCCTCCTCCAACGGATCGAATATTAAAATTATTACATATCAAAATATAGTCAGAAATCATTAAATTTACTACAAGTTTTACATATATTATAATTTTGAGGATTTCTGACTATTTTTATATTCTTCATCCGATACATCCGCCAATAACTTTTGAGCTACTTTCGAGCAAATGTTTTGCCTTGCATAATCCAAGCTGATGACCCAAATTCCTCCAGTATCTGATTTCTTGAATTATTCTATAATGGGGGAATGTGATAATAATTCGACTTAAATCGCATTAAGAGCAATCATTTTGCTTATTTCTTTCCCTCACTCAACACGCAGTTTCCGTTGCAAATTCGTCATTTCCGCATGCGAAAAATAGGCAGGTGAGAAAAAAAATACGAATGAATGATAAAAATTTAGCACAAGTAAAAATATAAATAATAATAATAATAACAATAATATTGTATGCACACACACAACATTCAGAGTTTTGCTAAATTCAATTACGTGGCACAGTAAACAATTTGGTTGAATGTGCAAAATGATTCTTTATTAAAAGGCCCGACAAATGTGGTTGGTACCCTACGCTTCCTCCCTCCCTACTCCTCTGCCCCACCTCGGGGACCCATTCTATGCAACCAGCCAGCGTACGAAAATGAAAAAAATTGCATATAGAATAATTTATTTAAATCAGCAACCAGCCACCGCCCCCATCCTAAAACTCCACGACGACGACGACGACAACGGCGACGACCTTTTATGGTGTCAGTCGGAAAGGCAGAAAAAAAAATGTATATAAAATAAATGTAAAAAAATACTCAACAAATTAATGTCAGAATGGAGAATTGTGTGGGTCGATTGCCTGAGGCTAATTGTAGTTGATACGAATGAGTGTTAGTGTGTTTTTGCATATACAGTGAAACCTCGATATAACGAACTTCGTTATAACGAAAAACCCAATATAACGAATTTTTTGTTAAGTCCCTTGAAAGGACTAAGGTTTTACATTTCAGTACCTATAGCGAATCAATAGATATAACGAATAATTTTGCGATCCCCCTCAGATTCGTTATATCGAGGTTTCACTGTATATGTTCATATATATATTCTACATTCATCCAACTGACTTGGCCTGGCCTGGCCTCCCAGTGGGTGGCCTGGGTGGAGCTGCTGCTGGTGTCTAGAGAGAGATTTGTGTCAATTTAGCAGAATTGTCGCGAAACAATGATAATTTTCTTTTATTCATATTTTACTTTTTGTCTTTGTGTCTTTTGTGGCGTCTTCAATTTGGTATTTTTATTGATGTGTTGTGATCTGAGTGCCAAATGAATGAAATTGTGTGATTGAGTTAATGCTGCAGATATAAATTATAAACGAGAATTCAATGGGACAGAATTAAATTGACGACTGGCAGACGATAAAAATGTCTGCTCATCAATTGCAAATAGAAATCGCAAAAAATATAATAGAAATCAATGATGAGAGGAGCCCAAATAGGCGACTCTTAGACCGATCTGCGTTCCCATTTCGATATCTTACTCGACAAGTGTCCTTAAAAAGTAAGGATCTCAGAATTGCTTTCTTTTTTCTATGTCACCCTCTAGAGACTCGACCTGAACCCACAATAAGGTGTGAAATGACATAAAAAATGTTCATAACTAACAAGCGAACAGGTGTAAATAGAAAATAAGGTTAGCTTAATGATCAAATCAGAATTGTCTTCATAGTGAATGAAGAGTCGATTGATAAGGAGTTGGAGTTGTTGGAGTGCCTCCAAACTGGAACTGGTTGATGCCAAAATCAATGAATTATTATGAATTTTGACGTATAGTCAAATCTCGATAATTCGTACGCTGCTAAATCGAAAACCCCAATATTTCGTAAGAAATTGCTGGTTCTTGATTGAAACAATTGACATTTAAGTATGCTGACTATGATTAAAAATCTTATAAATTAGTAAGATTTATTGGCGACAAGCCGGCTAAATCTCATTTTAGATTAACTTCAAAAATGACAAAATCTAGATTCTAGACAAACACCAAAATCAAAAGGCCCGCCGTATTACACATGTTGTGAAAATTCTTTTTTGAATATAGTACATTATAGTAACTTTGGGCGGCACGGTTAGTTTTTTAAGTCGAAGCACTTTACACTTTACATTCTTATGACGCCCAAGAGTATGCAAAAGAAAGATGGAATTTCTAGCTGCAAGCTTTGCCATTCTTTTTCGCTTCACGTAGTTGGAATTCCCAACTACTTTTAGCGCTGTTGAAATGGTATGGCCATAACAACTTCTGATTATTGAACTTGGTGGTTCTTAAAATAGATAAACAGACAACCTGCTCACCTTTTGTGCTGCCTATTATTAAAAATTTTATAAATTAGTAAGATTTATTAACCTCAAGCCGGCCAGTTTTGATTAATTGAAATTCAAGCCAACAATTTCTAGGACCATAATCCATATCTAATACCAAAGAAGTGATCGAAACAGACTTGCAATCGATTGGACATGCAGGAAAAACAAGTTCTAATTAGATTTAACCAAACAGAAATCAACCGAATCAACGAATACAATTAGATTAAAATGCATAATTCTTTTTTTTGTTCGCTTTGTATCGTAAATTATCTATAGTCCCGTTTATTATTGTCAACTAATTAGTAAGTGATAAGTGTGTCAAGTGCTCGACATACTCAAACATTCGCTAACCCCGTTACGCCTGTCCATATGCCTCTCCTCGCCTCGCCCCACCCACCGCCCACCTATCACTTGCGTAAACATTTCGCAATCTGATTTCGATTATATATTTGTCGAAACGTCATGATGGTGGCATAAACAATATTTCTTCTATTTTACGGTTCTTTTTTTTCGGTGGTGTTTGCTGACTTAAATTTCTTGAGTCAGAACCATTAAAAAGAAACACCAACGGCAAATTCGTTTGCTTATCAATGGTGGCACTTGGGTGGTTGGCTGGTTGGGTGGGTGGTGCAAGAGGGGCAGGTACGCGGCCTTATCAAAATGTATTTGATATGTGTAGGCAACTTTCTGAGTTTGCCACTTGAAGGGAAATCTGGAAAATGACTTCTAAAAGCAACATCCGGTAGGTTGGTCGGTTTGCGTCGCCTTCTCCTCTTCCGCATAGCATTTTTTGGCAAGTTCAAAGTTGGTTTTCATTTCTCGCTTCCGTGTACAAAATGTTCTATGTACATTTCCCTATTCTCATATATGTGAGGGTGTGATGGTGGGAGGGAGGGGGCAGGGGGAGCGGGTGGAATTGGTGGGTATGACACATTTTACGCTTTGCTACATTTTACAGAGTTTTTGTTTCATGTAACATGTTACACGTGTTTAAATATTTATGCCCCGACAAATTTGGTAAACAAGAATTTTGTTTCATTTTCATTTTTTTTCTTCTCGGCTCTTGTTTTCCTTTCGTTTTTTGTTTGGTTTTGGGATAGCAGCAGCAAATGACTTGGAGACTTGGTTTGGTTTGGTTTTCTGGTTTCTGTTTGGTTAGCGCCTACCCCAAACAGCTGTTGGCAACTTGCCTCAGGGTGAAATTTTGGAAAAATTAAATTCTATTTATAAGAATTATGTATATTAGATTGGGATGCCATTTTCCAAGTAAGCCTGTATCAAGGAGGCGCGTTTCTTAAGCCAACTAATTAAATCCTCCATAGCAACTACCCTGGCGCCACCTGGAAGTTGTATCTTCAATGTTTCTTAGTGATATGCCGTCTAAATTGTATGAATAATTGATTTTTATAACTAAAAAAAGAACTATTTGTTATGTTATGTTATGTTATCGAAAAGTAATGTAATATTGAAAATCCATTCTATTCTGACCTTCTTAGAAGTAAACAAAGGCAATGAAGGTACTTCAAAGTTCAGAACTCAAATATGTATGACCTAACTCAAAGTGTAATGCGAGGTGTGGTCGAGAAATTCCAAAAATCAACTAGATAAACATTGTTAATGATTGAATATTATTGGAGGTTATTTGAGAAACTAAACTCTTCGCAGGACCCTTGCACATATTTTCCACATATGAAAAGCAAAAATGCTCACATATTTCAAAGAAATTCTGTCTGGACTGTGAAACAGGTGTAAACATGTCGTAAACAAATAAGAAACTAGCAAAGGCAATTAAAATAAACACCAAGAAGGATGACGGGGGGAGGGATAGAAGTCCCCGATCCGCCATAAAACACCGCAACTTTCCCATCCCCCTCCCCGCCCTGCTGCTCCTCTTCTTTTTCATTCGCCATTTGGCAATGGGCCATATGAAACGTACGCCCCATAAATTAAATTCACTTCTCGCTAGAGAGAGAGAGAGAGAGCGAGAGAGAGAGAGAGAGAGAGAAAGGGGCAAATGGAGAATCAAAGAATAGGGATAAAGCATGATAACGCATTGGCTAAACGGTAAATTTTTTTGCAGTAGACCCCAAAAAACCAAAATCAATGCAGGCGAATGACACACAACAAGGTTTTCTCTCTCCTCCTCTCCCTCTCCCCTTCCTCTACTCTTTTTCTCTGATTCGCTCTTTCGTAAAGCTTTTGTGTTGGCTGCACTTCAACTTGAACTCACGACCAAATATAGTGATAGTGAGTGAGAGAAGGAGAGAGACAGAGAGGGTGTCAAGAAGAGACAATTGATGGCCAGACTGGCCCACAGACAACGGACCCCGAATGAATGAATTGAGACGTCTGCCTGGAGAGAGGGGAGAGCAGAGGAGAGCATGCCTGGCAAAAGATGGAAGAAAAAGTGTAAAAGATGTGGCCAATATGTAAGCAGCTTCTGTTTTCTGTTATTCTTTCGGTGGCCGAGGCCAATTCGCTTATTGAGTTCATTTACATTTCACAAAAATATCAAAGATGAAACGATATTCTCCCCCTCTCTCTTGGTCTACCTCTCTCGCTCTCTCTCCTGTTATACATGTAGGCAATGCAACAGGCAAAG
This sequence comes from Drosophila paulistorum, assembly GCA_018152135.1. Taxonomy (NCBI): domain Eukaryota; kingdom Metazoa; phylum Arthropoda; class Insecta; order Diptera; family Drosophilidae; genus Drosophila; species Drosophila paulistorum. The sequence goes on from JAECXG010000823.1 coordinate 527,261, forward strand.
CCAAATAACAACAATCGGAGAACGCTGAATAAACCAAAACAGAAAGTAATAACCAGGTGGAAAGGAGGAAACTACAAAAACAAAAACAATAATTATTCCCGTGGCTAACTTGAAACGACGACCTTCAGATCCTCTACAAATTGGTTGCCCTCTAATGCAAGAGAAATATATTCCTTATTCCTGTTAAGTTTAATGCTCTGCAAAGTTTTATCCATTTGAAGAGAGAGAGTGAGAAAGGAGACAGCTCTGGAATGGAGACAAAGTCTCTCGTTTGGTAACAACATAAATCTCCGAATACAGAGAACTATTCTAATTTTTGCACTTTCTAACACGAACAATGAACTTGCACTTTATGTTGAGGTAGGTCAAAAGGATTTGCACCTCAAAATTTCAGTAAAAACAACTTGGAAGAGTTTCTCTCCTGCATTTCAGTGCTTTTCGAGCGGAGTAAACGGACTCCTCCTGGAAAGGGTATGCAAATTCCATCTCTGTAACAGCTGCCCAGGCACACACACACACACACAGACGCGAGCCAATAAATATTTTTGCAAACTTGCGCACCTCATGTAAAAAAAAAAAATGAAAAAAATACATGAAAATGAAAAATCAACAACATTTTTTTTTGGTGTACGTTTTTATGTTTTTTTTCCTTTTTTCGCTGACCAAAACCCGTTTTATAAAAGCCAAAAAGAAATTCACGTGCTCTCTGGAGTGATTTTTTGTGTTTTTTTAGTTTGTCGCCAACAGTGATGCATATTAAACAACAACAACACGATGTTGGAAGAAGAAGAGCATCGACATCAACATCGTCGTCATCATCGTTGCCGTTTAACGGCACAAACGAAACGAGCAAAAAAAAAAAGGAACCGAAAAAAACAAGAAAAAAGAAAACACGAAGAAGAAATGCGTAAAGTTTCATTTGCATATTTGCAATTGCGGAAAAAGGAAATTCAAAGAGAATAAGAGAACGAAGAGTATTTGGAGTGCAAGGGTTTTTGGAGATCTGAAATCTGGCTAGTTGGTCGGTTGATTGGCATAAGGGTTTTGAATATTCAAAGGATATGCGAAACGACTAGCAACTGCATTCATACATACATACATATGTATGTCCTCTTCTGTCCTGTTGAAAACCTTTGGCTAAAATTGCTTTAAAGTCCCTAAATGGTTTTAGTGATTTAAACGAATTGATGAGATTTTCATTTCAGTAGAGATTCTTTTTAGGATGATGCACTGCGTCTGCAGGGTTCTGAGAAATTAAAAATGTGTGAAACCCTCCAAGAATTAGTTGAGGAAAAGCACATACCAATATTTTTTTTTAACTACTCTCTTTATACTTATTCATATTTGTTCTAGAGAATTATGACGACTTCTTTACAAAGTTTTGATCCGAACCCGAATAAATCGTGTTTTACCCTAGTTTTTTGCTTTGCGAACCAATTTGGGAACTTTCTCAAAATGTCTTCAATTTAAAAACTGAAATTTTTGAATACTTTTAACCGGTTTATTCAATCGACGTATATACATACATACATATACATAAGAGAAAATAACACTTAAAGCTCTATTAGTTTTTAGAAAAACCACATAATAAATCATCATATTTTTAATAAATTCTGAAATTAGCTCTTTTTGTAGTGATGATTTTGATTCTATTTTGATTGCGGTCTGCCGCGAAAAGTTCTATTTTAAAGCTTTGAAACCCTTAAAAGAAATACTAAAATTTCTTTCGCAAATAAATTCCTGATGTTTGACTCACATCGACAGAATCAGTCACACTAATTTTAAGAAATTTATTGAAAATCTCAATAAATCTCAATTTATTGAATCAATAAAACACGTCTCGGGGATGGACAATTCAGGTTTCAGAATACTCTTACAGAAATTTATTTAAATTCTCGTTTTATTCAAGAACTGTTCAAGAAGCTATAACAATTGGTTCTGCCCGATTAGACCTGATAAAAGGACACAAATGGGACGATAATCACTATCAGAGAACAAAGCCAAAGTTTTGACGATAAAAGACACAGTTAATACCTCAATTCCTTTTATTAGAACACTTTCACTTTTGAATCTGAGCATTCTAACACTCGCTCCCTCCTAAAATTGAATTGAATTCCACTTGACCTTTTCCTCTGCGGACCGCTTAAAAAAAACCTGTTCTAATCCCACAAAAACAATAAAGCCGAAAACAAAAACAACCTGTAGACCTGTTGTAATCCCTGGGCCGTTCAACATTTTCACACTTGTTGACCAACATCTTCACCCCACAATCAATACAATCAAATCACATAACTTGCACATAAATCAAATTCAATGCAATCGCATCGATGCATTGAATGGTTGATCATGATCATCGCCTTCAAAAATAATAAAGAAGACACGTAACAAAGATGCGTGACGCATTTCAATCGGAGTCGAACAATGAGAAAAGAAACCGGCAAGAGGACGGAGAAGACGTTGTTAACAAGTTTTTTGGTTGTTTGTGTTTTCAATCATATTTGTGTATTTTAGAGCTTATTTTTTTGTGTTTTGTCAATTGGCTTTTTTAATGGTTGATGATTATTTATAATGTTTGGCCACTTCTTTTTAACCTTTTTTTTTGCACTTGCAAGAAATCATTTTTGATAGAGTCTTGTAAGTTGGCAAGACAGAAAATTTCACTTAACGCTTTCGGTTTTGGCTTTGATTCTATAAAAAGAGGCTCGCACTGGTTGTTGTTGTTGTTGGGGCCATTAAATTCAAATTTCTATTATGGTTTTTCACTTTTACTTCATACTTATAATTGAGCAATTGAATAAGTAACAAAAATTTCACTTTCTCAAAACGTGTTGGTATTTTGTGTATTTGATTAAGCGCGACTTTCGCGACTTTTTTGTTGGTTTTTGTTTTTGATAACGCATTGCACGCAAATTGAAGAGCTTGATAGCCAAGACCAATAAATTATTACCTCAACACAAAAATTGGGTGTGTTTGAAAATTTACGATTTGCAATTGATTTGATTTATGGTAGTTTCGCCGCTTTCTGGTTAAGTGCAACTGTTGCTGGTGGTGCTAATTTGCAAATGATGCCACAATATTCCCCTTACAGTAGAACAACGCACGCATGTTGAACTCTGGAGGAGGACCGGGTACGGGTGGCACACACCACTCCGATTCTGACGACGCAGACGCGGGACAACGTTGGACGACGACAACGACGACGAGGATGACGAGAAACACACATCCATCCACATCTATGTATGTTCTCCTAACTGTACAGACGGCATTCGCGCGACGCCCACACGAGTCGATTATCAAAACGAAACTGAACTCGAAAAACTCGACAAAAAAGCTGCGAGGTGGCCCCCACAACAACAACACTGCGCATGGAGCTCAGATTACAAAATCCACAAATGCCATCCACACTCGCTCTCAGGCCAACTGTTGTCGCTCTCTCTGCTCTCGTTTCTCATTCAACTTCAACTGGAATGACAACAAAACCGTTAAGCGTGGTCGGCTGTGTCTTATTTGCATTTGGCTAAGAGCAACGGGTGGGTGGAAAGGTTCCACTGCATTGTATTGCATATGAGGGCGCATTCTTGTTTACTTAAATTCCAAATGTGTGCAGTTGTTGCAAGGCATTAAGATGAAAACCCGCATGGCTTATGATAAACACACACACACTCGTGTAAGTAGACCAAAGAAGCCGCCATGGTAATGCATTCCCGGATCTATTTGCGTAGACCTCCGAACGACAGACAGTCCACCCGCCAAAAAGTATGCAGCAGGCAGCGTGCGCCAACCGAAAAGATAACAAAAACAAACTGAAACAGGCAACCGGCATATGGGATACCAATACGAAGGCAAAAAGAGGGAGCAATCGGCGCCCCATACATGTGTTGGGGAATGCTCTCTGAGAGCGCCTCTCTTGCTCATTGGAACGAAAACAAAAACAGTTGTTTTCTACGCTAGACTTCAAGGAAATGCTTCAGTTTGGGCACGTTCCCTTGATGTGGCGTTTAAGACGCAATTGGAGCAAATCGAAAACAAGCAAACACTTTTTAAGTGTCCCCAATAGTGATTCATTTGAAAGATTTTTATTATCCATATATCCGTGTGTAGTTTAGTCGCACAGTGATATATTATAATATTTATCTTATTACGTTTTATGAATGTGGGGGAAGTCTAGGGGCTCTAACCACACCGCGAAATATTGATGTTTCTAATCTTTTTTTTACTTTTTTCGCTTGTGAATCTTCCGAGTGGTAGAGTGATTTTGATAAATTCTCGAAGCCCTCCTCAAAAATTACTGAATATCCTAAGCCGAAAATCATAGTTTTCTGAAGGGTCACCCCCGAAAATATTTGCTAGACTCCTTCATGCTCTATAAGCATGATTAACAATATGTACTTATAATCGTAATAAGTGAAGCATTTCACATTTTCTTTGCCGGTAAATTTTAATAAAATTTAAATTTTATCGGCAGCTGAAGATTCGTTTCTGCCTAACTTAAGCTGTGTTTTTTTAAGTGTTTGGCAATATATTATGCAAGATTATAGAGTAACATTGAAAAAGTACAGAGTGCCTCGTCAAAATCGTAATATCTATCAAAATAGAGTAATATTATTTATCTATAAACTGACAATACGTTTTCAATTTTCTAAAGAAAAAATAAATTTATTCCCGTTTTGAAAAGTATTTTTTTGTTGGTTAGTGTACAACCCGTTCCATGCTTTACCATGCGTCGCGATTGTGGATGGTAAACGAAGAGAGATTTGTGGATACTGGAAAACCCGATTGTGCTCTCCAACTCACGACACTCTCCCACACGCACACACTCACATTCGGAATACTCTCACTAGCTCCAAACAGAGGCCATTGAGGAGGAGGCATTTGCGGCGGCGTTGTGCACTTGTTCATTGGCGTTGCCCCCACCATCAAAAACCAACAACAATAACAACAAGGCAAAAGCAGAAATGTTGCGATTGCTGGATGTCGTGCGTGTTGCTGTTGTTGTGACTGATAAAGCAGCAGCATTTTGTTCTATGTATGTATGAGTGTGCCACAAGTGATAAGCGAGAGTGGCGAGAGTAGAGAGGCGGCATCCAAAAGATAAATATGGGGAAAACGGGGCGTCAAGACAACAAACCAACAGTTGATGTTGATGTTTGACTGGTCCATATATGGAATTTTTGGGGAGGATGCCAATTCGCTGGTCGGCTTTTGGTCAAAGGGACAATGTACAGCATTGTTGTTTCTTTTTTTGTTTGGTAAGAACTTACCTCATTTGTGCCAGCTTGCGTTCATCATAGCTTTCGAGGCGTTGATACTGCACCTGTCGACCATTCGAGGAAGAAGATCCCGTTGCTGTAGATGAGGAATGCCTGCGATAGTCGGCGAAGCTTTCGCTTTTCCTTAATCCTGGTATCTTGCCGGAACTATTGCGCCAATACTTGATCATGCGATGGAGAGCAGTGGGTGATGATGCCTCAGAGCCGCCCATTGCGGCAGAGATTCGCATATCATGGTGGTCCACGAGCGTCCTATAGGATGACATTCGTACGTTAATCTAAATACTTTTGCGCATAACTTGCGATTTCGATTCGATACGGTTTTGATCCGTCGTTTCGTGGCGTTGGGTAGCGACGAGTTCGTTTTTATGACTGACCAGTAGCTCCGGCAGAAACCCAAATGCAATCACACAATGCAGTGGGAATGGGAAGGGGAATGGAAATGGGCACGGGCACTATCTGATACAGCACTCTATAGTACTCTCTCTCTCTCTATACCCTCAAGCCATTTGTTCTCCCTGCTTTCATTTTGCATTTATTTTGTTTTCATTTTGATTATTTATTTCTCATAAAAGTTATTTACGTACATATTTATGCATATGTGTGGGACTAGGGTATTGGCTTACGAATAAACACAGTCCCGGTTATAGTTTTATAATAGTTTTTTTTAATGTTAAGATAAGTATTGGTTTTTAGATAATAATAGATATACTTAATTAATTATTGTTCAATGACTTTCGGATTTTCGTCTTCTTCTTCATACTTTCCTGTCTGGCCGGCTTGCCAGATTGTCTTGCGCTTTTTTGAGTCAGCTGACTCAACTAGGGCTGGCTAAATAGGATTGCCAGACCGTTCCCACATATGTATGTCTATATTTTATTCTTTTAATTGTGTTATTAATGCATTTTCCAGTAGCTATATAAGTTCAAACTTATGTATGCAAAGTGGCCTGTTCTAAATTGTAATGTTAACTCAGCAAGTGAAATAAAATTGAGTCAGCTGAAATCCCCGATTGAAGTGCCTCTTGCTGAGCAAGACTTCCTTTACTGGTCTCCGAAGAGACGAAAGAAAGTTCCAAATCAATTTGAATATTCAAGGTTAGTTTGGATTACTACTCATTTAAAATATAGTTGGAGGATCTAATAGAGAGACTTCGCTAAAACAAACATCCATTTTGAGTGTTCTCTGAGTTTTCGACATCGTATTTTTTGAAAGGGTTAAAAAAAAAGAAAAAAATATATAAAACTAAAAATCGTTTAGTTGTTCCCGAAGTCAAAGAGTTGCTATTAAACTTATGTATTTTAAATGAAACCAGAGGGACAGATTAGCCATACCTCAACGAGTCGCATGAAAAGGCCTTCCTTCCATCCTAAAAAGTCGAGTTCCTGCCAAAGAATCTTACATAATTTTATGATATAGATATCCGATTTTGCGAAATAAGAACTTTATGATAACAGTTTAGAACAAGGATGGCCACGTAGTGGCTCTTTTGGCTCCCGTGGCTCTTTACCGGCAGAGGCTGGGCAGAGAAAAAGGTCATTTTTTGGTCGAACTTGTAGACAGAGGGACGGACAAGCACCGAATTTTACGGAGAGGGGGAAAAAGGTCGCGATCTCCAGAACACGACAAAAACAACCCTTATTTTCTCGCTCGCGATCGCGACCTTTTTCCCCCTCCCCGTAAAATTCGGTGCTTGTCCGTCTCTCTGCCCACAAGCTGCGAGCTCGAGATCGCGACCTTTTTCCCCCTCTCCGTAAAATTCGGTGCTTGTCCGTCCCTCTGTCTACAAGTTCGACCAAAAAATGACCTTTTTCTCTGCCCAGCCTCTGCCGCTGATGCTCTGGCTCCCAACTGAAATTTCCGTGGCCACCCTTGTTCTAAACTTTAGAATATTGAATATATTAGGAAGATGAAAAGAAGATATACATACATATGGAGTTATTCCGTAGACGTCTAATCATTGGCTTTTCAAAAGACTGGCTTCATCCCCTCTTTAATCTTTTTATAAAAATTGGTCAGATGTTTGTAACGCACAGAAAGAGACGTCTCCGACCCCATAAAGTATATATATTCTTGATCAGCGTGAGAAGCTGAGTCGATATAGCAATGTCCGTATGTCCGTCCGTCAGCCATCTTAAGAGCTACTGGGATGAAACTTGGTAGTTGAACTACTTATTACCCGGGTAAGATAAAGTATAAAAATCATCAGGATCGGACTACTATATATAAAGTTCTAGAAAAATAATTTTTGCAGAAATTGGAGTATAAATTTACCAAAATGATAGCATAAATAGAACACAAGTTACAGTCATTATAAATCGGCGTTTGCTGCCTACTACGTCATCATCAAATCAACAGAGCACATGCACAGACACACAGACGAGCATGAACTGTATGTGTATGCGTGCGGTGCTTTGCTTAGGGAATGTTGTAAGAAGTAGAAAAAATTGTAGTAAATAGAGTAATAATTTGAATGTTTTGTTTGTGTATTGATGAATTGAGTTGCAGGAAAAGAAATTTCAACATGTCAAAATATTATTGCCAAGGACTGCATTGCACAGACAAAAAATTTGGGGTATTACTCTGTCTCTTTCTAATTGGATATACCAGCATTCCTTTTATATTGCGGTGCGTCCAGGACCGCAGAGAGAAAATCAGGGCCCGGGGGTAACCATGTTCGGCCCCCTACTTCCCTTCAAATAAATCCGATATTTTCGACTTTGATGTATTTTTTTTAATTCATGGATTTAAATGTACTAAATTTTATTTTATTATTATATATTTTATTATATATTACAGTATAGTATATATTATATCAATTAATTTTATAACAAACAATCATTTTTCATGATTAACAAGTAATTTTAGAGGAAGTTGCATTATTTTAACTTTTATTCATGCACTGTTATTCATTTTGGAATTGAGGATTGTGAATTAGGACAATGAATTAAAACCATAGTTTTTTCCACAACATAACGATTTATTAAACCAAATCACTATAAGAAAGTTCATTGCGCGAACTTAAGCTAAAATTGACATAGGGGACATTAAACTAAATTAAACAGAGCAATTTGGCGAAAAAATAAGACATAAGACCGGGCGAGACCAAGCGAGTTTGACGATCTTGACGGTTAGTCAATGCTTATTCGTGTGAAAGACAAGCTTTTCTTGCTTTAGAAGAGGCGAAAACATCGATAACTGAATTCAAGTTCAATTTCTCGCCAATTCTGATTCTAAACAAAGAGTTGCCAATCCAGACACTGTTGCTTGAGTTGAACAAGAACAACTTTTTTATCCTCGCAAGTACGCTAAATGAGCGTTCAGCGCTGGCTGCTGAAACTAGCAAGGTACAAAATATTCGCAGAGCGACACAAATGTTTGGGAAGAAATTTTGCAAGTTTGCTGTGATGTCATTTAGCAACTGGAATGGACGAAGAATTTGGATTAACGTTAATTAATGGTAAATGAATCTCGAAAGAGATCTTTGATCAGAAAATTGAACTTGACTCGGAATACCGCAAAAATAATGTTTGAAATTTTGATAAATTCACGCAGATTTATTTTGTTGACAACAATCTGAGTACTTGACATCACAATACTTACGTTTGTTTCGTTAAAATACACTTGAAAACGTCAGTCAAGCCTTGGCCATTTGTGATCGGAAGGTAAAATTAGCAGGACAATTAAATGGGCAAAACCTGCATTTATAATCTTTACGCAAATGTCGGAAAACCAATAGCGCGTTCTTTGAATAGCGCACGAAAATTTGAACGGATCGATTCTAAAACACTTAAAATCAGCCAACTTCAGTACATTTAGATGGATAATTTTTAAACCCTCCATTCAAAGAATTGAGTATTTTATCTGAAAAAAAAAATCATGTTTTGGAGTCCGTCAAAAGCATGATGAATGAAATTTATGAAATCACAAGCGACACAGATGACGACTCAAAAATTGAAAACACTTCGCCAAATAGCAATAATGAATTTCAAGACTATTTCGACAAAAATCAACCACAAAAAATAAAACTTGACAAAAATCCTATAGATTTAGAAATTGATAAATATTTTGCCACAACTACTCGTTTAAACATGCCTATTTTAGATTTTTGGAAACAGGCAACTTACCTGAAATTATTTCAAGTGGTGGCCAAACAAATATTATGCATACCTGTAAGCTCTGCCACAGGCGAAAGAGTTTTTTCATCGTCGGGGAAAATATTAAATGAAAGGCGCACAAGATTGTCAAGCGCAAATCTCGATATGTTACTTTAAAATTTAGATAACAAAATTTTTGTAACTTTCGGCTACGGGTAAAATTGTCGGCCCATGGGCTGGGTCGGGTTGGGTTGAAAATTTCGTCCCATGCCCACCTCTAGTTTGAGCAGATTATTATATTTTACATAAATATAATGGGGATGGTATATAAACTTCGGCATTGCTTTTTTGATATTTATACTTTATCTTACGCGTGTTATAAGTAGCTTAAATACTAAGTTTCATTCCAATACTCAGACTCAGATTTGATGCTGATCAGGAATATATGTACATATATACCGTATGGGGTCGGAAACTCTTTACATTATAAAATCTGACCAACTTTATATATCCTCTGCAAAAGTTTAAATAAAATCGGAAAAATTTTTACCAACCAAGAGCTCTTTTAAATTTAAAATCAACTTACAAGGGGAACTTCAGGTATGCGAATCACCGATTTGGATGAATTTTGGATATGTTGTAGAATACCCCGTTATTTGAAGCTGTGTGAAATATTTCGGCGCACTATTCTATATTTTCCTTATAAATCGTGTTTAAAGCTATAGCTTCGGTGACTTATAGGTAAAACGCAGAGAGGACTTCAAGCAGCTCGTCGGTGTAAGGGGTAGAGGTCCCGAGTAAAGTTGGAGAATCCCAGGTTCGAACCCCGCCCAAAACTAGTTAGTTTTGGATTTTCATTTTTTTTTTTTTTTGTTTTCTTAATAATTATTTTTGAAATAGCAAAATAGGTCATTTGATGATTTGTAATTTGAAACATTTTTTATATACATATGTTGAAGCTTGTACGCTTGAGGAAATACTAGCTATATGCACGCCATTATGAACTGTACTTTGCGGGCAGGTTAAAAATATGTTAAAGCGAATGCAAAACTCCTCAAATGCCTAAGAAAATCGAAAAATTTCATCAAGAGAAGACTGCATTCAATTAAAGTATAATCCCTTGTGCATTTCCACTTGTCATCCCTGATATTGAAGGGAATGCTCAAGTATGCATGGTTCGCTTCAAAGTTGATGATGAGATGTGATGAGATGAGATGAGAGAGTAATTTTCCAAAAATTTTATTTAATTTGTTTCTTTCAAAATGATTTAAAGTTGGTATATTTTTGGACAAAAGCATAATTTTAGCATGATGATGTATGATGTATATCACAACAAAAAATGTGAAGACAGAAGTTAATTCGGGTATTTTACGTCTATATTCGTATATATTACATTTATGTTTTTGTAAAGGCATACAAAATTAATTTCGTCAAAAATCATCAAAAGACCTGTTTAGCTATTTAAAAAAATAATTATTAAGAAGACAAAAAAATAAAAATCCAAAACTAACCAGTTTCGGGCGGGGTTTGAACCTGGGTTTCTCCAACTTTAGTCGGGACCTCTATCCCTTACACCGCCGAGCTGCTTGAAGTCATCTCTGCGTTTTACCTATAAGTCACCGAAGCTATAGCTTTAAACACGATTTATAAGGAAAATATAAAATAGTGCGCCGAAATATTTCACACAGCTTCAAATGACGGGGTATTCTACAACATATCCAAAATTCATCCAAATCGGCGACTCGCATACCTGAAGTTCCCCTTGTTAGTGGTGAGAGGAAATATTATATCGATAACAATTGAGCTACCAGTGCTAAAAGAAGTATCAGTAGTGTTGTAAGTGATTTTTAAGTTTACTTTCTTATCAACACTTACAATTCCATTTGACAGAGAGAAACGGCTAGCTAGAGTTCATTCTATTTTGTTAAGTCGTTACGATAGGATCAAATTTTTTCCTTAATTTTTATCCTCAATTAAAATTTTAAATCGTTTTATTCCCTGTTCATCCTCATTAAAGTTTTAAAGTGCTTATTTTTATCTGAGGTCTGGTGTCTGGTGTTAAGCGTGTGTCGTTTAAAGCATTTTCCTTATTTATCTTATTTCTGTAATTTCAACAATTTATCCAAAAAGCATTCCATACATTCTGATTGGTTTTTTTAACATTGCCTTTGAGTGCATAGTTGGCTTATTTTTGAATTTCAGAGCATGACAATGCGGACATTCCTTGTCCATAGCACCAATTACATAGCATAACATTCAATAGCCTCTTTGCGTTTTCTTGCCATTTCACTGTACAAAACATACATAAATAGAATTAATAAAATTAATTAATGACCTAGTTCACCCGGCAAACGTTACAGGAATGAATGAATTTCCTACAACGTGGTTGACATATAACTGCCTTACCTCCGCGCCTTTGAATTTAACGACGAACCGTTGCGAATCAATTGTGTCAATTTTTCTTTTTGATCAGTGACGGCATTATTTATTTATTTTAAACTTTAAAGCATTTTCCAATAACCATGGCTAATCAACAGTTCTCCTTCTCCCGTAGGAATTTTATAATATTTCCATTATATCAAAGTTGTATCAAATAACCAAGGTCCTAACCATTTTGTGACTCGTTGAATACCGTAATAATATTATACCAATCTTGGCGTCCAAGTTGGTAGTGATGGTGTTTCATTTGGTTTTGATAGATATGATTGTAATGCTGCTCGGTATTGTGAGCGACAACTTCATTCTGGACGATTTTTGTCGCTTCAAATGATTTGAATGATAATTTCACCTTTACATTTTGATGGTAAAGGTTGTCGGTTTTATTTGTCCATAACATCGATTACGCTTTGTAAGCGTGTCGAATATATTGCTGAATTGATCTTCTGCCGATCTATTTAATATGTCCAAATAGGCTTGGCATTACTGTAGGTATAAATCGTAATTTTTTTGTTACCAAGTTGACTCTTGGTTGACTATATGACTATCATCTATTCTATTTGTGTAAAGGACAATTGGACGAAGAGCCTCTTGACATTTTACTCAGCATGACCATTTTAGACAATTTTTCAAAAGTTTAATCAACAAATATATTTTAGCAAATATTTTCTCTCCCTTTTCGCCAAATAAAAATATATATTTTTTAAAATTTTAAGCGGATAGTCGTTGCAGAATCCATTGTGGTAGAGAAGTATTTCGCAATTTCCGAAAACATTTTTATAATGTGAGATAAATTAAAACAGGCTCGAGGTCAATTTTTAAAGTCATCCGATTAGATGCCTTATCATACGCAATTCCGTATTGTTGTTGCTTCATCTATGATCCGTATAAACTGATCCAGTTGTTGTTTTTGACTCACAAACCAAACAATCTCCTGAAACGCTTTGAAGGCAGCAATTGGACGCAGAAAATTATGAAAATACTGAAGTTTCTAAGCTTCTATAGGTCCAATTAAAAGGCCAAGTAGAAGTGATTAGTTTAGTTTTCTTAATCAGTCCAGCCACCTCAAAGACATCGGTGAACTCTCGACGAGTTGCCGCATTCAATTCGTAATTATGTATTTTAGCCATTCCTTAACTTCCTTGAGCTCATTGGCATTTAATACACGTAGATGGAAAAGACTCATCTTTAATATGAACAATAAAATTTTATAATTTTTTTTTTACAAAAAGTTATTTTTGGTCTTTTCTCAACGAGATTTCAACATGACCATCTCCAAAAAAGTTTCACAGTTTAATGACTGAAATTATAACCATTTAAAATAAATTGATTTTATAAAAATATTTACAGTATTTATAAATAAAAAATATCAAAGAAGTTAATTTCGGCTATGCCGAAGTTTATATACCTCTTTAGTCCTTGGCAATAATATTTTGACATGTTGAAATTTCGTTTCCTGCAACTCATTTCATCAATACACAAACAAAACATTATTTCTCTTTTTTCTACAATTGTTTCTTCTTCTTCCATTATTCTCTAAGCAACGCACGGCACGCATACAGTTCATGTAGCGCTGCGTCTGTGTGTGTGTGCATCGAAAATTTTTCCGTCTGTGCGTTACAAACATCTGACCAATTTTATAATACCCTCTGCAAGGAGGCATATCTACTTGAAAATTCATTGACTAAAAGTCAATATCACAACTTTCGCGACCTCCTCCATTTCCTGATCTTATGAACTTTTTCCTGCAGTGGCGTAGCCAGACAATTTTTTGGTTAGATTCTGTAGACCAGTCAAGCTTGAGATTTTGAATTCGTTCTTAAAATCGCAAATAGACTGAGACTTAAAAAATGTTTCGTCCTGTTTTGGTCTTTAATCTGCTTGGAAACGAACAAACACATAGACAAGGTCTCGAGTGCTGCGTAAATTAGTTTGTGACGTCACAAAGTTAGTGCGTTTTGTCTGTGTAAGAGAAATAATAAAACTATAAAAGTGAAAACCGAAAAAGTGTTTCAAAATGTTGCAGGAAAAATAGAAATGGCGAAACAAAAAAGGCGATTCAGAAGCAGATTTGGCCCTGGTAAGGGTCAGCGTGTCAAGATGGTTAAACTAACCCAACAACTAATTGAAAACCGTTGCAAGGGCTCGGACTATCGCCGAATTCGTAATCTGAATATATGGGGAACATATATTTTGATAATATCAACATCTTTACGGAGATGCCTTTACTGGAAATTCTCTCGTTGAGCGTTAACCAGGTAACCACATTGCAGGGCCTCAAGAACTGCTTATATAGTTGCCCTTGGTCATAACTATGGCCCTCTGTGATACGCCATTTGTCGCAGTTGAGACTCCTGAATGGTGTCCCAATTACCGACGTAGAATTGCGATCTGCCCTGAGCGATGAGCCACAAGGTCCCCCACCTGGAAGACCTAAACCCAAAACCCAAACGTGCTTCTAAAAGGGCACGTAAGCAAGAGAAAAACATGGACGACGAAGTTGCTAGTCCCTCAGCACCGCTAGATATGAGCCGTCCAGTGGTCCAGGAACGTGACCCTATTGCCGACCAAGGTGTTGGCATTCTTATGGAGGAACAATTTGAGCAGACCATAACAATGCAGCCGATGCCACAAGCGGCACAAGTACTGCAGACAATTCATGTACATCATGGGTCAATGGCCCATCTGATGCCACCGATGCAGCAATCGAGCAGCTTCTGGTCTGGATCTCTGGGGCCAGACTTTTCGCAAAACAATCGCTGTATGGAGCAGATGAACTATCAACGTTCATCGGCTTTTATAGGAGGACGCTGCCAAGAAGAAATGGAGAAAATGCACTATCAAGCTGCCAATCGTATGTTCCCAATGAACTGCTGCTTCTCCCAATCATCGTGAGCATTATATTGGGCGCGTTTGTGCAGTGCGTTCCAATGCTAATATATTGTCGGCGATCCAATGCCTGATCCGTGAACTGGACCTAGCAAATTTTTTGTTTGTGCATTGCAGTCCTTGGCAATAATTTTTTTAATATTACATTTTAAAATTTGTTTCCCTGCAACTCAATTCATCAATACACAAACAAAACATTCTAATTATTACTCTTTTTACTACAATATATTCTTCTTCTTACAACATTCCCTAAGCAAAGCACCGCACGCATACACATACAGTTCATGCTCGTCTGTGTGTCTGTGCATGTGCTCTGTTGATTTGATGATGACGTAGTAGGCAGCAAGCAGCGCTGCCGGCAGCGCTTGAATCGATTTGTATTGACTGTAACTTGTGCTCCATTTATCAGATCAGATTCAAATTTGGAATCTGAGATTTTATATCAAATTCTATCATATTGGTAAATTTCAATTTTTGCAAAAATAAGCTTGCTGCCTACTACGTCATCATCAAATCAGCAGAGAAAATATTAATGCCAAGGACTGCGAGTTAGCTTCTTTGATGTTTATCTTATCATTCCGGACAATGTGTAGATCCGATTTTGCCAAGATTATTATAAAGGATAAGTTACTCAGTTTGGTGATGAAGTAAAAAAGTTCCCTGAACGATATTCTGTTCATCTAATTATCATTTAGTAGTGATATTTGGCACAGTCATTAATGATACAGTCGAGTCTCGATAATTCGAAATGGCAAGGGAACAGAATTCCAACGAAGTTTTTTCAAGGCATAAGCAGTTTATTACGAAATATTGAGGTTTTTGATTTATCTGGGTACGAATTATCGAGACTCGACTTCACTTAAATATTTTGGCAATTAATTAGAAAACAAAGGATATGATATACATATACTTAACTGCATTATGGAATGTTTGTTCCTATGTAAACTCTATATAAGACAATATATAAGGGGTAAGGGTCTAAAAGGGGAATTGTCTTCAGGTCATTTAATGGTATGTAATTGCATATGCTATTCACTTCGGATTAAAATTAATTTATTGAATTTAGCAAGGGTATCAACCACAAGACTATTTGCTTAAAATTTCAGTGTTGGTGTTCTTTTTTGTAAGTCATTGGACTAGGCATTCCAATAAAGAGGATAAGGTTGAAATTACATACTCAGTGTGTAGTTACTTTACTTATGAATGGAAGCTTTGTCGTTTTTGGGCTCATTATCATTATTATTAGTAATGAAAAGCTAGCTAAAGTTTCCCCCTTTCACAATCAATCAATTTATTCCTTAGCCCTCGCTTAATCAATCTATTTTATCTACATATTTCTTTCTCATATATTTGTCTAATATCTAGACCGCCTACATTTTTCATTAGGTTTCCATTACACAAGTTCAAACAACTCAATCAGAGCTTAGCAGGTCATAGGCACTTCATCAAGGCCGCACCCTTCCATTTAACACCCAACACAGAAGTTTTTCATTCCATAAATCCAAAGACTTTGTTTGACGCAAGTTCTCTCCACTGTGCAGTGTGTGTGGGTGTGCTCTCCCAAGGCCCCATAGCTAATTGTGAGAACACAACAAGTCGAGTGGAATTATAATGTTCCCTCTCTCGCTCTCTCTCTGTCTCTGTCTGTCTTTCTCTGCCCCCATTCCCAGACTTGGCCAAGTTGCGAGCTAGTTTATTGCAGTTTTTATGCCCTAAGATAATGGCCAAGACTTGGAGGCGACTTACTAAATAGTTTTGTGCATCACCTCGCAGAAAAGAAACAAAAAAAAAAAAAATAAATATTGGATAACTACTTTGAACCACTTTAAAAACTTGGTGTAATCGGCATATCCACAAATCAGATAAATCAAACATGAAAAACAAATCGCATGATAAGCCCGGCCAAGCCAGGCGGTAAAATGAAATCGAAAACGCAAACCAAATCCGAATCCAAATCGCAGGCAGCCATCAAATGTCATGACAAAGTTGCTACTGTAACGCCCTGGCGAAAGCTAAGCAAGATTTATAATGGCATTTCCTCGATGTGTCGCCTCCATCCCCCTCCCACCACTCTAACCCACACTACTCCATTACCAATCATGCGAAATGTGTTGTGTGTTTGTTGTCAAAATTACATTAAAGCGGAAATCGCCAGCTTCGCTTGACCACAAATCTCCACGAGGCAAGAGCGGAGGGCTCTAACTCTGCTGACACGCAACACCCGCGACACTTTTCCTTCGCCTCGAACGGGGCATACATAAATCAGGCAGCTGAAATCCGAGACACTTGCATTTTTGTTTTGAGCGAGGGAAACATGTCTATGTCTATGTCTACTCCTCCTCCTCCTCCTCCTTTCATTACATTTGCGCCTCCCACTCCTTTTGCAGTGTGGAACTGTGCGTAGAGGGAGATATGTATGTACATACGTAATACGGGCAGCCACCAAGAAAGCAAAGCACGCAAAACTCTTGTCTAACTTTGAGCCGGGCTACATATTTCATTCATGGACATGGGGCACTAGTTCGACCGACCGACAGGCCGACAGACCGCCCAACCGACCGAGTGACTGAGAAACTGCATCTGAGACTCCAAGCTAGTGTCGTTACGTTAATTGACATGTGTTCATTAAGAGAAAGAGCTTGTCGGCAATTGTTGGATAGTTGCGAAGTCCTAAGCACTTAAACAGCGCATTGATATGTAACTACTACATGAAGCATTAGATCTCAAAATGTCCGATGTACCACGATGTTGAAATGCTTTAATAATGCCAATCTTGTTTACCAAGTGAAGGACAAATATGTGTAACAAGATCCCTTTAAAAGACTTAAAGGAAAAGAGACTGATATTTCAATATATTTTACACTGGAGAGAATACGGTTTCTTTTTCCACGTTTTGGTACCTTATCGTTTTTGCTTAGTTCATTCCTGAAGTTATTTCTTAACCCTTGAGTGCTAAGTGAGCTTATTTCATAGACATATGTGTTAGATTCCCAAAGGCCGCTAAGTTTGTTCATATATGAATATTGGTGAGCTAAAAGGCATTTGTCTTTTTGTTAGATGATTCATTTAAAAAACATGTTTGACATGTTTTAAGAGTAAAAGCCTAGCCTTCAAAATTTCACATTTAAATAAAAAGAAATGCAAACACCAAAGAGCATTTAAAATGAAAACAAAACAGATAATGAAAATTAAGAGTGTATTTGCAGTGTGAAACTTTGTGATTCTAGTAGGTACATATTAAACTTTTAATCATTGAAAATTGGGGAAAAGTGTTACTTGACATACTTTTTGGCGATTTTATAGACCCTTTCACATTAGGGTGCAATTGTAAAATTTTAATAAACGTTCATTACAAAATTGTTAAATGTCCCCGCAACTTTAATGACAGACAATCGACATGTCGAACAGGAATCCATGGCGATTCTGCGGCGAATAAAAAAAAAGGACGCTTATTGAAGGTATAATTCTCGATGCACCACTTGAAATCGTTTAAGAGAAAAGTATTCGCAAAAGTTATAAGATTAATATAATCGAATAAATAACTTTTGCGAATACTTTTCTAATATTAATATTATCGAATAAATACCTTGCAATATGTATTTATAACGCAGAGAATAAGTCATTTCCGACACCATATAGTAAATACATATGTATTCTTGATTTCCATAAGGACACAAGTCGATATCAATTTGAAACCTTCTAACATGAAACTTTTGTCAGTACTTAAACTTGATTTTACCTTATTAAATATCAAAGAAGCTAACTTCGGCAATGCCGAAGTTTATATACCCTTGCAGTCCTTGGCAATAATATTTTTACATTTTGAAATTTCTTTCCCTGCAACTCAATTCATCAATACACAAACAAAACATTCAAATTATTTCTCTTTTACACTACTACAATTTTCTTCTTCTACCATCCAAAGCATCGCACGCATACACATACAGTTCGTGTAGCTCTGCGTCTGTGTGTGTGTATGCATGTGCTCTGCTTGATTTGCTGATGACGTAGAACCGATTTGTATTGACTGTAACTTGTGTTCTATTTATCCGATCAGATTCAAATTTTGGGATCCGAGATTTTATATCAAATTCTATTATATTGGTAAATTTCATGGGGATACTCCAATTTTTGCAAAAATTTTTGTTCTAGAGCTATATGATATAGTAGTCCGATCCTGACAATTTTCATACTTTATTATCTCCCGGCTAAAAGTAGCTCAAATATGAAATTTCATTCCGATAGCTCTTAAGATGCCAGCGTGAAGTTGATTTGCACAGACGGACGGACGGACTCAGCTTCTCATGCTGATCAAGAATATATATACTTTATGGGGTCGGAAACGTCTCCTTCTGTGCGTTACAAACATCTGACCAATTTTATAATACCCTCTGCAAGGGTATAAAAAGGAGTATGAACATTTTTCGTATGTACAAAAAATATGTGGCTATCGAAAACATTGCCTAGAAATTCCAAATGTAGAAAAATCTTTTAAAGTACGCTAGGTTTTCACCTGGCACAAATATTGTGCTGTTGTCTAGAAACACTTTGTTAGTTCACTCACATTAGGTGCTTTTCCTATATCGACGCATTCAGCTTTTTGGGACCAAATGTTACAATTTGTTGATTTAAGGGGGGTTTCTACATTGTTGGGCCGAAATTTTTTTTTGAGGAACGTATAAAAAAAGTGCACAGTTTCTTTTAAAGTTTATTGTAGTGATACAAATTTTTTTTGGTCATTCCACGAAAAGGGGGTGTAGGGGGACGCTGACAAATGGCGGGTGGTCGGCGCCCACTTCTCCCGCTCACGGAATTTGTGTGAATTTTTCAGATAATCTGTGCACAACATTTACACCACAGGAATGAAAGCGACACACTAACCACATCATTCGTCCATCCATTGAGAATGAAACCCACAAGGTGCTTCAACATACTGGGTGATTTAAAATAGGGCAATATGTATTGCAGTACTTCTTATGTATTTTAGCATATTTTTCCCTCTTTCTAGGATCTGAATCATTTTTGTGACTACCATAGTTACTCCTTTTTGTGACATTTTCGGGCCATGCCGGCAAAAAAGCTTCTTCGGCACATAGTAAATTGTTATATCATTTCTGACTACATAAAGTATATACATACATTATTGAATAATAAAATTCGAATAATTTCATAATACCCTTTACCAAAATATACAAATTTTTGAAATTTGTGGTCGATATGGACAACGTCAACGAATCAAGTAATGACAAAGCTACCTTTAGTTATTTTCCATACTAATCTTTATTAAATTTTTGTGTGATTATATCATTTTTGAAACAAGGAAAAAACAAAAAAATAATCTTTTATTTAGAAAAGATTCTTAAATGTTCATATACTATTGTGCATTAACTAAACCAGATATGTTATAATTGAATCTTTGAATATTCTATAAGTTTATTTACAAAATAAAATGGTAGTTTTTGTAACAGTTTATCTCGTTCGGTCGTGAATGCTTTGCTTAATGATAAAAACCTTTTATAACAAATCTTCTTTCTATTTAAATGACTCAGTTTCAGCTTCCAGAATCAACTCTTTGTAACATTTGTTTAAATTTCTTCAGCATTTCCTTCCCTTTTATGCTTGCCGCCTGCTTGGAATATTTCACCTCGTATATCTTATCATATCTAAGGTGACATTTGCCTTCTACTTGGCCTGGGCACAGCTGTTCCATTTCTTTAGTTTCGAAGTTAACCCTTACCCCGTAACCCTGGTGGTGCCTGCTGTTATCGAGCAAGCTCATCAACCTTTTGACCTCCTTGCTAATTGCCTTTCAACATAGAACAACAAATGACGATTGCGACTTGGACTTGCTCTTCCTCTTGGACTAGGACATCGACGACGAGGAGCACCAGGAACACCACGACCATCTGTCATATGCCCCAACTTGTGACCTTTGGCCTCTTGGCCTTTGTTTGGTCTCTTCCTCTTGTAGGAGGCTATTCTAGAGTTACGACAATGTTGACGATAAAAGTTATAGGCAGCCATAAATTAAAATGCAAATTAAAAGTCACCGAAAAGGCGCCGATGAAGAAAAAAAAAATGATACCAATATATATACAATTATTGTTAAAGACTCGGACTATCTTTCAGTTTATCGCCTTAATTATGGCCAATATTTGGGCAATAAAAAAACAACTTGACTAAGCCAAAAACGCAAAATTAAAAGAAAGAAAAAGTTGATGGAAAAAATTGAAATTGAAGAAAAGTTGGCAAGACTTCCAAATTTGTCTAGCCAAGCAAAAAGTGGCGAAAGAAAAAACGCAAACTCAAAGTTTTAATTAAAAAAATTGTAAACTTACGAAATGAAAGAAAATGGGAAAACTGCGTGCAATTGCAAATGTTTTCACCGCTGCGCCCCCTAACACATTTTTAGCCTGTGACACGCAGCAAATTAGACAGGACATGTCAGACGCTAATCCTTGCCCAGGCTCTGGCGCTGTCTCTGTCCCGGGGGACACAGAACTCTTCTCTCGTTTAGTTCGTAAATCTCAAATCAGCTTAAATTTAATTTTTACGCTTTCCGGCTTGGCTTTTGTCTTGGCCAATAGTCGCCAACTAAAGCACAAAATGGACCAGAAAGAGGCAGACAGCTCGGCGTAGGAGCAGTTAGTTGGTTGTGTTCCAACTACAGCCAACGTTTAGACCCAAAGGCAATAAAACTTCAGTCGAACAACTGTTGATACCCTTGAAATGGATAAACTTATGGGGGGTACTAGGTGGGGTCAAGGACTCAAAACTCTTGCAAATTGGAAGATGTTTTATGAAGTTTCGTTTATCTACTGCAAAAATGTTGTTACGAAACTGAATTCGAGGGCATCAACAACATCCATCAGTTGGCCTCATGTCTCCCCTTTTCTAGTTTCTGTTGGGGCAGGTGCCACTTCCGCTCTCCCGGCCCACACTTCATCACACCCATGGTAGACCAACAAAAGACGTATACAAAAATGGTTTGCTCTTCTGTTTAGTATTTGACTTTAGGCAGTTTGTTCTTTGCTTACCTTCTACCCATGCCTCTTCGATGTTCAGCTCACAGTTTGCACTTCTTATTGGCATGGCCGTCGACAGGATGTCATCAAAAGAGAATGTTTCACACTTTCCCAACCAATAAATTGAATTTCGTTTCCGCTTCTTTGATACCTTTATGAGGATACTTTGAGGAGCCAAGTTAAACTAAAATCAAAGTTTCTTATAAATATTAATTATCTTTTCTCCAATGGAACAATGTTCTTCTTGCAGCTCTAGAGGATTGTTAAGCATCAGCAATTACGAAATTTTAGAGTTGCATTGAAAAGTTCTCGATAAGTAAATCGAGCTAGAAGTCAAAGTAGAAATAGCCCCAGCAAATTTTGAATGATAATAATATATTTCGTATAGAGAGTTCATTTGATCAATTTACGTGTACATTTATTTCAGTACCCCATTTGCCACACCCCTGCTTTTGTTTTCTTCTTTTCCTAGCTCCCTGGTTAAATCTGATATACAGGCAAGGACAAAGGTCGTTTGTCGATTATTAAAAGTTTTGATGCCAAACCAATAAGATGGCAACTTTTTGTGTTTTAATAATTCATGAGCATTTTTATCCTAGATAGTGGGTTCTGTCTAACAAATTGGTTTGGTCAGACCCCATAACAATTTGCTAATGTGTATGCCAACACATTCTACGAACTAATTAAGTACTACATGCAAAGTCATTTGATGAGCACGTGCCCCATAGGAGGAGAAAAAAAAGGGACGAAGACCTCTGAGGAGGAGAAGTCGCAGCAGATAGGAAATTCTAGAAGTACATGTGGCATAGAAAACCAAATTAATGAGCTAAGACTTTCAACACACGACTTAATTTGAACTAAATGCCAACAAAGAGCTACACTTCTATAGACCCCGAAGCAATTAATTAATAAAGTGTCGAGTACTTTGGATAAGCAAACGGATCACTGGGCTAAGCAGCAGCTGTCCTCGAGACAGAGGATGGGAGGCGACCAAAAGTGGAAACGCATTTAAATTTACAAATAAAAAAACATTGTCAAACGGTTTCTAACGCCTACACACATACAAATGGGCTCTAGTGTGCACTTCATGTCCTTACACGTCCCTAGATCCTTATCGATGGGATCAACACAAATGTTGCGTAACTAAGTGCGGGCACACTTTCAAGGAAGAACATCACAGACATTCATTTCCTTCGTTTCCTTTTCGCTGTCTACCTGAAAGAGAGGTGAGATTTTTAATTGTTGCATTTCGAGGAAAAAAAGGTCCTGCCACTTGAGTCTGTCGTATTTCCTTGGTCCTTAATTAAGTTGTTGCCGCATTAAAATATGAATTGTGCATGTTGTTGTGTCGGCTAGAGGAGTTTTTGACACTTTATCATACAAATTTAAATGTCGACCGACCTAAACACGTGTCCTCCTCTTGCCCCTCCCAATGAGTGACAACTGAAGCGTGCCAAAGGGAAAATAAATTCATAGATATGGAATAAGTCATCTCATAGTATTGAATAGTCTATAACAAAATATATTGACGAATTTAAAATCAAATGTACATATAGAAGAACATATATAAAAGCTCATGATAATTGTCGACTTTGTTGTTATCGAAACATACAAACCTTTCCTTATTGTATAAATTGAACCATCAATCTTTATTTAGTAAAGAAACAACTATTTACTTTCAACTATGTTTTAAATAAACTAGTCAAATTGGTAAATAAACATTTCAATTAGGAATAGTCACAAATTTGATATCAGTCCTTAATGAAATGTGCCAATTTATAACTAAATAGTTTTATTGCAAAAATTCTTAAAAATGAATCATATATTCAGACCATAGTTGCCGGTTTTGAAAAATAAAGAAAATTGAATTAATTAAATTATAGTTTTTTAGAAGAACTAGACCTTTTCTTAAGTTTTCCTACATTAAATACATATATTAATTTTCAGATAAAAATTCTCGAAACAACAGACAACCCTTATTACTCAGTTTGATAACCACCCTAGAATTGTAGTCTCATATCACAATTTGAAAGATAAAACAAGTTGGGAATTCCAATCAGTCATCCGAAAGATGGAAACAATAAAAGATTGCAAAATTAGACAAATAAATGTATCCATTCTAAACTAACTTCAAAACTTGTACACTATATCGACTTGTGGCATTATGATTATTCATTTCTTAAACAATTTTCTCTTCAGCCTTTACCCTAAAAGCACCTTGAGTTTTTATCAATAATCATACGGCCCATTGGTAAGGTTGTCTACTTTGATGTAAATTTAATTAGATTCTTATCCTTCTTCTACTAAAAAATAACTAAATGTGCAAATTGCCTTGCTGCACTTGCTATGGGAAAACCCCTTACTCAAGTCCAGGACGTAAATCGATTTTATTTTGTAACCTTGTCAAGTTTGGAAACCCCAACATTTTGTTGTTCCAAAATAAGCACTTTCAACTGTTGAAGCTTTCGTTTGTCAAGTGCCTGCTTGGAAATCAATAAAAACTGCAATTAAAACACCTTGACCATGAGCAGATGGAAAAGCAATGTGGTTGTGTGTGGGTGGGGTGGGGGAGGGGGACTAAGGGAGAAGCATGACAACGATTATTTTCTGTATTCTACGAGCACAATTTGCACAAAATGACTGCAATTAGCTAAAGCACCTGGCGAAATGGTTAAATAGAGAATACCGAGTGAGAAAAGGAGAGGAGGAGGAGGAGGAGGAAACGAAATAGTTGACTGTCAGCACTCGTGAGCAGAGAATGAGTACATCTGGTCTACTCGTTCCGGCAAAGTGGGAATTTCTTGCAGCATTCTTTGACTATTCTCAGTGACATTTAGCAGGCAGTCAGTGGGTCGTCAGAAAGAGAAATAAAATACCAATATAACCAAAAAGGGGGGAGAGAAATGAAATGAAATTGAAACTCCTGACAATTGTCACGTACTGACCTAGTAATGGGGGGCGAAAAGGAAATCTAGTATTTCTAGGAATTCAGCAATTAGAATAAAGAACAGTCTCGACTATACAAATCAGCCAAGACTCTAGAGCCTAGAGCTTGTTGATTGAACATTTCCCATGACATTGATTAACCTTTGATGATTCACCATGAAACTGATAGATCAACTTTTTGCCCATTCCTGATTAAAGTTAAATATAGCCAATGTATTCAATTTATTCGCATTCATTGTACCAACTTTTCCGGCACAAAAAAGTTTCATGTTATTAATACTTCATCAAGTTTTTCTTTCTTTTCTTTTCTTACGATTTTTGTCATGACAACCAAATCTGTGTCACCTCTTCCAGTCTCTTATCCTCCCAAATCCTCTTTCTTACCCAGAAGATGCTCAAGCAACATCCAAACAAGTTGTTTACCAGCAACAAAAAAGAAAAAGAAAACGACTCCGTACAATTGTGCGTTGTCCTCTTGTGTGGAAAACAATTCAATTTCCGTGAAAAGAAGCACCAACTACATACATACATATAACTGTAAATGGTCCTAAGTAAGGATGGGCAGACTGTGTGGTTGGGTGACCCAAATCCCCAAGTCAGTGGAAAATATCAAATAGAAAATAAAAACGAAAGACAACAACAAAATAACATCGAGTACCACGCTAATTTCTATTGTGACATAGCTCTATACCCTTTTCTAGTCAACTTTTGTCCAATGTACAGTGAGTCAAATGAAATTTAAAGTTCGAGTGGGGAAACTATCAATTTTGATGAGAAGTAAATCCTTTATGTAACTAACTAGTTAGAGGCTACGAACCTATTAGAAAGGCAAAGACCGAAGCCATCTGTTAATCACGAGTAACTTTGTTAACTCCTTGCTTAAGTAAATATACCCTTATTTGCAAAGAACACAAGAAGAAGAGAGAAAACCATCCAAATGCTGCTGGTTTTCAAATCAGTTGAGCAAACAATAAAGGCAGCAGCCCCCAGACTGTCTGCTTCGGATTCATAAATAAAACAAAGTGGCGCCAAACGCGCGCCAAAATGACGCGTCGCCTCAGCGTAGTTGCGGGTGGTAGTGAGGCCTTCCCGCCTCCATTCCCAGCACAACGCCCAGCAACTTCCTGTATGCCAACACTACTCTTTGGAAGCAACATGCTCCCCAGCACACTAAGTTGTCCCAATTGTTATTCATTGGCTTCCATCTGCCATCTTTACCGCCCAGGCTATAAACTTATTTAGTTCGTACAACTTCACTTCATATCGATTTTCCAGTTACATTTGTCTGGCTTTTTGGGTCGACGACTAAAACAAAAGCAACTGGTTGTTGGTCCTGGTTTTTCCTAGTATTCCTTTTCCATCCCGTCGTCTCCCCTGTTCCTTTCCATGCCACGCATTTGCCAGAGTGCTTTGGCCTCCACGCTGCAAGTAAAAGTCAACAACAAGTTGAACTGCATTAGCCCAGCAGCTGGCTTTATTGACAAAAGGAAAATTTTAGGAAATTACTAAGAGTTCATAATGGAAAAGTTTAGCTTTGTTTTGTCAACTTGTGCAGTAAATGAAACAGCATACATATGGAAATAAACAATAAGGTAAATTCGAAAAATGAATTTTGACAAGATAAAAATCATTAAGACCACTGAATAGGAGACTCACAGTGAGAGATCCAAAAAGGAGCAAGCGAAAGGGAAGAAAGGTGTAAGGATCCTATACTAATCTGGGAATTTGCATTCCTCTGTGTTTCTGTGGGGTCCTAAACTTAAATATTGTAACTTTATTCTTAAAATATTTAATATGGATGGTTAGTCAATAAATAAAAGAAAATCAATTCATTCTCTATGGACAAAGAAGTTTCATTTGACACCTTAATCAATTATTTAGTTTATTCCATATTCAATTCATTGCTGTTGTTTGTCATAGTTTGGAAGTTTATCTGACTTGTTCAGACAGTTGACATTTAAAATGAATGAATCATTTGTTTTAACAAATTTGAAAAACTGTTGGCATTTAATTTCTAAACTTTTCCATTTACTTATTGTGATATTGGCAAGTGAGAAAAGTTTGAAGGAAGTTTGAACTAAAGTAATTTAAAGTAGTGACAAATTACTGTATAGTCACTTTAATGTGATGCACCATTTTACATTGAATCTCGTTTAGAATAAATAAACAGAAAATTCGTATCATTAAAGTTATTTTTGACACTTATTTCAAGACAGAAATCTAAAAGGAAAGAGAATAGGTACTATTTTTTTTTTTTTTTATATATACAATTCTATTTTCTGTCGGTTTCCTTTCTTCAAGTGTCGAATGTTGAGAAATCCTTTATTCCTCCTAAAAATTTGAAGCTGCATTTGAGCTATTTCGGCAGAGCTTGTTGTGCTCATTCGTGGGCACGTGCTTTGGGGTTTTCATTGTGGTATTCCATTGTGTTTACCATGTTGTGAATGCCTTTTTGTGTTAAGCTCTCATTTTGGCTGCTCGAATGCATTTACAGACGAGCGACCCTTGACGAGCATCCACCAAGAATCATTCCCTCTCAGCGATTATGCAAATCAAATTGCATTCAAAAATCGATTGCTAGTTAACCAGCAAAATTTATGAGAGAAATGTCCTTGAAGCCATTAAGAATCGACATTATGCATGCCCACTCGTTAAAAGTGACACACTGTATGTGCCAGAGGATCCGGATATATTTATCTCTCCCCTCCTTTTGCTTTTGCTAACAGTTAAGGGGCATGCACCAAAATATAAATGCCACTTTTTTGCCATTAAAATTTATGTGTGCCAAAATGCATGCAAAAATGTGCCATAAACGAGCAGGAGGATGGGGGACGGGGGAAGGTAGGGATGCGCTCGACACATAGAGGACTTCGGAGGGTGGCATGCAAATTTCGTACTTTTCCTTTTTTGGCATGGTTCTTTTTTTTTTGTTTTGTTTTTTGCCCGCCTGCTGTGCTCTGATGAGGTAATTAAATTTCATTGCGCGCTAAAAGGAAATAAATTTTTGTCGCTTTTATTTTTTGTTCCTCTTTTTTTCTGCTTTGCCTTGCTTTGCGTCCTTAATAGGCAAATCGTGTAGTCATCGATTAACATTTGCTCGATTTGCTCGATCACATTGGCAGATGAAGTGTCGCATATTCCATGTTGCACTTAAGTAGCTGCCGCAATTTGATTTCATGCTGCTTTCCTTGCTTTTCTTTTGTGTCCATTTGGCCATGCTCCACTTTTACCCTTGAGTTCGTTTTTAGGACAGAGTCGACTATGACAAAGGGAGAGGGTGGGAAGCAAAAGGGAATGGAAAGGTAACAACGCACCACAGGAAAACGAAGAAGGATATGCGGCTTGCACAATGGATAAGTGAGTGAGTGAGTAAAGAAAAATCAAAGGCAAGGCAATGCTACGGGTGTATGGGATCGACTAAAAGATACCTACCTTCGTGTTTTTTGACTAACTAATGATTTATAGGCATAGATAAGTAACTACCTACTTACCAATATGTGGTAAGAAATATTTGGGGGCATTCTGAGTTCCCTTCACTTCATCAATACTAATGACTCTAACTAGTTGAGAATTACAAATACACATAACTATAAAATATTTATGTTCTTTTTCTCCTTAAGAAAGAAATGAGACAGAAAAATTGACTACGAGCCTCCTTAATTAGTTTACAAAATAGTCAATAGGGCAATTGGAACTTTGCCCTATAGAATTCACAACCCGTTTAATCCTTTAACGTATAGAGTATCGTATGTAATTGGGTTGTTTTCCCTTTCTTATGCATTACCATTTTGCCTTATATGCTTAGCACTTCTAGGGTATAGAATGATTAGAAAAAAGGGGCTAAAGAAGAAAAGCAAAGTTTTCTCCTCACGGGCATAGCTAGTTATCGCTACCCCAGAGAAAAGCCCACAGATCTCTCTCTATATCTATCTCTTTCTCTGTTTCTCTCCGCTTTTCACATTTTCTTTTGTCCGGTTTTCGGCAGCTTCCCGTTTTATTTCCTTCTGTTTTTGTGTTCTTCTGTTTGTTTATTTGGTTTTTTTTTTTTGACAGAATATAGAAAATAGGTTTTCTTTTGTAAGGCCAACCCTTTCGTTTGCTAAGGATGCTGGGAAAATAGAAAAAGAAAAAACCTTTAAGAAGGAGAGCAAAGCCCAGGCACTTCATTGTTTGTTGCCCAAGCGAGAGTGCCGAAAGAAAGTGGGAAAACACATGTATGCATCGAATGGAATCGACTGGATAAAAGGAAGAAAGAAAGACTGTGGCGATTTAGTTGGTCGACTTTTTGTGTAATTGTTACAGAATTGTGGGAACTTGCACAATTAGAGCACGGTGAGTGGTTCAGCTTTACCTTTGGAATGGGATCGATGAGAACAAATGGAGTGCTATACGAAGATTATGCATGCTTGGCTGGAACATTACTAAAGGGAACTTGAGCTATCAGTTCAATCTGTTTTAGATACAAGTACTTAATAGCGCATTAAAAATACAAACTTGTCGTCATCTCTTTCTCAATCTCACATTAGTTTCCGCCTCTGACGCGATCTAAACAACTTTATCTGTCTGTCCTCCAAATAGGCGATCAATCAATCAAGCTGTAAAAAATAAAAAAAAAATAACCACCGCCACTGGCAAGTATTTAAATGTAATCGGAGACATTAATCGCAAGCTGCAAATCAACTTAGTTACAAGTTTGTTAATGCAAACCCAAAAGATATGGAATTAATGGCCAAAATGCCTACAGGCTTGCCGTATTACAAGTTAATTAGAAAGACTAATGAACTGGATCGATAAAAAAACCCCATTTTCTCTCAGAAGAGTCCATCGACTTGAATTCGTAGAGGGCGTACATTATTATCGCAACACTTGCCACAAAGCATATCTGACTACACATGCGCACATTGGAAATTTGATTGTGACCATTCATGGCTAAGCAGGTCTAGACTGACCCCGCTGCACTTGAAATTGCACTTGATCTAAATGTAAATCAGGGATGTACTCGTGACTGTGACTAGCTGATACGATTGCTCATGTACGAGAGTATAAGCAAGAATCTAAGAACAAAGACAATAAAAACATATTACACTTTTTGGAATAATTTCTAGAAAAGGCCATAATAATTTTTGGTTTCTAGCTTTGTAATGCAATCAATTTGAATATTGAAAAGTATTTTTTTGTACTAATAAAAATATATTTTGTTAATCAACTAAGTTGTGATAGATAAGTATCAATAGTAAATTAGCCAATTAGTCATTTTTACACTTTGTACAAAGAAAAAACCTCCCGAATTTTTCGAATTGAGATCATTGATTAAATCAAGAAAAATTTCATTGGAATGTTCTAATTTACATATATGTACTTGTATCTATTTATCGATCTTCCTTTGAGATCGGCTTGACGAGCTTAATGATTCTCAAAGATATTCCAAAATTTATTATATTTATTTTCGCCATTTTTAAGCATTATTATTTTATTTTTCGAACAGCAAATTTGGTATCCTTCTGGAAGTTTTAGAATATTTTTAGTTTCTTAAACAATTTGCCAATAGCTCTGCCGTTAATAAGTTCCTCAACTAACCTATTCGTTTAGTTTTTAAATTAAGTTACATTATTATTATTAGCATTAATATATCCGTATAACAAATCTGCAAAGAACTGTCGATTTACTTTTTTGATCGACATTTTCTAGTCTCTTATTTGTTAGTGTATTAAAAGTATATTATCATTATTACCAAACAAAATCTCCCACAGAAATCCTAAAATCCTCTTTAGCCCTACAGACTAACTGTCCACAAGAAATAAGATGAAGTATGAGAAAGAGAAATGACGACATAAAAACGAATTCAAGATGGCAAATAATTGAAATAATAATACGATAAAACATAAATAATTACAGAATACAAAACTTTCGAAAATTAAATCAAATACTATCATATACTTAATATAATAACTCTAGATAATTTGGAATTTACGATAACTCTAGATCCGATAATCCTACTGTTATTATATTATATGTAAATTATATTATGTTATATTACCTATGAAGATGTTATTCACGTTCTTTTGGTATTTTTAAAAGAAGATATTCTATTCTATTTCGCTTCCTACAAATTTATGTTAGACATTTTTAGTCTGTAAGAATTTTCTCTTATATAAACGAACCATTTTTATACCCTTGCAAAAAGGGTATATTAATTTTGGTCAGAAGTGTGCAACGCATAGAACGAAGCATCTCAGACCATATAAAGTATATATATTCTTGATCAGCACGACGAGACGAGTTCAAATAGCCATGTCCGTCCGTCCGTCCGTCTGGATTAACGCGAACTCCTCCGAGACCGTAAGAGCTACAGAGCTGAAATTGCACGTATTGAGTCAAGAAAAAGTAGTTTGCACTGCCAACTTTATAATAAGTTAAGTGTTGTTGTGATATGAATTAAGCGTTGATTTCTTCGTCCTTATCAATATATTAGCATGTTAGGTGATCTTTCAAATATCCTTCCTAACTAACTTTCTTCAGTGAGATTCTTAAACTTAATGCTACTTAAAACCAGTCGGATCTTCAGATCCGTATAGTTCACTATACAAGTAGTTAGCGTATTATACAGATTCTATGAAGTGAATAAAGAACACATGGCTAGTTACTCACGTTGCCATCTCCAAATAGTTGCAAGAACTTGCCGACAACACAAAGAGATATGCGTAAAATGGGTAGTCCGGACGCCCACATCACACGAGTTTAGACCAAACGCCCCCAAGTGATTTGCTCTCGATGATTTATGCGGCAAGTTTAGAAGCAAGAAGAAAAAAGTTGCTAATAATGTTTATCGTCTATGCATAATCGAGTATCAATTAAGCGTTATTAATGTGCAGCCTATTTGGTCTCAGCTGCAGTTAACTAACTAAAATAGAATTTATAAACCAATCCACCCTCACTTTTCGAATCAAGGTCAGGGGCATTGTGAGCCATTTTCGACCTTTTTTAGTTTCGCAAACCGGAAATGCACACACAAACAGAATAAGAACAAAAAAGTCAGTTTCTGACATCGATATGAGGTAATAAAAGGTTTTAAACAAAAACAAAAGGACAGACTGGATCAAAACCCAGAAATCCTTTCATTCAAGTGCACGTTATTTTTTTGGTTTATTTTTTAAAGTCGCGTGTTGTTTAATGCATTTTTGCACACTTGACTGGCCGTTACCTGGTTTTAAAGAGGGGAAAATATGAAAAAAGGGTTACGGGGCTGGCAATTGGGTTGGGCACATCGTATGATTTATATTTAATGGGCTCATATTTTTTGCACAATCTCTCTGGGGCAGCATAAACTAGCGTGCCACATTGATTGTTCTTCTTTCCGCTCTTGGCTGAATGTGTGTTTTTTTCGTTTAGTGAGTCTGATCTATATTTTATGAGCTGCCAATTGGACAAATCGATGATCTGAACTAAAGAACGGGTCAATCGGGGGTTGGAGTGAGTCAAAAGGAATGTTGTATTAACAAAAGGGTTAATATGGCCCAGTATCCTCGCCGAACTTTAAGCAAACATGTTCGACGGTCCTGCTCAGACATGGGTTCATAGATGTTCGATTGCAACCCAGAAGATTAGGGGTTGTTTCTCTTTTTGGTAACCAAAACCCAACCACAATATTTCCCATTTGAAAAATAAATTCCAAATTTTCATTTCATCTAACATTTGAAGTAAAAGAAAAAACTATTTCTTTTTTATGAATTTCAATTGATTTCCTTTCTCCTCACAAGGACAATTAAGAAAACACACAGACAACTTCAATAACTACTTTGTTTTTTTTTCTTCGATTTCCTTTTGTGTGTTTATTTATGCGTTTTATTTTCACTTGATTTAATTTTGACACTCTGTCTAGAAAGAAGAATCGGAAATCTGTTTGCCAGACATTTGCATTTCATTCATTTGATTCCTACGACCCTTGTCAGAGCATCATCTACTGCTCCCCTTCTCATCGCTCGCAATTTGCTGACTGACCTATTTTATGTAATTTTCTTGGGATTTTCCTTTACTTTTTTATTTTGGCTTTGCTTTGCATTGGTCTGGAAACACTTTATTCCAATTCACTTATTTGGAGTGCAACGACTTTTTCTACTTCTGACCTGACCTTTTCGTCATTGGGTTATAGGATACTTCTGAGGGCATTGACTGATGGCTTTCTTTTCTTATTCAAATTAGGTTTCACCTATCACACTTGAATGGCTCTAGTGTCTTATTAATATCTAGCTTGGGTACAGCTGGTTTATCTTTTTAATTAAATCTCTGCTTGACATAGCTTTCGAATCCGAGCAACCTACACATTCATATTTGAATACAAATTTCAATGCATGTCAAATTCTCCTCCTCCTCTCTCTCTCTCTCGCTGTTTCCTTCTCTGACAGGTCGAACGAATCTGTGTGCATTTTTCAAAAAAAAACAAAAAATAGTTTTGAGAAATATCTTTCCGTTGAATCTTTTGTATGGTTCGCATGCTAATTCCCAATGTGTGGCTAATTGCGGAGATTGTGTTAGGCAGCATATTGAATGATGACGATGATGAACTTGTGTCACTCCGTCACTCTACATACCTACATATGTACATATGTAAGTAACTCGTCTGCATCGGATGGCATTACTCTTAGGGGTTGCTTCTGCGCTCTCGATTTAATTAAATTTTCTGCGCTTGCGCACAATTTTCACTCATTTGTATTGTATGTACATACAAACATGTGTGTGTGTGTGTTCCAGTCCTGGGCATTTTTGGGCATTGTTCACCATTGTTCTGCAGACCCACACGCCTCCTCTCAGCTGTCAAAGGGTATCAAGTTCTGAATACTCATTGTAGCAGGGCACATTCTGTGGTTGTCCTGGCTATTATGCAAGTAGTTGACCATTTGGATACGCCTTCATAATAGCGAAAAAAAGGATCATAACCACAACATGCAAGCTCCGAGAAAATGTTAACGAACCGTGTGCCTCACGTTGGGCGCCATGTTTAACATTAGATGCAGCGGCTAAAGGAACTCAATTCAACATAGTGGACAATTAAATTTCATATCTTCGTTTAGAATGTCATCAAATTATATCACATAGAGCTCTTTCTTTCTCAAGTTTGGATCTTATCGCTTTCGATTGAATACATTTTCAAGGGCAAATGCATTAAAAGTTCATTTGATATTCGATACATTTGGAAAGGAAAACATTTTTCCAGGTGAACGCGTTTTTTCTCTCATCACTCATGACATTCAGCGATAGTTAATCAAATTTTCAAATCAATAATTAATCAACTGATGGCAAGAAATACGAGCAAATCGGTGAATCAGGAAATCATTTGTCGCACATCCTCTCTCTACCACTCTGCACCTTCACTGGTCTCCTCCCTTTCTAGCGTTGTTTGTCTCTCCCTCATTCAGGGCCTATGCAAATTTTCTTTTTCCGTTCGTGTAAAGTTACACAAACAGTGGCCTTCATATCCGGACTACCAACGAAAAAAAAGGATAATATTAATACAACATAATCAAAGTGAACGGCAGGGCATGGCATTTGCATACATTAATGTCAGATATAGAGTATGGAGAGCCAGATAGAAGACACGAAAATGGAAAGGGCAATGGGTTGAGAGGGACTTTCTCCTTTCACTTTGATGTTTGATGAAATTAGCGGGGCCCTAAATCAGTATCCTAAGCTAAAGGCGCATTAAATTTATTCTCATAATGTTGATTCTTTATGCCGAGATTTAAGAGACTCACAGAAGAGTGAATACATATATATCCACATCCTGACAGCTTATTGTGATTTTCCATAATTTCATTTTTGTGCATATTTATTTTTATTTGTTTTTGTATCTCTTTTGGCAGCTTATTAAACCGTAAGTAAGCTGGTTTACTTGGCATTTGCTTAGAAGTTCTTGCGGTCTACCGGAAAAAGGAAGCCAAGTACCCTAAAACAAAAATGAAGCAAGCAAGAAACAAGCCAAAAAAGAAACCAAAAAGCGGAAATTATGAAAATACTCAAATTGCCCACATCCTGTTGTGAATATTTCGGGCGTCTACCTGACGACAAGACGTTAACCACTCCCCCCAACCAGCCACCCAACCACTCGACCTTCATCACCACATCCTTATCGCATTTTCTTTTCTTTCCACATAAGTATAAGTCTCCGTCTGGTCTGGCCTCGTCTGGCTTGGTCTGGTTGATGAAACTCGTTGAAACCATTTGCGTAGCATACTTTGTGGCTGCCGCAAGTATTTTACATTGTTGTTGGGTAATTTATTATAAAATATTCAAGCGAGTTACGGTTAAGTAGTAGTAGTAAGTAGCTATGAGATGCTTGATTGAAAGCCCACCAAGTCTTGAGTGTGCCAAAGTTCATTACGCGCTTTTCACTTGCAGAACTTTAAGAGTTTTGAGTTTAATTAGTTAATAACTGTCAGACGTGCAAAAAATCCATACCACAAAATATTCTACAATATTAAATTGATAGCCACAATTGCCCACTACTCGGAATTTTTGATTTTCTACTTTAGACTTCTATTTTAATTCTATCGTACTCCATTTATCTTAGTCCGAACTGCCTAACTGATTGTCTGCTGTAGTACCTGGTACTTATCTTTGGCAAATTTAAGAAAAAAGCATTTACTAAATCTAAGAATTATTATTATTTTCTAGTACTGAACTGCCATACATACTTGATAAGTTTGTTTCTTTGAAATTTTTAGATTTATACAAATATGTTCGGATGCTTTCCTTTAAATTTCTGCATACATAACGTATGGAAGATTATAATAATTTATCCAGGAAAAACAAAGTTGTTAACAGCATTTTTAATGTTTACCTAATCTGATTTTGATTTGGATAAAATGGTTAATTGTGAATTAGACTGGTTGGAAATTTTAAATCATTTAATATTTCAAATTAAAATTTAAAGTATTTCTCATTACTTTAAATAAATTATTTAATGTATAACAAAAATCCTCTTAAATATTCAGCCATTTTCTCATGCGAAAGTCAATGGCTTCGTTTTGCCTTTTCGCAACTTTTGGCAATGCAAAATGCCATAATTCGGCAGCCTTTTATAAAGTTCGTTCAATCAACAGTTACGCCCATACGCCCATACACACACACACTTATTCACCCACATACGTCGTTAGCCACTTGAGCGGTTTTTGGGTGAAACAAACCGCTAATGAAACACCGCAAACGCAAAACTAAGTAGAAACTTTCCAGTTAGGAGTAACTGGCGTGTACCCAACGCAACGCAACACAACGCAACGTGGCGCAAATTGGCAACATCAATTACCAAGGACCGAGTACCGTGTCGACATATGCAAAACGAGTTAGTTGTGTGAGAGGCAGGGGGCGGCGAATCTCGAGCTCTTCTCTTCTCTGGTAAAGTCAATTAAAAAGTTTTGGTCAAGTGGCAGCTACTTCTGTTGCTCTTCAATTAATTTTATCACATGCATTCGATCAAATTCAATTAAAAGTTAAATGCCACCCGCGTACGTGAATCATTACTCAACTCACTAAGTTGAACCTTTTCAGTCAACAGGTTGCTGAGAGGGGGGGGGGAGGAGTTAGCACACACATAAGCTCTTCTCCCTAAATGACCTTATCGATAAAACCCATTAAGTGGCTGGTTGGGTTTGGCACGAAAGAAGAAAAAAACCTGAAAGGAAAAAGGCTCCCTTAGAGGGCTTTTAGAATAGAGAAGAGGCAAAACCAATTTGCTGTCTATCTGTCGGTTTTTCTGTTTCTTTCTTTCCCTTCTGTCAGCAACTTTTAAAATGGCTATGTTTCAAAAGCCAAAGTCTCCATAGTATATAGCCAACTTGTGCGTAATTCAATCAGTGACAGAGGCATTGGCACACGTGAGCAGGTTACGCAATGAGACTATATTCAATTCAAGGAGCGTAGTCGCCAATTCTTGCATAAAAAAGGGTTTTCATATCCACGCAAAGATTACACAATTGGTTTGAACTTGCTTAATCTTCTCTCGTATTAGCCTTTTCGCTTTCCTTTACATTAGTTTTATTCTCTCACAAGCTAATGCACTATTCCTCGATGCCTATTTAGGTTTGCCCTTGCTCTGTCAAAATATCCTTTTTGAGTATCAAAAACAGTTTGATAATCTTTTGTTCCATTAAATTGCCTTCAACTCCCTTATTTTAGTTTTCCTACCCATTATGAGCCTAACCGCATTTTATAGCTACACCACTGAGGGACTGATTCACACTATAAGTTAAGCGAACCACATCCTATGGAACACAACAAGGACCACATTAAGGTGCTAAGAGGCAACCCTCTTAAGGATATTTGCCACCTTAAGTTGCCAGCTGCTCAATAATGCAGCAAACGACTTGAGTTCGTTCTTCGTTTTTTGAATTAGGTCAGTTTACTTGTGGCCTTGACTGGCTTACCGTTGGCTCTCCATTATCAACCCACATCCTGGTGACACATTTGTCACTTTACCACCTGACAAATGCGCTGGAAATTACATAATTTTCAGCGCAGTTTTTATAGCGTACAAACGACAAGCGACTGTGGGCCGAGTGGGTTCTCGTCTGCCTGGTCATCTGTCTCATTTATCATGCTAATACTCTGGTCCACACTTCATATGTGTGTCGCATCATTAATTATAAGCACCAGCAGTGGCACATTGCGTTATCGCTGTTAGGTCTCGTCCCCAGCCCACTCCCCTCCACAGGCATCCCACCCCTCCTATTGACACAACAACTTAAACATTTGTGCAAACACTGGCCAATGTCCAGCGCAGTCCAGTCGTGTCCAGCTAATCCTCCAGACTCTACAGCAAATCACGTGCAAATTAATCATTCAGTTAAATATATATTACGATATGTGTACATATAAAAAAAAATAAAAAGGAATGGAAACCTGGCAAAAGATGAGCCAACACGATAAAATCTCTAGGCAGTTGTCACATTGACAAATGACTTTTTTCATAGATTCAATTTGCATTTAGGATAATCAATCCCCGGGCCAACCGGATCGTAGTCGTTGTCTTCGGTCGTCGACTAATTTGCAGAATAGACCCACCCGAGGCAGTCTGTGTCTAATCCGTTGCCTGAACACCCTTGCGAAAATCCAGATAATTTGCATTTTCATTAATTATAATTAATAAAAGTAAATTCAGACGTGCGAATCTTAATTTTGACGAAATTTGATTATGTTATTTAAATCTGGAATATGCTGCATGCTCTTTCGTTTATAACCCAAATGTTATTTAAAGTCAATTCATATTTTAAAATTTAAATGTATTTCATCTATTGTAAATGCATAAATCGTAAGGTACTTTTGGCCAGCAAAAACTGGTAACCCGTTAATCGCTTTTCGAATTTCCAAAACCTTTTTTTATTTCTAGATTTTCAACTGATAAATAATTTCTTACTCATTCCTTTATAATCCTTTATAAATTGTCGTCAATGTGAATCTGTCAGTTCCTATTTAACGCAAGTAAAGTTTACAACAAATTCGAATAGCGGCGAACAATTTTTTAAAGTTTCTACATTATCGTGAACGTATTTGATAAAGAATAAAATTAGAGAAACATTTTCAGTCTTAACTATGTAAAACTTGTTTGTTTATGCTATTATAATAATTTGTCTTTTTTGTCTTTCTGAATCTAAGGGATGTCTACTGAAGTGATTCGAGAACTCTATTAAAATTGATTATATTATCTCGAAAAAGCAAGCTTTAAACTAACTTATACGACTAGTTTACTGACATTTATCAGTAAACCAAAAGTTGGAATCGAGCGTGGCTAAACAAAGGGTCGGACTTGTTTTTGCAAGACTATAAAACGACAGAAATTGCAAATTTGCATAAGAAATCAAAATATCAATTTTTATCATTCAGGGACAAAGGGTGAGTTTACGGTTTGTTTGTCACCTCTTTTTGTCAACATCCCCGCAGCAAAATAAAACCAAACACAAAAAAACAACCCAACTTACACGTGGCTTAAGTCAACAACTACTGGAAGGAAGAGAGCACAAAATAAAAAACAGATATAATAAAATAAAGTTTAAAATATTGTTTGGCATACAAAAGTTTGATTGATTTGGGTTTCATGTTCGTCCTTGTCCTCTCAGCCTATTGATTGATTTGCCTTTTTGCATTTGGATTAGTGCAGAATTTGTATGTGTATGTGTGTGTGTGTATGTTTTTTGCTTTTCTTTTTCTCTGGTGTTCAGTGTTGATTGGTTATTTGATATTCATGGCTCTGCGGGAGTTGCGATGTGGATGGAATGGAAAAGGTGTGAATATGAAGTAGAAGCCGACGCATCGGCTGAATAAAGGCGCGTGCCATCGGATTAATGTAATTACAGTTGTCGTAGGTTGCTCATAGTGTGAGTGTGTTGAAGGTAGTCGAGAGACAGACAGACACATCGACAGATAGATGGATAGACGGATGGATGATATTTATATGGCTGGTGATGATGAGCAAAATGGCAAAGTAATTCAATACCTGGCGAATTCATGAAGGTGATGTCTGATGTCTCAGCAGATGAATGCCAAGATGACGGAATGTCTTTGTAATTTTATGGTGAACTAAGCTGCGAGATGGCTAAAAGTGTGGCATCCAAAATGATATGTAAAACACCAAGGTCAATGTATATTAAATAAACATTAAAAGTAACAGCAAATACGACAAGTATATCGTTTGAATTTCTGAATAATAATTTAAATTTCTATCAATTGGAAATTGAAAATCAAAGAACAAATTTGTAAAATTTCTTTATTAACAATAATTTCGGGAATTGAAAATATCATTGTATAATAAATATATTTACATACACTTCCATTCAATTGAATAGGTACACGAGATTCTTTAGTATTTTTTTTCTTCTTACCAAAACGAAACAACCATTACCGACCACTAAGTGAAATAATAAAAAAAGAAAAACAATCTTTTATTAACAGGATGTTTTTTAGAATTTGTGTCATTCCTATACTAGGAAACATTATCATCAATGTTCAATATTAATATTTATGTAAATTGCTTTTGGCGTCCCCGTTCTTCGAATTACTGGTTCATATGTATATAATTTCACTCCAGGCTGTGAATTTGACTTAAGTTAATACATATATATATACTAATATCACTAATACCCTACATATCCTCAAGGCTTCAAGGCACACTCTGCTAAAATGACTGTATTGGGGCATAGCTTTAAAAAAATCAAAACTCATTTTTGAAGACAAAACACAGAGAAACTTTGGCTTATCACTAAAGTTCACACTGAAACATTTATGTATATACAAGATATAATGATTTCGAGAACTATTTTCCGTGTATTTTAATTATCGTATAATAAACTTCTCGCAAGTTCTCTATAATGGACAGATTTTGTGGTTGTAAATTTTGATCTCATTTCCTTTTTGATCTGCCAAATATTTATCTATTCTTCAGTGTAATGTT
The DNA here is from genome assembly GCA_018152135.1 of Drosophila paulistorum. NCBI lineage: Eukaryota > Metazoa > Arthropoda > Insecta > Diptera > Drosophilidae > Drosophila > Drosophila paulistorum. The sequence goes on from JAECXG010000823.1 coordinate 567,360, forward strand.
ATTAAAGAAAATATAATTTTTGTTGAAGACCCAGAAAAGTTAAGAATTAGAATCAACGAATCAAAAGAAGAAGGTCCTATCATTAGCAATTTTAGCACAAATTACTTTACATTATATTACAATCTACATACAGTTTGCATACAGATTTTATGAGTGTTAATCAAGGTAGTTTTTTGGTAGCTTCAGCTCTTTTATGTAGGTATTTTTACAGACAAATAGACTGATCTATATCGATTAGTGAATATCTTAATTCAATAAAGTTGGAAAAGCTTTCTTCAGCATGTAAAACATATGTATATACAGACTTTCAACCTTCAAACAACATTTTACACTCAAATTGTTTGGAATGAAAAGTCCATGCAGGTTGGGTTTTTGATATTGCGGAGAATAAGAGGATTGACTTGAGAAGGACATTTAGAGCAATGAAGTTTCTGTAGCCTTTGGATAAGGATTTTTACATTACTTTAGTGTAGTGACTTTTCGATGGGAATTCCAAATTTCCAACAACAATTACTTTTAATTACATAGGTAAAAGTTTTTGAAAGTAACACAATTATGGTTCAATGAGTCAATTGATGTGGATGTGAATGAGCAATATGCATTTTTCTCCAGATGTTAACAACAATTCAAGAAACAAAGACTCTCGATACCTGGCTAATCTCCCTTAGAGCCACTCACGATTATTAAGCCAAACACAATCATTCACTAATAACTGTCATTAAATGTAACGAACCACCAACAGCAACAACAACAACCAACAAATCTCGCACAAATCAGAGGCAATCCACAAAAACCAAAACCATCAATTACACAAAATAACACAAAAATCAACAACAACAAAAACAATAAGATCATGCGGAAGTGTTTACAAATGTCAAAGCAGAAAACCAAAATGGAATGAATTTGAAATTTCCTAGCGCCCTTCTCCCAAAGCACATCCCATCCCCATCCCCATCCCCATTCCCATCCTCATGCCCATAACCGGCTCATCGTGGAACGAAAAACGTAACCTGATTGCTTCAAGTTTCTCATGTCAATTTGAAGATTTGAAATCAGTTAAAACAAAACAGAAAAACCAACGAAAATGTCAATATCATTGACATTTTTGTCCCCCACCCCCACCACCAGCAGCACAACCACCTCCAAACGAGCCATTAGAGTGAGATGCACTTGGAGTTGAAATCGGGTAAATAGCCAAACGGACGGACGGACGGACGGAGATGGCAGACAGAGCGACGACGTCATCGCCTTCACTTGATGTATTGTTTCAAGACGTTTGATTTATATCACTTGCGGGTAGAGCGAACCGAAAGACGCATTTCTCTGGTAATGAAACTCCAATTCCAATCAGTGTTGGGTCCAGATACAGATACATATACATATAGATACAGATGCTGCCACCGGACGAACGGTTGTTGTCGTTGTCTTACGTTTTGAACATTGTTCGAGTGCCTTGTAACAACTGTAACGAAACCATACAGACCCAGACCCAGACTCCGTCTCCATCTCCGTCTCCATCACCGTCTCCAGACGCAGACGAGGCGATTGCGTAAGACAACCGAAAGTGGAGCAAGCATCGTAGTGGCCGTTGTGGCTTTCTCCTCCCGCCGCATTCAGCTTATTTCTTTTCTTCTTGTTTCTTTTTTTAAACTTTTTTCTTTCTTTTGACAACTGCATGATGCATTGCCTTAGCTGGGCCAAAGTGGGGTGAAAGGCATTTGCTATCCGAGTAACCGAGTATCCCAGAGTCTGTGTTAATTTACGACTGTGACTGCCATGATAACAATTTGTCAACTTAATGGCGCCGCCGAAGGATGCGCGAATACATGTACACTGAAAAATGTATTTATAAAAAGCATATGTACTTCAAACCAAAACTTTGAGATTTAATTTTGAATTTTACAACAATTCAAAAATAAACTCCAATTTAAATTTGTATTTTCTTAGGATTATAAAGGGTATTTCAAATGGGATCGATCAATCCTTGTCAATTAGTTATATCTATTTCATTGACATGTTTTCGAGTGACCCTCGTAACAAGGAATTTTGTACAAGTTTTTAGCTGCAGTTGTTTGCTTTTATTGCATTTTTACATGGCACTCTTTACACCACTATCTCCCCCCAACATCCCTCTGTGGTGGAGTTCCTCTCACGCAATCGTCGACAATGACACGGAAGTTGAACGACCACCAAACAAATTACCAACCAACCAAAAATGTACAGACGATTTTTGTTTTCATAATTGCGCTCGATTTTCGTGACTTGGCAAGGCGATACAAATGTGAAACAATTTAGCCAGCTAATTGTGCGAGTGAAATGACAATAACATGCAACACATCATGCAAATGTGTTGCAAGTGCAATGCCGCCTGGAGCCAACTCTCCGAAAGCTTCTAAATGAATGTAGCTTTTAGTGGTGATCAGCTGATCAGCCGATGATTTGTTTACCAAACTATGGCAAAAGCCCAGAGGCAAGGTCTTTGATCAGTCAGCCAATCCCCATAGCCATAGCCATTCCTACACCCACATGGGTTCTCTCCATGCGGTAAGGAACGGTACGAATGCATTCATTAGTGCCGGCGTCTGTGCCTCAATCCCCTTCCGCCCTTCCCTGCCCCTCATTCAGTCAATTTATGCTAATCTGCATGCAAATACACACCTTCTCCAACTCCATGCCAATCGGCTACGGCTATGGATTTGACTTGGAGTAATCACCGACCCCAACAAACATGTTCAATTACATATATATATAGCTCCATATATATATTTTCCGTACAGACACTCGAATTCGTATGTCACTCTACGCATTCGCATTTGTTTTGCATATGTTTTCATTAATCTTACTTAAAAATAAAAACCCCGAAAGCCAACCGCAAACAGAGACGGAGACGGACGCGGAGACTGGAGCAGATAGATATGTACCATATATAAATATATGCAGTTCCAGCGATAGGCCTACATGGATCTCTTTTTGTTTGGTTTCTGGTTTTGTTTTTTCCTTTAGTTTTTTTGGGGGATTGGTTGAGGCACCACAATTGAGATTGCGATTGAATTGCTGCCGATTGTTTATGATGATATAGGGGTAATCATTGGCATGGCATGTGCCAAATCCGCCGAAGGTTAACACACTGGGTCTGCTCATGAATCACAACATCGAAAAGATCATTTGTTTTCAAATACTTTTAAGAGAAAGGTAAGCAATCCATTTGATCTGTACAATGAGAATGGAGTTTTAATTAATGAGAAATAAATGTTGACTTACATTGCCTAACTCCGATTAAAGATATAAGTGACTGCAGTTGAAAGACATTCAAGGTAATTATAATGATTGGATTGGCGAATTGCTTTTAGTGTTTATATAGTATATTCATTTATAATTAGTTTGAACTAGACAAATTTGTATCTAGTAGACCTATGAGGATGTTTTTCCGCAGACCTCTAAAATGCTCTTCTATTTGCAATATCTTGGTCCCTGTTGTTATCCTTAATCTATCTACTTTCAACCTCACCTTACTGGCTAAACGGCCTTCGCCTTCTTCCTCTTTTAGATCCACAGTGACAAATTTACACACATCTAGATAGAATTTATTGTATAATTACAAATTCGTAATTTAATTGTATTTATTTATTAATCAGCACTAAATCAACATATCCTTGGCTATATCTTCATTGGCAGATGTATTCTACTTTTGCTATAAAATCATATACAAACTCAAATAATGTAACGATAATTATAATGCTAATATTATTTATGATTTTCTTTGACATAAAAAGTTTTGTTTGCATATTTTTATTTAATAAAGTATGCAATCATGTGTTTATTTATTGTGTCGTAAAAAAATGTGTGTGTGTGTGTGTTAGTGCCATGTGTTAAGTTGATAATAAAAATGCCTTTTTCAAGGTTCTTTGGCTTTGCACTGTAATTATATGCAGTTTTATTTTATGTTTTGAACTTTATGTGCATCGCTTCGAAAACCGATGAGTTGCCCCTTAAATTTGTGTTTTTTAAGTGCCATTACTTGGCCTCTGATTTTCTCAATACCGAATTCAATTAGTTAAATTGAGATCGAGGAAGGTCTTTGTCATGAGGAGGACATTCAAGAATTCAGCGATTCTTAAATTGCTGACTTTAAGTATTATTATGTGTTAAAAAACCTAAGATTTGTAACAGTTGCCAAATTATTTCTATTGTTTTTCAAAATAGGAATTCGTACTATTTTATTTATTAATAATAAAGTTAGGATTAATTAAAATGATTGATAACTTAACATTAAAGCATTGGCAGCTAAGGCCTTCGGCCTTGTACATTCACATATTTGCATGGTTACTTATAATTTAAAAGAGGTGGTATGTTTAGATTTATTAGGAAGTATTTGCTGGAGTGGGCCTTGAAAGGATGGAAATTGGGCAGGTCCTTTTACAGATTTGGTTTCGAATGGGTAAAGTTGCTGGGCAGTCTTTAAGAACATATTACCCATATATAATATTGAGATTACTTGAAGATGGACAGTTTACAGTGTGTCCTAGTCAAAGTCTTAGCTGTTTTATTTGGTTTGATAATGTTTTGGTTTTAATATTTTAGGTAGTGACTTGATTTCGTTAGGCTTGTGTTTAGTTGTTGGTACCATCTATTATATTATACATACTTGATTTTCGATGTCTGTAGGGTTGAAGTAGTAGAACAGAGAGTTCGTTCCCTTCAATGCCACAACGGCTGGCAATCCAGAAAAGTTTTATTTTGGGTGCAGCTTTGGTGAGAAGAGTACTGATTATATGTAGTTGGATATGAATCGTTGTTGTTTATGTTCCCGATAGATTTTACAGATGAGAGAGAATCTGAGCAAATTATAAAGTTACCTTTTCTATTTGAATTTGATGAAAAGTGAGGTAGTATGCCTCTTTTCAAAGTTTCCATTTCGGAGCTGATGGCAAAGGTAGAGGTGTTGTTTTGCAACGTGCCGTCTGTATACGTATTTAAAGGTGTAATTGTTGTATTTTTCATATTTCTGCTTTGCAATGTATAATGTTATTTAATTTTGATCAAATTTAAAAGAATTTTAACTTATAGTGAGCATCTTCTTAAAGGAACAATATTGCTGAATTGACCCATGCCGCGGTGGACCACTTCGATTATAATAACTCCTGATACTCTCCCAGAGCTCCTGGGAGTGGCGATTAAGATAAGCTTAAATGCGAAGGCCAAACTAGTTTAGTTTAGTAGACATCAAGTTCAGTGGCCGACAAAAGGAGAAGAGAAAAAATATTACACTAAAGAAATCAAATAATATTCAATCCATATTTACAATAATATTATTCCACTTATCTGTTTTCTACCCAAAGAGTTTAATATATGGATTTAGTATGGCTAAAAAAACGTTGAGTCATCTCTAATTGATGTCAATACAAGTCGCAAAAACTACTTTAAACGATTATTTGCTCCCTTTTATAGAAATGACCTTTAATTTGTGTTCCTACTCATCTCATTCTGTTTCCCATAGCCGTACACAGGTAACCTTACCTTTTTTTATGCAAAACAGTTTAATCACGCCCCCATCAATCAGGTAAAAAAAAAAGAAGAAAAAAGTTCAACCAAATCCGCCAAAATCAATTCCACTTCTCGTACTTTGGTGTATGTTTGCATTCATTCAGTTTCAATTGTTGGCTTTTGGTTTTTTTCATGCCGTTGTCTCTGTTTTGGTTTTTGTGAGTTTCTTGTTGTTATTTTTGGCGTCATCGCATTATCCAAATGCCATTTAAAGTTAACCTTTTCAATTGCCAATCCCCGCCCCGCCCGCGATAAGCAGCTATGCAAATTTCATGGCTACCAAAACAAGGCTCATCATCAGCGCAAAATCCGCCAATTCAAGCGGCAATCCATTCAATGCTACCCAATAATGGCACTAAACAGTAGTGCGGCGAGAAGAGTAACAAAAAGAGATTGGAAAACCGCAATATCATCTTGTTTAGTGTCATTAAAGTCGGCGGTCTCCCCCGCCTCAATGCTATACATTATAGCACGCCTCGAGCACAATGGAGTTCATATCATAAATACCTCACTCCCTCTCAATGGGCATTGTATGCAAAAAAAATATGAAAAAATTATTAACAAAAGGGTTTTCAAACAAAACCACCTAAACAATTTTTGATTGAAGTAAAATGACAGAGCTACCGCATTGAAAACGCTATTATTATTTTTTTTGGGAGTGCCAAGAAAACATAACAAAGAAATTATTTTGCATTTTTAAACCATTTCTAAGGGGTAAATAGTTTTTTGGGTTTCCCAAAATGGTATCCAATTTGAGGTTCAGTTTCGATTCTCTCGGGGCCAATCGAGTTTTGTAGCATTCTTGTCGAGATTAGCACCATTACCATGGATTATCATACACCTACATATGTATGAAGGCAGGCAGACCCAGGCTCTCTAACAAGTTTGCAATTGGTTGCGAAAACCTCAACTATGCTTAGATTCCCGCGGCGCATCGCGACGCCTGAAATTACAAATTTTGTAATTGCCAAACAAAAGCGGAAAAAAACTGAGAAAAAGGGGATAGACGAGGCCATGGGGCGGTGAGGCAGTGGGTCGGGGGAGCCTCACACAATGCCCAAGTATTGCATAGAAGACAGCGCTAAATTATAGTAGATACAAGTAGCAAGAAAAAGGTATGTGCACATTGTGCAAATCGCTGACAAAATGCAGACAGAGCCAGCTAAAGGTAAGTGAAGTCCCATTGGAATGATGTCAAGAGATGGGAGCGTGATTGAGTTTTAAAGATATAAATCAAAGATCACAGCTTTGAACTGAAATCTAGGCCAGAGAGTAATGTGTTAACTTTAATAGAAAGGCAAAAGTCTTGGCCTTACATTTGACATCAACATAGGTTTTCGCACTTAAAAAATATTCAATTAAAAAAAAGTAAACAATCTTACCATCGCTAAATCAACTATCTGTATCTCTTGGGTTAATTGTCAAACTTATTCGAATAGTATGTCATCCCCAATTCTTCTTAATCAAAGGACTATCGCATTTGGTTAGAAGTCCCTGCCATCCTTTCTGACGTTTTATTCAGAATAAACAATCCTATGTCATATTCTGAAATGAACTTCTTATAAATCGCATTGAACTGCGTCCAAATTGACACTTGTAGACACTTGAAAATAAGGAACTGCTACTTCCGTTTCGACATTCTGAGCGAGAAATCACGCGCACATCTCTAATGTAATGTCGCTTGTCGATTGGCAGGGCAATTATGAAGTCACAATGCAAAGCATTACGAAAACAAATAGCTCGCCGAATGAAAGAGGAGGCAAACGCAACTTCAACTCCACCGACTTACATATTTGTACATATGATTATGCCAAAATCGTATCGTATCGACACGATGCCTCACATTTCTTTCCCAGATGCGCCGACTTTGCCCCAAATCATGTACATATGTAAAGAGTGGACCCCCACTACAGTCACCTGTATGTGTGTGTGTGTGTGTTATACATATGTACACACACATTTGTACACACTGCTTTTAGGCCCCCTTGAGGCACGGGTCGATCGTGTACCAAATGCGGAAGTTTGACCGAAAATAAATGTTTCTTTGTTTTACAACTGTATTAGAGAAACAACAACCGTGGTAGGTAGTTTGGTAGATGGGGGTGTCTCCAGCTCCAGCTCCGACCCGCATCCACCAGATTCATACATATATAGATATTTATATATCGATCAGCACTCCCTCCTTGCGGTGTTCGAGCAATTACGCTTACCGCCCGCTGGCTTTGTATGGCAATGTGTGTTGCTTTTTTATTTAATAAAATCAAATCCAATCATAAATAAACTTAAACTTGTTTGACCACAACAAAAATAACAAAAAACAGGCAACATTGGTATGTAAAAAACGTGCACGTTTAATGCGAATCAGTTAGAAAAAAAAAGTAATGTAAAGTAAAGTAAGGCACTTAAGTGCGTTCGCTCAATATAGTATAATATCGTGGTCTATGGAGTGTGCTTTGGATACGGATGATTGCATGGAGAGTTGGGGTTAGCCTTTTTTTGTTCAGATAGGTAAGTAGGTACGTGGCACACCCGCTCACCCTCCCACAACTGCCATATTGTTGCCATTTGTTGTCCATTCCGTCTCTTGTCGTTGAATATTACTCACTCAGTTGAACAGTTTGCGCATTCAATTGAACGCGAAAATGTGCAAAATCAGTTTATCGCACGAAATGGTTACCCTACCACAAAGAACGGGTATATTCCCTAAGCAGTCACATATGGATGAGGAATATCTTCCAATATAAATCTCATTAGCATATTGAATAGGTTACAGAGTTAAAGACTTTGAAGACTTGGAGGCGTTTTCTTATTATTTTAGAGTTAACGCAATATTTTCTTGGTATTTTCCCTCACTTTCTTGTATATTTCCTGTCTTGTCTTTGAAATCCGCTTTTGTTTATACGACTTTTCCTATCATATACTTTTACTTAACATTGTTTCAATTGGCTTTGTAAATTGATTTATTTTCTGATCTTTTAACTTCTTTATTACTGACAGCTTCCTTCCTCTCGCCAATCTCTCTCTCTCTCTCTCTCCCTCTATCAGGCTCGTGGAGGCAAATATACTTAGTGCGGCTTAAACATGCAACGCCTTTCCTGGGTCGCCTTCGGACCGACCTCGTTACAAGCTCTCAAGCTCAACAACTCCTGCAGCAGCAGCGGTAAGCTGACTTATAATTGCACTCAGAGAAAAACTTATCAAGTTTTAATGATGAACTAATATTAACTCAATACCAAGAGGATCTTTAGACGTTTTTTGCATTTCGGGCTACATTTTTTAAAGTGATTAGCTCATAATATTGACCTGGAAGTATAAAATTGACGCTAAAAACATTTTCAAAAACATTTTCTTTATTTGTTTATTATTTATAGTCCTCATTCTCCTCAATCTAAACAGATTAGATACTAAATACTAGATAGATAGTATATCCTTAAGACCAAAACCTGGACTATTTCATAGAAAAAAACTATTCAGTTTTTGAGTTCCTTTCTTGTTTTTTTTTTAGTTTTTAATGAATTTTGTTTCAGCTAAATCGCTTAACTTAGTGGCTGCAGAGGAATTCTAATATAAAGTAGGTAAGAATAAGGAACTTAAATATATTTACAGAGCGAGATGGTCTTCCTATAGATAGTTGACTATAAATGGGTGTTGTATTTAGATAGATTCGTATTGAATTATTGACTTTAAAAATTGAAGTACGTTGGATAGGTGTTCTATTGTGGGGATTAAGATGACAGAGAGTGGATTGGAGGATGGAAAAAGTGATGTTCTAAGGATAAAAGTATTCTGTGTTCTATTTATTGTTCGAGTGTTATCCGAGGACATTGGTTATCACGAGGTTGGACTAAACTGAATTTAGGCAAACTTAAACTTATTAATTTCCAACATGAAAAGCTTCTTCATTGTGGAAGAACAATTTTTTCATGAAAGTCTGTTTAGTCATCTGGCATTATATTCATTTTTTTGTAAAAATGTGGCGACACCAGTTGTTGTTGCTCTTGCAGTATAATCTTTATATAAATGGATACTTTATAGTACGATACTTTATATGTACTATAAAGTATCCAAGTATATGCTTTAACCCTTTATACCCAGCCAACAAATAGAAAAAGATTCAAAATTCAAGATTTGCCTCTGCTATTAGTTAGACATGAGGACTTGAGAACTTTGTCGAATGTTCATTTCGTTTTTGTAAATTTCGTCATTAAAAGCAATATATCAGAAATTCAAAGTGCTGTTAATCATATATATGAAATAGATGATCCAAAGATTTTAATGCAGTAGAGGGTTCACTCCATGGGTAAATTCTTCAACATCGAAACATTGAACATCCACAAAGTAGAAAATCAAGTCGATCTTTTTTCCAAGTGTACATAATTTTTACTCTGTTTTTTCATCTCCGATCGAGTATTTACAAGCGTGTTTAATCGTAATCGCGCCAGAGCACTACGCTCGTGTGCACAATATGTTTTTTGTTGTTACCCACGATATATACTCTGTATATACATATGTATGTATGTATGTACTATATACATACATCTATCTGTAGGTACCTACATACAAATATATAAATTTTTGCATATTTCTCTCGCCTCAATCAATTTCATGTTGATGTTTATTTCAGTTTCCCGCTCATTTGCATTTACCATAAATTCAATTTAGCTCTGTCGGTCTGTCCTTCCGTCAGTCTGTCGGTCCGTCCAGCATCGTCTCTCTACTTTCTGGTGACTTTTATTACACATTTTTTTTTATTTTGATATCTTCCTATTTTTTTCTCTCTCTCTTCATCTCTCACTCTACTTTTTCACTCTGTTATTTACACGCTTTTAATTCAATTTCAATTGCACAATTAATCAAGCGCTTGGTACACCTTGGAACAATTTTTGTTTTTCTCTTTTATGAATTTGATTTTTGGTTTTCCTTGTCTTGAAGTTCAACGGAGCGTATGAGCGATTTTTACTCACTTGTCGAGTCTCTGTTTGTTGAACTCTTTTGTGTTAATTAAACGCTTTAATAATGTTGCGCTTTGTTGACGCTGTCATAACAGTTGTACCTCCCACCTGATACACTGCATCCTCCCCCGGACCACTCCACCCACCCCCACCCACTTTTGGTGCCATGAATTTCAAAACAATTGCATTTTTTCAAAGCTGTTCCGTTTCGTGCCAAATGATTGATTCGATTTCTCAGAGGCAGCAACCAACGCACAATGCCAACATCAGCATTATTTATGGCACCAACTCCAAGTGCATGAAATTTTTATTACAATCAGCATATATAGCATGATATATATATGTATATATCAAGTATTCCATTCCTCCTTGGATACAGAGTTAAAGTCGAAGTTGGAGTCTGTGGCTTTTAAGGTGGGTCGTCGTCATGTTTTGAATAGCGGAAATTCCACACAAGCTGAACAAAAAGTCAACCACCGCCTGTCATACATACTTGTACATATTCATACAACAATCTATGTATAGTATAGATGCCAAAACAAGTCAGAATGTTGACCATTTGGCATTGATCAACTAGAGTATACTTAGCAGAATCTAATAAAATCTAATCTAAAGTTCGCAAACCATTAAAAGCCACCAAGTCAAGAATAATTATCCATCATAAGTGGAATAAATTTGACTTGTGCTATAGTCTTTGGTTCCGGCTTACCAGTTTTTATTATAGAAAGACTCTTCGATCGAGGTATTTCGGTATTCAGTCACCGAAATTATAGGCTTTCGATTCAGAGGTAGTTATACAGCTTCTCGCGTGTATTTATTGATGATTAAAAGCCATTAAAACAAGATCATCATCCCATTGAGGGGGAGTGGGTGACTTTGAAACTGGCTTACCGTTTTATTGCTGTTTTAGTGGCTTGGACTATGTCACCAAGTCTCAACTAAGCCCACAGCAACAGAACGCTTTTTAACCAGTTCGATGGACTAAAGTTCTTTCTAAAAAGGATGGACTAAATGATACCTAGAACTACTATACAACACCGATTCGATTTAACAACTTTCGGTTAATATGGAACATGCAACCTTTGAAAGAATCAATTAAACTAGCTGAGCTATAGAAGTAAATGGAATAACATTAATTACTAAGTTAATGAAAAAACATTTTTCCAATGAACAAGAACTAATATATTTTAAAGTGTTTAACTAAGTAATTTATTAAGCCATATCTTATTTCGTATATATATTTTAAAATGTGTTCGGAATGTTTGTCAATTAATCCCGATTATACACAATAAATCAGATTGTGTGTGCAGGGTATTTGGAAAATTGAAACTCATCCATGCAATGCATCCAATAACATTGACATTTAGAATGCTGCACTCGTATTGAGTTAAGCTTTAGCTCCAAGCCATTCATAATTGCAAAAACGAGAGAAGTAAAAACAAAAAAGAAATACAGAAAAACCGCCATAAAAGCCAAATGAAAACGAATTTGAACGCACCGAAAGTCCACAAATCTACTAACCTTGTGCCCCGGCCATAAAAAATTGCGTATTGATTTCATCGTTGCCGTTGTCGCAGTCGTTTGTTGTTGTTGTTGGTGGTGTCGTTGTGGTCTTGGTCTCAGTGAGTCGTTGTGGAGTCATGACTGCAATGTGCTGGCTGGCCAATTATAGTGCACTTGCCCATGGATATGGATATGGATGTGAACGTGAGCGTGGATACATAGTGGGCTCCCCCCACTCCACCCCCATAACAAATAGCAGACAAACAGCTGAATTGGATTAAGGACGGGGATCTGACATATGTATATATCCATTTTGCTGGTTGCTTGGGGGGACTAACCAACTCTGTGTCTCTGCATTTTCTCCACATTCCCTAGGATGTGGAATTCTGGTTTGGTCTTCATTTCTTCAGCATGGAGTAGCTTGATTAAGCAAGCGAACAAACAATTTTTATAGCTAATTAATATTTATAAAACTTAACCAAGCCATTAAATCGTATTATAACTAATCAATACTAATAACCAATCAATAATTCAATTAACAATGGCACAAAAACTTGCCCACTAATGGCCGAAAAAAGTTAAGGGCAAAGTGAATAAGAGTTATGCAGATTATTTTCATTGTTTAATCGTAGATATTGTTATGGTATATGCTTCTTTAATTTATTCTCTAAAATTGGAATAAAGTCACTCGTTGCTCGTTAGATTTTCTACTTTTCCATTGATGGGTTAAAAATTTATGAATAACTTAATAAATCATCGCAATTCCATCTGCCATGTAAGTAGCATATCTTTGGCATCAATGAATCATCTTTGCTTCTAGTTAACCCACTTTAAAACGACCAAAAAACAAAACCCAAACCCACATGCAACCAATTGCAAAACCCTCTAGCCAATATATGAATATTTTACCAACAAAAAAGACTCAAACACACATTCTTTACAGCCTTTGGGCACGCTTCATGGAAGCGCAAAAAAAAGATCTCATCATAACTTAAACGTCACGTTACCATAGCCATTAAAATATTGGCGACAATGGCCAAAAACGACTTTGCCCGAGAAATCATTGTCGACACACTAAACCAATGATCCCCAAATGCAAGTCAAATGCAACTTAAGAGAGCTGCCAAACACGTTTTAAGAGAGTTAACCAAAGAGGCAACAGGTCTTTGCTTTTGCCTTGTTGGTTGGCTTTCTGAGGCACTCTGAAATTGTGAGTGAGACTCGACCAAAGACCGAGTCGAAGCTTGAAAACGAAATCAAACTGAAACCGAAAGTCAAACCGAGCTGAACTCTCTAAGCCAAGTACAAGTCCAGTCCGAGCCAAGTCTCTTTTCCGACGAAGAAGAAAGAATAAAAAATCCGTTAAGAGATCGTCTACGAGTCCAAACGTTAATGGCGCCAGCGGCGTCGACAGCGACGTAAGCTTTATATTTGGATGTTGTGTTTTTTTGTTTTTTTGTTTTTGGTTTTTCGTTGTCGATTTTATGTTTTTGGCGTCTTCAAGCTGGCCTAAAGGTTTCTTTCAGTCGTAATTTTGGCAGCCAAACGTGCGGATGGCCAGAAAATTTGAAGCGCGTGCCAAGCGAGAAACGAAAATCGGACAGAAATAAGCAAAAAGTAGCAGCTAATGATCAGTGGCAAGTGATCACAACTGATCAGTGTGAGTTTTTCCGAAATGCTGGGATAGAGGAAAATTGATTTTTCCAAAAGGTGTTTACAAGTGTTGGGCTTCCACTTGGTGGTCTGCCACCTGAAGCATAAAGTTTTGTTAATTGGTTAAAGGTGGTCAATACCTATTGACAGAGTGAAGTGTGAAGAAATATTGACTTTAACGATATAATAGTAAATGCAAATACAAAAAACAAATTGCACAAATCAAATAGAGAAAAGTGATTGCTAAATTGGGGAGCTGAGATTTGTTTGAAAAGATATTTGAACAATCTGTCGAACAAAAGAATTTGGATCAAATATTTGTCGTATGCCTTGACAAAGTAAATTTTCCATGCAAATTCTCTTGTAATTATTTATATATATGTAATTAACTAAAACAACAAAATTCCTTGTGCAATCAAGCCAACAACAAAAACTACAAGCAACCAAGTCACAACTTGCAATTTTAATTAAATCAAAATATGAATGTTCGTATAGAAAAATGCAATCCAAATTGATTAACATATAACATGTGAGCTCAATTGAATGTCGAGTACTGTAGACCCTGCCAACCCATAAATCAAATAACTAAATCAAAAGAAGAAAAACCACAAAAGTGCCAAGACCTAAAGAAAAAACAAAAAACCAAAAAGCAAAAAAGCGTGGAAAAGTCTCAAGTGTGAAGTTCTCGTGTGAGTTACGACGAGCAAACTTAAGTCGCGTAAGTCGAGCAAATTTACAAAAGACACAAAAACCAAAAAAAAAAAAAAAAAAACTGGTAGCTTTAACTTTGTGCAAAACTGAATTTGTAATGATGATTATGCAGATGTCTGTCAGTCGGTCTTACACCTGCTGATTGATAGAATAATTGCTTTCATGATGTGGAGCTTTTTTATTTGGAGAGCTCAAGAAATACAATATTTAAATGCGAGACTCTAGAAAAGGTTATTGATCTAACAAGATGTGAACAGTAAAAAACTGTTGCCTCAAAATCACATTATATAAGACTGACAGGCATAATAATTCGATGATTTATTAAGAATTTAACAGGTTTTTAATTTTTGCCGATTCTCGTTCGCTTTCAATCCAAAGCGGCAAAAGATACATAGACAAATTAAGGTGAACTTTAATTATGATAGATCAGCCTCTGCGATTGTATAATAAATAGAAATAACAAACTCGAAAATGTGAAGGATTTGTTGTTAGAATTGAGCCAAAGTCTTAAAAGTTTAAATGATAGAATTGACTGCAAATGATTAAGAAATAATACAAAAATATCCGTTTATGTCATCTGCCAAATTATATAAATGCTTAAAAACAAATTCGTTAGTTTTGAAAAGAAAGAATAATTAGCCTTTTGTATTTAGCCAACGGCAAATCAATTCGCAATGCATGACTTGACCAAAAACAAAAAAATCTTATTAAGAAACGAATATTTTGAATGGTTCTAATGATTGATATATTTATTTTGGTGTAGATTTGATTTATTATTGTTTGGACTTCAATTTCCTTAAATAATAGTTAAAACATAGCCAAACGATTTTTGTTAACGAGAAACTGAGTCGAATTAACTAATTATTTTGGTCAAGAAAGGGCAAGAATTTTATATAGCAATGGGAGTCTAGTGCTAGTACCAGGTCTTAAAATGTGTTTCTGTTAGTAGCACGTTCTATGTATTACATTTTACCTTGGATTATCTAAAGCATACACATAAATCATTTCAAGTAATTGTTGCTTTGGTTCACATGTTTCGATTAAATTAATATAACATTCAAATATATAATCAATAAGTTAAATACTTGACAAAATACTTACAAACTGTACAAAAATATGTTTTAGCTGGCCAAATAGTTGTTCAAACAATCTTGATTATGGCCAAAAGTTAGCTGAGTTTTCTATAGTCCTTTTTCAAGTTTAGGACTTAACGTTCTTTAAAAATAGAAACTCCACAAGAATATGCAACTGTAAACTGTAGTGTTTAACTTAGGGCACAAATCTGTTCTCAATATTTTTTTAAGATTCTCTTCCTTTTGACCAAGATTTTTGCGATAGTATCACAGTCTTCAACTAGTCTCACTTTTCTAATTAGTAACAGTAAACGGCATATTGATATTTATCTAAGTTTGGGCCGCTTCCATGTATTGTTCAATAGCTCATTTGGTCAGCCATTAGAACACCTTTGAGCAACATTTCCTCGCCTCAATGCCCACAAAATGTAACTAAGACTACATAGTTATATACTTAGAGACTAGTAGATACATACAATCGGTGTGGTAGATGCATACCTAACTAGCTAGTTGCAGTGCAATCTTCAATCGGCAGTGTTCGATCTGGGTTGCGCAACTTTTTAATTTTCGCCTTTATTGCCTCAATGTGGGCATTTCACACATCGAGACGAGAACGATACGTGTTTCGCATAGAAACCCAACGACGATTCCGGCGGCGACTGTTGCTACTAGTACAAACCACTTCGACCTATGCACCACATTCCTGACATGGCAGGCAACTAAATTGCATTGATTACACGACGACGACGACGACGACTGCGATGACGACAACAACGCCGCAGCGTTGAGTGTCTCACGGAGGCAGCAGCATCCATAGCCACAAAATGCCAGACGGGTCTTAGTTATAAGTTAAGTCATTTGGTTTTGCTAGCTAATGCAACTGCAGTTCAAAGTTATTTTTGCAAATAAATTGTTTATGCTTTTCTGATTTTATTTTTTGTTCACTCTTCGCCTTGGCCAGTTGTTGTTGCTGTTGTTATTGCCGTGTAGTGGATGCTACGAGGTGAGCTAGCCAGCTGCCATCTGTGGGCACTTGGCGGGTGGACTTTGTTTGCATTATGGTCACAACATTCACAAATGTAACAATTTAGCCAAGTAGTTTGTACTTTTGTAACATTTTGTTGTCATATTTCAGCAGGGGAGTTCAATTTGAAGATGAAATAAAACGATCAAATGATCGATCAATTGCAATAATCGAACAATAGTCGTAACACGATCTACTCGACTTGTGGTCGAGGTGGACCAGAGACTGGAGTGTTTATGCATATTCTGATTAGGTGATCGATCATTCGCAGATCTCAAAGCATGTTTGACATTTTGCATTATCCGTGGGTGTAGCACATTGATAATCTTTGAACAGAATTCTGCAAAGGTGATCAACTTCAGCAGATTATGGCCAGGCAAAAGCACGATTCTTTAAATCTTTTTACGACTTTGTAACATAATACATTGCTATAAAAGCATATCTCGATATAATCGGTTAGATAAATGAGAAAATGACATTATTTAATTTGTTGATTACCAAAAATAATCTCAAATCAAGGTTGAGTTCTCACAACATTTTGGAGTATAAAATTGATTGGCAAAGATAAGTCAAGAGAACTTGATGAATTCCAACTTTAATAAATATTATTAATAGATAAGACTAGCTTCAAAAAGGATCCTCTGAATTGAAGATGTGTCTACTGAAGTCGTGGAACTTGATGGATTTGAGTCAAAAAAGTAATTCACATTCATTTGTTCCCTTTATAAATGTCTGTTTCTAGTTGGTTGACCATGGCTGAAAATTTCAATTGCCTGTTGCTGTGGAAGTAACCTTCGCACTTTACATTCTACAATTCTTATGACTTTGTTGACCGCATAACACGCATACAATTTTCTTTGACTTTTCCTTTTGTATTCTTCTTATTATCATTACACTCATTCAACCACATTACCGTGTGTTATACAAGATTTTGAAGATGACTTAACCCAAACCACAAACAACAAAAGGCTAACCTTCTCACATACTCCATTTAAAGCTCTCAACGGCCCATCATTTTCAGTTATGGACGAGTTCCGTAAACCATTAACCCATTAAATGAGTGGATACGCTCTGGCCAAGTAATCACTTTGTTTGGTTACACCCATCTCAACTGTGAATACTCGCAGAGAGCGACCCTACAACAAGGTTCTTCACAGCTGTCAATGGCCATTATGACTTTTTTGTATTATCCATAAGTTTATGTATCTAAGACCAAGCACCATTTTCACGCCAGTCATCCAACTACTGACCTTAGCAAAATCTCTAAAGTCGAAATATCAAGTCGGGGCCCCGTAAGCAAAACTATTAATAACTGGCAAAAAAGCGAAGAAAAAACAGATTTTGCACAGTGCATAAGAGGAGATTCGAGAGGTTTTGGTGCAGCTCATTAAGCGGGCAGCAAAGCAGCTGCCACCCATTAATAGGCTGGAGTTGCTGACTCTTCCAAGAAGACACAAAGCCAAAAAGAAAAAATGAACCAAAACACTTGAGGGAACTTGAACAGGCAACAGTGAGGCACTCAGGCAGCCAGCCAAGACGCTCAATGGAAACGAAAACAAAAGTGAAAAGGTCAGCAGCACCAGCAGCAGTTGGGCACTCAGCCAGGCAGGGAGCCGCTGAAT
The DNA here is from genome assembly GCA_018152135.1 of Drosophila paulistorum. Classification (NCBI taxonomy): domain Eukaryota; kingdom Metazoa; phylum Arthropoda; class Insecta; order Diptera; family Drosophilidae; genus Drosophila; species Drosophila paulistorum. The sequence continues at coordinate 585,442 of JAECXG010000823.1, forward strand.
CAGTTGGAGCTGGGAAGTCGAAGGTGCAATATTCAGCCAACTGTAGCCGCCAAGCTCAAACGATTTACTAGTAATACCCTAGACCAAAAGGTGTACTGCACGGTTAGACAAGAGATAATAAACAGTCTTTGCTCGCATCGAAAGGAATTTATTTGTAAGATTTGTTTTTATTTGTGGAACCAAAGTCCAGATGGATCAAAGCTGAATCACCATAGGCTTAACTCTGCCAATATAGTCTTTGTAATAGCTTAGCCCAGTCCAACATTTTCAAAAAACCTTGAAAGCAAAAAAGATTTAAATAAAGTTCTAAGCTTGGAATTGAAAAATTTAATTGTATCCTAAATATTTTAATCAACTTGAGAACCGCATTATGTTTAACTACTTATCAACATTCGAATCATTCTTTATTATTGTTCGAGTGTAAATCTATTGACTAAAACAGCAATTGGTTTTTTAAATTACACAATTTTACATACTTTTGGTCTTTAATAAAACGTTCTGTTTGAATTGTAGATTCATTTTTATTACTTTTAATTCACTCATTAAACATTTACAACGATTCGACAGATCATTATGAGCAAATGAGTGTTTTGGTCTCTAAGATTAGACAACATACTAAACGAATGAATATTTAATATTCAAATCCATAAATTCTTTTTAAGTATCGGCAAAAGCATCAAATATTGCCAGATTTCAATCTGAAATCATTTGAAACTTAAATATACATTTTGCCTTCTCTTACTAAATACAAAGTTTTGGAAAAATTTTTCAACATATAACTAAGAATAGTTAACTTATTTATCTACTCTCAATATATTTAATATTTATATTTAAATTCATCATACTATTAACAAAATTTCAGTAGAATTCAACGATCAATGATCAAACAAAACGGTCAAAATCAAGTTCTGACTCAAATCTAATATAGTACATATGTGGATCAGACTCCAATATGTTCTCCCAGTGACCTCTGCTCCATTTGGTTGTAAAGTAAAATCCTTAATTTAATAAGGACGTTTATTAAAAAAGTATTTTAGAAATACTTTAAGTTCTATCCGACTATTTTACTCATGCTTTTTCTTTATATGTTCAATATCGAGTGGGCTATTAGATATTATATTCGCTATATATATTCGATTTCTATCACAAACAAAATATAACTCCGCATGTAACACTGCAGTGTATTGTCAGGAATTATAAATAGCAGATGCTATATTTTGTATGTTTAGTAGATTTCATTAAAACTTCTGAGGTGGACAGAGTTGGGATCAATTTAAAGTGGTTAATAACATGTTTATTATTGCTTCTTATCTACATATTTAACATATCCTCTAAGTTATCTATAATTTTATCTATAGGTAGTACACATGGCATAGAAGGTATGTTTAAGTTTCGAATGGAAGTAAACCCCAAAATTTAATTCAGAAATTTGTTCAATTATGTGGCATTTTATCTTGCCAACTTTAACCAAAATTCTATCCAAAAGATTGTGGATGGATATGGATATTTATAAAGAAGTGTAAACAAGTTTCGTTGTAAACACAAGTTGCTACCTCTTCTTATTGCCATTTGGGTTTCTTTCAGTTATCGTTTGTTTCGTTTTTATTATTGTTGTATTTGTTTTTGATTTTTTGATTCCGGCTAACAAGTTGCGCTTGCGCATTTTGTACACTTGGCCCAGGTTTATGCCAACAACAAAATGTACAAACTTACCTACATACATATGTATGTGTAGAGAAATATTTTGGCTCTTTGTAGTAGACAAGTTAATGCTAAAGTTGCAGCAGTTGCCGGGCTCGAAAGATCTTACCCAATGTATTCGCATTTTAATTTTTTTCTAAACTATTGGCCAATGCTCTTTTGGGTCTTCTCATGCCTCGCCAATGGCTCTTTGAGAAAATAATTTAAAACTGAATTGCAGCTGGGGTAATTTACGGATGCTACACGCGGTTTTTGTGGTCATTTGGGATGGTTTAATAATTAATGGATTGTAATTGAGAGGAATGGAGTGGAAGAAGCGTAATTGAAGAAGCTTTGGATATTGTGCAAGGTTTGCGAATGAAGTTGGTTGACAACTTTCAAATGGAAATGGAAATGAAAATGAAAATGAAAATGTGCGAATAAATTGACAGCACTTTCGTTTTCCATTTCACAATTCGATTGCCTTTCTAACAACCCAAAAGAAAACCCCAAAACTTATTAAACTATTTGCAGGAGTGAAGAAGCATCCGTTGGCGGCCCTACAACTCTGATCTCTCGGATGGGCTGGCATTAGCAAATGGCACACAGACAATAGCAATTACCCTCTGCAATTGCTTATGCAACCGAAACAGCAATCTTCAATTGACATTTGGAATAAAAGCACAGCACAGCAAGGCAAAGTCGGAAAATTAAAGCCTCTGGCAACGGCGGAGTGAGTTAGCTGAGTTGAGTTGAGGTGAAGTTGATCTCTGTCAATCATGGACGGACAGAAGCCACTTGATGTTACCGCCGCCATGACTAATGAGACGTCATCATCGGCGGGTGGGTTGAGACGCCAGCCCACCAAATATCCCCATGGCCTAAACATAACCGTTCAGACGATTGACGACAACGTGGTCGACGATGATGACTACTCCCGCGCCTCGACCCTACGCAGCAGCTCTTCCAGCGAGGCCTGCTGGACTGAGACGCAAAAGTACCGCATCGGCATGCTGGGTAATCCGGAAACATTAGCCGAATTGCAGGTGCGTCGCTATAAGTATCCGCTCAAAGCCAACTATTATCTAAATGGCGGGGGCATGGGTAATCCTCAAGGAAAGCCCACGGCGACTCCGCTCATGCTTTTGGGCTATGCGAAACGGGCTTGTCGCTGGAAATATATGCGATGGCCCATTATATTCGTGGCCAGCGTTCTGTTGTTTTTCGGCCTGATCACCTACTGCCTGTGGTTGCACGATGTCAGCGTGGCACGGGCCCGTTTCCTGCAGCGACGCTATGAGGCATCACTAACATCGACCAGCACAGAGGGAGGTGGCAGTGGTGCCTGGGACGATGATGAGGAGGCAATGAACGTGATGACAACGGCGGCAACAACAGAGCATGATCATGAGCAGCACGAGTCCACGAGGCTTCAGCCGATTGATATTATTCATAGGGAATTCTCAACGGAATCGGCAGAGATGACAGAGGACAACGAAGAAGCGGTGGAGGAGCGACCAGCAGAGGGGGACGATGACTATGATGATGCCTTGTTACCTGCAGACAGTATTCGCTTCACATCGGGCCATCAAAATAGCTTTGGAGTGCCCATCGAGCACGATAAGAGAATGTTGCAATTGCTTAAAGAAGTGAGTTTAAAGCCAAACAGAAATGCTTAACATTCCTTTAAACACAGAGTTTAGTAGATTGCAAATGTAATGAGTTAGTTGCTTAACTATTTTATAGCCATTTAAATAAAAACAATTTCAAGAAAGCCATTAACTTGGCCACCAGTGGCATTTCAGTGCCGAATGGCAAGTTATTTTGCAGTAGTTCTTGGTATACGAGACTTTAAACTTTGAGGAACGGCAAACATTATCTTAACATACACAAATTTACTTTCATTTTGCCAACTAATTAATCTATCAATCAATCAATTAATAGTTACTGCCGAAACCGCATTCAACTCCATCGGGCAGTGTGCAGCCACTGACTCGCGTCTCCCCCACACTGCCACCGCCACAATCGGCAGTCAGTGGGAAACCGACGGCAGCAATGACCACGACACCGTCGAGCAGCTCTGCCGGCTGTTACTCCACAATGTTGCCCATGTGCCGCGGCGTTCTGGACTACGATCTAACGTATAACAATGGCAGCTCTGCGCCGCGGGACTCCATCTCGATGGCCGCCTACGAGCAGCTCATTCAGGCCAACTGCTCGGCTCGAGCTGTGGAGTTTGTGTGCGCCACTTTGGAACCAGAATGTCGACCCTCTCACATTGGCCAGCTGCCGCCTTGTCGTCGCATCTGCAAGGGTAAACCGAGATGCATTTCCCCGACTGTTTTCCTCATTAATCAACTCTCTCCTCGTGTGTTTTAGCCATCCTGGAGGCATGCTCCATAGTGATTGCCAACTCGGATGCATTGAGTGAACTATTCGACTGCAGTTTCTATCCTGACTCGCATGAGAATCACAAATGCGAGGATCCAACACGCAGACGGGATCATTGCTATGCCAGCGAATTCCAATGCCATGACGGTAGCTGCATTCCACAGCAATGGCAATGCGACAACATCAAGGACTGTGCCGGCGGCGAGGATGAGGACGAGCAGTGTCTGGTGTGTGAGCAGCAGGACGAGTTTCGTTGTCGTTCGAATGAGAAATGCATTCCAGAGAACCAGCGCTGCGATCTCAACTACGATTGCGCCGATGGCAGTGACGAAGAGGACTGCGATGACTATGGTTCGGGGGACTCGACGCCCTTCGATGAAGCCGAACTGAATGCCTTCCCCAGGATATTTTCCTATGCCAGTTTTCTGTCCCCAAATGAGACGAATGATAAACTTTATACATATATCACAGCCACCACAGATGAGGAGGCCGGCACGGAAACTAAATATCAACTACATCGAGTCGAAGCGCCCAATAGCCCAACAGCCAACAATTCTGAAGAGGCCAATGGAGGACCCAAGGGTTTTGGTATGATCTCCCTGTCCTAATTAAAAAAAAAAAACATTAGGCAATTAATCCTCTCACTTTGTAATTAGTGAACTTTCGCGATAGCAAAGAGATCATGATGACCAGTGATTCGGAGAACAAGTTTAAGTATTCTGCACAACGGACCAATCGCACCACAAGTAAATTTAGTCTAGCTCCCTCCACGACACCTGCAGCTCGAACGGCCAGTGCAATTCCGAGTTCAGCTCTGCTGCAGCAACGGGAAAGGGAGCGAAGAGTGTCCACCACTACCACAACACCGAGAACCACAACGACTGCAACAACTTCAGCAACATCAACTAATCAAGCAACCAGATCAAGTCCGGGGAGCACTTCATGTCAGCCCCATGAATTACGCTGTGTGAGTGGCAAGTGCATTACCGTTAGCCAGTTGTGCGATAAGGTAAGCAAACTTAACCACAGACGGACAGAGGGACAATTGCAATAACTTTTTAATTGCAGCAAGTCGATTGCCCCGATGCCGCCGATGAACTCATGTGCGTCTATCGAGAGCGTCCGAGTGGGAGACGTGGGAGTAGCACAAGTACTACAAGAACCAGCTCGATATCATCATCATCTTCATCATCATCATCATCAGCTGCTACCATTCTTCCGGATTCCCCAACGCCATCAACAGTGATGACCACAACAACAACAACAAGACGCTCGATTAGGACTACCCCAAATCGAAGTCGAAAACCCAAATCTTAGACAACTTTTCTCTATATAAAAATACCCCTCTATATTTGTATGTAAATCTATATATGTATATTAAAATATCTAATTAATATTTATGTGTAAATTTCTTTCAATTTCTTATGCGCTCGCTATATGTATGATATAATATTTGGCTAGCATTTAAGTTGTTAGTAGTTAGATTTGTTTGACTATTTTTATACACCGAAATGGAATTGTAAATTGTATTTTTAGCAATTGAATAAAATTAAGTTGTGAATATTAAATGAAGAGATCGGTTGAACGTGAAATGAACTACAATATTGAGGTAAGTTTGTTTATGATCATGTCAATTCTCAGCTGAAAGTACAACTTCCCGACAAGAACTGACCTATAAGGATATACACATCTATATCCGGAAAATTATATCCTTCAACAGTTTCTATGGAGGCTCAAATTGAGGAGAATTTACAGAGAGTTCAACAAGTCAACACATTAGCTAACTTTACTGACTGCACCCTGGGCTAATTAATTTAAACCTGCTAAAGCTATGCCAAAGTTTAAAAGAAATGTTAAAATGTTACAAAGTAAACATTCCAATAAGTATTAGAAAATCGTAAGCCAAAGATGAATCTATATAAGAACTGGCAAGTAAGTAAGTGTGACTTCTTGCTTTGTAAACTTCTTCAAAGTACCTTCTTTGGCAGTGGCAATCTACAATTTTGAAGGGGTTCAAGAGATTAGGTAGCTGCTAAGAATCAAACCCCAATACGGTCAAAAGAAACAGAACTCTCCGCTTACTGGACACTAATCAAAAATATTTAGTTTACATAACTTGGATATTACACAATGTATAATTAGTAAATGTCGTTGGCTTGACTATCTTGTGATGTAGGTCTAACTCGGAATTGTGGCTTGAAATTTTAATGAGTAACAATTATACATTGTCAAAAGACAAGTCTTGGTCTTGGGCCCTGCAATTTTCTACATAGCACTGCCACAGAATAACCTTGTCAGGAGCATAATAGAAACCAACTAACCCATGAATCCATTGTCTTTGTTACTTTCAAAACCCAATTTTAGTTGGAAAATATAACAATACCATTTAAATTTCAAATGAAATCAATATAAAATTAAAGTCGGGACATTATTACATACAATTTCACAATAACCTTGATACAGAGACCAGCCAGACCTGGCAAGGCGACCAACCGATCAACCCACGCATAGAAAGTCATTCAAATCATTTTCGACCAATTCAATTAACAAGGTCCATTGTTGTCGATGCATAAAGCTGAAATAGGAATGGACTCGAGTATGAGAGTCATTGCTGGGGGGGCCATTATCAATATGAACACAGCTGACTGCATATGCCGGCCACAGAGACTAGAAACAGGCTGATAGGCCAACACAGATAGACACAGCACATGGCCAGACACCCACACAAATGCTCGGGACAAACAATGAAACATTATACAGTTTCCAGTATCCATATGACAAAATGCAAAATGCGGAAGAGACAAACAACAGAAACCCAACAGCAACATCAGCCGCAGCAACAACAACACCAAAGCACTTGTCAACGGGCAAATCCAAAGCGGCAAACAGATTAAATTGCAGTCAGTTCGTGTCTATGTCCACATCCGACTCAGAGTCGGAGTCGGAGCCAGAGTCGCTGACAACATTGCAGTTTCTGTTTCAGTTCCAGTTTTTCTCTGGATACCCTGTAAATGCTTACATTTATATATATGCAGGTTAACAGAAGTATATTCAATTATTCAAAACCAAAATGATAAGTAAAACTTGTTTTTCCTTTTAGTTCTTCTTGGAGCTAAACAAGGATATTTTCCAAGTCCTTGTGATTATGAGCAGATATGATTATGTCTTATCATTTCATCTATTTAAGTAGTGATCTACAAGTTTCCTATATCATCAACTAAACGTTTGTTAAACAAACAACTAAGGTAGAAATCAGATTTTTAATCAAATGATTGCAGGGTATTTTGAAGTCCATACTTTGCCTTCACACACCGGCTGGCTGGTTCCTGCTTAGGGGCTGTTGCAGATTGCAAAAACTCCACCACAGAAGTTAAATACGCTTTGATTTCACCCCGAACACCGGAATGGGAAAAACGGCACAATAATTCTCCCTGTTTTTTGGGCACTTTTCTGATTGATTGCCATCAAAAATCCGATTTTTGGCATAACGGCAAATGCGATTTGATTGCTGTCTTTGTTTCCTCTGTTTTTTTTTCTTCTTCCCCTTTTTTTTACAACGTTTTTGATAACTATTAATATATGTTTTCAGCAAAAAAAATCCCTAAAAATCCGTCAGACCAACAACAACAATTCTTCTGCACAATTGCATCAACTGACGAACAGTTTATGGGGATAAAAACAAAAACTGACATTTTCTTTTCCTGTTTTCCTGCTTCTTTTTTTGCCATTTAATTTTGGGTTACATTTGATACTACTCCACACTTTTTGACAGCTGTCAGCTATACACATTTTCACCTTAATTAAGTGATATTAATCGTCTTTTGAAATCTCGGACTCTTTAAAAGAGAGGAGGCCAACAAAAAACCAAAAAGAGAAAAAAGGTGCGATACATGACGCGTGCCGAAAACGTAAGAGAAACGCCCCAGAAAAATAATAGCAAAAGTCATTCTATGGGTATTAAAAGCTTTTAGCATTTAGTTTGCCTTGAGATAGGGCATGGAAAATGGAATGGAAATGGACACGCATAATTTTCATTTTCATTTTAGTGCCCTTTTTGGTGGAACCTTTTTTCCTGCTGGTATTTTCATTTTTTTCATCTTCTCATCTTTGTTTGTCTTCCCCCTCCGGGCAATATTGTTAATGGAGCCGATTCTAATGGCCTCGTTTTGGGTCGCCCCATGTGTGTATATGTATGAGTGTACGTGTGTGTGTGTGTGTGCCTGAGTGGGTGTTAAGATTTGAGAGCTTAGTTTTTGCCATATGTGTCCGTATGAAGGAGCAGAAATTGATATGACCATCAAATTAATTGAAATTTTATCTTCACGAAAAGTAACCTGTTGCACGTCGAGAGAAAAAGGTTCCAATTCTAGTTTCATGTCTTTAAGCAAAGAAAATTTGAGAAAATTTAAATTAAATTTGAGTTGGAAAAGAAATGTCACTGTCTGGTTTTAGGTTTAGGTAACTCTTCTAATCACTTTGCAGAAACATCCCACCATCTATCCGATCAAAAAAAATATATTTAAATTTCTACAATAGTTTCTGTTTCAATATTATCTAAGTCCTTGAGCGTGGAGTAACTAATACTGGCATACTTCAAATTTCAAATATATGTTTAATGTGTAATGTTGTTTTCCGAATTGGTATTAGTTGGTCTCTATGACCAAGATTAAGACCAAGACTAAGATTAAGAGTATTCACCTTATGACCATTGACTTTTGGTGAACTCGAAAAGAGGCCTTAAGCCACTCAGTTAATTTCCTTTTGATAACCCATCCATAAACTATCGAATGACCTTTTGGTAATAAGTAGCTATGTACATATATACATATATGTTCTTATTTCTTGTCCTTCGTCTGACCCTTTTTCTTGTGCTTCCTGGGTGTGCTTCCTGAGATATGGCACCCTTCCTTGCACATGCCCACCCCGAGAATAGATGTCCCGCCGTGTACTCCAAATAAACACCCATAATTACTGAGCTCATCATATCGGGACCCAGTGTTACGGTTGATCGTTTTTAAATTGCAGATGCATTGCACACTTCCGCCCCGATGGCAGGACAAGAAGCTGTCTTAGTAAAGGAGGAGGATGAACGCACCCAAAGTGGATTTAAATGGGCGACAACGATGTCGTCGGCACTTCAAGAAGTTGACATAATTATGCCAGCAGCACCAAGACACTGCAACTTTCTGTAGCATTTTATTATTATTGTGCAACAGCAACCCCCTTGGACCCTAAGAAGTCATTGTCTTGGACAACCCTTACGACAGTCTGCCTGCCTGCTGGGTGCCATCTAGGGATAATGATGATCCCTTTTACTATACTTTGGCTTTTGCATTCCTTTCCGACAGTCGCCACAGTAACTACCCAGACTACAAGAAAATGGGCGTAGCAGATTCAGATTTTGCATCAAAGTAACTCTTAAAGTACAGTCGGACCATTAACGAAACAACAAAAGAGGAAAGCAAGAAAATCATTAAGCGCATTTTCCAATTGATTTCACGTTGGCCAGCCGCAAAGAGGAGAAAACTTGACCAAAATCAATAAGCAACCAAAAGGCAACCGCATAAACACAAAAACCGACTATAGACATCGGCCGAAGGGACGTGAAGATTGTCAGGCGGCAATTTCTGTTTTTTTTTTCTTTTTTTGTGTTTTTGGTGTCTGCTTAGTCAGTCAGGCATGGACTCAGCCCAGACCAGACCAGGCCAGATCAGACAAATGAAATACCCAGCATTTAATGGAGGTGGATAAGATGGGAATTACAAATAGTTGAGCTAGCACAATCTCAAAATTATCGATCACAGAAAGTAATTAGGTTATAGATCTACTATAGATTACAGATCATGACTTTGACACGCGAAAGACAGAGAAGATTCGTAGCTGAATCTAAATATTGAGACACGAAAAAATGCTTATTAAAGTATTCAAATAAAACATTACCAAGAAATATGATGTTTTAGGGAATACAATTTAAAATTGAATTATATTTCGTCTCTAAATGGTTCCTTTGATATTTGAGAATCTTTAAACTAAAACCGATGACAAGAAGATTCAAAGAAGATTCAAAGGCAGCACAAAAAGGGGAGAAGGTTATCTATTTAGCACTATACACGATACTGTTTAATTTAAATTAGTTACTAGTTGGGAATTGTAACTGAATTACTTTTTGCTTTTAATAAGCATATGAATGTGAATACGAAATGAAATGCTATTAAAGATTACAAGAAACCATTGATTCATTAAGAATAGGTATTATTGGGTCTATACATTTTTAGAGTAGAAAATATTTCCAGCTTTCCAGCATCAATAAAAGGAAATCGAACTGGGGGAGAGAGGTGAAAGGGACTGCCAACTCCTGTCGCATTGTTGCAAAATTGATGTGTCCTTACCAATCGCTACCTACATACCTACATCCGAGTATGCCAAAAATGAAGAGAAAAAACTCGGAGGAAAGAAAAACCAAAAGTGAAAATTGCTCTCCAGCTTCAGAGCATCTTTTTACGCCTGATTGCAGCTCAAACAATCTCTACCTCAACAATATGTGTGTTGTGTGTGCGTGTGTGGCTTCTGCATAGGGTTTTTCACAATTGATTTGGTACAACTCTGTGCCACCCCCTCCTCAACACACACACCCTCCTCTGTGTGGCCATTAGATGAAGAAAAAAGCAAACACACATTCGAATGATTTACGAGGTTCGAGAATGCCTGAAAAAGGATAACAGGACACATTTTGTTTGATCATTTGCATAAATGCCCATTAAATCATCGTGTGCTGCTGCCCAATACTTCTCACTCTGACAAGTAAAAGTTGTTCGTTGGGTGTCCAGTTTTTCAACCATACCTCAGCACCTCAGTTTAACTTTGTTGCCGTTGTGGGCTCCCCGTTAATTGTTACTGCCATGGCCTCTCACATGGAGTTTCTCGTTCAACATTTGCATTCGCCGTCCTCACATTGAATGTCAAGTTCAAAATGATTTAGTGACTATTTGTTTCTTTCTTTCATTTTCTCTGCGTCTCCCCATGGAGCCTAGGGTAATTAATTTACCAGCTGGCATGGAAGGGCTAAACATTTGTTAGCGATACCTGAACCACAAAAAAAGTTTCACAAAAGTTTTCGGATGAGAAGTTAGCGAATGTTTTGATAAAACATTTCATTATTTCGGGGTTAGCTGATGACTGTGCAATCTGTAGAGTAATTCCAACTCATTAGCGGTTCGTGAATGCATTTCGTTTAGGAGATTATGTCGATAAGATTCATTCAAATTTTAATACTAAAATGACGAAAAAACATATTGGTAAATGTCTTTCAATTACAATTAATTAATCAATCAAAAACTCATTGGAGGTGGTTGGTAAGTTAGATCAAATCTTTAGCTACATAGATTAAGGACAGTCTAAATATCTTATAAAACCTGATGTAATCAGAGTATTAAGCCTATTTTGGTCGTTGCTCTTAGTTAGACTAACCTTTAAACAGTAATACTTTTATGGTCATAATTTTGCATAACTTTTTGGTCGAAACTCTCACCTTTCCCATGGTCTATCAATTTTAAAGAGTTGTATCTTAATTTTATGGCTTGTTTCCGAGTTATGAAATGCCATTAAAGTTGAGAAAGTTAGATAAGAAAAATTGGACTAGTTTTTGCAACGATTTCATGAGTCAGAAATTTGAATATTAATTAAAAGATGACAAAAATGACCGAGTTAGAGGGTCTTGAGCTCTAGTTTTGGTTTTTTTTATTTCTCGTTATTTCGTTTCTATTGATTCGAATTTTATTGGACAACTTTGACGTATTAAATTTCATTTGCTAATCTTTTGAAATATAACAAAAGTTATTGTTAATATAAATATATATGGTAGGTCGTTGAGAACCAATGCAACTATTGATATTATGATCCACTTAGCGTTAAGCTCAAAAAAGTTATAAAACTCAGTCAGTATTTACATTAAACTTCTAAAAGAAGGTTTTGTCTTTTTAAAGGATAAAAGCTGTTTGTTTGTCTAGAGTTTCTAGATGTGCCATGTCTTGTTCCATTTCCAAATTTCGTCGCAGAAGATATGAAACTATTTTTGAAGTTTTACAGAAGAAAAATTACTTCTCTGTCCTTTCCATCAAATGACCTGATATTGTGTAAATTATAATTTGACACGATTCATCATCTCATTCAAACGGTGGATGAAACCTTAAGGCCAAAGAACATTGTCCATTGCAGATGATATTTGGAATTTGGTTTGGAATCGATTCAATCAACCATTTTGCCTAATTAACTCCATTTGTTGAATGACTAAGAAAACCCTTTCTTTATGGCTAAAAACCATACAAAAGACACTTATGTCAATAGGTTTCAGCCGTCAATTGCAATCCACACCCATGGCCATACACATAGTTACAAATGTATGTATGTTCGAACTGGCATTGTATGTATGTTAAAGGTGCGGTGCGGTCACAAAAGCGCATATCAATGACTAATAACCTTCAATAGCCTCTACTTACAATGCAATTTTCCTCATTGTTAAGACACCGAGACATAAGAACAGGACATCTGTCCGCCAAGAACGTAACTCGACTGAGTTTCGCCATGACACATGACTAATTATGGATTGCAGCTTGGGCAGCGCTAACAATATTGAACCATGACTTCGACACAGACTTGAGCTCCTTTTCGGCAGACTCAAATGATGCATGACAGACGTGCGTTATGTCGGGGTCGGTTGCTGGCAAGTACCGTGAAATATTAACCATCAAAACAACGACAAAACATAAGAAAAACACACACAAAACACCGCGACGGCAAGTAAATTAAGTTTATCGTCAAATATTTTGCAGTTTTGCAGTTTTCGTATCGCCAATCTTGTGCTCCGTCATCAGCCATGTGACTCAGCAGCTGCATAAACAAATTGCAGTCAACATTCATAATTTCCTGTTTAAATTAAATTCGGCCAACTTGGTTTGTCTTTCTTGCCTTGGCTCTTAACTCGCATAAACTATTTCCTAGTGACAACAAATTTACAACTCCAAGACCACGCACCAGCAACGCAGGTAATAAAACCAACAACAACAACTAAAACTAAAACACACACACACTAAAAGAAACAAATATGAAAAGAAATCTACAGCAATCTGTACCAAAATCTCAGGCAATTAAATGTCGCCTTCAAAGCGAGGCTTTTGTGGCAGTCGTCAGTCGACTCGGCGTCGATACCAACAATTTCTGGTCAATTTTCAATGTGCGTTTATTGATTTTATTATGCATAAAGCCAGCCACAAAAGCGACAAAAATGTAAATCGAAATCGATATGAAATGAAAATTATGCATTTGAAACCAATTCAACGATACGTATTTTATTGGTATACTCTAACCGCTTCAGAAAGCATATCATAGACTAGTCACTTAAGTTGGTGACATTGGCATTTGTATGTACTCGTTGTGTCTAGTGTTTCAATCTTTAGAAAGGATTAAGAAGGGATAGAATATAATAAAAAAAAAAAAAAAATATGAATTAGCAAGTTTTGCCATCGATGTTAGAGCGACTAGATGGGATACTTGTTGATACAAGCCTCTAGTAAACCACTTTGTCAGTCTTAATGGGCCAAATTTGTTTCGTCTTGTTTATAGATTTATCCAATGTTGCTTTAAACTTTAGATTTCAGTGGAGAGTTTTGATTTTGAATATGATAATTCATTAGAAATGTGATGATAGGAACATATGAACAACAGTGCCATATAAAAGAGTCATAGCTTATTGATTGTTCAGATTAAGAAATAACTATTAGTTGCGATTCCAAAGTTTTGGAGAGATTTTTATTCCTTGGGTTATATTTTTCAGGTAAAAGTAAATAGTTACTCCAAATTCTGTTATTAAGAAAAGCGAAAGTAATGTTCGTAACTTTGCAATTTTGACTAACCTTCATTGGACTTATATTCATATTGTATTATATAGCGAAATCATTGTGATTCGTTCTCATATGCTTCCTTATCAAACTAAAAAGTCTCGTGAAACTTTTGCCAGAAGTTTGAACTCCACAAATAAGTTTTATATTCAAAAAGGTCGCCAAAACAACCAATTATTATACATAACTTTAAACGTCTTCTTAGGTATCCATTTCGAAACTATTTTTTAACTATGTATTTCCAACCAGTTAAGATTAAATTATTAATTTCTTGCTAATCTTGAAGATCTTTTTAAATGAATACAATGCTTCTTTTATCATATTTCGTATGTATATATCTACGAAGACAGGGTATACTCACAATGGGGCAGTAGTTAAAATGATTGTCTTCCAAACTGCAGCCATCAAATTGCCAATGCCGCCGACGCCGATGCCGATGCCGATGCCGATGCCCACCAGCTTCTCTCCCCTCTGTCCACCACCCTTCCGGCCAGTTCGTTAACCTGTTTCACATAATATTTTTGCTTTTTGGTTTTACTCATTTTTATGTATGAATATATTTCTGTAATTTTTGTTTCTGTTTTTTGACCAGTCAACGCCGATCAACGTCAACTGGCAGGCGGCCAAACTGCATATATATACATATATATAGATACATATACATATATAAGTCTGTACGCACATACAAATATATGAATGTCGTTTATCATAATCTTATCAACAATTCACATTCAATTATAAATCAATCAAAATTGCACCATTTTCATTTGTAGTTTTTTAGGTTTTTGTTGTTGCCGCCAGTGGCACGCTTTGGATTTTTGAATTTCTGAATTTCGATTTTGTATTGGGATTGATATATGGCCAAAATAGCCATCGGTGCTCCCACGTTTACGTTTACGTTGTCTAATGAAGGTAAAGACTAGAGAGTGACAGACAGACACCAGAGAATGGATCGTTTAAATAGTTTTGTACAAAATTGATATATTCGTTAATCGAAAAATCGAATATCTATGGACATACATATATGTACATATATATTTATATTTGCTTGTTGGTTGGATTGTTTATGGGTGTTTTTTTTTTTTGCTATGATTTTGGCCCACTCTCGGACAGAAAAGCGACGAAAAATTCTAGTTCATTATGCAGCCTGTCGAAAATGCTATCAAGCGTAAATTTGTATCTCTCAATCGGAAAATAGATTGCAACCGCATTTTAATTTCGCATTTTTATTTTTGTCTGAGTATTGGCAAATTTTTTTGCAAATACTTTCAACCCCCCATCGATTCGGGTTACCCACTGTGCATAGTGATCCTTAATCAGGGACACTTCAATTGTATTCCTGATTGCAATCAACTTGCCCCTGCTTTCACTACTCTCTCCCTCTGTCATCGGTCTATCTCTTTATTATCTCTGCGGTAGTTTTATCTGACAAATGCCATCTTTGTGGAATGCAAAAAGGAAATGCTTCATTAATTGCAAATTTAGGGCAAACTGTGCATTGAAAATTCCAAATAAGGTGAACAGACGAATTCTTTACAGATAAATACAGATGATATGAATACAAACCACAGTTCGTATTGATCTGTACTAGAAGAAATTTTCAGTAGAATCAATCGGAATCTATCCAAGTACATTTAAGTACATAGTTTCATAATAAAGGGAAAGTAATTAAGTAAATCAAAAGAAAGAACTGAACAGTGTTGAGTTTGGGTTTTCTTTTCAAAATCAATTAGTCTAAAGAATCTTAGTGTGTTGTGTTGTGTTGGATGTCACGTTCTATAGCATATATTTTCATGTTTACTTTTAGTTTTTAACCTCTGTCAGTGCCAGAAAAACAAAATGAG
Source organism: Drosophila paulistorum (assembly GCA_018152135.1). NCBI lineage: Eukaryota > Metazoa > Arthropoda > Insecta > Diptera > Drosophilidae > Drosophila > Drosophila paulistorum. The sequence goes on from JAECXG010000823.1 coordinate 601,250, forward strand.
AATATTGTAATCGCTGTAAAACCTGTAATATGTGTAAGTACCGTTTTGGTCATGGCAAACTCCTCCTAGACCCTAGGAACCTAGACTTGGTCTTCTATATAATACAAGTACTGTATATTGAGCTGGAGCCGAGGACTTTATCATATAGGAAAAATCGAACAAGAAGTCGGTTAGTTAAATACACTTATGAAATTCAGGCGTCTTTTATATAGAATCTCTGTCGACTTGTTGAATATGTATGTATGTTCCGTCTAGTCGCTATTAACTAGTCCCATAACTATTTTGGTTTTAAGGCCCACCATGAATGGAACAAATGTGATGATTCTTATTGGCAAGAATCAGATGCCTTTTTTCTCTCAAATAAACCTTTTATATGAATTTGCTTCTTATAAATTAAGCATAATCTAGATAAGGATAATTATAATTACCTTCTAAAATGATTGTTCGAATATTTGATGGCAGATCCAATTTACTGTCTGATGGATAATTTAAATTCAATACTTTCGCATATATTTTTTGGGTGGCCTAATTTGAGTCCATACATCATATAAAATGTTTTACAATATCAACGTAGTTTTAATTTAACAGTAAGTGTTATCTATTAATCTAAAATTTGTAAACTACACAAACTAAAAATTCGAATAAACATTCAAAATGACTTTTAGAACTCCCCAACCTAAAATAGGTTGTAGTTTTTTGAACTCCTTGGATGCTAATAACAAAAAAATTTGCATCTTAAAGACAATTCTTATATTTTTATGCATAAGTATATACTAAAAATCCATCTGATTAACTCTTATGTAAGTTAAGAATTCAATATTCAACTCAGAGGATTTAATTTTTAATTACTTTGTATCACAGTGTTAGTACTTAGAGTCTAAGTCTTAGGATGTTGAAAAAACATATCGAAATTGGTATTTTCTATCTATTTTCTAACTATACATACATATATTTTCTAAACTTTTTTATTTACAGTGCCAATCTATTGATAATATCTGTTCCAAGGAGTCACAAATTAACAATATAGAAGACTTGTATCAGGTGGTGTTCTCGCACTTAAAATGCATCATTCAAACCATATAAATAGGGACTACAAGGATATCTTTGAATTGCAGACAGAAGTTTAACCTTTCTCAGAAAATTACCTCGACCCAAGATGGGATGTGTAATGTTGTTGGATTCTATTTGTACATTACAAGGAGAGATGGAGATTTTTTTACCAAATTTGTATAGGAGCATCATTTTAAAATATTAGAACAAACTTAATCTTAATACAGGACAAGTGAGGCCTTTGAGAAACAGTTTTGGTACTTAAAAAGAGTTAAATGATTTAAATGCTTAGGAATTACACAAAATTAAATCTTTAACTAATGACTACATAAACTATTGACATTATAGTTGAGAATCCAAGAGGCAACAAAATTATGGCATGTTTCTGTTGTTTTTGGAATTTACATTAATTGGCGATATTTATTTATGGGCTACCGCAGATACTGACATTATAAAGACTTACTGACAGTCGAGGCCACTGAGCTTTTGTCTAGCAGCAGTGCATAATGACCTGATTTTCAAGTAGCTGAAATCAAATTTATTGACTCAATATTATAGTGTTTTATTTCGTGTTTTGCATCTGCAGACAAACTCGATTAACCACAAATCATCCCACATAAATATGCATAATTTTGTGGTTGTTTTTATTTTAGTTGTTAAAAAGCTGTTATCCACTCTAAGTCTTTTATCGGGTCAAACATCTTCGCATACCCTTAACACTTGTGCATAAGGTGCTGTCAATCCAATCCAAGTCAATGGGTAGCCACCTGTGTTTTGGCAGACATGTTAAGTGCTTTATCTTTATTAATGTATTTAGCAAATTTGACGACTGTACATCCATTTTGGTTAGTTTTGCCAGCTGCCGTTGCCCCTCCCAAACACTGAACTAGAGTCTCATCCACTAGACTTTCCCCTTTTGTGTGTGTCTCTTAAAGGTTGAGCCACATGACTACCAAATCAGAAACATGTACTTTAAAAAAAGTATCGGGAACAGGGCGTGAAATGTTCAATTGCACGTGACTGCAATGTGCGTTGTCAGTCGGACTTTCGATCTGTCTCTCTGTCTGTCTGTCTGACTGTTTTTGGTCGGTGACAGAAGATAATGACGTTTGACATATTGAGGCACGAGCAAAATGCTTACGAATGACGAATGTGTTGTTGTGCCAGCTCACGGACATGTTCAAGTGCCGAGGAAACGCTGTTACGCAGGCGCGTGGTCCTGTCATAGACGATTTGTTACAAAAATCAAAAGGAAAGCAAGGCGAAAACTACCATATGAAAGGGGTGTCTCCTGGATTTCGGGTGGCTCGGCATAATCCATCAAATGGCATTCGCTATGCTCCGCTTCGGCCTGTGTGTTGAATTTGTTGACGAAGCGTGTCACTCTGAGACACGCCTCTAGCCGCCCAGCTGGCATCCTGTACTCCTGCGCTCCTGCGATCCTGCACTCCTCTAGTTCTAATTGCTCATAAAATCTAGACCGAGTCCGTGCCCTTGGCCGTGGCTCGTGTGTCCATAAAACTCATCCATCCATTCATCCCACCAAAGTGTAAGCATTACCTCTTTTTTTTTTGTTTTGCTGTTATGACATTTGCTTTAGGATTTTTATGAGCACGTTTCGGTTATTTTACAACTTTCTGTAATTAAATGCAATTAGTTTGAGCGCAGCTGGACCCAAGTAGGACCAACTGTAGGGATCTATCAAAAAAAAATGTTGTTTGACCAAACATCGTAAAAAATGTAACTTCTGCCACACTGATTTAATATTTTTTCTCCCTCACTCTTCTCTTTAAATGATTTTTTCTCTTTTTATAAAAAAAATAAAATAAATTAAATGAAATAAATTGTAATTTTTATGCATTTTTTATGTTATGTTAATGCCTAATGAGACCTTTCAGTTTTGAACACTCCCCTAAAAAGAAAAAAATGACACATACCACGGTACATAAATCATAAAATTCAAAGATTTTTTCTATATATACATATACATTTGTACATATATGCATAGTCAGACCTTGACTTGCTTGCATTCAGAAGAAGAATGAGCTCAGCTGAGGCGCACACCTGAGCGCACCTTTTAATTAATTAGTTACTACAAAAACGTAGAAGTGTGTGTAGTAGCCAAAAATAAATGTTTGTTTATTTGTTTACTCTTCCCTACACCTATTTTGATGTTTTGATGTGTGGGTATAATTAGCAAAAGATGCTCCGCACCAAAAAAAACACACAAAGAGCGTTTCCTATGTAATGGGATAGACACGACACCCACGTCCAGATATTTAAGACATCGTCATCGTCATCAAAATTAAAAGTCTGCACACTAAAAGAAAACAATGAAAATGAATTCGACAACAAAATACCTATCACATATCTTCTGGATTATTTGAAAGGATAAGAGTTTTGAAACCAAGCGATCAGAAATTTAAGTTTAAGGTAAGACACCTTTTATTCAATTGGACTTATTGACCATACAAACTTAAATACTCTTTTGTCTTCAAAGTCAAAAACAAAGGGTATCCGTATAAGGCACTCAAGGCCATACATACTTCAGTTTAGGGTAGGTCTGAATGGAATCTACCTACAATTTGTAGTTAATTAGCATACCAACAAATTGATATTCACAATTCTACTGATTTTGGAATATTTTTAGATCTCCGAGCTTCAATTTCGACTTCTTTCTTCCGTCCAAAAAAAAAACTCACCCCAAAAACCAAAAAAACAAACCTGGAGTTTCCTCTTTCACGCACCAAAAAATAAAAGCAAATAGAATTTTGCAAAATAAATATGAAATTATGAGAGAAAGAAATATGAACCATTGGTAATACATAGAGTAAATCTAAAAAAAAAAAGAATTTCTCCCTCTTTTTTTTTGGTTGTTGTTAAATGCCATCATCGACATTTCAGACCCAGACCCAAGCCATAAACATGTCAAAATCAAAAAAAAAGGTAAAGGGGTAAAAGGGTTTCTGTTATTTTTGTGCCACAAAAATATTCGATAAAAAAATGTATAAAAAATTAATTAAAGACGCTCCATAAACAAAGTGAAAGTTCAATGAGTGCAAAAAAAACGGAAAAAAACACAATTTTGGCAAAAATAAAGCAATTTGAGTGAGTGCCGAATTATGAAGCGTGAAACAGAAATGCGTATAAATCCCTTCTATGGAAAGGGGAGTGAGGGGAGGGGTATATACCGATCAGTAGGCGGCAGCTGTCGATAGTTTTTGCGTAAGAAGAAAAATGAAATTATTTTTGCGGTGGCTTTTCGGTTTGGGCGTTTATAAAGCGATTACGGGCGTGGTTGTCTAGTAGCCTAATGTGGAGAGAATTCACTTTGTATGGGTGAAAGTGACCCAGCAATGGACCATGGACTAGAACTCATCACGCCTAAACACACACGCACACACACACATAGACTCTCTTTCGGACAAAGGACGCGCAATTAGGGGGCAAGAGAAACGAGGGAGGAAACGCTACGCTCTGATTGCCCATTGTGTGGGTCGTATCTTATTTTAATCCTGTATATTGTTTGCTCTAATTTTGTTGTTTTCTGTTTTATTAGGAATTCCCTGACCAAATGACAGACTGATGACTAGTCCTGGGGTGAGGGAGTTATCCATGCATGCCGTGACGACTCGAGAATTAATTCTCTATTTAAGCTTAAAAGAAGTATAAGAAATATTAAAATAACATAAACAAAACTATGACAATTCGATTTTTATATAAGTCAAATTGTCGAGAATCGTTCTCTGCATATAGAGTCTAGATTCAGGAATTCGAAGCTATTGTTCCGATTTGCATTGAATACGATATATATAGAAAGAGTTACTCAAAGAGAATGGAATGCTAGGACCCTAGATATACTCTCATTAGGATCTGTTTTTTACACATTTGGAAAATACATTTTTAGAGCATCATAAAAGTATGGCCAATATATCCAGCATTTCGATTAAAAGAATGCAAAATATTAAATAAGAAAGTATTTGGCACTATTCCCAATCAATATTAAGAGAATGATTTAAAAATTAGACCTGATTGAAGATAAAAGATATCGTAAATAATTGTATTCATAACCCTGTTGATTAAGGAATACAAAATACCTAAGGAAGTTTTTTGTGAGGCAAACTGTCAGCTTTTAAGTTTCAACGTTTTTTTTCTTGTCAGCTTTACAAAATATGTAATATCGATTTTGAGATTGAAAAAGAAGAAAGATTGGCTGAACGAACTCGATTTGTTAATTATTAATCATGTCAATTAAATTTCGATATAGATTGGACTTATCCTTATTCTCAAGGACTCAAAATGCTTAGGAAAGATTAACAGTAATATTTTAAATGTATGTCCACATTCCATTTGCTACCAACTTAATTACCGACGTAAAGTTTCTATTAAGTCCTGCACTTGGCCCATCTCACGACAGCTCTGGTGCAGCCTTCAGTCGAACAAATTCCAATATATAGTAACTTGCAACTTGAACTTGGAAGACTATGTCAAATTAAAATTTCACATAAAAAATAACAAAGTCCAATATTTTTGAGGGCATAAAATAAAGATTTAAATTCAATCGATGTAGTTGGGGCTGCTGATGTCGGACCAGCACTTAGTTTTTGTCCTTAACCTCAGGTTTTCGAAAAAAATATTTTGAATTATACAAGGAACCAGTATAATTTAAGCTTAATATTGTACTCAAACATTTTTTGTTTAACATATTAATATTTTAGTTATAATTTCGAAGCAATTTACAAAATATCAAATATTTTTAGGTATGGAATATAATGCATTATATCCTACATTTGGGTTCTGAAATGTGTGCAAATATGGGCTATTTTTTTCTTAAAAGGGATATTGTGAAGTCTGTTAAAAATATAGACTTCTTTCAACTTCATATCTTTTGATGTTACCAAATTTGGACAGGATGGGCATTTACCCAGTTCATTTGCTGAACCAGAGTACCCGAATTACTTAGGGTCACCTCTCAGCACCAAAAATCATGTCGGCCTGTGTAACTGATCCAAAAATACATAATAAAATATTTTTTGAATTTGGAACCGTTTTCTCTTGACTGTATTGAGCCCTTTCACTTCCTCCTGAGTTAAGCTTTATAAAGGTCTCAGATCCATTCAGTTTCAGTCTTGTGAGAGTCTATGCTGAACCATGATATTTATCGAAATGAAAACACTTTAAGGCCAAGAAGCAAGTGTATAGAAATATTTTTTAATTACAATTTCCCCTCTTCTGATCTGTTGGCTTAGATCATTAACTATGGCCGCCCCTGCTCATTTACTCAACTCGATGGAAATAAAAATAAAGTTGTCAGCCAAAAACATTTAAAGAAATCTACATATAAATATTTCAACGGTCCGACAATCTCTGCCCATGGTCTGTCTTTCTGTGCGTAATTTAAGCCCAAATTGACCCAAAAATGAAATCAAAATCTCCAACACTGAGACAGAGACGGAGACGGAGTTGAAGACTGAGAGACATGAAAATTACAGACAAGTAAAACCAAAGCCCAGATTCAATGCACTTTATCTATGAAAATATTCATGGCAAGTTGCATAAATAACTAAATCCGCCTAGCACTTCAAATTGATAAAGACAATTTACAATATGCAATTTGGGCGCCAAACTGGCAGCTTAGACACTCACACACACACACACACATGAAACACACACTCGCATCAAATATTCCCAACAACAACAATAATACAAACAAATCAAATTGGAGTCATTTACCCGTCGACACTCAGGGCATAAAGTGAAATCGGACGGGTAGGGGAGTACCCAAGGAATCATGTGCCATTGGCATCTGTCTCAGTCAAGTGATTTGGAATGCCGCACAACGTACCAGAGAAAGGTGAAGTGTGATATACCCTAAGAGAATTACTTAGTTTCAAATAAATGATTACACAAGACAAAACGATGATGACTCCTTGCAAAGCGGGAATATAAACTATGTGAACCATCTTGGCCCAAACTCAAATAACTTTCGACATCTTTAGAATGATATTACATATCTCTTAGCCTGTATTAACGGTTAACTCTGAGGGAAGATTTGAAATTAGTTTAGATATATTAATATATCATAGTAATAATATGATTATATAGTGAAAGCTCTAGTCGGCGTACAGCGATGGTTCCAGTATTTTTGGCCGCCTGCCGTAGATGTCCACCGAGGGTTAACGATTTTGTATTAAATTAGATTAGATTAGAGATTACAATACTCAATAAAGAAAAACTGAACTCAAAAAGCTTTAAGCTTTGAGTTAGAATTGATCGAAAATATATTTTATTTATATCTTCCCTTTTTTGAACTCAATCTTCATTTTTTTTCTAAAAACGTCCAATGAAAAGTGCGAATGAACACCCTAAACTTTATGGCGCTGAATTGAGACTTTCGATTTTTAGTTGTCATATATGTATGTAAAATAAGGGACAAGAATTCCAAAACGCAATTTACCTGTATCTATGTCACATCTTCTCCCAGCCAGTCTAAATGGCAGATCATTGAGCAATTTTAAAGATTAACTATCTTTTGGTTTACCTACTTACATCGTAAACATGGACCAATCTGGATAATATTTTCGGAGAGGGTCCGATCTAAATGTCCAGATCTTCGGATTAGTAATTTCAGTTTATTTCCATTTTCAGTATAAGTGAAAAAAAGATTTGAGTCAGGACTCCACCTATTGATCCGTCTGTGATCGTAAACATGGTAATATACTACGAGAGTAAAGCAACTAAATATTAATGATTAAATTAATCGCTTTCAGCATATTATTCCAGTTATTATTATTAAGTTTTATTCAACAAAATTCAAAGCAAGAGATTAGAAAAGTTTTTTTAATATAGATTTGTATTTTCATAAAGTTAAATTACCTTAAGAACTAGAGTAGATGCCAGACACAAAGCGTGCAGCTTACGATTCCCAGCCATTAGATGCATGCAAATTTCCACAGGCGACCTACATACTGACTTGTGAATATATATAGCAACTCGTTCCAATACATATGTATGTACATATATCTAGATATACACAAATGAACGTATCGCATATATGAGCTTGTAAGCCTTCCTTATCCATCTAGCTAGCATAATACTCAAGTCAAGTGGAAATTGCTTTTGGCTCAGTCAGTGACTTGGCAATCAATCAAGTCAAGTGCCAAGACCATTTTCAAAATTATGAAATTCTGTGAGGCGGATATCCTGTAGTGAAAACAGCTGCCTGCCTGGTTGCCTCCAACATTCGCCAATCTGGCAATCCATCGCGCCATCAGCCATCTCTCTCCAAACAGTAGTCACAGGCTTGCACTTCTTGCCAATTATGTCATGACGTACCAAAGTTGTAATCAAAACTGGTTACCTTGACATTGCCAACTAACTAGCTGACTTAGTGGCTGTTGTTTTTGCTGTTACTATGTTACTAAGGCTGTTGATGTCGATTTTGTAGTCCAGCTGCAATTAGTTGCCCCAAGCACGCGCAGAGACAAACGACCATCTACTACGCATCGCTATCTTTTTAACCAATGTGGGTCAGGGGGCCAACTAATGGCACATTAATTGGATTAACACATTGAGCCACTGAACAGGCAAAGCCACCATTAAAGATGAGCAACGAAAAGTCAACTAAACTGGAACTGGGGTTAAATTAAAAACTGCAGGATATCGAAAAATTATATCTTAAGCACTTAAATGATTGTTGTTGAAAAGCCAACTGATTATCCCAATTCAGGCAACAAATGTTTAGCCATTCATCTACCTACTATATACATATAAACCATATCTGAATAACATACAAATGTATTAAAATCCCTTAAGAATCAAAAAAAGGAATGAAAGTAAAACTACATCTTTCTATAATATATTAATCTAAATTGCCTATTTTATTTTCGCTCCCTACATCCTTACGACAAAGTTTATCAATTTCTTATCCAATTTTCGGGGAATGTAGATCCAAAGATCTAAAAAATCACACAAAATTCAAATTTTGAATTGGCCTTAAATTGGAATTTGAAGCTTAATTTAAAATTTTTGTGTATTGCCAATATTTTAAATTTCAGAAATTGTTTCAATCCCTTTGGATTGGAGCTAAGGCTAAGTACAAATCTTAAAAAATACAATGACAAACTTAATGCAATAAATGAACACTAGCAATCTGTTCCATGACATTATTTAAAAATCGCAATAATTTAAAATTAAGAGACGAATGACAAGATGTCCCAAAAACTTTGCCAGCACTGTGTAGGTATTAATATTAACTTTTTTATTGCAACTACCACTTCCATATATGCATAACTAATCAATCTAATGGTTAGATTCAGTTTTCCATCATTACAGAACGATTTCAGTTCTTTAGGAACTGGACGATCTGGTTGTTGGTATACCATGTTCTCTCGTCAGCAAACTTCTCCAATTACTCAAAGCAAACCTTAAAATTTAAAACTGGTTGCGAATCACAATTGAAGCAAGCAGAAAAACGAAAAAGTACCTAGCAAGCAATGTTTTGGAACTATGTACTTATAAACGCTTTAAACTTTGAAATCAGAGCTGAAGGAAGGGCAAGAAGGTGAGCAAGAGTGTAAAAAATTAATTTGTATGTTTAATCTTAAGTATCAATTTCATTGTGGGATTTAGTTCCATCTATTCCCAGAAACAAATAAATCATTTTCGCACTCGTGAGTCATTCGGAGTGGTCTCCTCTCTATACGCATAGGCAATCACACCGCGTGCGAAACATCTTTGCAATTTGCTGTAATTAAATCGCTTTACTTTGCCTCATCGCCGCCGTCTCAGTCGTCCCGTCTTGCACTTAAATGGCGCATTTAATGGTGTAATATCATTCGGATTGCGCTTTTAATTTCTATTTATGTCTCTTTGGGGCAGCAATTTCTCTTAATTGCAACACACAGGCAGACACACGGACCCAAATCAACTCAACTTGAGTCGAATGCAACCGAACCCAACTGGGAGGCAAGTGACAACTGTGCCTGATAAGTGCAGTGGAGTCGCCTCCGAATCAGCGGCAACAAAGTCAGAGTAACACGCCTTTATCAACCCCAACAACAAATATTTTGTAAATAACAAACAACAACAACCCAAAAAAGTTGTCAATGTTGTCATTTTGATTTATGCATTTTAGAATATTTTTATTTTTCTATTTTATGAATTTTAGTTACATGGCCAAAGTCAAAGTAAATCTTTGGGGGGCCGCCCAAAAGTTAACAAATTAAATTTTTCTACTTAATCAAAATTCAAGTCAAAATATGAAAGGGAAACGCATATGTTTTGCCGTACATGTCTGCGCACTTTCAGTTCAAATAAGCAAATTTATCAAAAGACCATTAGATAGCCAAACAAAAAATTGAGAAAAAACACCAGACAATGAAGTAGCCTTGAAGCCAAAGTCTAGAAAATAGAAATAGTTAGAAATAAATAATTGGCTCAGCCATGGGTAATAAAGGGGTTGAGTACATTAGATAAATACCAGTTCGGCTTGTGAGCATGTGAGTTTTATTGATAAAACTTTAATTGCTTCACCTACAGAAAGTGAGTTTCATGGGTTTTCGAATTCAGAATGGCATGCCCTTGGAAAATGTATACAACTTACAGGAATCAATATCATCAACTAAATGTAATATACGAATTTTTCGATTGTGTTCGAATTCAGAGTGTTCCAAATTTAACTACGACTAACTGCTACTGGATTTGCAACGGTTTAGTTTTATTAATACCTGTCGAGCAAATAGTTGTAGACTTATCTTAATAATTGTGTCTTAACTTAGTTGCAGTATAAACACACCGAATTGAAGATTGCGATAGACATTTACAGCTTTGTAATTCTTAGTATTATGTATTTAGTAAGTATTTTCAACCATTCAAATTTGTATTGCCCAATTTACCCTTGCCAAAAGGGTTACCATAAATAGTATGGTCAAAAGTTTGCAAACGGTTAACTAGAAATGCTACGACCATATAAAGTATTTATACAATCGTGATCAGTACGATGACACTAGTTCCTTTAGCTATGTTCGTCCGCTAAATTTATCCTATAGGCTTCTATTACCTCGTCAGTGACTCACTAAAAAAATTCTAAAAGGTAGCTCAAACGGGAATACCACAAAAAATAGCTGGATTAACAAAGTAAATTTGCTTTTTGAATATATTATAAAATTATTCTGTTATTTGTTACGCAGAAAAGAAGTCGTTTTCGCCTCATGAAGTTCAGGTGATGTATATATGTATATATGTAGTAGTGAAGTTTTATTATAATAAGTTTACATATAGTTTTCGATATTTAGACTTATACAACCGACGACTTGCGACTTAATTCGACTGACAACTTAATTCCGACCGACAACTGACTTTTGCTACTGACGCACGACTCTCTCAACCTCTTGGCAACCTCCAACCGAAAGCTTACCACTTCTTTAGGGATGCCACACAGTTGGTGCATGTGTTATTGCCACCTTACATATTTATGTATATGTATGATCTTGATGAACTAAGAGGACTGGATGTAACTGTAATTGAGAGCTACTGGGATACACCTAATGAAGCAGCACTAAATCAAGATAGGGTATGAAAATTGGACGGATCGGACAACTCAAACAAGCGATTGCTTGAAAAGAATACTTTACTGAGAACTATTTCATAAGGTAGAGATATAGATAAATCTTGTTAAAGTAGACTATGACAAATATCTTACAATAAACAACAATATGTTTAAGAAAAAGAACTATGTTACAGAAATTTACTGAATAATTCAAAGGTTTTGAGCAATGCAACTTATTATACCCTTGCAAAAAGGGTATATTGATTTTGGTCAGAAGTGTGCAACGCATAGAATGAAGCATCTCCGACCATATAAAGTATATATATTCTTGATCAGCACGACGAGACGAGTTCAAATAGCCATGTCCGTCCGTCCGTCCGTCCGTCCGTCCGTCTGTCCGTCCGTCTGGATCGATGCGAACTCCTCCTAGACCGTTAGAGCTACAGAGCTGAAATTTTGCATGTAGGCTTGTATATACTGCTTTGTATATCTCAGATTCAGCCGGATCGGACCACTATATCATACAGCTCCCATACAAACGTCAAAGTCACGAACAGTGACTTTTCTCAATAAATTCTTTACTTTTTAAGATATTGTATTGAAATTTAATATTAGTAAGTTTATTGTAGCTATAAACGATTGTGCCAAATTTGGTCAAAATCGGATGACTATATCATATACCTCCCATAGGAACAATCGGTCGAAAACAGTGACTTTTGCCAATAACTTCGTTACTTTTAAAGCGATTGCTTTCAAATTAAACATTTGATAGTTAAATATACCTGTTAATGACTGTGCCGAATTTGGTAAAGATCGGGTAACTATATCATATAGCTCCCATAGAAACGATCGGTGGAAAACAGTGACTTTCATCAAAAAGTTCGTTATATCCTATGCTAAGATTGAAGGCCATTCTTTCGCAAACATTAGACTTTTTGGATAAAACGTGTTTACACTTTTATGGCTATGGGTAAGGAAAGAATTACCAAAACAGTTGCAAGGGTATACAAACTTCGACGCGTTCGAAGTTAACCCCGGTCCTCTGGTTTTCTTTGATATTTATTGTATTGCCTAGGCCTGTTCTCGTTTCCGATTCGTTTTCAAACGTAAGTCTAGACTCTAGAGCAATTCCGCACCGTTTTTAAAGTTGCTGTTCTCAAAACACTTTGTTTCGCCTACGATATCAGTTTACAGGGTTGCCGAGCTTGTCAGTTCGAATTCTGGCAATTCATTCCACCGACGAACGATTTAAAAACGAACTATTTGGCTCGAAATCGGGAGCAAGAACACGTCTCAAATCTGATTTTGACAGAAACATTCGAAATCGGAACCAACAACAGGCCTCTTGGATTTCCCATAGATGGTTGTTTGGTTTCTTGAGTAAATAGAACTTTAAACAATTCTAAACTTAATCATATCTACTCTTAGTCTTAACAAACCCTAACCAATGAGCGATCAGCATACTTGATAAATTGAGTTAGTCAGTCAAGAAGTAGCCGTTGCTTGGTCTCAGGTTTATTCTAAAGTATAAGCTAGACTCTGTACTGGACTTAAAAATGAATCCTTTAATAGTTTTCCTGCATGATTTTCGGCTTGAATAAAAATTCACTCGTCTCCACAAATTAGATCATCAATTCAATAATGAAACATGCATTTAAGACTTAAGTTTATACATACATTCTCAAATAATATATATCGTATTATGCAAGAGATGTATTGCCCATGTCCATACTTAAAGCAAAAGACATACATATCAATTTATTTGCATGATTTGTCGTAGTTTTTGCGGCCAGAATTATGCAAGTTTTAGCTATTAAACTTTGTCAACAAAATTTGCATCTACTAATGACAAACTAAATCCAAATTTCGCAGAAACTCAGACACAATTCATCACATTTCAAGTTGGCATACCAAAAATCATTGGCATGGCATTAAAAACTTGTTTAAATCTTAATCAAATATCTAGAAACAATTTACATTCAAGTTCTTTTATGACCAACTGCCCACACGAATCTGCATATTTTTGGTTTGATTCTTTTGGCAACTGTTAACCATTTATGTTAATCGAAGTCTTCAAACGTTAATGATCAATGATCTCGTTTATCTATCAGATTACTCAATTTCCATTATGCCGAATGGCTGAAACGGTTCTCTGGTTTCAATCTTTACATATGCGGCAATCTTGCGGCATTCCCCGTTTCTTATCTCATTCGGCACTTAAGACTTTATGCAAAATACGAGCCGAAGTCCAGGTAAATGCGGTCAACTCATTTCGGTATAGATAAGATGACCACAAAGGCAATAAAGCACAATAAAAATAAAAATTCAAAACACTTCATTAACTTCACTATTACTACTAAAATTAAATACAAACAAAACAACTCAAAGAGCCGAAACGCTATGCCGCCGAGCTATTTGTTACAGTGATTATATAATCGGGTGGTCGAGTGGGGGGAATATCAAATGGCCAAAACATATTAGTTAAGCAAATAGATGACTGCACATCAAAGATGCCACGATGTGTCTTCCCATAAATTTTCAGAAATGCCCGAAAAAGAAAATTAATGAAATACTCGAAATGGAGACACTTTTATGTGGTGGCATTTATGGGCTCAGATGGATGGATGAGATGCATAATGTAAAACAGGCCTCAGTCAGAGAAGGCGGAGGAGGAGGAGGTGGAGGAAAGTGGTAGCCAACTGTCTATGATGTAGTTTCTCATAAACATTTCAACCCAAACTGTTTATGCTCCACATATATAACCATTATACCATTATAATCAAATTAATACACACTCATCGAATGCAATCAAAATAACATAAATAACATTTCGCTAAAAAAAAGAGACTTATGTGCTATTATAATCAAATGACGATGCCCTACAGTTGGGCATATTAGTTGGTAAGACTGAAGCTACTTGGCAGTAGACTTAATCTACTGAAATACTTAACTAAATTTCCAAAGTAACTAAAGTGAATCGATAATTCGTTAAACTCGAATTCTATTTTGTTATCTAAGGTATCTAAGATATGGTATATAATGTTGGGATCTTTTCAGCTTTCCTTTAAATTGATTAGCTTCATGTCAGGAAGATTGCGATCGATGATCAATTTGGTTACAGTTAATTTGTTAATTTCTTCATTGGTGGTGTAGGTCATTTGGGGCTTCTCTCTGGTCGAACAATTTCTCCAACTCTGATTCCATTTGGGTTTTAAATTTTATGACGCGTGCGGTCAATTGGACGATGCCGCTGCCGGCAGCAACTCAGCCCGGTTGGTGGTGGGACGTGAACGTGAACGTGGACAACATCATCGGCCCACGCACAACAGGAAGCCTTTTACCCATCGGCCAGCCACACAGAGATCACGACATCGGTTCGCATACTTTTTGCTACTTTGGAATAAACAAAACAAAAAAGTATATAGGTATAATAAACAAAAAGCAAAATACAAAAATTGAGTTTGACTATTTGGTTAATTTTGAAACTGTTTTTTTCATGACAACAAACCACATAGATAGACAACTTTCAATAGATGTGGATATTGGCTTACAAGCGCTTTTTGTGTTCGCTGCTTGTTGTTGGCCCAAAAGACACTGATTCAGTTGTGTGTTGTTGCTGTTGCTGACTGTGTTTTGGCAGCAATTAATCGGCATTAAAATTTATATCGTTGCGATAATTAATGGTCTGCTAATATGCCATAAAATTAGTTAGCCAGCAAACGCGTTCAATTAAGGACTCGGACACTTGGCTTGGCAAATGTTGTTTCTTGTATATGTATTGGTATGTCTTACAAATTTCGCTTCCCCAATGGCATAAATCAAAATGCTTATCACGCACTTTCAAAAGTACCAAGAAAAAATAGAGAAAAAAGTGGCCCAGAAAAGAAATAAAAACTGGCCCGCCTTCAAAATCGATTCCATCTGAGTCAGCATTAGCTCCCATTTCGTTCTATCGCAAAATGTATTTCCCTGATTGACGCCTAATTGTATAACTTGTGCATGAAACCCACGGGAGAAACCCAAAGCAAAAGCCAAGTGAAAAGGTCAACAGGAAGTGCCATAATTTGCCATATTGTTGATTTGATTTTGTAAAGAAAAATATCAAAGAAGCTAACTTCGGCAATGCCGAAGTTTATATACCCTTGCAGTCCTTGGCAATAATTTTTTTACATTTTGAAATTTCTTTCCTTGCAGCTCAATTCATCAACACACAAACAAAACATTCAAATTATTTCTCTCTTTACTACAAATTTTTAAGCAAAGCACAACACGCATACACATACATACATACATACGTGTAGCGCTACGTCTGTGTGTGCGTATGCATGTGCTCTGTTTGATTTGCTGATGACGTAGAACCGATTTGTATTGACTGTAACTTGTGTTCTATTTATCCGATCAAACACAAATTTTGGGATCTGAGATTTTATATCAAGTTCTATTATATTGGTAAATTTCATGGGGATACTCCAATTTTTGCAAAAATTTTTGTTCTAGAGCTATATGATATAGTAGTCCGATCCTGACAATTTTCATACTCTATTATCTCCCGGCTAAAAGTAGCTCAAATATGAAATTTCATTCCGATAGCTCTTAAGATGACAGCGTGAAGTTGATTTGCACAGACGGACGGACGGACGGACGGACGGACGGACGGACGGACGGACGGACGGACGGACGGACGGACGGACGGACGGACAGACGGACATGGCTATATCGACTCAGCTTCTCATGCTGATCAAGAATATATATACTTTATGGGGTCGGAAACGTCTCCTTCTGTGCGTTACAAACATCTGACCAATTTTATAATACCCTCTGCAAGGGTATAAATATCACAAGAAAATCATCAACATATATCATATCGAGTCGACCAATCAAATACTGAGTACAAAATATCTATAAAATTTTGTATGCGACAAATTAATAGGTAATCAGAAGATATTAAAGAAAGAAAGTGAGAAGAAAAGTCACAAGCTGTAAAAGCCTCAAGTCATCAAAGACCCCGGGGATTTTCTACTTTTGTATATCTTAGATTTTACCAGAGTAATCTTACTCTACTTTGGTATCAACACTGATATTTTGACCCTGATATTTTGACCCAGTCATTCAATCCCACGTCTAATTCGTAAGAGTGTTACTATCAAAAATGTTGAAATCTTCGTTGGTAAACTGTCCTTTGTTTGGATTTTACTATTACATTTGCTGTCTTATTTCACCTACAATTGCATTTTCTGGACAGCATTTTCATAATATTCCAATTGAAGACAGAAGAGATGAGATGAGATTAGATTTTGGTCTCGCGCAATATACCCTTGCTTAGGGTATCTAGAAAATCGCAATTCCAGGTTCGACCTACTATCAGTAGTTGGTATTTCTTTCATCTTTTTATTTGTATTTTTTAATTTTGTTTGAGAGAGAAAAAAATATCGTACATTTGCGAAAACGAGTGGAGATGAAGACCTGAATGGTGAGATGGTCTCGGGAAGTTAGTTGTTCGAAAAAGGAGCAACAACTGGTTTCTGTGCCCCTGCCCCCATGTTTCGGTCCCTGGGTCTCTCGGTCTCTAAGGTTGGCTGGCATTTATGATGTTTATTGTAGTCAAGTTGATGTTGATCCAAGGCATCTCCATCTCCTTTGCGGCTGTGTGACCTTTTGCCTCTGCGAAAATTGCACAGAAAATATGTATGAAAAGTCACAGCGGACCGATGAGGAAAACACAAATGTGGATATCGAGGAGGAGTTGGAGGAGTAGGAGGACGAGGAGAAGTAGGTGAATGAAGATGCTGTTATCGTCATCATTGTCATCATTTTAATTTTTGTTGCTGTTGTAGTCATTGTTGTTATTGTTGAGTATTTTTAGCTTTGGCTTTTAAATTTGTTAAAGCCAATATGATTTATGTTAATGCTAATGCATAAATGTCAAGTGTTGGCAAATGAGTGGGAACACGAGTTTTTCGTTCAGACTTTCTAAATAAAATGGGGGGAAGAAATATTTTGTTATTTTATGTAAGTACTTGACTTTAAATGTAATTAATCAAATGTTTAAAAAAAATTAACAGAGTTTGTTTACAAACAAAATATGTTCGATTCGCAAAGGGAAACTTTATCGTGCCATTTGTTTGTTAAAAGAAATATTTTATTATAAAGCCAATCAAGCAGTTTTTGGGATTTTAAAGACTTAAGAATCCTTGGACTTAAGAACTTGAAGTTAAATATTCATGAAAATAAAATTACAAACTTGTTTGACCTTGCAGTGACACGATGAGTTACCTTAAACTTTGGAATACTTCAAGCCGAGTTCACTGAAAAATTGTGCCCCAGTTTGATAAGAGATTCTGAATTACCCATGTGTCAAGTGATCTCAATAATGAAATAATAAACTATTCAGGTAACTCAATGATTGAGTAAATGTGTGTGGGCCCAGAAGCTTTTGATGGCTTGGACAAGCATATGACAGGATTGATTCTTTCCTGTAATGTTTCAAGAATTATACAAAGTCATACACGCCCAGTCAGTAGTTGGTTGAAGCATCAAACAGATCCTAAGCCATGTAACCATGAATTCAGCTTTATTATCAATATACTTATATTCTTCATCACTGACTCTGAATCGGGGCTTGTGAAATCATTAGCATTTGACTGTCTTGTCCATTGAGTAGGTTGGGAAATAGTTGCTAAGCGACTCGAGTCTGTTTTTATCGAGTTGGGTTGGAATTTGAAAGTTGTTGAAACTTATTTCCAGAGATATTTGAGGATTTTAAGAAGAAAAACAATTAATGTTATAATTTAAGGGTGAAAATCTTATCTTTAGATATACAATTCGACTAGTTAACTTGAAATACAATGACATAACGATCGTAAAAAGTGCTTCAGTAAGCAATCCTACTGATGTAGTTAAGTAGAGCAAGATAATTTCTTCAAAGAATAACTGACTTTGTATAATTTATTCATTGGTTTATTCACTTTCACTTATTATTCTGTACATTCCTACGTTTAGCATTATGTGTTGGGAGTTTGGGCCATATGCTCGTAGCTTTTTCGGCTTAGTTGTTATAACTAGTCATCAATTATGATTTGTCTTTATAATGGGACTTATAGTTCATAGTTCCCTTAGGAACAAATTTTCAAAAACCCTAGAAACTACTTAAATTTACCTTTATTCCACATTAAATAATACTATATTATTAATAAGGTGATAAGTTAAGTAAATGCACCCATTTCTAAAATTATTATGTAGGCTAGTTAGTCTGACTGCTTTGCCATTGGCTTCATTATGAAGATCGACGGTTGATTAGCACTAGACCAGATAGCTTGGAATACAATCAAATTGTAGCATATTTATACCCTTGCAAAAGGGTATATTAATTTTGGTCAGAAGTGTGCAACGCACAGAAGGAAGCATCTCAGACCATATAAAGTATATATATTCTTGATCAGCACGACGAGACGATTTCAAATAACCATGTCCGTCCGTCCGTCCGTCTGTCCGACCGTCTGGATCGATGCGAACTCCTCCTAGACCGTAAGAGCTACAGAGCTGAAATTTTGCACGTAGGCTTCTATATACTGCAGGGTTTGTATTTCTCGGATTCAGTCGGATCGGACCACTATATCATATAGCTCCCATACAAACGGCAAAGTCGCGAACAGTGACTTTTCTCAATAACTTATTTTATCAGCAATTGCCATAAAGTTGGTCAGTTTTGTGTTCTTATTAATAATTGTGCCAAATTTGATCAAGATCGGGTGACTATATCATATAGCTCCCATACAAACAGCAAAGTCACGAACAGTGACTTTTCTCAATAACTTCATTACTTCTTAAGGTATTGTCGTGAAATTTAATATAAGTAAGTCTATTGTAACTATAAACCACTGTGCCAAATTTGATCACGATCGGGTGACTATATCATATAGCTCCCATAGGAACGATCGGTCAAAAACAGTGACTTTTGTCAATAACTTCGTTACTTTTGATACGATTGCTTTCAAATGTAACACTTGTCAGTTTAATATATCTGTTAATGACTGTGCCGAATTTGGTAAAGATCGGGAAACTATATCATATAGCTCCCATAGGAAGGATCGGTGGAAAACAGTGACTTTCATCAGAAAGTTCGTTATATCCTATGCTAAGATTGAAGGCCGTTCTTTCGCAAACATTACCCTTTTTAGATAAAACAATTAGTTTAGATAAAAGAGTTACTAACAAACTTGCAAGGGTATACAAACTTTGACGCGGTCGAAGTTAGCCCCGGCCCTCTGGTTTTAGCGTCATTTCACTTAAATTAACTACAACTTTTTGATACTTTAGTTCCTAAACTTAGTAAGATCCTCAGAGTTAACTTTCAAATGAAACTGTTCCAACTGCATGCATCTGTATCTTAATATCCTAGGTGTATATATAGCATGGTTCATATTTGCTTTGTCATTGTTCGTAGATTTCAGGACCTAATTAACCGTATCTGCGAAATGATTTTTGCATTCCCAGCTGCTGTTCACTTACCCCCTGCCAAGGCGAAACACCACGCCCCATACTAAAATATAGAAAATTATGATTATGAAAATTATGACAGCTCAAAGGAAAACGGGAAAAGTTCATGGCAAAAATTTCATGCGCTTCGACAAATCTATTTGTCCGCTCTAACCCTGTCATGGAAAAATGAAAACTATAATTTTCCGGACTCCAAAAAGAATGGCAAAATTTATAGACCCCGCATTGTGCCATGCAAATTTATGACAAAACATTGCCGCAAAGAGAGACCCCGGCGAAAGGTAAACAAAGGACATGCAAAAAAAAAAAAAGAAAAAAGGAGGATGGCAACGAGAAAGTTGAACTGAATTGGGACTGAGTTGGAACGTGCCTAATAATTTAATTATAATTTCTGAAAATTATCGAGAGCATGCAAAATTTTAGGTCGAAAATTGGCAAAGGTTGTGAACGTCGAGAAAGGGTGCCAACAGTTTTTGGGTTAACCTAGGTTAGGGGTAGGTTGAGTCCCAGAAAACGAACAAGGACCCGAATGACTGCGTGCGTCTTCCTGGCTGGGCCAAATTACTGTCAGACCAACTGTCGACGATCTCATATCTCACCCACGCGATAGTGTCAATCAAAAAACTGTTCAATATTGCACGCTGGACAGTTGAACACATATTTTTCAATTAACATTGCTCTCAATTACACGAATGTTGAGATAGACCCCGGACGATAAGAGGCAAAACGCATTCCTAAAATGGGATATATCAGTTCTACCTGGATGGTTAACCGGTTCTCGCTATCTCTCTCTACGTGAGTGGATTGAGTGACGTGTGACCAGCGGTCAGTGGACGTCAACAGCCGTTATGGGTTTGAGTGACCCAAGGAAATTGAATTAAAACAAAAGCCCGTTAGGGTTTTTCTTTTCGGGTTTTTGTTGTCTGATGGCCGTGCAATGGGATGAGTGAAGTGGCCGCCAGTTGCGTGTGCAAGTTTAATAGGATTTGCTCTGTAATCGTAATTATGGAGAAGACACGAGTGCGAAAGAGATAGAGAGCGTCAAATGTGAATGAATCATTTTTGGTACAGTTACCAAATGAAATTATAATTGAGTTGCCACAACTCTGACAATATGTTATCAGTTGCTATTATAAGTAATAATCATATATTTGGGTTAGATCAGTCATAAAAGGTGCAATCATAACTTCCAAGGACGATGCTCTTGACTGAAGCGATATACAATATTTTTTCGAATATAGTCTCTTAATCTTAGCATCTAAAGACTACTTCTAGATACATCTCGATGTCCTCGCTACTCTTGATTCCCGACTTTTATATCAGATCTACACTCTATGAATCTCACTCATACTCTTAACATATAAAGAATATAGTCTTCAACTTCTTTGGATTAGTTGAAAGATACAATCCATTGACAATAACAACAGTAGTCTTTGTATATACAATTATGATTTGTGTTTTAAGATACTTTTTCTATGCGAATTTGTAGGACCCTTGCAGAACTTAATTTTTGGCTCAACAAAAGCTGCTGGGAGGAGCATTTCTAGTTCCCATATTCATTTTATGTAGCTGATTGTAGATCGTATCAGATTAAAACATATCTAATATCAGCATAAACTCTTTCAGTGCTTTTGTTAAATTTTTCACTACTAAAATTCAGATTGAATTCCCAACTACATTTAGTTGTAAAGATATGGTATAGCCATTCTTTAGCAAAGTCTGCTGATTGTTTTGGTTTTTGAAATAGCTATATACATAGACAACCTACCCACCTTTATTCTAGCATATGTTTAAAAATCTTATAAATTAGTAAGATATTATTGAACCCAATACGGAAAAAACCCATTTTTGATCAATTTTTGAAAAGCTTCTCGAGAAGTTAACAAAATGCAACTAAATAAGGGATCTTCTGTAGTTAGTAACATTCTATTTACAAATGTTTGTAACCCTTTTCTATTGGTCATTTTATCATTTTACAATGAAGTGACTAAATTTATTTACTTACATCCACAAATTAAGAGAAGTTTTGTCACTTCTATCGTTTAAATCCGAGAAGTCACATCGAATTTAAGTGGATAAACATACAAATAGGTAATCCTCCTTGGAACGGAATTGGAAAGGATTTCACAATTCTCCTTAATGTGAACACTTTCACTTACTCCCAAATCATGTTAGTTAGTTTTCTCCTAATGGCTTTACCCATGAGCATTATCGAATGTCTGGAATGAGAGGCGGGATTTGCTCTACCATAATGTAAATGTTTACACATTGAAGTGGTTTTTTGTAAAAATTTGCATACTTAATGAGGCGAAACGGTTACATTTTTATATTTTTTTGTTCCTTGTCGATTTTCTCCATACATTTATTTTTTTGTAATCAGCTAGAAAAACAAATAAAAATTAAGTGAAAAAACCTTTAAAAAAATGAAATCTGTGTCCCGACTACATCGATATATACCTCACTGCAAGGATATGCGAAATGGCAGGATACAACCACCCTAAATGGGACATTGAACACGAACCGAACGAAAGGGTTAAAGGGATTACTAGCTAAGGGTAAGAGCCCAAAAGAAGGTAAAACACTCATTTATCATTTGCATACAACCAAAAGCTGAAGCTGCATTTCGGATAGACAGGAATTGTATTACACGCACACAACTAGAACAGCTCACACACATTGACATATTTGGATGTGTGTATGTACATGTGTGTGTGCAAGGCAGATAAATCAATTTGGTCCAGTTTATAGTTGCATTTATGCATCACCCTTACCAGGACAGATGTCGCTTGTCTACATGACCAATTGGCCAGGCTCTAAGACCAACAAATTTGGGATCAAACAACACCAAAATAACTTTATTTAAGCTGTCACATTTTGGACACCCAAGATAATGGAATATTTAAATACGTTACATCGGAGAGAAACCAGAGAACATGCACTTTGTGTTCCATTAGTCAAATGTGTTGAGTAACTAGACACGAGGCTCAACTATTCTATTAGGACAGGAACTAAAATAACTATTTTCTATACAACTGTCTATAACTGATGGTTATTAATTTTACAGTTCAGAGAATGCCCTCTGGTTAAGTTTCTTATTAAATAGATTCAAATTCTGTACTAATTGATTCTCGACCAGCTCATCTGCTTATGAATCTTACCCATTTTGTTCCGGTAAGTTTGGGCTTTAACTCTAAAATAGTTCTTAATTCTGCAGCACTGAAACCAAGAGGATTTCAAATTTCAATTATTATTTCATGTTGATTACTTCGTTTATTCAAAGTTAGTGTTAATTATAGTATTTTTTAACCAAGGCAAAATAGTTATTTGATATGAAATATAATTTATTAACTTTTTGTCCTAAGCCATTTCTTATTGATCCCAGCTTGAGTGATAAGCAACCAAAATGAACAAACAAAAAGAGGTGCCTATAGTAGCTAAGGAAAATGTAACTAATTAAGGGCAAAAGATACTTTCGAATCTTTCAAAAAAAAACTAAAACCAGAGGGCCGGGGCTAACTTCGACCGCGTCAAAGTTTGTATACCCTTGCAAGTTTGTTAGTAACTCTTTTATCTAAACTAACTGTTTTATCTAAAAAGGGTAATGTTTGCGAAAGAACGGCCTTCAATCTTAGCATAGGATATAACGAACTTTCTGATGAAAGTCACTGTTTTCCACCGATCCTTCCTATGGGAGCTATATGATATAGTTACCCCATCTTTACCAAATTCGGCACAGTCATTAACAGATATATTAAACTGACAAGTGTTAAATTTGAAAGCAATCGTATCAAAAGTAACGAAGTTATTGACAAAAGTCACTGTTTTTGACCGATCGTTCCTATGGGAGCTATATGATATAGTCACCCGCTCTTGATCAAATTTGGCACAGTGATTTATAGTTGCAATAAACTTACTTATATTAAATTTCACGACAATAGCTTAAAAAGTAACGAAGTTATTGAGAAAAGTCACTGTTCGTGACTTTCCCGTTTGTATGGGAGCTATATGATATAGTCACCCGATCTTGATCAAATTTGGCACAATTATTAATAAGAACACAAAACTGACCAACACCAACTTTTATGGCAATTGCTGATAAAATAACGAAGTTATTGAGAAAAGTCACTGTTCGTGACTTTGCCGTTTGTATGGGAGCTATATGATATAGTGGTCCGATCCGACTGAATCCGAGATATACAAACCCTGCAGTATATACAAGCCTACGTGCAAAATTTCAGCTCTGTAGCTTTTACGGTCTAGGAGGAGTTCGCATCGATCCAGACGGACGGACAGACGGACGGACGGACGGACGGACGGACGGACGGACGGACATGGTTATTTGAACTCGTCTCGTCGTGCTGATCAAGAATATATATACTTTATATGGTCGGAGATGCTTCCTTCTATGCGTTGCACACTTCTGACCAAAATTAATATACCCTTTTTGCAAGGGTATAAAAACACTAAAACCAGATGAGAATTACATATGGCTTAAGCAAACAATGGAAGAAATGTTACGGCATTAGAATTCTGGAACTGTTAGAAATGTCTTAGAATTCTCTAAATAAGTAAACAGCGGTCCACGAGCCTGTTCGAAATGCTTATTTCTTAAAATATATTTATTAAGTGGCTTTTATTCTTATGGTCTTGGTTTCAGTTAATCGATTAATTCATTTAGTCATATACCAAATCTGTTTTAATACTTCCACTGCTTTATACTAATAAATCTCTTAAGAAGTTATGTTGCTCATCATATTTCTTATATTAATTGTGCTTAGTATTCATTTAAAGAGCATAGACACATATGCGAATCATTTCTTAATGAGTTTGCATTAGCTTTTGAATATAAAACATATGGATATAAATCTGAGCGATAGATTTTCGAGAGCTGTTTAGCATAATTATGTTTTAATGAAATAAGCTTTGTGCTTAAATTGGTCAGTAAAATGAAAAATATTTTGAAATATCCTAAAATGCTAACATTTTCATTTGTTGAACAATTTGCTCATTTGGCCCATATGCTAAACATGGCACTCAGATAAGCAAACAATAGCCGGATGTTGCTTATACTGTTGGTCTTCTAGCTTATCTGTTGTTTAAGCCCATCCTAAAGCCCAGGTGCAATCGATATGTGTGTGTGTTCGTGTCCCAACTGGGCAGGTGTGAAACAGTTAACCACACAATAGCCACAATCCTCTCAGCAGACATAGAGGTAGAAGCCGAAAGTGTCGGTTGGGCTAGTAGGAGACGAAAAACAAATGCTCTGAGGATTTGCATAAATTGAAGATAAATAACCAAAAGATTTTAATTGAGAATATGATGATCAGGAATAGGAATTGCTTGGCTAATTGGATTTCCTGGAGCAGAGCAAATCTTAACGGAGCTTAAAGGAGAACATTTAAGTTTTCTAGTCGAACAGGATGGTTTGTGTTATTGGATTTTCTTAGCTTTAGCAACTGGATATTAACCTTCATTGTGTGCAAGGCGCCTCCAAGTATGCAACGCCGAGTGCGGGCTTCAGGCTAAAACCCTCCAAGGAAATAAAAAGAAACAAAAATAGGAAAAAAAGGAAGCAGTTCAC
Source organism: Drosophila paulistorum (assembly GCA_018152135.1). Classification (NCBI taxonomy): domain Eukaryota; kingdom Metazoa; phylum Arthropoda; class Insecta; order Diptera; family Drosophilidae; genus Drosophila; species Drosophila paulistorum. Next base: position 626,926 of record JAECXG010000823.1, read on the forward strand.
TTAACCAGAAAGCAACACGCAAGAGCAACTCAAGGCAGCCCGAGGCTGTAAGTAAACAAGAGACCAGCACGAGCACAAGAATGGGATTGGGAGTGGGTATACTTCCCCTTTTCATTCCCAGCCAGGACACTGCAAATAGTGGGAATACACGTAAATAGGATCCTGGGTTGCTAGCTAGCTGCCGGCCAGGGTAAAGAGAGGGAGACAGAGACAGAGAGAGAGCGAGAGAGGGATTGAGCTGAGCGTGTGGCTCGTGGCATTTGAATTTTAGATGCATTTTCGATTTTCTTCACCCTCCACAGACCATTCGACTCGATGCTCTACTTAGTTATTTTCTTTTGTTGCACAGAAATTTCCACTTTGTTTGTTTAAGAATTGTTTTTGTTGCTGTTGTTTTGTACACTACACTACATAGCCGTGTGTATTTATTTTTGATTATGTTTCGTTCAATTGTTGCCACAGCACTGCCAGCATTCGCATTGTTTGTCGATTAGCCCAACAAAATGAAACAACAACAACAACTTCGTGTTCAATAACAAACTCAACTTTGGCTTAACATTTAATTTTTTCCATCTAGTCTCTTTTAGAGCCAAACAAAATTGTCATTAGATGGAAATGGAATGGCAAAAATCCAAAATGGTTAACAAAATAACCAAATGAAAGGAAGCTATAGGAGAGAAAATCACTTACCCGTTGACGTATCTAATCAAACAGTGCCTTTAATTAATTAATAACCATTAATAAGAAGCGTATATACCTTTGCATCCCTTTATTATCTAACAATCAGGTCTTACAACCATTTCGTAACTTCACGTTTGTATATAGGGGAATAAAATCGGTTTTGGATATCGAAAATCTGCCTATTTATAATATGAAATATCCAAATTTGAACCTTTTATGAACGATTAAAACAGTTGAATATATATCGGAACTGTTTGAAAGTTTCAAATGTTATATACAACGATAAAACCTTTTTTCTATTTGTTTTACTAATGGGTAGGTGTTCAAGAAAATTTGGTGAGGCGGAAGACGGTATTATAATCCTTGATCCTTTGTCAGTTATGTACACATATGTTTTAACGTTCTAATCAAAACCTTTAAGCCCAACTGTTTTAACCCAATAACTCTCGAACTGAAGAAAGATCGATTGATACAAACAACCAAAGAGCCACCTATCGTTCCTATGGGAGCTATATTATATAGTCGCCCGATCTTGATCAAATTTGGAATTTATGACAATTCATTCAAAACTAACGAAGTTATTCACAAAAGTCACTGTTTTCGACCGATCGTTCCTATGGGAGCTATATGATATAGTCACCCAATATTAATCAAATTCGGCAAGTCGTTTATAGGTGTAATAAACTCACCAATATTAAGATATTCTCGCCCTGAAAATGTTGAAAACAATTAAGAGTATTTCTAAAAACAAAACAAATGTTTCAAACTGTTGAGATTAACCAAGAATGCATAGAATATTAAATCTACAACTTAATTTCCTTAGTTCCAAAAAGGTGATTTATGCAGGATATAAAACTGTTAAGCATCCTAACTAAGTAAATTACAGTCAGAGTTAAATGAGTTTGGAAAACTTATTTTTGAATCACTTATTAACACTATCTTACTTTCTATGAATGTGTTTTAAGAGTGTACATGAACAAACTAAGTCCTATTTTCATCTCGTTCAAATAAATTTCATATTTCAAAAAATCATTTAAAAATAATATAAACGTAACGTATTGGACACACATATGTTTACTCTGGCCCACCCTCAACATAAAATTCTACGATGTTGATAATAATCGTAAAGTGTCTGTCAAAATACAATTTTAAAGGACATCATAATCGTCATTATGAATCTTATCTCTGACCTCTAATCTTGAGTTTTGTGCTCATTTTCTGCCCCAAAAGAATGATTTAGGTTTAACATTTTGGTTCGCTGTCCAGTTCCCTGTTCTGTTAATGTTTGTTGGTTTTTAATCTCTAACATCGTATGGAGAGGCCACTTCAATGTGTTGTTGTAGGTCCTGGGTCAAAATGTTTCAATTTGAGCGGAGATTTTAACGCGGATGCTGTCGAAGAGGATCGGCTCGACAGGCAGGAAAAAAAACAAAAACAACCCTTGGCCCAAGCTCAACAAAAATCTGCATGTTTGTTGTTTTTTAAAACGTTTTTAATATGAAAAATGTCACAAAATATCAGAGGCAGAGGCCAGTGACGGGAGAAACGGGTTGATTTGAATGACAATTGGAAAGGGGACGAACTAAACAAAAAAGGACGATACAAAAAAGGATCTTTGATGATGCTGCGTCTGCGTTGATGAGCTTCGTAATACTCTCGGGCTATGAAGTGATGTTTGGATGGGGTGGCATTCGACGTTTGATGTACTCGCAGATACTTTTCGGTCTGCAGCTGCCGCCCAGTTGATAAAAATGAATGAAAAGTTTAGTGTTTTGTCTGACTGAGGTTTTTAGTTGGCCGCACTCGCTCCTATACATACCTATATCTCCGTGGGGCGTGTCCGATGGTCTTTTTGTTGCAGCCTTTGCCCTAGAACTCAGCTCAAATTGTTTTTGATGATAAGCTGACGTTTTCTAGTTGCAATTTTCCATGCTACATTTAACAAATTTGTATATGAAAGGAGTCCACCTCTTCCTGCAGCACTCAGCAGGACATCTTTAAGAAGGATTATATCGTCACTTAGTGTCAGTTTTTGGTTGGTTGACTAAATCAATTTTTGACAACTCCTTTCAACTACATACATACAAACCCCTCCACCTTCTAACCATCTACATTTAGTCTTTGTGCGCATTTCTGCGTTTTCCTTTGTCCTAACTCAAGTGCCGCCTTTAAGCACTTAACCGCTGTGTACAACTCGTTGGCGCGCTTTTATCTTAATTACAAAAAAGTGCTGAGCCTGGCAAACAAACAAACAGAAAAAAAAAAGAAAAAACGAAGTAATTTGCAATGCGGAAATGAGACAGTCAAGTCCATAAAGTTGACTTTGCTGACTGTCCCATCCTTTTGCATCCCACACGTTGCTTTTTCTCATTTTTTGCCTTCTTCACTTTTTTAATCGTTATATGCAATTGCAGTGCCTTGGCGTGCCATCAGCTGAAAACCGTCGGTGGCAAAGTGTCGCCTTGATGAAGAGAAACGCAGACAGGTGGCCAGTGTGTTGACATCAACCTGGAATAGGCATCAGACACGGTATTGGGGGCTAGGAATACACCTGGAAATATTGTGAAAGAGTTGCATATAAAATACGAAAGTCGGAGCCATGCAAAACACTATTTAGTCAACATAATTTTTAATGTATTTAGTTTTTAGTAAGAACGTTAAAGTCTAAACTCGGTTATTATGATGTTGCATTTGTATTATAATTTATAACTAGATGTACAGTGCTAAACGACTCTTTTTATAAGAAGATAAATAAATTGAAAGGGAAATTATTGCAGATAATTTCAAATAGATACTCCAAATAGGTTCAATACTGTTGATTATCAAACCTCATCTCACCAAGGTTATAAATAGTTTAAATACCAAGTTTTATCCCAATAGCTTTCATATTGCAAGGTGAAGTTGACAGATGACTCAGCTTCCCAAACATTTGATCAATTTTATGATATCCTCTGCAAGGGTATAAAAATATAGAATTTTTTGTACGACAATCAATCAGCGCAACCTTCAAAAAATAATGGATGCTTCATACCTTTAACTAAAGCTCATAGAATTTTCTTTTAATCTATTGTGCACTTAGTTTCAGAACTTTTGCAAGATTTACTATGCCTTTGAATATGGGGATTGGTGGAGAGTCGAAGTTTTTTGGCTACAATACAGCAAAGCTTCGACCGCGTCAAAGTTTGTATACCCTTGAAAGTTTTTTGTTACTCTTCCCTACAGATGTCAGCGAGAAAAAATTTTTTGTATCAAAAGTCCAATGCTTGCAAAAGAACGGCCTGCAATCTTAGCATAGCAGATAAGGTAGGGATCTATGTCACTATTTTCCACCGATTGTTTTTATGGAAACTATATGATATAGTCACCCAATCTTAATCCAACTTGGCACAGTCGTTATTCTGGACTTTGCCGTTTGTATAGTATGGTCCGATCCGGCTAAATCTGAGGTATACAAACTGTGCAGTATATACAAGATTTTATATGGTCGGAGATGCTTCCTTCTATTTATACCTTGCACACTTCTGAAGTAATATACACTTTTTGGAGGGGTGTAAAAAAACATCTCTGAGTTTCTTAAGAGATAAGTAATGATTCTCCAAATGAAGCAATTTGATTTCCCAATGGAGACCTCGAAGCAAACCACTTTTTCCATGATATCTATCAAATGGCTTGCCGACTAGAAATTTCAAAAGTTCCTAAAAACAATAGTGTCACCGTTACAGAATTTAAAAAAACGAACAAATACCAATGGTAATACAAAATGTTAAAGTATTTTTATAATTATAATGGTATAAATCAGTAGTTATTAACAACAAATAGATTAACTTATAAATAAAGTTGTTGTTTTATTGCGTCTTTATTGGTTTTATCAAACATTTTGTTCGCCGTCTCGATCCTTATTTCATATCCTGGCCACCAACCCATCTGTTTCATCAATCAGCTTCAAGCAATAAAGTAAAGATAGAAATGGAAGAAAGTAATTTGATATTGTTTTTAACTGGATTGGCGGCTTGGCTGGCGAAAAGAAGTACATATGTGTATATCTTAAGAACCAGTCAAAAGTGACCACAAAATTCTTCACTATTTCCCAGACGAGTATCTAGATTCCCCATTACCATACCCATTTTAGATTCAATTGACTTATCTAAAATTAAAACATTCCGCGAAATGATCTCAATGAGAAATTTTATATGGGCATGACAGCTTTTCACAGTCAGTTTAGCTAAAACATAGATTACAGTAGACAAAAATGAAATCACACTCACTTAACTATAAAGTAATCGATTACAAAACTGTTTATTATTGAGGAAAATTGGTAATTCATTCTTCTTACTACTGTTAAAAAGTAAGCAATATAGTAATTACTTACTAATCTAATCGCTACTGTTAAAAAGAAGGCAAAAAGAAGGCTTAATAATGCCTTGCCCAGAAAATAGAAAATGCAATACGATTCAAACTTACATCGCTATAAAAACAAAGATATAACAAGATATAACTTCTATCTACTAAGCCATCGATCTAGATTCTTGACATTGAGGACTTAGGTTGGACACATAGATCTTATGTTAGTTATATTACTAGTTACTACTATATTACTACTTACTAGTTATAATAAAGAATGTTATGAGTAACAATTATAATCATGTTAAGATGAAGAGGAGGGAAATGTTATATAAAAGTCTTAGAATGAAGAAAATAAAATGTTATTCTAAGAATAGTTTGTTAAACTAAATTGATTCAAATTTCCTTTCAATAGCTTGAAATTCAGAGCACCAATTCTTGATATCCCGAAGAAGATCGCAAATAAAACTACTTGCAATGTCAAGTTTACCCAATGGATTCCTTTTTAAGTAATTACTCTTGTTTAATAACAAATAGACTAAAGTTTATAAAAATTCATGGAGGATATTGTTGTTGGTTTTCTCCTGATTAAAGCAATAAATTGTCCTGAAAAAGCAGCCGTCAATTAACATCAATTTATGGGCACAGGACGAGCGGCACACGTTTCCTTCTCGACTGAGATTTCCGCTCCCTGGGCAGCATCAGTAACAACAACAACAACTAAACTGAAACAATTAACAATTGTTGTAGTTGGCAACAAAGCTTCTGCGCCTGCGCGCCCCGGATAACAACGAAAACAAACAACAAATCAAAAAAATATACAAAAAAAAAGGAGAAACATAAAAAACTGAATTCTACTGATGGCGCGAAATGGAGTGCGCTTTAATTTGCATAAATTAACCAGGAAACCGGGCGGGGGAAGGGGAGAGGCAAAGAGTTGGACTGGGAGTGAAAGGGTTGCAAGGCTGAAGTGGTCGACGCCGCCGCCGCCTTCTGCACTTGAACAAATCTGTTGCAAATGTACAGACACCACATGAACAACTCGCAACTCGCAACTCGGAACGTTTTGAAGGCTCCAGGATACCTTTATTTTTTGTTTCTAATAAAAAAACGGTTTTTTTTCTATGGCTGGTTGAAGTGGTTGATTGCATTTATGGACTGAATTGCCCTCAGGACGATCTGTGCGAAAGATGCAAAGGATGCAGGATGAACGAGTGGACCGCTGGATGAATGGTTGGCTGGCTGGCTGAAGGTGTGGCCGTTTAGCTCAGCCGTGAAAATGTAATGTACATGGCAATTCCATTTAATATAGACACACATGGAGAAGAGTTAAGCAAATAGCCCAAGGGCAGCTCGAGAATGGGCAATGCAAAGTATTGGAGTGAATGGAGTGGAGGAAATGTGTGGGTTAGCCTCTCGGTTAGCAATCATTTTAAAACCCGCATAATTGTCAGGATTTGCACGCCAACTAAAAAAAAAGGTGTATATAACCCAAGAAGGGTGGCATAAAAGGGTTGAAAATAATTACAAGTCTCAATTTTAGATGAAACCGTAAACTATATATTTGCGAAATGGAAAAGAGGAGGGGAATATAGTTTTCCAAAGTCAACTTAAAAGAGAGAAATTGAACAAAAGCCGGTCGAACTACATTTTGAGAATACTCCAATAGCATTTTAACTAAATCTATTATAATAAATATTTGCCAAGCCAAGAACTTAGGACAAAACAACGAAAGATGAGATCCATATTTACGGTTTATAATTTTAATACAATAACTAACAAATTACCGAAGAAATTAAATATTTAAGTATTACCAAAGTCCGAAAATTGAAAACGTAAATTCGTGACCAACACTGTATAACTCTATTGACCAAAAACCCTATTGGATATATTCTTGAATCTGACCATTTGCCTCAAAAAGCATTTTCAAAATTATATGTACACAGTAAATTATATCTTATAAGATGAAGAATACTTAATTTAATATAATAACTTTCACAATGTTTCTTAATTGGTCAGGGGAGTTCGTATTTGGTATATACAAGTTAGCACATGCGTCTCTCCACGATACGGCCACTGCAATGCCAAGAAAACGCAAAGGGTCTGATTTGAGCCGCATTACAAGTAATGCTCGGTACTTGCGAAATAGCAGATCCGAAAGAACAGAAGTACAAATCCAGCAACAAAATACTGATGCACGTAGTCAGAATGGTGCAATTACATGAAGCAGAGACAGAAGATAAGATAGAAACGACAATCACGCCGTTTCACAGTCAATAGACGAAGAACAAATGACCAACAACGGCAATAGGAACATCGAGCATTTATATCTGATTAATTCCTGCGTCTAGCTTTCCAGTATGAGCCCGATATTGAATATTGTGCTCATTCAAAAGTGTTAATTGGTGCTATGGACAAGGAATGTCCGCATTGTCATGCTCTGAAATTAAAAATGAGCCAGCTGGGATGTGTTGCGCGTCAGGAAAAGTGTAACTACCTGAAACTACCTTACTTAACGGCACGGATCCAGATTCTAACGTGTTCCTGAAGTCAATTCTAGCAACAGAAATATTTCGAAATACTAATACAAATGGTCAATTCTACATTCAAGATCAGAGGCCAAGTTTATCATAAAATGGGCTTCTTACAAATCTACTTTATGGGCGGCGAGGATTCCGGAAGCGCACTTGCCAATCGCGTGAATGCACGTTGTGATTATAATAACCTTGACCGATTTTGATGAAATTTTTTGTGCTTATCCGGTATCTCTGAGAATCGGCCAACATCTAGTTATTTTGTATTTCGAAATCATACTGGCGAGCGTGAATAAAATGGGTTTTACAACGGCTTTCCGTGTATCGATCGCAGCAGGCGGGGCATTCATTAAATACAAAATCTCCTGTTTCAGTTACAATCGAAATAATGCCTCCTAAAAAAGCGAATTTGGGCCGTCGTACTATCAGCGCAGAAATTTCTGATTATATTTCGAATAGGCCTGAAGAAGAGAGGGAATTGTTACGGCAGACGGAGCGGCTAAGGCAAAGGCAGAGGATTGTTATGGAACCAGCCGAAAGCCGTGCAGCCAGGCTTGCTTCGCTCGCAAAGAAGTGAACTGCGTAGGGGAAGGGTAGCTAAATCCAGGGCACAGATCCACATGAGCAAGACGTCTACAGATGTCACTTCTGACTCAGTCAACATCCGGTGGCGAAACGGAGTTTGCCGGGTTTACTAGTATATATATATTACTCTTCGACGTTGAAAATACTCTTAAGAAAGACTTTGACAATGTTAATCCAATGCAATATTTGTCATCCACTGAATCGTTGATTAGGTCTCCAGGTCTATCTAAAACTTTTGAGTACCTCTTCAATTGAAACGACATACAGATAAATCCGTTGTTCGTCCTTATCAAGTGTACTTCGTTGATCTTATTTTTAGTTTAAAAAATCTTGTCTTATTCTCAAAATCTTTAATTCCGAAATCGTCAAAGTATTGTGAGAGCGATTTTTACTGCTAATATATGGTTGTATAAAATAAAATTACCAAATGAAACCAGATTCAAAATTGTTAATAACATTAACTTTATACTGTTCATGAAACTGCACAATTTTTAACCGTAGAAAGCAAATTTTTAATTTTTATAGTTTTGTTCAAATTTTTATTAAATTTTTTCTTTGTCATTTTGCTCATTTATCGATTTAGCATGGTCCAATACTTTTGACCACATTCGGCTGGCAATTAACGGGTATTTAATTTCAGATTGTGCATAGTGACATTTCCTTTATACGACAACACACACACACAGCGACACACACCGATACACACACACAGCGACACACACCGATACACACACCACGGGTGACAATTGCAGACATTGCGTATTGAATGACAACCAACCGCAGAAACCAAATAATAATAAAAAAAAAAAAAAAAGTAAAATGAAAGGCGAAAATATAAAAATAAAAACCAGGCTCAATCAACACGCACCGCAGGATACTTGTGAGCCAAATAATAAAAAACACGCACAGGATTATAAAAATAAAAAATAAAACAACAACAACAAAGAGAAGAAAGGTAAAGTATCTGCGTCTGGGTGAAAGGAGAAAATAACTAAAATTAATCGCTCGCACGTGCGATTCGATTTCGATTTTCGTTTGCAATTGAAAGTTGAGATAAGAATACTTCCCAAGAGGAGGAAGAGGCCTCCATCACCTGGTAAAGCCTCTCAAAGCAATGACAAAGTGTGTCTCCGACTTGACGACGAAGACGTCGACGTCGACGATGATGATGATGATGATGGGCAGACACTTGATATGTCTATCAACAACTTATTGTTGTTATATGGCATAATAATTGCGCCTCATGTGGTGATGGCATAAAAGAAAGTTTTTCTCTTTCGATTTTTTTCCTCTTTTTTCTTTTTTTTTTGGCAACGAGTCGAGCATACAGAAACTGAGTCAAATTGAAACCAAATAAACAATTTTGTATGATAAATATATTTAATTATGTCATAATGGCCTGGATTATAGGCACACTGCTGTGATGATTGCTCCGATCCGAGGGTGAGTAGGTGCCAGGGGGGAGAAAACCAAATTGAGAGGAAAACTCATAAATATTCATGGTACGAATCTTGCTCACTAATATCTAAGTTTGACACAATGCAATAATTCTCTTAAATCAAAATAAAATATATGAGGAATCTATTCGACATACATCAGGGCATTGAAAAGATGTCTTTATCTTTCATACAAAGTATACTACAAATAAAAAATTTTACGTTTTTAGATCACAATTGATAAAGACACATGTTGTAAATAATACAGTTCAGTTGAAAGTCAAATTAAAAACAATATCCGGCTTATCATTCAACTATTCCAATTTTTATACCATACACCCATAGGGTGAAATGGTATATTAAAGTCGCCAAAATGTATGTAACAGGCAGAAGGAAGCTTTTCCGACTCCATAAAGTATATATATTCTTGATCAGTATTAACAGCCGAGTCGATATAGCCATGTCCGTCTGTCCGTCCGTCTGTCCGTCCGTCCGTCCGTCCGTCCGTCCGTCCGTCCGTCCGTCTGTCCGTCCGTATGAACGCCTAGATCTCAGAGACTATAAGAGATAGAGCCACCAAATCTGGTATGTAGGCTCATGTAGTATGTAGAGTGATCGAGTTTATTTCAAAATTTTGCCACGCCCCTTTCCGCCCCCGCAATTCAAAAAAAACGTTTATCTCAAAAACTATTGCAGCTAGAGACACCATATTTGGTATGTATATTTGCTTAGTAAATGCGCTCATTTTGTAATTATAAAGAGTTTGCCACGCCCCTTTCCGCCCCCGCAATTCAAAAAAAACGTTTATTTCAAAAACTATTGTAGCTAGAGACACCGTATTTGGTATGTATATTTGCTTAGTAAATGGGCACATTTTGTATGTATAAAGATTTTGCCACGCCCTTTTCCGCCCCGGCAATTTGAAAAACTCGATTATCTCCCGTAATTTTCTACCTTGTGGAATCAAATTTGGCACACTTGAATTTGATACTAATACCCAGCAAAATACCAAATTTGATCAAAATCGGACAAAAAAGAGCCAAGTTATGCATATAAACGTTTTTCCATAAGGCCGGAGTTGGCCGTTGGCGGGTGGTGGCGCTAGGGTGCTCAAATGCATGAGTGAGCGAGATACTAAGATATGCTTGTAAAAAGCATGTACACAGAACTTTTTTAAATTAGGCAAATGCATTTGTTATTACAAATTTGAAATATTTGTTTTGCTGGTGTATGGTATACCTAAGTCGGCGAGACGACTTACTTACTTCATTAATTTCTATTTCATAGAGTGAAGTAAAATTCATTCAAATTCGGAAAAAAGTATCTCCTATTCTACATATCTATTAATGATTATTTAGTTTAGATTGAAAATTGTTGACTTTTTCGTAGATAATACCATTTATTACGACTCGCATATTTCCAAAAATCAATCACTCAACTCAATAAATTTTTAAGTTAAACCAAAGATGTTCGAATCCTCTTAAAATATTGTAAATAACACTGAATTTGGAAAAATGTTGATAAATATAATTCTATTTACATTTAGTTCAAGCTTTTTATTTTCGTAAAATAAAATAAATGAATCAAAATCAAACTGACAGAAGGAAGCTTCTACGACTCCACAAATTATACATACGTATTCCTGATAAACGAATGGATCTGACCATGTTCTCATCCAAATTAACTACCAGATCTCAAAGACTATATGACTTGGAGTTCGAAAATTCTTTTTATACACTCGTGTAATAAGATAGCATATCAAGATTCCGTCAAAGTTATTTACGATGTTCACTTCCCTTCCAACGTTCGAAAAACTCATTAAAATTTTGTATACTTATACATGCTGTCAATATCTATCGGCCTAGTAAATTTCATAAACATCTAAAAATGACTTATAACATTTTCAGGCTAAAGTGTTGTTATAAGCAAAGTAGTCTGCGATTGCAATTTGCGTTGTTCCAGGTTTTGCATGGCAAATCATAGTCACGATGGCTTAAATCTATAAGTTATACTTAGACATATTGTCACTTGTCTTGGCATTTTCAAATTTTGGGTACTACCTTAATCCTCTTAATCATATTACTTTTTTAGTCCTGTCGTTAGACATAAAACGATTTTTGCATTAGGCAAGAGTTTAACCACCAAAAATCAAGAGACATTCGGCCAAATTCACAACTAAATGAAATCAAACATTTCGTCCAATAACAAAACGCCCCTCGACTGTTCAAAAACTCTTTAGTCCATGTCTATCCAAGCATATATCATAAAAAATCCGGTCCATCAACACAAAAGTCATATAAAACACTGCGAAAAACAGCAAAAAGAATTTGGTCCTCGGGCCAACAACCACCGAAAAACGAAAGCGTTGACAAAATGTTAGGGCTAAAGGGACATACCTACCTACCTACCCGAAAATACATATAAATAAAAACAAAAAACTACGCGGCGTATTCCTCCCCCCGGTATGTAGGTATGTAGGAGGTCAACAACGTGAAGAGGTCACTCGTAAAAAGCCGTGGAAAATGTAGTCGAAAAGCATAAAAAAATGTTTGGAACAGAAATCAGAGTGCCTCAATGATTAACGATCTGCTCATATTCACATGTTCTGTCGATAGACAGATGGACAGAATAAAAATCGCCTGTGTCGATGCGTCGATGTTGCGCCTGCGCCTGCGCAGCTTGCTATCAAAAACACTTGAGGCTAATTTCCCAGCGGCAGTTGTCGCTTGAATTGATTTTCCGTTTTTCTCTAGCCTTCTCTCTTTTTTTTTAATTAAAAAAAGCGCCATGAATTTTAATAGCTGAATGTCGACGCAATTTGTTTTGAATTGAATGAATAAGTAAGTGAGTAGTGAGTCGATTCGAGTGAATGACAACAACAACTACAACAACAACAACAACATCAGTTGTGTGCACACGCATATTGAATTTCCTTGGCGACAACGAGAACATGTTTTTTCTTTTTGTTCATTTTCATGCGAGAATAATTTTGAATGGCTGAAAAACCGTTGGTGAAAAAAATCACTGACCATACATAAACACTTGCGAGCCGCGGCCAATGGACTGACATTGACCATGTTCCATGTCTCAAGACTGAATCGTTTGGCATCTCAAATTGCCCAGATCTAAATAAGCAACGTTTATTTCTTTTTTAAGTCTGATTCGGCAAACGATCGTTAGATAATGGCTTGCGGCTAGTTTTATGTTATTAAGTAAAACGTTGACTCCACCGTTATATATGTATGTCTGTTATCTATATTCATACTTCTATAATAGTTTTCGTCCAGTAGTTTAAATGCCATTTCACAATTAAAATTCTCCATAAATGTTTATTCAGTCGTATTCATTTATTGTATTCTTTTTAATGGTTATTCATTAATAGCAAATATACAATAAAATATATATAAGCATCTTAATCCGATAGTATATAACACATTAGTTATAAGCATCTTAATCCCAAAACTCCGAGAAATGTCGGGAACCGGCGTTTGGCGACCCGACTGAACTCCAATTTGTCCCGCTTTTTACATAATTTTCCCGGTTCGAAAATCAGTGGTCAGTCAAAAGAGACAGACGGTTGTGAATTTACTATTGACCCGTCCCGGAATAGGCTCTGGCTTAGATGGTCATCCTAAATAAAGAATAAGGAAAGTAAAATCATTAGCCGATTGTTTCAATTCCATCTATAGTCACTGAAGGTGACAATGTCTCTGATTCTTTCTCATACTTGGATCATAATGGAAGTTTTAATTTTAATCTATTAGTATCAGTATAGGATATAGTTGTAAACTATCAATTTGACTATATTTTACAAGCCAGTTCGGCCTTTGGCTTAGACGAAAACTACCATCCATACACTAGCCTGGGATTTGAACCCGGGATCCTCGTTGATTAGTTGCCTAATTGACATAGACAACTTATTCATAAGGCTTGATTTATAAGATAAGATTTGTGCCATTTTCTTCTAGTCCCTAGGGAGGACATTTATGAGCATTTATGGGCGATGATCAATCTAAATAAGTCATAAAAGTCTAGTACTTGGAAACCAAAACCCAAACTCCTTTGATTTGTGAATTTAAGGCATTAAAATGATTTAAACAATTTTATCGTATCTTTTAAGATACTAAGGATTGAGGATCCGGTTAAGTGTATTATCCTAAAACCTGTGCTCAGGAAAAACTTCAAATCTCACTTTTATGCTAGATTCTCCTGATGTTGCCTGTCTGTTGGTTACGAGTTTGGTTTATTATAATTCTATGGCTAAATTGATGTTAACTCTAGTCTGACTCTACTTTGTCTCTCTTCTCTTTATCTGCTTTCACCCATAAATCTCTCCGTTCGATCTCAGAACGGCAACGCCCCATAAAAATCGAATCGTCAACCCTTGACAGAAACCAAAAACCACTCAACCACTTCAAAAGGGAAATCAAGGCTATAAATCTTTTGAAAAAGACAACTACCTAAAATTTGTCACTTTCACCGCGGCAAAAAAAAAAAAACAATTGACAAATGTGCGAAAAGCGACTTAAAAGAGAAAGAAAAAAAATGACACGAAAAAAGGAAAAATACAAAAAAAATATTCCACAATAATAACACAAAAGTAAAAAAATTGGTTGGTAGATGGATAGAATGAGAGAATTTTACGCTAAATTGGTCGGGGACAAAGGCAACCGCGAGAAGTTCTTTTAATCCTTTGAATGCAACCCATCGAAATTGCCACTCAAAAGGTGAAAAACTACCGAAAACATCGACAGGCTGGACCCTGTGTCCTGCTGCGAGCACGCGCTGACTTATTGCCACAGGACGAAAGGAGCAGGATAGAGCAAGCAGCTGCGCCTGCGCCCAAAAGTCGAAACTGACCAAAAAAGGGGTCGAAAAAGAGCCGCCCGCCTGTGGTTTGTCGGGGGAACTAAAATCCATTCGATTCCATACCAAATATATGTACGTATGTATGTACATTTGTGTGTATGTATGATAATTACAAAAACCAACAACAAAATGCGATTAACTGGACAAACTAAGCAGAGCGCCGCAGGACGAAAATTCACGCCTCGCTACACAAAAGCATTGTAAATTATATTGTTAGTTGCTGCTGACCAGTGGCCAGTTTCGAGTCCGAACTGTAAAATTGCCCATAGATTTCGAAAAACATAATTGCCAGTTCCTGAAACAATGGCAACAATCAGTCACACCATATACCAGGACACAGACAGGACACAGAACACCGGACGACCCCTTGTCGAACAATTGCTCAAATAATTTTATTAGTTTGCTGTCATATGTGCGCATCGATTGTTTGTTTAGGATGCTGTGTGGAAAGCAAAAGGAGTGGTGGTGTAGGAGAGGAAACAGGAATTCTGACATGACAGGACATAATAATAAATATGGCAACTAAATTATGAAATGGGTCACTGTCATTCCCTCTATCGTAACCATTTATGATTTCGTCACGCTTGCGCAACTTCCTCACCCAATAACCAATCTCTGGTGATGCAATTTTCTTAATAAGAGGCTCGCTCCAAGTTACAGGGAGTGGTATCTTGGGTTGATCTTCGAAACGGCAATCTCTGGCTACCAGCAAATGATCCATCAAATGCCCATGTTGGTAATTTATCTTAATTGGTTAATAAACTGGGATATAACGAGAGATTCTTGGCCGACTTCAGCAATTGGGTCACTGGGAAACCTGTTCATGTTGTGGGCAAAAGTGATTGCATAATCGATTGGAAAATTAGAGGAAGTAATCGTTTCAAGTGTAAACGTTATTCAACATTTTGAGCTTCAGTATCAGCATCTTCTTCAACAAAAATTGTACGAAAAATCAATCATTTGGGTGGGTTTTGTGTTTTTATCTGAGAAGAAGGATATGCAATTGCTCAATCCTTATGATAATTATTACAAGAAAGTCAACCAAGGATAAAAATTTCTATGTTAAAAAATTATGTTTTTTAACATATTTTGTAACGAATCCAATAAATTTAACGAATATAAATAATTTTTGCTTTTATCCGTAATCCATTTTAAAAATATTTACATAAATGCAAAGCCAAACAAAACAAAAACCAGAGGGCCGGGGTTAACTTCGACCACGTCGAAGTTTGTATACCCTTGCAACTGTTTTGGTAATTCTTTCCTTACCCATAGCGATCAAAGTGTAAAAACGTTTTATCCAAAAAGTCTAATGTCTGATGAAAGTCACTGTTTTCCACCGATTGTTTCTATGGGAGCTATATGATATAGTCACCCGATATTGATCATATTTGGCACAATTATTAATAAGAACCCAAAACTGACAAATACCAACTTTTATGATAATAGCTATAAAATTAATGAAGTCATTGAGAAAAGTCACTGTTCGTGACTTTGACGTTTGTATGGGAGCTATATGATATAGTGGTCCGATCCGGCTGAATCCGAGATATACAACGCCTGCAGAATATACAAGCCTACATTCAAAATTTCAGCTCTGTAGCTCTTACGGTCTCGGAGGAGTTCGCGTTGATCCAGACGGACGGACGGACATGGTTATTTAAACTCGTCTCGTCGTGCTGATCAAGAATATATATACTTTATATGGTCTGAGATGCTTCGTTCTATGCGTTGCACACTTCTGACCAAAATTAATATACTCTTTTTGCAAGGCTATGAAGATGTGCGTTTTCATTTAAAATGCTCGTTTTGTTTTTATGTATTATAAGGCATTGGCTTTTGCTCTTAGAAATCTCTCTTTATTGTATGTATACTTAATATAAAGCTCCATCGCCAAGTAAATTTTATTACACGATCGTTTAAGCCCAGACCAAATCAATCTATTTTCTATTTATTTGCTTCTTCAAATTGTAATTTTCAACTACTTTGTTAAAGATACATATACATACATATTTAGTATGGCTATTCAATTCTGGAGTTTTTTTTGACCAAGTCTGCTAATGGTGAAGCTTGGTAATTCTCGAATTCCAACCTGATCCCTATTTCGTGAACCTCATCTTCTTCGTAAGTTCGACCTCAAATAGAATAATGTGGAAGGTTTAATACATTTAAAAATGGTCTGAATCCATGTATTAATGAATTCACATATTTTGTTCGTATTTGGCTGCACAGTGGATAATAAATGTTAAAATAAATATTGTCATTAAACATAATTTTAGAATATAAATTAATTAATTTCCTTTAATAGGAAAATTGGTTAAAGTTGTAGTAAATATTCTTTGTTTCTCTTTGTATGGAGCTCTAAAATTGAATTTGAAAATAACGTGCTCTTCAAGAACGGCGAATTCAACTCGGAGTGGCGAATTGCATTCCGCTCGGCGAATTCCACGCAGAATTCACCACAGATTCACCAAAAACGTTACGAGGTGAATATGTAGTTCAAAGTGATTGGGAATATGAATATCCATTTTTTTTTTCGTTTCGTTCTCGTTTTTAGGATCCGCGTAGGTATTTGCATATTTCCAAATGCGTGTAAATATATGGCAAATCGGGATTAATTTGTAATCATCGTATTATATATAAACTATCTACAAAGACAAAAAACACGTTTTAAAAATTGTTTAATTTTAAAGCTAATGAAGTAAGTAAGTCGTCTCGCCGACTTAGGTATACCATACACCAGTAAAGCAAATATTTTAAATTTATTAAACAAATGCATTTTCACATGCTTTTTATTACAAGCATATCTTAGAATCTCCCTCACTCAAGTATACGAGCACCCTAGCGCCCCCACCAGCCAACGGCCAACTACGGCCTTATGGAAAAACGTTTATATGCATAACTTGGCTATTTTTTGTCCGATTTTGATCAAATTTGGTAGTTTGCTGGGTATTAGTATCAAATTCAAGTGTGCTAAATTTGATTACAAAAGGTAGAAAATTACGTGAGATAATCGAGTTTTCACAAATTACGGGGGCGGAAAGGGGCGTGGCAAAATCGTTGCATATACAGTATATGCGCATTTATAAGCAAATACACATACCAAATTTGGTGTCTCTAGCTATTATAGTCTTTAAGAAAATCAAATTTGTTTAAATTTCGTGGGCGGAGGGGGGCGTGGCAAATTTTTTTTGCAACAAATTTGTGCGCGCTTACTAAAGGATTAATCATACCAAATTTGATGTCTTTAGCTATTATAGTCTTAAAGAAAATCAAATTTGTTTAAATTCCGTGGGCGGAGGGGGGCGTGGCAAAAATTTGAAATAAACTTGACCACCGTAGGTTATACACGAGTCTACGTACCAAATTTGGTGACTCTAGCTCTTATAGTCTCTGAGATCTACGTGTTCATACGGACAGACGGACGGACGGACGGACGGACATGTCTATATCGACTCGGCTGTTGATCCCGATCAAGAATATGTATACTTTATGGGGTCGGAAAAGCTTCCTTCTGCCTGTTACATACATTTTGGCGACTTTAATATACCATTTCACCCTATGGGTGTATGGTATAAAAAGGGAAAAAGAAATATGATTGTATATGTATATGTTTGCAAAGTAATATGTATAATTTTAAATCCTCATTAGGTAGAATCTATGTAGGATAGAATTTTAAGAAGCTGCCTGAAAGTACAAGTCAATAACTATCAAAATTCATTATGTTACAATCGCGTCCACAGTCGATGCATTTTCGGAAAGTATATATATTTAAGGATATTTCCTGAATATTTTAACCAAATTCGATAAATACTTTAAGAGAATAGCCAAATTTTTAAGACTATGTCAGAGTGTTTGTATGGATTTTCAAATCGGTAACCTTTGCAATTTTTTTTTGCAGTTTATTATTATTATTAAATATAGGATATAGTTGTAGACTATCAACCTAACTATATTTTACAAGCAATGGCAACTAAGGCCATCGGCTTAAACGAAAACTGCATCCATCACTAGACACGGATTCGAACCCGGATCCTCGTTGTTCAGTTAACTAAGTGACTGGACCACTTGGACAACTCATCTACCGAGGACTGCGTTTTTTTGTAGTTATTTTCTACCATCTTATCACTTTTTGTTATTATTTCCCCTCGTGGTTGAGTTTTTACTTCGGAGTCTAAATAATATAAAATTTGTCAGCCAAATACGTTTATTTCTATCCTTTTGATCAAAATAAATGTTGTCAAAATCGGCTATAACTAAGACTAGATTTCAGCAACTCGTTCTTAGCCCAATTTCTTACAATATTTTACCTTTATTTCGAGCACTTCTTAAAATTGTCTTTTTTTTAAGATATATGGCTGTCATTTAACTAATATGGTTTCCAAAATATGAATATGTGTTTAAGATAATACATATTCGTTGCAAAGAGTATGAAATAAATGTACCAGTTCCTTTTCAACTTTGGTAGTTACAAATTTTGTTAAGGTTGAAGCTCATTTACTGTGGCAGAAAGGCGCTTCACTTAGTTGTAATTCGCAACTAGTTTTCGAGAAAGTCTGCTGATGATAGAGCTTAGAACCTTTGAAAAACTCTCTAGGAGATTCACCTCGAGCCAAACGCCAGGTTTGAATTAAATTTTGGAAATGTCGTTATCTAAACAGGTTTCCAAAAATTTGAATTCAATTTATCCAAATGATCTAAACCTGTGTGAATTAGATTAAAAGCAACTTCCGATCATTGAAAACTTTATATTATTTTTGATGTATTATTTTTATTTGTATTTGTATTCTTCTCATTATTTTTAGACTCGGATTATTATGTTATGTTATGCACGTTTCCGTTTCCGTATTTCTATTATAAAAGTATTCGTGTTCCGTTAATAGGGTTTCGGGATATATCGAAAAATCAATTTAGCCCTAAAAACGCACAAATTTACATAGCCCCTTTGGACTAAACGGATTTTCGAAATACCCCGCATATGATTTGTATTATATTTAATATATGTATTGTATAAACTTATGTGCTGGGGGGTGAAGGGAATCTTTTTGGGGACCTTCACTTCGTATGTTCAAATCTACAATGAACTTTGTTTCAATTAGATTTAGTTTTTGTTATTTGCATTTCGACTTTGACTTAATGTTTAACTTGTTGTTGTTGTTGTTGTTACTGTTGAATTCACGATCCTTGGTGTCCTTTGAGTTTGTAGAACAAAAAGTTTTCTTTTCAACTGTGGTGACTTGTGGCAGTGGATTTTAAAAATGTTTTACAAATTATAAACAATAAACTTATGGATTTTGTTACAATTTGAAATCATAAAATGCTGCCAGCAGCGGAATCTTTTCTTATCTCATTTAAGAACCGAAAATTGAACTCAGTTTAGGTGATTTGGTGTCTTGTTGCTCCTCCGCAGAGGATTGTGTTAAAACTAGAGCCAGCTGGTTCTAACAACGTTTCCAGTAAATCAATAAACAAAAATGAATTCAAAAATTAACAAACCATAAGATGAACGGAAAGCCAATTGGCGTTGTCACACAGTTTTTGTTTTTGTTTAATCATTTTGTAAAACTTTATTTCAAATAAAAATACATGGTAATAAAAAAATCAAAAAATGTACAATTATATTAAGAAATCAATAGATTTGTTTTATGTATATATATATATATATTTAGGGACATATATATATACACATATATTGTGTTTGTGTATAGGTAAAATGTATATCCGCTATATAACTGTATGTATATGTGTGTGTGTTTTAAGGCAGGAAATGCAATTGAAAACTTTATTATCGTAAATGAATTTCAAAACTGTTTAACCAATACGAAACAGAAGCAAAATTAATTTCAAATCTCTTGAAGAACGATAACTAAACTCTTTTCTATTGCATCTCCGCGTTGGGGTATTATCATGTTGTTTTGTTTGCCCTATTTTGGTTATCCAAAATGTCAACAACTAAAAATTAAATTAAAATTACATACATAATTAAAATTAATAGAGGATTTTTCATTATTGTTACATGTATTCTGTTTATTTGCTTGTTTGCATGGATCGTTCAATCGTTGCCTTTCCATATTTCTTTCGAATATCAACATTTCTATATGTGTGTGTGTTTTGGGGGGGTGTAGGGGGGAGGAGGGGCATTAATTGCTGAAACGCTTCGCATAATCATCATCTTTCTCCATCATGGTCGTAATAATAATAATAATAATAATAATTTGTAATACTAGAACTAATATTGAGTTGCTCGGCATTCATGTTCAAGTCACGTATGCTTTGTTTTATCATTTGAATTTCTCATATTTTTTGTGGTTTTTGTTGTTTTCTATTTGATTACAATTACGAGTACGCACATCCGATATCGTTAAGCGATTCTAAATGTATATTCAACTACGAAATCCATTGGATCAGCGATTGGCTTTTAACATTTGTCTCTTGCTTCTGTTTCCTTTCTCTGTTTTCGTTAATACTAGGCATAAATTAAATAAATAGCTTAGCATACAAGTTTATAGCTTGCCGGCAATTTAATATATATTATAATATATCTCTCATCTCATGGATTAAGCAGTGGGTGGTACTCATTCATTATAATGTAAGAAATTATAGATGCATTTTTATTTTTCTTTTCATTTTTGTCACTTAGTAATTAATAAAGTTCATTTGTTGTTTACTTTTCATACTACTTCTTATTGTTTGTTTTTGTTTTTTAATAAATAATAAACATGATCATATTTTTGTTAATTTACAATTTGCTCCCCGCCTTCTCTTTCTCTCTCTTTCGCATTACGTGTGGTAGAAACAGGAGTAGGTGGGGGAGGAGTTGGTTATGTTAATGCATATTGTATGGTCTATATGCCCATCACTTAGTCTATATAGAATTTGATCGTCTACATCTTTAAGTTAATGCTTAGATGAGTTGATTTAGCGTTTATCTCTATGCTCATCTTTGTGTGTTTTTTCTTTCTTTTCGTTTTCTTATTTTCTGGAATGAGTAAAATTGAATTTTAGAGCATATAAAATTGAATTTTACTCGAATTTTGTCAAACCAATTTCCCGGTATTAGCACATTAGTTTCCTTTCGTTTCGTTCGTTCTGTTGTGTCACGGCGAATGTCATTAGTTTTCTTGCACAGCGAAGTAAACGGAATTTCCACTATGCAAAACTTATAGAAACACAAAAAATATTGTACAGGAAAAGACTTCGAACAATCGCTGTGCAGGTGACAGGACTTATAGCTAGACTAATATCAGAGAACTCAGACGGACAGAATGAAAAGCCAAAAAGGGAAATCGATTTTAAGGCGCGCAGTGCCTTAAAGGATCAAGAACCCTTTTTAGCTTTTAAAATGGATAATTAAGGTGATTAATTTGCTGGCCTTTTCGCATTAATTTAAATTTGGATTTTACGATTCTCTCTCTTCGAGTTTTTGCTTCTCTTAGAAATGCAATATTCCTTCATTTAATGTTTATTTGTTAATTATATTTTTCCTTTTTTTTGTAATTTTTGTAATATTTTCTTGTTTTTACTTTCTTGATAATGAGTTAATGCATAATTTGTTGTTCTTCTTCTTGTATTAGTTTTTTCTTCTTTTAATTAAATTTAAATATATAGTGTGGGTTTGTTTGTTATTGGTGTGTGTGTGTGTGTATTATATATATGTATGTATATATATAATATATGTATATTTATTTAACTTGAACTCGTAATCGCTGACGCGGCTGCTGATGAATCTTAGACAAACACCTTGGCCAAACCATCAGCTCCAGCACTAGCTATATACGGCTTGGTGGCATGGAAGGCCACATCGAATATGCTCTCGTCGAACTTCTTGCGATGCGCCGTTATTTCCTGCACGCAGGTCTTATTGTCCAGATTCCACAGCCGGATGGAGCAGTCGTGTGAGCCGGACAGCAAGTACAGGCCATGTGCATCGACGGCCAGCGAGGTGACGGGCTCCAAGTGCGCCACCATCGAATGGACCAGAGTGCCCGATGTGTTGTCCCAGAAGCGTATATGCCGATCCTCGTGCGCCGTGATCGTGATGGGCAGTGTAGGATGCGAGACGACCTTGTTGATAAACTTCCCCGTGTTGCCGGACATCTCCTGCGCAGCCTCCAGCTTTATCACCTGCTTGCCCGTTTCTGTGTCGTAGATGATGCAGTGCGCACTGTTGTAGGCCACCACAATGTGGTCCACCTCGTTGCGCACAAAGTCAACGGATGAGGGCCCGCCCTCTGCCTCGGCAGCCGTGTAGGTGCGCAATAGTGGTTCCTTATTGTACGGGGACCACAGTTTCACTGTGCCATCGGCCGAACACGAGACAATGTTGTTCTGCATGGTGGTCAAGCCCCATACGGCATCCGTGTGGCCCTCCAGTGTGGCGGAATGAACACTCGGATCGTAGCAGTCGTATGGATCAATGTTCGGCGATGGCAGTTGCCAGCACTCAATGTTGCCGTCCAGGCCGCCGGAATAGCATGTCTCACCGTTGGTGGACATTCCCAAACATAGCACGGGACCAGTGTGGGCACGGAACGTATACAGCGGCTCCACATCGAGACTAGCGGACTTTTTGGCTTGCACGGTCTTCTGTAGATTCCACAGCTTGAGCGTGTGATCCTCGGAAGCGGTAATTAGAACCGGCTCCTCCGGATGGAAAATCAGCGAGCGTACGCCATCGAAATGGGAGCGTAGTGTATACTTGGCATTCCAAGTTTTGCGGTAACCAGCACCGCCAGCACTGCCACCAGTTCCGTCCTTGGAGTTTGCATCATATGAACCGTCCGAGTCATTGTTAACCGTCAGCTGGGCCAATTCACCCAATCCCAATGAGCCGTCCACTTCTGTGAAGAGAATTGAAATGAAAATGGATTAGCGTCAGTCCAACTGTTGCCATAACATTCTTCAAATGTATTACACTAGATAAGCAGAAAGCGTTTGTTTATTTCTTTCAGGGATGCAGAAGCCAATACACCATCGATATCTAAATTTATCCCAATCATTTTATTGTTATGGATTTCTGATCTGTGTGATGAGCTATTACTGCATCCCTGGACATGTTTTAAAAGCACCTTCGGTCATAAGATTCATATCGTTCAAGAGCTGCTCTCCCACCTCGGCCTCAAGATCTACTACATGTTGAAAGCGTTGAAATACATATATATATGTATATATATATTCGTATCGAAAAAAGATTTGCCAAAAAAGAATGGAATGAAGTTTAAAGCATAATAGATAGAGCATAAGAAAATGCGGCTAAAGCTATATAGTAGTACAGGATTGGGAGCACATTCAAATGCATAATGAAAGTTATCGAAATAAACTATAAATATTTATATGTAAAATCGAAATGAAAATGAATGAAATGATATTTTCTATATATGTACGGGCCCATGCGATAGTTAGGTGGAAGAGGATTCTATTGGTTGTACATCATTTCAGGTGTAAGGATTACCTTCTGTTAGCATTTCCTTGCCAGTTTTCGGCCGCTTTTGATCCAGTTTAACGTCTGTGTCATCATTGTCGGTGGCCACCATTTCCAGATCATCGGATATTTCATCGTCATCGGACATCTCTGTGGTGCCAAGGAACTCGAAGTTCGCCATAACCGCCGCCTCCGTGTCCAGAATGATGGCATCGTTCGATTGTTGCACTTTTTTAGCGGGAGTATGACGGCCTAATGTGAGCACATTATTCAAATCTTCAACAGGGGGGGAGGGGTTCGTAGGGGTTGGGATGCTTACCTTCAGACTCTGATGCCCGTTTATTGCTCTCGTTCCCATTGATATTCGGACTGAGATTCTCTCCCCCGCCAGTGCCCAGACCAACACCACCGCCGCCATCGTGTTCGGCGTTATTGTTCAGGCCAAGAATAGAACGCACTCGATTTGATCGCACATCGATGATGTTGTCTGTGTAACCAATTTCCGCCAAATATTGCCGTAGCATTTGCCTACCCTGACGCCACGTGGTATTTGACACCGAGCTGTAGGGCACTTCCGAATCGGTAGCCACATCGCCGGCTAGGCCGACATCGTCATTCGATGGCTTGAACTCGTTTAACTGCGGCGGATCGGTTCCATATTTTAGTCGATAGAATTTCGATCGTTCCTGACGCAGGGCATATTCCAGCATCTTGATCCGTCGCGTCAGATCCGATTTGAGACTCTCCAGGCACTTGCGCTCGCCCAACAGCATGGCAATGCGAGCCTGCAAAGTATGAAAAATTAATTTAAAATCCCTTTAACTCATTTGCCCAACTTCATTTTAGAGGGACTATTCAATATCCGAGCATCATCGAACACTTTCCGTACAGTTCAATTGGCTAAAGCAATAACCAAGGATAAACTACCGACAAAAGTTGAATTTCATTAACTATCCGAAAACTCAGAATCAGAAGCTAAGATTGAACTTAATTTGTTATGAAGAGTGTATGAAGGAGTTCGGTGTGAGGAATTGAAATAGGAGTCGAGTTACAAGTTGTAGGACCCATTAAAGTATTAGTCCAAGTCCTAGTCGAAGAATTCCACTCTAAAACTGTGATTTAGCCCATTTAGCCGAAAGCATGAGATACAGATCGATTTAAAAACAGAATATTATACTCGATAAACCCTTAAGAGTCATTCGTGCAAGAGAGATAGCTAGCGTTTCGATCTATACACCGCCACTGGGCGGATCCTGTGGGGGAAGCGAGACAAATCGACGACAAATTATCTTGATTATAAGTGATAAATAGAAATTTGATTTAACAAATCTTGCGCGGAAACTTTCCACAGGCTTCCGCTTTTAGTTAGCCCCGTTCAACGTTGCTTCTGCTCTCCCATGCTCCGTTTTGTTGTTGCAATCCAATTGCGTTTAGACGGCGGCGTCGCATAATTGGACGCTTCGCTGCGTCGATGCAACGAAAAACAATTAAATTCAATTAATAGTAAATACGAAAAAATTACAGACAACTGGCACAATTAAAATTATGTAGAGAAGACAGACAGACGGGGAAAGAGAGAGACAGCGAAGGTCTGCTGAAATGCGTAAAGAGTGCACTACTACTACCTCACATCCTCCTCCTCACAAACACACTCGCACACAAGTACACGCAGCACACTTTGTGTGTTCATTCAACAGCAAGAAGCGTAACAACAATGTGCAGTTATGACTGCGCAGTTGGCAGCGCAAAAACACACGATGCGGGAGGGGAAAATGAGAAAAGGTGCAGGCTGCACCTGACATACATCCGTAAATGCATAGTTACCAATAGAGAAGGGGGACGGAGAGAGCGAATGTTGTGCGTACAAAAACAAAAAGCGCAACTTTTGCTGCTTCCTTTTCATCCACCCACGACCAAGCATGCATACCCTCACACACACATAGAACCAACTTGCAAATACCCTTTACAAAGCAAATCAGATTCAAAAATAAAAGGAAAATCTATATCTATGTGAAACACACATTCATCCCAACAATATACGGGCATATCGATTGTCATTTGACAAATCGATCTATTGGTTGGTGCTACTCCACCTCCCTTTACAGGGTATTCAAAATGTTGCTGTTTACGAAAACATGTTCAGCATTTGAATTAACACTGAATGGCATTTCGCTTGGCTAATTAAAAGCAAGTCGTTAATTACAAATGCTAAACTCATGAAGATCATCTCAATTTAAGAATGGGTGAGACGCGAAGTACAACTATTTCTTTCTGCACAAATTGGCCCACGACATGCAACAACATGTGAAATTGCGAATTGCAAATGGCATGACAAATGCGCATTTATGAAAATGATGGCAAAATGAAAATTAATATTTGAATAATTAATATAATCGCAAAAAGAAAACGAAGCAAAAATCACAAGGGAAAGAGAGAGTAAGAAACAGCGAGGAATGACCATTTGCATTACATAATTCGCCGCTTGGAGATATTAGTGATAGCTAATCAATGGGATAAATAGTCGACTTGGAAATACCCGGAAGGAAATGAACTTCAGAAAACTTCTTGTAACTAAATATTTCTTCTCTTTTCATTGTTAGGTCTTTGATACGCTGTTTAAACCTTTAATGTTAGGGTATACATTACATTCTCCTCTAATCTAAATCTAAATGCGAATGATTGAAAATCAATTTATTTCAAATTCGCCCTCCATTTGACAGTGAAACAGACGAGTTCCATCGATAACAAGTGTATGTATGTATGTGTAGGTCTTCAATACGCAAATTTGCTAAATGTTGATCGAGACACTTAAGCCAGTTAACGAATTAGGTCAATCAGGCACCTTGAGGATACCCTGCATAAACTGCAGAAAAATATCATTCAATAGGCCTTTTGTCTTTACTAATATGATCTGTCTTTTATAGTTTGCCAACACAAAAACGAATCGTGATAAAATCAAACTATGGAATGGAATCTAATGGAAATAGTTGTGAACTTAAATTGCAATATGCATATCAATCAAGTGAAACTTGAACACAAGGACGTTAGCCAACAATTCTGGGCCACACAAACAAATGGAGCCAGAAATAGATGCAAAAATCACAAAGAGAGAGGGAAAGAGAGAGGAAAAAGGCAACTAAAATGGCGTCCACAAATGGATTGCTGATGGTGACGGTGGGCCGAAGTCACTGCCCACTCAAACTTTTGTGTAAACACAAGGCGAACGAACAGGTTCAGCATTTTTTGCTTCTTTACTTTTTTTTTAGCGACAACTTGTTTGGCAATGAGAGCTGCAAGCCAAAGAAGAAGCACAGCAAACAGATTTGAATGTCATTTAGAAGTGCGCGGTGCGGAGGAAGCGACACCTCCAGGGTGAATGTTATCGATAACTAGTTGACAGGTGAAAGCCTTAACCATTTTGGCATAGAAGTTAGCACAGGTTTCAAAAGCAACAGATGAACTCTGCATGACAAATGGAATATCTAAAATGTCAGGTCTATGACAAAAATTCCCTTTTTTCAGTGATTTTCGTAACTAACTCTAGTGCCTTTATATGCCTCGAAAACCGTTAGAAGGTCCTTCTTTGACTATATCGAACCATAAAGAGTAGTAAGAAATGATGGGCGGCAAACTGATGCACTGATGATTTCAACTGTCTGTCCGTCGCTGCCCACCTTAGTTCGCCTTCTTTGGTAAGAGCTCCTGCATGGACGATGTTCGATGATGCCTCGGCGAGGGAAATTCATTGAAATGGAAAGTGATTGCTCTTATGGGTAATTGGGTATGGTCAAAGAACTCACCTGCAACTCAGCCCTATCTACATCCCACTGTGAGCGCTCCAGTTCGAAGCGCGACCATTCGTGTTGAATAAAATGCAAGATTCCGGGTATTGTGTATTGGGGCGTAGTGGCCTGCTGATTATTTGGACCGCCGCCGACACCGGGCATACCATTACCGTCGTCGCTGCCATTGTTGCCGCCGCCGCCGCCCACAAGGCCGCCAACATTGGCGTTCTGTCCGCCAGCGTTTAGCCCGCTGATGCTCAGACCGCCGCTGCCGACGCCGCCACCGCCTAATAAACTGTTGGATAGGACACCGCCAATTCCAGAATTGGCACCGCCAACCGGCTTATTATTGATGCCAGCAGTGGCTCCCGAATTGGTTCCCATTTGTTGTAGTTGTGTCGTCGTCTCCGTCGCCGTATAGCTTCTCTTTCCTGTTTGCCAGCTGTCCCGCGATGTTGTAGGAGTAGCTTCCCTCAAATTGTTGTTGATGTAGGCTGATGATTTGTTTTTAATTTTTTTTATTTTTTTATTAATATTATAGATGATGAATCGAGTTCTCCGAGTTTTTCTTCTGTTGATTTCAATTTTTTCTATTTTGGTCCTGGATTTTTGGTTAGAAAGAAAGCAAAACGAACGGAACGTGAGACAAATGAGGTCATTGAATTTTCCATACGGAAAAGGGGGAGTGGGGGTGCGGGTGCGGGTAGACGGTGTTCAAAAGGATACTATACAACTCTACTACAGATTTGAAGGCTCCAAACTCATGTTGGTTCTGCTCACTGTCTCACTCTCTCTCTCTGTCGCAAACGCCCCCGCCCCGCTCTCTCAATCTTTAGCACAGCCTTTTTCTCTTAATCTCGCTCACTCTCTCATACACACACGCAGGTCACGTACCAGTGTTGCTCATCAGGCAATAGATAAAATGGCTAAAAGTCTACGTAAAAACAAATCTAATGCACGGAAATGCCCAACTCTCATTACTTTTACACTTCTGGATATATTTTACAAAAATTTTGATACATTTATTTGAAACTACTTTTCTAAATTCCAGAAAGATTTAAGAAAATTGTCTTGATTTTAGCTATATAAGTTTACATAAAATGCTAGTTGACCATATTGTGGCTAATGTGTCAACACTGGCACACTCTCTATTTTCTCTCTCCCCTTTTCGTCTCTCTCTCTGTATTCCAATCACTTATTATTTGAATGGCGTTGAGGATGATTAAACTAAGCAAGTTTTAAATATTATTGAAAGAATTTATCCCGGTGAAAATCACGCCCTGATGCAATTTTCGATCTCCCTTTTTTGAAGCCTTTGTCTCTGGCCCGCTCTTTAGAATGCTAACTATTCCCTTCAACATGCATTGGCAATACACTTGCACTCTAACTTAACCGTTCATTTTGATCATTTTACTTCACAATTTTGTTTACTATTTACAGCTTTTTCCAAGGAAACGTCGTTGCTACCTTTTTGAGTTTCCCCGTTCCTCGTTTCCCTGTTTTTCTTTTACTGTCGTTCTTATGAACAAAGCGAATTAAGTCGGTGACGCCGCAAATGAATGTAACAAAACCGACGCTTCCATACGTTTTTGTTTATAATTGCGAACCCAACTGCTATTCCTAATATAATTAATTCGTTTTTGTTCCCTTCTTGTGCTGCTGCTGCTGCTGCTGCTGCACCACACACAAACACACACACAAAAAAGTCGATTTCGGAATGTCTGGCTCTCGCTCGCACTCGCGACACCTGCTCGCCCGTCTGGCCACTCTTTGGTATTGCTATCTCACTTTCTGGTGAGTCTATATACAAAGAAAAACACACACATACACGCATAGGCAGCCAAAGCCGAACTATTTTCACTTTGTCGATTAATGCTATGCATCTAGTTTTTTCCGTCTTTTAATTCTTGTGGGTGTGGAACCCGTTCGGATTTGCTTACTTTGCACTTAAATGCACCGTACAGCTAAGTTTTAAAATTTTTTCACTTGATTTTCATTGGTATTTTTCACGCGTAATTCCTGTTTTCCGCTGATTCTGGCAACACTACTTGCCACAAAACTATGGCAACTCTAAACTGCCTACAGGGCTGCCGGATGGACATTCAACTAAATCGATACTTTTTAAATCACTAAATTAAAAACATTAAACAAATTACCAAGCCATTTTTAAAAATATATAATGTCAAAATGCAATTAAAGGGGATTTTTGCCTTTGTGGATTCACCGGGTCTACAAAATTGTAAAACTGTAAATATCAATTATGATAACTAGTGATGGCCATTTTAAACGATAGTTAAATAAACAAAATTTTTCTTCCTTCGACCTTTCAAAAACTGTACCTTTTTTTTTTTAAATAAGTGGTCCAGTCAATTAGGCAAATGAACAGCGACTATCCGGGTTCGAATCCCAGATTAATATATGGGTGTAGCTTTTCGTCTAGTCCAAAGGTCATAGTTAGGCTGATAGTTTGCAACTACATCGTATACTAATATTTAAAATGATCATCCTGCTAACATTTCAGGGAAGAATCTAACCCCTAAACAACAATCTAGCCTTGAATTTGAATTATATGTACATATATTGGCCAGTTAATACATGTACAAATAGTTGCGTCCCGATTTCCCGCGATCGCAGCTGCTATTGCCAAACTATGCGTCGCTGCCTTCCAGAATACACAGATAAAAGTCCACTGGATTGGTTTACATTAAATATTAGTTTACATTTTAATTACATCTTAATGGAAATACACATAAGTTGATCATTTCTTTGTAACGACTTTAACAGATAGATTTTGAGGATGTTTAATACATAAAATTGTTGTATTTTAACGCTACTGATGTCCATTTAGCTTCGGAACGACTTGTGCTCCCGAGCAGATTCTCTCTTCTTGAAAATATTGCATTTATGCCAACCGCATTGCCGTTTACAAGAATTCCTCGCACCAATCGTTCAGACAGTTGTAGCAATCCGAAGCCTGCTTAGAACTAGCATGGCACACTTCCTTCATCCATTCTTTGAAAATTTCCTCATCCTTCTTCAGCACCAAGTACTGGCCGAGCACTGTGTAGGCCTGCAAACAAACAAAAAAAACAAACAATGGTCAAATTTCCGTTGTAATCAAACACGCGCTTTGTTTATTTCAACACATGGCGTCATCTTCTGGGTGAGCATCGTCATGCATACTTTGTCGAATCCGGCTTCGGTCAAACGGCCGCCCAAAGTCTCTCCAATTCCTGCTAATTCGGTCACGGACTTCTCCCCCATGGGTTCGGCAACAAAATTTCTGTACTTTTGTGTGGTTCCCGACATTTCTTTTATTTCTTAAACAACAAAACGATGCGCAAAAAAAAGATGGTTTTAAAAGTTGCCCTCTCGCCTTAAAATTTTGCCCTCTTCGCCGCTGTTTTTTGCCTTCTCGCCGCAACATCGAACATTTACTCGCGAGCTCGAACATGTTCGCGCGTTTTACTCACGCGTTTTTAAATCGCTAGCGTTTTACTCACGCGTTTTTGCAAAAAATATCGCAGCTGTATCGATATTTTCGAAATTTGGGTTATATCGATTCGATTTTCCTAATATCGATATATCGAAAAACTGGTCACACTTTGCGATGGCGCGGGCGGGGCAAGTTACTTGCGTATTTAATTTCGCAAATATTTTAAATACATACTTGCAATGGTTTTATTTTGGCACTAATCAAACAGCCATCAATTTAACATTTTTTTTTTAAATTTGTATGAGAATTATCTCATACAAACTGTCATTAAGGCAATAATATTTAATATAACTTTCGTTATTAATTACCTATTTTTTTTTTTAGTTTTTGGTAAAAATATCATTGTTGATTAATTTGTAGTTTTCTGCCACTGAATTTATACCTACAATTTTTATTTTTTTTAGTTTTTGTTAATCATAGTTTAAGAAGTTTAAATTAATTTTTACCTCGTTATCGAAACCGGAAACAATCGATTATTGCTGATACGTATCGATTGTTTCGTACTATACCGTAAATAATCGATTGTGTACGATATAAAATATTACGATGACAATAGCTTAATCGATAAATTGAGCTGGGCGCAAATATTTCAATTTAATTGAAAACTAAAATCACATCATTTGTATTATTATTTCTTTGGTATGTATAAGGGTAATAATAATGTATATACAGAAACTTTTTTGTGGTGGATATTTTGATATGATTTAAGACCAATTTAACTATTTTAAAATAGTCTTCAAAGAAAGTAGTAATATACATTGGACGCGCGGAAATTAGAAATCTTTCAACCAACTGAACTCTCCGATATTAGAACCATTTGTTTTTCTTTTGCTTTTTGGGTGTTCTTTGTTTTTGTTTTGCGGTAAAGCTAAGGCAAAGCCAGCTTAGTTCAAGTTAGCAAGTTTTTTAGTTACTTTTCCCTTGCCCGTCCTTGGCCATCAAAATGGATAAACGTTTTATCTGGAGCAATCCGGCACATGTAGTTTGCTATTTTATCGGTTGTTTGTGTGATAACTATATAATTTAGTTATTCAAATTTTATCAACTTTGGCAGAGGATATAAAACTGACAAATCTTAATGTGTATGAAAATCTAGTCAAAAGCAACGACGTTATTCATAAAAGTCATTTTTCGACCAATCGTTCCTATGGGAGCTACATGATATAGTCATTCGATTTGAATACAATTTATCAGAGTCATTAATAAATTGGCTAAACTGAGAAATATACATTTTTATGACAAGTTCGTAAATAAATAACAAAGTTATTGCTAAAAGTCACTGTTTTCGACGTATCGTTCCTATGGGAGTTATATGCTATAGTCATCCACTTTTGATTAAATTTGGTACAGTTATTTGTAGGTACATATGTATGAGTCTAAGAGGAACCTTCGTTGATCCAGAAGGACGGACGGACGGACATGGGTACGTGAACTCGTCTCGCCGTGCTGATCTAGAATATATATACTTTATGTGCTTGGAGATGCTTTCTTCAGAAGCTTTTTTTTTTAAGCAAAAGGATAACATTTAAAGGATAACAATTGAAAGAACTTCAATAGAGAATTAAGCCAGTAAATCAACCATTAGAAGTATTGTTAAGTCTAAACAATAAATTATTTTTAGTGTTGTATATTCAAATCTATTTGTGGCTTTTCAATCAGCGTCAGATCAAGTGTATTTCAACTGGTCCGATACTAAGAGAAAACGTTAATCACAGCTTTAGCTTTATTTTTTATAATATTGGTGAACCTATAAAAGACTCTGCCAAATTTGATCAAGATCGGGTGACTATATCATACAGCTCCCATAGAAACAAATCTGTGACTGTGATCTATACAAACATTAGACTTATTAGATAAAACGTTTTTCCATTTTGAGGGCTATAGGCAGGGAAAGAGTAACAAAAACCTGTAAGGGTATACAAATTTTGACGCGGTCGAAGTTAGACCCGGCTCTCTGGTTTTAATTGGGCTTAAAATAGTTTTTCAAAAAGGACCATTTCAAATCTTGCTTCTACTATCGGATTCCATATGAGGAACTATGCATTTCAAACATTTTTGAAGCGTTCAATTCAAGACAAAGGCATAGATATTTAAAAACCGTTTACCTTAAGTAAGCTTCGTTTTCCAAATATTTGTACTTTATAACATTTTACATTATGAGCAATTTCTAAATATTTATTCTTCTTAAAAAGGGTCGATCTATATTTCTACTGAGATGTTTAAATAGCGTGAAGTTAATACACATAGACAATCTGATGGACATGGCTAAATCGATTCGATTCCTGAGTCAGATCAAGATTATATGGACGATTATAGATTGTGGGGTCGGAAACGTCTTATAGCTACATTACACAATCCGACTAATTTTTAAATACATAGTATCAAAATGGTGTAAAAATTAAATACAACAAATTGCTGCCCCCTTCACATTCCACTTCACGTAACGATTTGATCAGTTTTTCTGTTTTAATGCCACCTTCCGACATAGTACTTATTTTCAAAAAAACGAAATTTTTTTGATTGCTTTATCTTAAAGAACAACTCCTTGAGAACATTTTCCCAAATTTTCAAAGAGATTCGAGCAGTAGATAAAAAGTTATAGCCAATCGCGCTCCTCGTCGCGTCCCAGAACTGAACTTGAAACTTTAAACGAGAATATCTCGAAATTCTGATTTTTGAAAAATGACTTTGCGGTGATATGGAATGGCGGAAAACTACTAAACCGATTTTTCTGTGCTTGAAAGATTTTTAGTAAAATTTGTAGCGACCAAAAAGTTTATTTTTAGCATAAAACGTTCCCGTATGCGCAAAAAACAAAAAAATCATAAAAACGATCGATCAAGCACAATGAATTACATAAAACTGATGAAATTTTTTTAGTTTTATGGTTTCATTTTACCTGTTCGACTTGGGGAATTATCACCGCAAGGCCTCGAAAGGAAACAGCCACCCCTTAAAAACTATTCAATATTTTTGCACGAAATTTTGCTCAAACATAGTTAATAAAGTGTACTATCAAGAAATGAAAACGTTTGTCTAATGAAATAATTGCTACATACCTAAAAAAAAGTTCAAACATTTCCTCTTTTTCTTCGACAAAGAAGGTATATAACCTGAAAGTGAAAACATCCTCTGTGTCTTGAAGACATTTGAAATCGATATTCCTGTCGTTAGATTCTGTTTCAACAATCACGATTGTAAGGATTATAAGGATCATGTATTGTATTTTCACTAAACTCTAGAGACAAATAAATTTGAGTTAATAATAAGAGAAGCCAATTTTATTCGTTCAAAAAGGTGTCTAACTGTAATATAACATTCTCTGGAAAGCAAATCAACAAAATATTAAGACTAAAAGTGTCAAACGATGTCTATTTGAATTAATGAATCATAGCTACGGAGACAATTCGAAAAATTTATTGATTTAATCGAATCTGAGCTAAGTGTCTGAATCATCAAGCACTTACTCCCTCTCAATTATATTAAGGTGCTCCTTCTAACGGTTCAAGTGGCTCGATCAAGTGCATCAATTACTTACTCAGAAATGTTTGATCAATCAAATTTATTACTCAACGTTTATAAGAATAATGGCACACACTATATTCTGCGCAATTCAAATCATTCATTTCGATATTATTATCTCTCTAACTAAATACACTTCTCCATCCATAAATAGCAAGTCAAAATGCTATAAATAATATACGAAAATTAAATAAAATCACGCTAATCAATCATTAAAATTCGTGAAGACAAATAAATTTATTGTTTTGCCGAGAACACCAGATATATGATTAGGACGATATTCTCTCAAAGTTAAAAGATGATAATTCTGTTAAAAGAATCCAATGTCGCTTGTGCAGGATCTACTAAATTGACGAGTATGAACTAGATTGATGAAAGAGAAGAAATTGATGTCGTTTCTTGCACCAACTTTATGAGTTTGGGATATACAAATAAAGGGTATTAAAACATTCACCGAACACAGAAAGGCGTTTTAGGATTTGTATCGGACATTCTCCTGTTTTTATCTAGTTTCATTAAATAGTAAAAAGCTATTTAAAAACATGTAAAATGCAAAAAAGAATTCCAAAAAGGGTACAAAAGAGTACAAGTACAATTTAAATCCTAGTACATAACAGGATTTATTTGAAGATACCCAGTTGTATTCGGATAAATCCGATCCGTGAATACCTAAAAGGCTTAAAAATTCAAATTTATGGGAGTTTTGTTTTTATTGTGGGAGTTCTTCTTCTGCAATCTGATCTACCCGCACAATCAGCAGAAAGTATGATACATTGACTTGTGGAGAGATGGAAGACAGTGTAGCTCTAATGAGACGGCAGATTTCCTGCATGACCGGTGGGACACAGAGCGTTTCATGGATCTCTGTATTGGTTGAAAAAGGAAGCACCATGGACTCTAGATTGAAAAGGCATCTCTGGCTAATAGGACGATGATGGAAGCTTAGACTGCACAACAAGCTGCTCGTCTACAAAGCCATCCTAAAGGCCATGGACATATGTTCCTATCTAGGGTACTGCCAGCACGTCAAACAGGAACTTCATCCAGAAGCTCTATAACAAAGTGCTGAGAATAATCTCAGAGGCGCATCTGCTGACCTCCAAATTTATGTGATATATTATGATATGATATGTTGTCAAACAGTATTCAACCTTTCACTCGGGAACCCATCCCAAAATAGGCCGTTAAAATAAAAAAAATTAGTTTTCCATAAACAGTCGAGTCTCGATAATTCGTATTCCGCTAAATCGGCAACGTCAATATTTCTCAAAAAAACTGCTGGTCCCTTGAAAAAATTCGTGTCTATGGAAACCCGATAAATCGAAAACCTCTGTAATTCGTAAAAAATTCCCTTGCCATTTCGAATTATCGAGACTCGACTGTACTTTAAATCGTTTAGATGTATATGTTCCAAGCGTACCAAATATTTCAAAGTTTTTTTTTGAATTAAATTGAACAAAAAGAATTCGATATCAAAAACAACCAGAATTAAGAACATTTTGACAGTACTTCAAAACAAATGTTTTAACGCCAAAATGACAAAAAACAATTCGGTTATCAAACTTATTCAAATTTTGACCTACAAACATCGACCAATTATTTGAATTTGATACAAAACGGAATACGATTGGCCCATTTGTCCATATGTTATTAGTATTTAGTATAGATCCGAAAGCATATATGTATGTCGGAGATTGAATAAGGCATTTCTAATAATGTGCCTACTGTTAAGGCGAATTGCTCAGTGTTAAGTAATGAATATCATGACTGATGTAGAACTGTTTAACACTAGATATGTGCGATGACAGTATAGGCTGTCATCGAGTGTGGCTCGGTGTGTGGTTGAGAGAATTCAGTCTCTTTTCCTTCTGAAATTCAACCTGAAAGCACGTCTAGACTCGCTGCACAAACCTTGTGGGAAAAATGGAAGCCAACAATGGAATTGACGATTCAGGAATCCCTGAAATCCTTAACTCGCCGATATACAATATATATTCTTGATCAGCATCAACAGGCAAGTGTCCACCTGTCTACTTACATCGATCTCGATGACTATAAAATTACTAAATTTCTTTTGTGGTGAACTCGAATAGTGTTAAATTTTTTCAATGTTTTGACACGCCCCCTTCGACTTCTATTGGTTAAGTAAATTTCATACACGGTCAAAGATCAGTATGTGGATTAATCAAACTGAAACTTCAAAATACTCACTGAAGTAAATTTGGAACTAAACTTGTTTTAAAAGTCGGATATTGGTAAAATCAAAGACGGATCAACTACTATTACATTATTGAAAATGTTCTTCGGAAAAATATTTTTATTTATTTATTTATGTACAGTTAACTTACAATGTAAAATTATATAGCTAACTTAATTATAGAGTGCTGGCTGCTGGGGCCTTCGACTCTCTTGTTGTGATTATATTTGGTTTCCAATTTTTGTTTGGGTGAGGAACTTAAGGATAATATTTACTTTATTTGGTGTTGGTTGGGATAGGAGTTGAATTGGGTCAAGATTTTTGAACATGTTATTATAAGAGGTTCTTAGGGATTGACATTCTTTTAGGATATGGCTTATGGTCGAGTTAGTCTTGGTGGGTGATGTTGGTGTGGAGAAATATGTTAACTTGAAATGTCTCGAATGTCTGCAGTTTTCAAATCATGAACTCTCAAAAAGTTCATAAAGTACGAATTTCAAATTTGTATGGGAACTAGAAATTTGACCGGTCTAGATGAAACTTTACTGAATTTTAGAAGAGTCGCTTGAATAATAATGAAGGCATGTGCATGAGGCTCTTTTTTGTACGATCGTTCCAATGGAATATGAGATTGTCTGATATATGCAATGCAATAATTGAATGAGTGATTATATTTCACCAAGATTATAGGAGGAGACATGCACAACCCAACAAATTCATTTAGATGAGCTGGTCACGAATGTATATACTTTTTATGGTTGAAGAAACTTATTTCAATGGTGCTAGTCAAAATTAATATATCATTCCTTCAAGGCTATAAAATAAGTATGTACATACACAAATACACACATATATATATATATATATATAAAGATATCCTCTTTTTCGTATTGGAGCAGATTTATGAAAACCCTCTGCAAGGGATTGAAACCTGGATAAACTATGGCAACAAGTCTTTCAAAATATTCAATTGTGATTTCTGTTCTTGACGAAAAGTTTTTATGTTTAGTGCGCCGTATTTGTCTTCCGCCCTTAGAAGGCTTTTTAGCTTACGACACGCTACGCCGCTGCGAAATATGCAACATTATCCGGAACTTGCAACAGGGGGCATGGAGGTTTGGACATTTTTTTGTTTGTTTGTTGTTACGTGGCTCATTTGTTGTTGTTTAGCAGCCGTGACTTGTTGACACAAGGTAATGAGACGGCTGCAATTTGCTTGCATAAGATGACACACACCCAACAAAATCCACCTAGATACATATATATTTATGTATGTAGTTGCAGATGCTGTTGCAGTTGTCTAGTTGCCTTGGTGGTAATAGAGGTGGCTTGTGGCTAGGACACCCTCTTGGCCTTTTTATAGAAAACATAAACCATTCAGCGTGCAGTTAGCATTAAAACATGGCTCAAGTCGGAAGTGTAACGGTCGGCACAGATCCCTATTTGGAAAAGCCAACGGGAGTGGCTAGTAGCACGGCTTTGGCTATACGCAACTCAACGATAATTGCCCATAGGTTGTCCATCTATTTGCCCCAATTACTTTTGCCCTCGAGGGATCCTCAAAAGGTTCTATCATTAGTTGGCCATTTATAACTGCTTTGGTATCAACTGCCCCGTCTTCCGCAGCTCATTATGGAAATCAATTGTCAGGTGGCTCAATTCCGTGAGATGCTCATCTATATTGGACAAGCGCGTGACTCACCTGAGTTACGTGAGAAAATACGAAAATTGCGACGCACCTGCCTGGAGGCATGCAAGAATACGGCTCATCTGATTACCCCCCAGTCTCGTCACTGCCTTAGTAGTCCTTCGGAGAGATCGCATCTCACTTTGCTCTATCACCTGACCCAGCAATTCCAGAATGAGTTGATCAAGAGTCATCGCCTAATAGAACTGGTGCCCCTCGACATGACCGACTACTATGGTTAGCCAATTCGTCAGCTAATTCAGTAGGAAAACTCATAAGTAATCTCCTTTTTCCAGCCCCCTCACGAACTGCTCCCTCGAATCTAGGCAATGTCCTGAGTCAAATTCTGTTGTGCAAGCAAATCAATCCAGATTTCCAGCAGGAGGAATTATGCAGCATAAACAAGGATGCTCAAGAGCTAAGTGAGCTATTGGACCAAATGCAAGTCCATTTGCCTGTATATGATCCATCCACCGTTTCAGATGACACGGACATGGATGCCAATCCGAACAGTGAGTAGAGACTCGCTAAGTCGTTGTGCTAACTAACTTTTTCATTCTTCACAGGCAGCAGTTTTATATCCCTCAATACTCCGGCTTGGTATACCCGACATCGGCGACGTAGCTGCAAGATTCGAAGCCGGAGTCTTTGTTGTTGCTTCACCCCATCGCAGGTCAAAAAATATTGTTGAAAATCCGGTCACTAACCTGAATATGCTTCGTTTCACTTTACTAGTCAAATGTTATAGGGTTTTCACACACATAAAACTTTAGTACATATGGAACAAACATTTTATACCCAGGTATGATTGGAAAGGCTTTAGAAGACTCTGATTTTACTATAAACGTTGAATAGTATTAGAAAGATTCGAGTTTGGTTCTAACGACAGAACCTCGATGATTTTAAATAATTGGGATTAAAGTAAAATAGGATTACTGTATCGCACAAGACCATCTTAATCTTGATCACACCAAATTTGGTGAAACTTTCTATCAATCTAAACTATTTTTTCTTTGAGTTTTGAAGCTACAAGAACTAATTACTTTTTCAAAAATGTAGGGAAAATAATGGCGAAATGAGGGATATTTAAATTTGAATATGCTATACACCAAAAACTTAATTTCACAGTTTTGCATTGGACATTTTGGGACAAATCTTGGAAAATTTAATTTAGAAGGATTTCCTTGTTGCCAAGAACCGAGAAAAAATACATAAATAAGGCTATTTAATCAATCAATCTTTCTTTTAATATTATTTCCCTAGTCATTAAAAAAATCATCTCTGTAGGGTGTTCGGATTCGGATAACAACACTATCGAAGTCTGAGTAGGTACCCACTGAGCTTGTACTCTGTGTAGGTCCCCACTGAGCCACAGACCACAATTGTTTAGTCGTATAGTAATCACATATAGTTGAAAAATAATAAACAATACAAATAAATACTAAATACTAAAATCAGAATTGGGATTCGAATGCATTCGAATCATAGCGAATCATTACTTTGTAACTCATTCAATTCGTTTTGTTTCGTTTGAATATTGTGCGACTGAGTTCTATATCAGAAAACTCATTCATTTGAAGTCGATTTTCAAAGTCATTCAACTCATTCAATTGGTTTTAAATGCTAACTTGAATTAATTTTTCTATCATTCATGCAGCTCTCTAGCTTTTACCTAAAGTGAATGAAAATAAACTCATACATTACCTCAATGCTCCACTGAATCAAACGATTAGAGATTGAATTTATATTAATGAGACGAATAAGTAATCATACTCTAAATCGAAATTATTTTGTCCTCATATTTTTATAAGATGCATCAATATACAGATACTCAATGGTCATATATTATTCATACTATATTATAGCATATTATTCAGCCTGCACAAAAAATGTGAATGCAACTACATTTTTGGTGTATAGTGAATAAAATGTTTATTAATGTTATAGCGCCTGAGGATATTGCTATGAGTGATCATTGGGTATATCTAGATAACAGAAAAAAATTCGATCTAGTGTAAATGTTTTGAGCAAACTGAAATGTCGAGTCAATAATCCTTTATTCATTCGGTGAATGAAGTACTAACTTAGAGTATTCTAACTTGGTGTCTCTAATTTCTTCCTTCGATCATTCGTTTCATTACGTTTGGTTTTTGTTTCTTAAAGGTTCTGAAATTTCTATAATACTCATAATGATATTAATCAATTTGTTAATTTATTCACCTCTCTAATATGTAGAGAGCAGTGGATGCTTTCTCCTAAGCGTTGTCCAAATTAATATATACATACATACATACATAAATAATTAGGTATATAAGTTTATATTTAAATTTTAAGTTAAACCATTTCTATGATTTCTATTTGCACTTCGTAGAAAGTGCAAAGAAAATAAAAAACAAAATCCTCAATTAGCTTATAATTCTTATATAGATTTCTTTTCACAGGATACTTTTGTCATGATGGATCAGTATAACGCCTAGTCTTACCAGGAGTGGGATCTGGACTTTTAGCCGGTTTTTTTTATACAAAAAAAGTGTCCCGAATCATTGCACAATGAGCGGGATAAAACAGAAAAGTCCTTCACGCCCAATTTAACACTTTTAAAAGATTTTGAAAAACATGTTTTGCAATGATTTTTTGTAAATTGAAAGAGTTTTACATTTTTTGCTGGGTCTTGTATATTTTAAATGAAATAACGATTAAATTAGTGTAACCCAAAATACTAAACGGGAATTTCAAGCCACATTCAATGATATGGACGATTCTCAAGGACTTTGCCGTAGTCATCTTTCGGATATCTTTGGTTGATTCAAAACTGTCCGAAATACAAATGCCTGAACACAGGATCAGTATGTGGAAAACTTTGATTAGAATTAAGTATAGGAGTTTATAAGATTCAAGATACTTTAAATAGAATCAGCTATGGGAGTGTATAAGATTCGAGATAGTATACCTAGTCAATAAAAATGATTTCGAAACTATATTGAATACTTTGAGGCATGTTCTGTTGTTTTTTGATCTTTCGAATCCGAGTAGCAAAAGAAAACTTTCCAATAGTTAGTTATTTTGATGTCTTTTGGTCCTGAAATTGATCTCATTTAATGGACTTTCTTCTGTATATCAAGAAAAATAGTAAATAGGAATCAGGAAGTTTTGAACAAGGCCAATAAAAACCTTTTTTTTTTGGGATTTTCCTTAAAATTCGATGAAAATTTCACAAAAAAGTAAACAATTGAAATTTGTATTGAGCAACGACTTTAGATAATTTATATTACAGTTTTTTAAACCCACTTATATGTATTCTTGATAACATTGGATCAAGAAAACATAAACATCAAAAGTGCAACAAAAATAAATAAATGAGGGTGTTATCAATGAGTAATGCATTAATTAAGTGCACATTGCTCTGTGCCATAAAACACAAATACCTACTATATATAAACCATTGCAAATGTTTCCACGAAAAGAAGATAAAGCCAATATGGAACATCAAAGAGCCTCAAGTCAATAATTATTATGGTCTTGCCGCCATTAAATAAAACGACACACAATTTCTCCATTAAGATGCCCTTAAACCGCTGACAAAGTGAAACGACAACAACAACCACAATAATAATAATAATAAAATAAACAAGATGAGAGAATGATGATGAAATTTGTTCCCTTTTTTATAACGACCAGCAAATCAAGTTGAATGTAATCCGAAATTCGTGGGAGGTGTAAATCTCCAGCGGGTGTAGAGACAAGTAGCAACTAACCAGGTGACTGAAGGCCATAAACGTTGATTAAGTCCACACCTGAGCACATTTATATAGACAATGAGAATTCAGTTGAGGGTTGGCAACAAACTATAAACCATTCGAAAGGAAAAACGTCTTAGTTTAAATGTATTATTGGTTTTTTAATTTTAAAAATATGCTTTCGTCTTTTACAAAAGATATCTCTACATTAAAAATATAAATATATATAGTATGTATATTGTATGTAGATCTATTTAGTATATATATTTAATAGGTATATATAAAGTAGGCATATAAACTTCTATGTCATTTGGATTTTCACAGAAAATCTTTAACTTGCTGAGTAATGCTTTTTAGTTGTTTCTCCTTGTGCGTTTTCTCTATTCATCTCTCTCTCCCTCTGTTTTTCCCTTTTTCCCTTTCTTGTGCACTATATTATGTGTATATCTGTACAATTCCTCTTGTTTCTCTTCTTGGCTTAATCTAGTTGTGTGTTGAGCATTATGCATTTTGGAAGATTCAGTTATTGAGCCAACGAAGTTTCAACTTCATGTAATATTCGAAGTTCTCAATGAAAAGAATTAACAACAAAGAAACACTTAAGCGCACGCACAAGGCAAAAAGCAACAACAACTAAAACTAAAAACTGTTAACAACAATCTCTGAACGATTACAAAAATTATCTATATAGCTATATCGTTAGACTTTTGTTACCTTTTCTTTGTAGTTGTTTTGTTTTGTTTTTTGCTAGTTGTCTGATTTTTTGTTTAAATTCTCTATTTGCTTACGATTCTTT
Organism: Drosophila paulistorum; assembly: GCA_018152135.1. NCBI lineage: Eukaryota > Metazoa > Arthropoda > Insecta > Diptera > Drosophilidae > Drosophila > Drosophila paulistorum. The sequence goes on from JAECXG010000823.1 coordinate 670,013, forward strand.
CTGGCTAATATCACCGTTATCACTTCGGGTGCCTAAACTTGGCTTAAGTCTAGGCAGAAAGTAGTCTTTTTGTTTAAACAAATTTTGTGTGCCATTAAGAAGCAAGCAAACAAATAAAAATGAAACAAAAACTGCTTCACATACAGTCCAAAAAGTTAAATAGGCAAAAGGAAAACTAAAGTAAAAAGTTAAATGAAAAAAAAAGAAAGAAAAACGCGACAACAATTAAGAACCAAAAGCTTAGTAATTAAGCCTTAAACTAAAGGTGAGAGACTGCGTTTTGTGTGGTGGTGTTGGTGGTGGTGTCGGCGGTGGATAAGCCGCTAATGAATGGGCCCATTTCATGGTTGGGGCGATGGAGCAAATGTAGCAGGAACTGTTCGACCAACGAATCAAAGACTCAAATGCGTGTAGATTTGTTCGTCGCCGATGTGGTCGATAATTGTTCCAGACGCGAACACAGCTCCTGGGCCAAACGCAATTGATTCGCTGCAGCAGCAGCGCAGGAAGTGGCGGCGGTGGCGGTCACTGGCAGTTGGAGACCGACGGCCGATGATTCGGGATAGCTCATGCACACACCCAACCAGCGGGCTTGACTGCAGGCATGGGACTGTAAGGGGGAAACAGGAAAGGATTAGTTAGCCAATCGAGATGGGTAAATGCTGCTGCAACTCACCATGGCAAAGTCACGCTTCCATTGGACACCACATTGGCCATCACACAGGGGGCAGGAACGCTCGAGACTGTAGCCACCGCATTCGCTGCAATCGAGGGAGACGTGATCGTCGGTCCAGGATACACCGCAAGTGAAGCAGGAGCCCATATGTTGACGCAACTCCTCGATGGTTAAGACATTATCCATGTTGATCTCCAGGGGACTACCAACCAGATCTGGCAATGAGGCAGACAGGCCAAGATTGTGATGACTGCAAGGAAAAGAAATTTTTCGAGTAATTAGAGATTAGCCATTATGACAAATCACATTGGAAAGTACACGCGTTTTTGACCTTGGCGTGATTATGATAATGAGTTGCGTGTCAAACGAGCGGAGGGGCAAGTGTGGGGACGGAAACTGTACTCGACGGCGGCGGCGACGAATGAGCAACCGATGCGACTTTCGCTCGATCATGTGAGCAAGCGCCTGGCGTCGTTTGTTGGTTTTATTTTAGTCAAAGAGCGAGAGAGAGATAGAGAGAGAGAGGTGAAAATGATAATACAGACATTCAGGGGCGGATTAAGAAGCTGGCCCAAGAATTACCGTGAAGTAAAAACGAATTTCCATTATCTAAATGATTGATATGTATTCCCCTCTTCATTGCAATCTCGAAACATTTTGTTGACTTTAGTATTATGTGAATCCGCCACCGACTTTTAGTTGGATACGACAACAACGCCTGCTTTCAACTGGGCCAAATCGTGGCCACATATTCATACATATTGCAGGTGTTTGTAGTTAGTTAATGTGTACTCTGCACCGATCGATAAGATTGCAAAAATCATGAATGAGTCTATATAATTTACAGGCGGCGTCAATGGCGTCGACGGCGCCGTCACCCGCCCATTTCCATTTCCATTTCGTATTTTAGCCCTGACATTGTTTATAATGAAAAACCACAAAACGGAAACGACGCTTCCAGCTAAATGTGAATCATTTAGATCTATTCAACAATGTGTAAGCAATCTAACAATACTGTGATGAGTTTAATTATAAGTAAATACAAATTCCATGGAAATACTTACGATAGGGGGCTGCAAATATCGGCTATTTGGGGACCATGAACACTAGCAATCGACATGTTGGCTGCTGTGGGTACTGTAAATATAATAAAACCAAAAGAGAAACATAAGGAAAAGTTCATGTACAATAAAAACAACAGCATGCAAGGTAAAGAGTCATTTAACATTAAGAGCAGAGGCTGCGGAGAGTGCGGAGAGTGGGGCAAGTGGGGGGGAGTTCAATGCTATTTGTTGCAAGGTAAACAAGATTGTTGTACAGGTGCGTGCGTGTGCCATTTAAAATGTCACAGATCACAACTGTACCTCGAGACAGAAACAAAAACCTAAACATAAACTCAAACGACATTCTTTGTAAAAAAATTAACAACTAACTGCGGGGAGGAGTGGGCCCAGAAAAAGGGGAGGGGCGGTGGAATAACCGCTAAAATCCGGTTAAAAGACACAATGGAGGCCACAATATTATTGCTGCTGGACACCATCATTATGAAGAAGATCATGATGATGATAATGCGTCATCTTTCTCGATAAGTCTTCAATGATTTTTATATTGCGTTAGTTTTTGGCAGACAATTAAAAACAAAAAGTATTAATGAAACAATGTCATTTAATGGATGCGCGGCGGTTGGACAAAGAGCGGGTGGTCTGGGTCCATATAAAACATTATTGCGGCACGAGCGCCACATGCCAGTCGTTACGATGATTTTGGCAACGTTGCAAATTTAATTTCTGACATAAAACAGGCCCAGCGACCGCGGAGCCAGAGGCTGAGAAGTGTCAGACGGATGAACACATGACTTTTCGTCTCATTTTTGTTGGTTTTTTGCGTTGTGCTATTATTGTTGTTGTCTGAATTCTATATTTAGTTAATATATCATATGAGGAAAATAACATCGAAATATAACAAAGAGGAGACGTGCTAAATTTAAATTTAACCATGGCATATGTAACCACGCTAACAGAGAGAAGCCCCCAAGAGATCTTGCATTGCATTGCATTGCATTCATGGTATTTGCAAGAGTCAGAGGAACGGAATGGAACAGAACGTGCTTTGGCATGGACTGTACCAAAACTATGGAACAGCTGATTTGAATCGAAATAGACGGGAAAGCCGTTCATGGATCAGTTCCAGGCCCCTAAATGTCATTTGAAGGTAGGCAAACTAAATATCACCCACGATATAAAGATCTGCGAGATTAAATCAATATATTAAAAGTATATATCTTGTTTTTATAATGTCATGGTAGGATAGGGGGTGATCGGCCCTAGTCTAGCATATATATCTTTAGTCGTTTCAGATACGTCGCAAAAGCACAAAAAAAATTGCTGTAATTTATCCCATACACACTCACACAATGTATAGTTGCATTTAATTTGATTTTATTTATTTATAGAAGGCCACTTACACACACACACACACTCTCTTTCTACACAGAGACGACGATTTGTAATAGTTTTATTTCTATTTTAGTTTTTCTTTTTGTGTTATGCTTTATTTAGGGAGTCACGGAAATAAATACTTACATTGGGGCTTGTTTTAAGTTTGAAGAATTGAAATTAATAAATCCAAATTGGGCTTTGATTTCAGCTTAGTTGTTCACCTTGTATGAACCGTTTTTGTTTTGCTTGTTGCTTTATAATTGCTTGGAAATTAACTTAAACCGTTGATTGGTATTGTTTTTACTTGTTGCTTTTGTTGTGATTTGTTGTTGTTTTAGTTGTAGTTGCTAACTTTTCACACTCGCTAGACAGTTAACACTTTTGGGGTAAAATTTGCTTAATTGTGTTTTGAGGCTGCAGCGCACTTTTATAATTGGGGGCAATAATTTATTATTATTATATTTGGAACCAAAAGACCAAGTGGCATGCACGACAAACTGAAAGACTCAAATGAAGCCATTGACTGAATTCACTTTGCTTTTATAGTCCGCGAGAGACAGAGAGAGCAACACAGAGAGCGAGAGAGAGAGTGAGTGCGAGAGCGAATGAGGCACATTCGCTCAGAGACTGCCAACGGCAGTTGTACACAGTGGGTCGGATTATTGCAAAGACCATTCATAAATCACATAGAGCACAGTCACCTGATCTGTACTGAAACTGCCCGTTTTAGGTATTCAAAGTCAAGCCAAGAAATGTACCTAACATGATCGACGAACCTTAAGACAGATTTAACACAAAGGAAGATTCGAAAAAAACATACATTTTCAAGAAAACTAAATTTGCAGGTGTTTTCAACGGTTCGCTGAGTGTTGTGATATTTTGGGAAATTTCCACTTGGCATATTTTTAGAGAACAACGCAAAACAAAATGGCGGATTTGGTAATTACAAATTGAGTTGATTGGTCAAAATTTTCCATTTTTCATATAAACTACGTGAAGTTTTATATAATTCACTTTACAATTTTTAATGAAAAAATTTCTACTGTTGTTTTACTATAATTCTACCACTGTGAGTATGGCGTCGATGATATTGCTGGGCATATGGAATGGAAAAGGCAAAGCTAACGAACTGAACTTGTCAGCCCACTCACACGCACACAGAGGAAGAGATAGAGAGTGAGAGAGAGAGACAAGCTGATACACATGATATACGGACACACGTCGGAGACGTAATAAACCTTAATATGAGGGGGGTCTAAATCAATGCGAAATGCCAAAACAAAGTCAGATGCTGACCAAATTAGCGGTATATATGTAGTTGGCAACAACAGAGAGACAGCGCCAAGAGAGAGAGGCAGCCATTAACGCAACAATATTGAGAAAGAGCAACAACAGGAGTGAGAGAGATAGAGAGAGAGAGACAGATAGGGAGAGAGGGAGGACAATAGGCTCCATCATGAAGCGGTCAAACCGATGCAGTTCAATGTGAAATCAAGTCAATACGTATACGTACCATGGGACAGATCGGACAGTTTAGTATTTTTAACTAAATGTAATCGTCAATGATGATGGGGTTGTTGACGTAGGCAATTTGGACAACAAGTCGAAGACGAGCAAAAACAAGAGAATTTTGAATAGGAACAACACGGTTGTCAGGCGTCATCAATTCATTTGAATAACAAATCATTTCCCTGACAGGTAGTTCGCAGCGCCGCGAACGCTGGGAAGGACGGGGACAAAGAGTAACCCAAACCCTGGCCAGGCACAGAGGGCGGCGGGAAATGAGGCAGGTGCAGTTGTGGGCAGGTAAAATGCCGCCTTTTTATGATTAACCTGAAAGTTTGCCCTTTTTCCACACATAAATACACGCTACACAAACAATTGTTCCGCTTTATCAATAACCATAATCTTATCTTTAGCACCAATATCATTTATAGTTTATTTCGTGTTTTTTTTTTGCATTTATTACGCGGGGCAAATTCCCAAACAGCTGTCTTTCAAGATGATTTCAAAGTGTAACAGATAAAGTGGAAATTTTAAAACCAAAAAACTTTATTCGCATGTTAAAGGGAAAAAAGTTTTCCACACATGCAAGGTCTAAGATTCTTGAATAACCCAAGTTGCAAGTCGCACGACACAAAGATCAAATTTCGCCAGCTTGACGAAAAGGGCGGACAACTAGACAACTAAAAAAAAGAAACAACACCTAAACCCAGACCCCCGACCCGGCTTTCAAAAAAAAAAATTAATGCAATTCAGCAGGCACGTTGAGGTACCACTATAGTTTATATGTACATACAAATGTATATTATAAACAATTAATTTTTATTTAGAAAGCTAAATCGAGACCACTTACACACATGTGTGTAGGTTTGTGTGTCTAAACATTCCCTACTATTCCTATGCCAATCGTTTTACTCCTCCATTCCATATTCCATATTCCGGCACACTTTCAGCGACTGGCATTCAACTTTGCTGCGGCGCAGTTTCATTGCCTTTTGGTTCGGAGGGGTCCATTGTCATCTGGGAAGGTCGCACGGCAATTGCTTGGGAAGAAGACACCTCATACCTCGCAAACACACACACACAAAAGCTGACTGAGATTGCGTCAGACAATGGAGATGAGGATAATATTAGTCCAAAAATAACAATATTTGAATAATATTCATAATTTGCAAACCTTTTCATACCCCTTCTCAAAATATCTGTTTAGCAGGGAGTTATAAGATTGTCAGGCCCCTTGCAATGGGCGCTTTCCTTCGCCCATTTCGGCTTCCTCATTAAAGGTCGATTGAAATGGCAAAAGGGAGATGCATTAAACTAGTCGTAAGGAAGGCATAAATGAAACTATTATGGCTAAGCGGCGCCAGGATGACAGTAAAAGCGGCGTCTGTTCGAGACATGACAGGAAGGAGGAACTTATTTAATAATTGCTCCCCTCACTTTTCATTTATTTAGTATCTGTACGGTATTTTTGAGTCGATTCCACAACTTGAGGCGCGTAATTTTTGCGTTTTTTTTGTTTAATAAAGAGCAGTTTTGTATTTTAAGTTTACTCTGTCTTTTTTTTTTTGTTTTGGGTACTTATTATACCCTTGCAAAAAGGGTATATTAATTTTGGTCAGAAGTGTGCAACGCATAGAAGGAAGCATCTCCGACCATATAAAGTATATATATTCTTGATCAGCACGACGAGACGAGTTCAAATAACCATGTCCGTCCGTCCGTCCGTCCGTCCGTCCGTCCGTCCGTCTGGATCGATGCGAACTCCTCCTAGACCGTAAGAGCTACAGAGCTGAAATTTTGCACGTAGGCTTGTATATACTGCAGGGTTTGTATATCTCGGATTCAGTCGGATCGGACCACTATATCATATAGCTCCCATACAAACAGCAAAGTCACGAACAGTGACTTTTCTCAATAACTTCGTTATTTTATAAGCAATTGCCATAAAAGTTGGTATTGGTTAGTTTTGTGTTCTTATTAATAATTGTGCCAAATTTGATCCAGATCGGGTGACTATATCATATAACTCCCATACAAACGGCAAAGTCACGAACAGTGACTTTTCTCAATAACTTCGTTACTTTTTAAGCTATTGTCGTGAAATTTAATATAAATAAGTTTATTGTAACTAAAAACCACTGTGCCAAATTTGATCAAGATCGGGTGACTATATCATATAGCTCCCATAGGAACGATCGGTCAAAAACAGTGACTTTTGTCAATAACTTCGTTACTTTTGATGCGATTGCTTTCAAATTTAACATTTGTCAGTTTAATATATCTGTTAATGACTGTGCCGAATTTGGTAAAGATCGGGTAACTATATCATATAGCTCCCATAGGAAGGATCGGTGGAAAACAGTGACTTTCATCAGAAAGTTCGTTATATCCTATGCTAAGATTGAAGGCCGTTCTTTCGCAAACATTACCCTTTTAAGATAAAACAATTAGTTTAGATAAAAGAGTTACTACCAAACTTGCAAGGGTATACAAACTTTGACGCGGTCGAAGTTAGCCCCGGCCCTCTGGTTTTTATACTCTTGGGGGAACAAAATACTCGAATTTTCTCAAAAATAGATTCAGGTAAATATGTATTGATAACTTAAACTTGCAACATTTGTGCAGCGATATCAAATTACCCTATATAGAGAATAATTTCGATTTAATAAGTCATGATTCATATTTGACATAAATTTCCACTGCTGATATTCGATTAAAAGTCATTGATCGATGTGTATCGTTGGTAGATGAACCGTTATTTAACCGTTACCGATGACTTGAATCAAAATGTTAATTTATCTGATGCATCATTGTTACTCAGAGTGGATTTACTGCATTAACATTCATCGAAATGTCTCAGATCGTCAAACTTAACCAATCATTCAAATATAATATAATTGATATAATTTCCGTTATTCATCGTATAACCGATTTGACATGAATCGACAGCTGTTTTTTGCATTCATTTCACTAACTTCTTAATTTTAACTAATAACAAATTGAATTCGCATTCGCCATTAGCCATCTAGGTACATTAAAATGACAAACTAATATCGATATCTTCCAAGATTTTGTAACTAGAAAACTAATTGAGTTGGAAATGGATATATACTCCGATACGTGTTGTCCTTGTTGTCCTTTGCAGTATCTTTGTCCGATGTACTTTAACATGGAATTTAGTCTTGATTTGGAAACACTCACCTCATCCATGAATTCCGATTAAAGAGACAACCTTCACTGCAGTGTACCCGAAGGACTGTTCCTGGACACATTGCAGCTCTCCACATAATCCTAGAGTGTCCAATATTTAACACGCAAAAAAGTAGTTCATCACTTACTCTAATCAAGAGATTCCCTTAAAAACTCTAGATTAATTCTACAAGAGGCACAATATACCATCTAATACATATAACCTAAATACCATCATGAATTGTCTACATTTATATATGTATATTACATACTTACATATATATAACTACACTATCGCACATACATAATCATCATCTGTAAATATCTTAAGTAGACTAATTAAGAATAATTTAGCTTAAGGCCTAGCAGCTACACCTAATTTTAAGAATCGAGCATAATTTGCATTTACGATTTAATTAAGATTTTAAGTATATAAATATATTTTTAATATTTAATTCAAAGTGATATCAAGAAATTGATAATAGATTCGTTTTTCTCTTTGGCAATTTTGGAAGGAAGACAAAAAAATAAAACTCTTCGTCTAAATAAAAAAAGCAACATTCATATTATATAAAGAAAAAACTATGGAGAAATTTGTTTAACAAAATCATATAGTTGTTAAGAAATAGTCTAATTCTAGTCTAGTCTAATGACTAAAGAGCATTCTTGGGCTTGGCAGAAAACATAAAATAATGAAACGTTGACTTTTCAGACGTCTAGCCAATGTCTTTAAAACCAAACAGATCGCTATATTTTAACTTATCTATTTTGTTCAATGGATATGCATCTCTATCTCTCTGTTGATGGGCATATGGGAGGTCGGCTTAGCCAAGGTTTGCCATAGTTGGTTTTGGCATTTGTTTTTCAAAGTTAAACGCTTGAATTATACATAAGAAATAACTGTGCGAGTGCAGAGACAAGTGCCGCTTGAAAAGACATGCGCTTCCTCTTTGGCTTTGGCTTATTTGTTTTTGTATTTCTTGTTTTTGTATTTTGAATTTTGTATGTGTGCTTTTTTATTTCTTTCATGTCGGTTTATTTTTGTTTTAAAACTTTACTTCGCAGCTATGTAAATAAAGCTGCTCCTGAAAGTAGCAAGTCTTGTATTATTTTTATTGGTTTTGCGAGTAAATAAAAATAATAAATGGGATGTATGTGCCCCCCAGTGCCACCCCTAACCCTCTTGGCCGCCGTAATGAAGCCAAAGTGCAAAGACAAAAGGCAACCAGGGCTCCCCCTTTAAACTCATTGACGTCAATGCGAAATCAGGAACAGAAACTCCACTCCCCAATCTCATCCAGAAGTCGAAAAACAATACATGCTTATTTATACCTATAAATATATGTAGGTTTCTTCGATCATGAGCCAAAATGGTGGGCGATATCATCTGATTCATGACTTACCAAGAATCTTTATCTATCGACATACACAAACACATACATACATATTCATGGGTACACATATATGAATTTAGAGCTGATATTGTTCGTCACATGTTGATGCTAATGAGTTCATTCGAACTAAGAAACGCAAACTCGTTTCGTGGGATTTCCTTGCATAGCTCTGTGATTTCGTGAATAAACAAACTTTGGCTTAGTGGAATTCCACCACAAGTCGTTTACTTATGTACTTAATTAATGGGGGAAAAGTACTTCAAGTTAAGTAAAATGTAGGTAAACAGTTAAAACGGGCGTGATCGAACGAAAGTGGGCAGAGATTGTGTGCTTTCGATTCTGATTGCGATTGCGAATGCGATTATTGCCGGACGGAGACGGGCCCCAAAGTGCCCCTCGATGAGAGACAGAGATTTACGAGCTGTGCCAGACGCAGAACTGTTGACAATGGCAATTAGAATATGGCTAGAGCAAAAATGGAAGAGACCCTGAACTTTGGCATCGTTTTGAAGGGTAAATGAAACAGAAACTATTTATGAAGATTTCTCTACAACAATTGCATATGTTTTGTAAGAGTTCCGCATAACAAATTTACATACTGTGAAATATGGAATGCTGTTTAGAGAGAGAGAGAGAGAGAGAGGCCGATAGGGAAAGAGGGCGTCTCTATGACGGATATAGCCTATTAATAGACTAACGACTGTCTGTTATCTATTCAGATGCAGTCATTGAGGACAACCCTTCAATATAAAACGTAGAAACACAATAATTGAGTTGCGACATACAGTGGGACTTTCCCTTTTTCTGCTAGGTTTCAGATGAAAGGTCATTGAGGGTGACCCCAAACTAAGAATATGACCCCGCTCTAGGTTATCGCTTTAGTATCATTAGCACTTGTTCATGGTATGTATATTTGTTTGTTTCAACATTCCCTATTGAAACCTGAATAAATATTTACAAAATCTTTTCCATTGTCAACAATGAACTTCAGTCTCATTTTCTTAATGACAATGAATGTAATAGTTTTACATTCCCTACATTCGAGTAGTTTCTTGAAGAAAAGATTAAATAAGAAGTGGCCATTGACCTTATTCTGGCTATTCTGGGATTTAAATAAGTGACAAAGCTATTTAATGATGAAGTAAAGACCTTTCACATGACCAAACAGCCAAAAGACACTTATCTTACCCTGATCAGAACACGATCTCTGTAGAGCAATTAGCGAAACCTTAGTATTTATTCAGAGAGATAGGTCTGGAATAAAACGATATTAAACGATATTATTAATGGGATTAGAAGTGTTTATTTTTACTGGTTCGTCGCTTTCGTTTAGAATAAAGCTAAGAGGCACGTCTATCTAGCTCCAAGTGAGTACAAAGACTATCCAAACCAAATTGGAAGAAGTTTCCTTATTATTGAATCATCTCTCCATCGTAATTGGACAATAAGCTAATATTATAAACAGAGTATACGTGACGTGGGACAAGTAACCATTCCGTTTCTGGTCAAGAGAGTAACTTTTTTTCAAACGTTTGGTCTCCATGCTCCTATCTAGCAGATTGAGGCCCAGTGCATTGCTATGGGGTTCTAGCCTGGAGAGGTGGATCTCGCTCTTAACTGACGGGATGTTAAGGTCTTTATGGATGACTGAGTTACGCACATAAGGAGGCGCTTCTACAATGCTAAGAAGCTTATTCTGGAATCGTTAGAGAAATTCAATGTTTGTGTATGACGCCGTGCCCCAGAACTGTATGGCTCTCAGAATGGCCTTGTAGAGCAGCAATGTCTGCATGTGCTGAACTCAGATCACCTGCAGATTAACCACTGCATTTTGGAGAGTTTTAACTTTAGCTGAGTTCTCTTGACCTGGATGTCAGCTTGTCAAGGGTGAGGCCGATGTACTCCACCTTATCCACACTCGGGAGAGTCATATGCAGCGCATTGTCCGTTTTGACTGAAACGTTGAGTTAACTCTGGATAGTTCCCGATGCCAACAAAGGGTTTTAAGAGCAAACAACAAAGGCAGAGTCGTCTGCATATCTGACAATCAGGAGCTGCTCTTGCTTCAGTAGGGGCAAGTCGGTCTAGTAGGAATGGGTCGAGATTCTAAAGGGGGGTCTCAGGACACTAACCTGTGACACGCCTGTCTTAATGTCCTAGACATCAAGCTCTCATACCTGACATTGGCATGAAGCCTTAGAAGCAGGTAGTAGTAATTTCAGAATCTGTACCCATATAGTTAACTTTATTTTCTGAGAAGTTGAAGACTAGAACTTTAACTTTTTCTCGGGATTCAAACTGTATATGTATCCTTAAAGATTACTAATAAAGGTGATAGTAGAATCGTTTAGAAAGTTCTGGTTTATTCTAATTTACTGTTAGCAAGTTGAAGTTGTTTGTATGAAATTTTCTCGAAATTTCGTTCTATTTCTGAACTTTGTTTATAAATAACTCATACCTTTAGGAAAGTAATTTGAAAAATGTATAATGTAAAACTTTTCTAAGCTATTTTAACTGCATATTTAGTATACATTTCACTACCTGAAATGCGATATCCAAGTTTACTGAAAATAATAGCTGTCGCTACCTTAACACATAATTAAATATTTTGTTCGTTTTATATTATTTTGTGGCTTAGAATAGGCCCGGAAAACAGTTTTTTTGTTCTACTTATCGCATTGATCGTTCAAAGTATTAGTTCAAAGTTTGCATTATCGCAACCGCAATTGCGTCTGGCGCATATTGAATCTGATGAATAAATAAAGCGAATATATCTGTGAGTATATACTATAACTTCAAATTCCAATTTTGCCATCAAGTGAAACCCCCAAGTGGGGGATACACAGAATGGGAACATTTTGTCTTGCCGTTTCCTACGTCGTGGGCACAATTAACACTTTGCAAAAGTCTGGAGAACTGGAGAGACTTAATTAGCAATTTTGCATAATGCAACAGTTTGTTAATTACACGTGAGACAATGAAGCGGGGAGGGGGGGAAATAAGGGCCCAACAAGTGGCTGGCCCCCCATGCTAATGGGAATCAACAACGACAAGTTATTGCGGGTAAACCTAGTTAGTCAATATAAAATATATACTAAAGTCGTCTGACGCTGTGCCCATCGTCAACGCAGTCGTTTTTGTCGTCATCATGATGATCATAATGGTTACTCGTCTCTCTGTTAGATTTGCGTTGTACGAAACGTTTACTCAAATGTACCAAGCAAACAGAGAAACTGAAAACTGGACGAGAAAATGCCGAGCGAGGTACCAGTTTGAACCGATTTCTACTGCCGTGACAAGAGTTTTTCTGTATGCAATGTGGACATGTTTTATCAGCGAGAAGTGTGTGCGTGTGTATGAGTGTGTGTGTGTGCTCGTGTGTGTTAAAATTGTAAATTAATAAAACAATGAAGCAAACTAATAAATGAATGAATACGGAATTCGAATTGAAATCAATCCTCCATTCACACACGTACAAACACACACACACACTCACACATCGATCCTCAAATCTCTACACGGCAAAAACTACTTTTAGTACAAGAATTTCCTTAACAACGATTCACCGCTACTATATCTAAAAATCCACCTGAAAAGGATAGAAAGACTCCTGTTTTTAGGACTTAGATCAGCCAATTCTGTTTTGTTTTCTTCAACTTCAGAACGTTGGCAGATCCATGAAATAGTTTCCTGGGAGACCCGATCAAAAAATCCAGGCATAATAAAGGCCTCTTCAAAAAACACAAGTTAGGGTAAAAACATTCAAAAGTTATTCGATTTCATTAGCATTTTGAGGGGCATGCCCACTCCCTGGACCCGTCCATGCTTCAGGATGATAGAGGAAAAAGACTTTAATTTTTTCAAAGAAATGGTTCTAATTTTTTTGAAGAGAAGTTTCATCCAAAAATTTTAGGGAAACTATTTTGAAATTCATGTTGGAGTATTAGGAACTTGTCAAAGGGTATAAATAGTTTGGACGTTTTGTAGTACAGAAAAGTAGACGAAAAACAATTTATTCCAGGGAGTAGATTTCATATTGGTATATTTTGCAGACTTTCTTTAAACTCACTTTGTCTTGTGTAGATTTTGCATAGACAGATCAAAAAGAAAAAAGACTTCTGAGGGTCTCCCAATAAAACATAATCAAGATTTTGCAACTCAAAACAATTTAAGTAATTTTTGCTGTTGGGCTTCTGTTAGTATAAAAATGTATCCAAATGAATCGATCACTTCCAAGACACACACGTTGAGCGTAAAGAGGTCAAATTATGGTTGGGAGCCCGATGTTTGGTGCTCGAAACCCCCCCGACTGCCAAAATCCACTTGAATTCCGAAGAAGCAATCAAGATGTTTCTAAATTTCAAAACATGTCAGATTTCTGAAAATGTGATATAAATAATTCTCAATATCAAACATTGGTGGAATGAGGTAAACGGCTTTTAGTTTTTGAATTGGTTTTCTTTTATGTAATGCGTAATGTAGGATTAAAATATTACTATAAATCTAGGAAATTATACATATTTATATGGACGGGCAACTACCAACTTAATAACTGCTGACCAATGCAACCAATTTCGAAGTAAACCACACTTTATTTTTCGCTGTGTGGAAAATGTATAACCCCCATCCAGCCCTGAGACCGGCTGAATGCCAAAAGAATTGCTGACAATGTTCATGTCGTTCCTTGCATTAGGGGAGCCAACGGGGCGGGGGCTTGGCTTAGCTGGGAGAGGTTTTAACCAGTTGCTTCTCAAATGAATCGGCGCTTGGAGGCCGATTCAGGTTGAAACCAGAATCTAACCATGAACTCAGAGCTGGTTAGCTCGATCGATGGTGCTAAAACCTCAAACCGAATTATCAGATTGCATACCGAATGGGCATTTTCCATGATCACCTGTGCCCAGACAGTCAGTCGGTCGGTTGGCCGGTTGGTCAGTCAGCACACTTCCACTTTTGTTGCTATTACTGGAACTGCTTTCGATGCGGTACCAAATTGGAGGTGGAGCTGGCTGCTGCGTAATATGAGGCCATACAATGAGACTTATCAGCCGAGAGAGAGGCGGCGACGGTTCCCCTTTGCCACAAGTCCGAATGGACTGCGCGTGGCGTTTCGTTCAGTTCGACTATAATGAGCATGGGAACATAAAAATTGACAGACAGACAAAATACACACATGCACACATATGTAGGTGCGACGTTCTTATTTTCACTAAAGAAAAAATTGTCATTACGTTTGTCATTTTTAATAAGCGTTTATGTAAGCACCTTATGCACACGGGTTGCATGAGAAACCGCCAACTGAATTCTAAGTGCAATGAATTGTGTAAGGAAAATGTTGTTTAGTCTAGACTGTAGACAACTCCCGCGACTGCATGAATCATGAGACGATCTTTCAGTGGAAGCCACAAACAAAGCGCATTAAAAAATTCCAAAAAGGAGATAAGATGTGCGGGATGATCACTCCCCCATGATAAGGAATCTAAATATGTTAGCTATACAATGTACACACTTATATGAAAAGATCGCCTGAGTCAGGGTAATAGGTAGCAAATCATTCCCCAAACATCTGGATTAGCACATACCTAAAACCGAAGAAATTTTACTAGTCACAGACCGAATTTCAGCGCCATGGCTTTCAAATTTAGTGACTAGTTGACGATGATTTAGACTGACAGACAAGACTATATGAACTCAGCTGTTCTTTCTAATCAACATATAGTTAAACAAGTCACGGCTGCTAAACAACAACAAATGAGCCACGTAACAACAAACAAACAAAACCAGAGGGCCGGGACTAACTTTGACCGCGTCATAGTTTGAATACCCTTGCATCTTTTTTGGTAACTCTTTCCTTACCTTAGCCTCCTTTCCTTTATTTGAAAAGGCAAAAGAACGGCCTTCAATCTTAGCATAGGAAATAACGAAGATATTGATCATAGTCACTGTTTTCCACCGATCGTTCCTATGGGAGCTATATGATATAGTCACCCGGTCTTGAATTTGGCACAGTGGTTTATAGGTGTACAGACTTACCTATATTAAATTTCACGACAATAGCTCAGAATAAAACGAAGTTATTGAGAAAAGTCACTGGTCGTGACTTTGCCGTTTGTATGGGAGCTAAATAATATAGTGGTCCGATCCGGTTGAATCCGAGATATACAACCCCTGCAGTATATACAAGCCTACCTGCAAAATTTCAGCTCTGTAGTTCTTACGCTGTAGGAGGAGTTTGCGCTGATCCAGACGGACGGACAGACATAGCTATTTGAACTCGTTTCGTCGTGCTAATCAAGAATATATATGTATACTTTATATGGTAACATTCCTTTACCAAAACTCATAGAAGGGCATTTCCTGGAGGGATATGGCTTAAACTTGATTCAACAGTAGACCGAAATTCACGCTAGTTTTTAATTATGGTGAGTTTTTTTAAACACATCTATTTTTGAAATGGAAATAGAGGTGAAACAAGCTTATTTTGTATGACATCTTTTTACGCTAAAGAAACAAACTAACAATGAGTAATATATTTTTTAGCGATCAATATGTCATTAAGAGAAGTGATAAACAAGAAAATGTTTTATTGACAGGACTTTTCCTAGAACTTATATTGTTTCTATACTGACAAATAGGACTTCATCTACGGACAACATCTTTAAGTTTCTGTAATAATTATTTTAAGGACTGAATGCGCAATAGTTATAATTATTTAAAAGCCGGAGTTGGAACCACCATTCTTCGAAATGACGTCATAATTGCGGTTACCAAGGGAATCATACAATTTCATTATAGAATTCAAGAATACTTCAATCCAGGCGGTGGTAAAGTTTAAAAACTTATGATCTTTCGGAATTTCTTATTACTCTTAGAAATTAGCATCTCTAGTTGATATGGCAAAATATTGTTATAAATTTTAATACAAAGCCCAAAGGCAGATAAAAGAAATTGACACCTAAATTGATTGAAAAGAAATCGAGTGAGTAAACATATGCAAATTCTTTTTTTTTTTCAACTTTATCATGACTTTCATTTGCAGTTAAACCAGAGACATGAAAATGTTCATGTCCGGATCTTGAGGATGCCAATTCCTAGAACCTCATTGCTCCCAGCCATCCCCATTCATAGCCACGACTCACGCAATCGGGTCTTAAAAGCCTTAAACGACAAACACGTGTCGCCTAGAATATTATGCATGCCGAATATTGGAGACTCACGCTAATGTCATAAAGCACTTGTTTTTTTTGTTCGTTTGGTTTCATTTGTTAGTTCATTTCGTCAAAATTTCCATTCCCATTGAATGTCAACTGGCATAATCCCACAGATTAATATTTGCACAATTAGTTGACGGTTTACGGAAGGGTCGAGCCGGCGGAGTCACATGCTAAACTCGTGAATTTCACAAATTCGCAATGGACAAGCGGAACGTGCGAACAAAAGCGAGACAAGTGGAGCGGGCGCGTCGCACGCCTAATCTCAGATCGTAGATAAAACGTACTTTCAACAACAACAATAACAAAAAACACAAAAATATTAGTAGACAAAGCAATTAATTTTGGGGCCGGACACGTAATTGATGGATGGATGAGCTAGGTGGGTGTTTTTCACTGTCTAAAAAAAGTGGAGACAAAAATATCCAGTGTAATTTATATATACCTATATATTCGCCTATATATAAAACATGCGATTAAAATCGAACATTCTTTTAATATAATAAATTGTATAATTGATAGCCTTTTAGTATTTGCTATAATAAATATAAAATTATTGTTTGGGGCTGGGGCCTGCTGTTGAAAAGCGATAACTAGAGCAATTGATGGGGATTAATAAAAGTATTTTAGACCAAACAATCAGTTTCCGGCCAAGTGAAGTCTGTCCCCTTCTCCTCAAATGGCGGTCAAGAACAACCTCTTATTTACAATTCTTTCATTTGGTGGCGAAATGTTCCTTGTTCTCGTAAATCTATTACGACGACTTAAGCGGCAATCGCACTTAAAGGAAATGGATTTAAACCAACAAATTTGATGATAAATGGTTAATAACTTTTTACGATTCAAATAAATTTCTAAAAATGTTTAATAGACTGAGAGAAGTACTAAACGTTTCTGGATAAATTCGGTTTAACTATTAATTTTTTAATAATCTTAATTAATCAATAACACAGGCCAACAAAACTGAGACGAACCCCAGACTAATGGATTTTGGTGCGTTGAATAAAGAATTGAAAATAAATTCAACAGCAAATGAACCAGTCATACTACAGTGAAACCACCAGTCGTGGACGGCTTTCGCAGGCGGACACGGTAGTTTTCACTGTATATTCAAGTGGTTTTTGAGTCGGAGTTTTGTCGGCCTGCGTAATTATCAGCAGATAATTCAATAGCATCCCAAAGCGGTAGGAATGAATTTTACTATTCACTTGTTTTCGATTGTTTTCTCGCCAGTAAGCAACATATAAATTCGATTTAAAAAGGGAATAAGTCAAATATGTAGATAGTTTTATCCGATTTTAATGAAAAATATTTCATTTGACGGGAAATTCAATTCACTTTCTTTCTTAGTTCAAGAGAAAAACTACTTTAGTACAAATTAGTGTCGCAAAATGGTTTCGCCTAAAGGACCAAAAATTTCCGTACAAAATTCAGATTTTCAATTGGATCCGAATCGAAAGTTGCGGCTAAATTAACAATTTGTGTTATGTAGTTTATCTTAGTTTTGCTATTTCTACATACTTATATCTTATATCATACTTATATCTGTAATATTTAAGATTTTAGCAAAATCATCTTAAATATATGTCCCAAAAAAACAGACTTTTCTTTGTTCAAATGCACCTGAGAAAAAACGGATTAAACTAAGAAAATCGGTTTACGGTTCATCTTTTGAATTCAATAACACAAAGAAATATTTCAATAAGTTATTCAGGAGCCGAGAAAATCAGAACTAAAGTCAAAAAAAAAGTCTTAAATTCGTGGCCGCCACTGTATATGGCCCATTCTTTGCTATCCACCGATGTATGGACCGATTTGAATTATCTCGGTACTAATCGGTGGGAGAGTGTCTCTTTAAATCCTTCTGCCATTATATACCATCACTGGAAATAGTTTAAAAAGCAACATTTTCACTGAAGGAGATCTGTTCGAGAATATCTTAAGACTAAGATCATTTAAATCCGTACGTTGGATTCTTCCAACTGCAATGTTTCCAGGACTGATCCCTTAGTTATCCCTGAAGACAACTTTCATCCAACTCTGGATGTAACCATTGATCTTCCTTTTGGGGTTATGACTCGATATAATAACTCGCTGCCTCGAACGCAATGTTTTCGCAAGAAAACCTCATCCATTATGAAATTAGCTTAGGAAATGGGATCTCGGTTTTAAAATTAATGTGAATGTTTATAATTTTCAACTTTGGAGCAATGTCTGAAGCTTCAAATATATACATATAGACATTCTTTGTGAAGGCACATATATGTAAATAATGTTTGGAATTTGTATTATTTATGTCATGTCATAAAACGTTTCAAAATCGATACAATAGACGGACTGGAAAATGCCAATGTAGTAGATAAGTGGCGCTTATCTAATACAGATAGTCTACTATATTATGTAGGGCATTAACAGTTTAGGAGTTTACACAGTTTATGGCCAGGAAAACCCGTAAGGCGTTTCGTTGATAAGGGGGGTAACCAGGTCTGTTGCAAGGCCAGAACAAAGGTAAACATTGCAAAAACTTTCCAGCACGCGATTAACGCGTTCAACGTTGATAATAATGGGGTACAATAATCAATTGATTAAGCAGTTCTAGTAGCTTGTCTAGACTATAAATACACACTTGGTTGACTCGACACTAGGCTAATTATAGTCATATACATGTATGTATGAATGTATTTACCCATAAAATTCAAATTGCTTAGAGCGGCAGCAGCAGTAGCACCTGAACCTGCGATGTTACAAAAGTCGGGATCGTCCACATCGAAGATGATGCCATCTTCCCACTCGGTTACAATATGAGAATTATTGTTGTTGTTTTTGCTGCTGCGTTGTTTCATCTGCCAAACAGGGGAGAGAAATCGAGAGAGAATGAGTGGGAGAGTAAAGTAATGCATTTTATACACGTGGCCAAAAACAAAACCAACAAAAAATGCACCAAAGTTAATGACAAGACACAAATAGTAAAACTGATGGCGTGGGCCAGGTGTATAGTTGGCACAGGGCGGGGAAAAGGGGGCAGCTGTTGCTATACCCCTGCCCAGTCACACACAAACACACACACACACTTATGTACAGACGCGTGCAAGTATGTACATATTAAAGTGTCTTTTGGTGATTGGACTGCAAGCAAAATCAATAGATAGACGCGATGCATTTTATTAATGTAGGTGAAGGTTTGTTGTTGCTTTTGCTATTTATTTTTGCCATGTGCAATTCTCACCTTTGCTCGAAGCTCAAAGACGAATCTTAGTTTATCCTGCTGCCACTACCTGCCAGCGCTGTAGACGTCCTGTTAGTCCTTTAAACAGTTTTTGCGAACACGAGAAACAGGCGAAATATCTGCAGAACAAATACCTAATGTTAATTGTTGTAAATAAGAGGAAGTCCTTTGCACCCACCAAGAGCGACAAGAATTCATTGTGCACAGATGACAGCAACAGAGATTAAGGACTCCACAAACACCGTCGAGACCAGATTTTTGGATAAATACCGGGGCTTCAAAATTCTTCAGCGTTTTGTTTTTAATTTTTTTTCAGTGCAGACGATAAATTATTATCAGCTATCGGGCGCTATCGGAACAAATGCCGATTTGTTATCGATAGAAGGAGCACAACCTCTATATATTATCATTTATCGATAACGAAAGAAATGCAGGTGGAGCCTCTGTGAAAATGGGGGCAAATGGTCAAATGTACTAACGCCTGATGAGACGAACAACAACAACAAGTTTTTGGCCAAAATAAATTTGGAAAATCTTGAAACAATCACAATAAACAACTCAAGAAACATGCACATACAGATTTCCACCAACTAAAAGAGCAAAACAAAATTGAAAAATTATCAAAATGGAAGAGAATATGTGGTAACTAAACGGTTTGAGTCAGCAGCAGAAGTAATAGTAATGACATTGGCAGAGGCAGCGCTGCGACAGCGGCGTGACGTCGACTTCTTATCAGCGCTGCAGCTCACTAATTTAAATTAGACACGTTGACGTCGCTCCTGCCATGACTAATTCTTAATTTTATTTTACAGGATAATTGAGCTGGAATCGGCTTTGCTTGATGACTGCAATGTTAACGACATTTTCACGATATGCCAGGGCAAAGCAGTGCCAGAGGCACTACGTCCAGATGTGTGGCAAGTATGCTTGGATGTGCGCCACAAATCGGATCAGATGTCGCTGTTCAATGAGATATACGATCTGCCATTTCAAAGTCAGTTGCGCGAAGATTGCCAACGACATGTGGATCGAATGGGCAATGAGGAGGAGGACAAGGTGTCGGTTGTCTCGGATCTCGAGTCCATTATGACTTTCTACTGTAAGAATCGAAATTTACAATATGAGCCCGACAACGGCTGGATTGAGTTGCTCCTGCCGCTGTTTGCTCTCAAGCTGAATCGCTCGGACACTTTCAATCTGTTCGAGGCCATACGGGACACCTATATTCCCAAAGGATGTAAGCCGAAGGGCAATGTCTTCCACGTGTTTCGTCTGCTGTTGCTCTACCACGATCCAGAGTTGTGCAGTGTGCTGGACACCAAAAAGATTACTCCCGATCTCTATTCGTTGTCGTGGTTCCAGTCCTTATTCGCCTCCTGCAGCAGCCTCTCGGTGATAATTGCCATGTGGGATCTGTACTTTCAAAACGCTGATCCGTTTATGGTATTTTTCCTGGCCTTGATTATACTGATCAATGGCCGAGAACAGATACTGCAAATGAAGAGCAACTCTTCGTCCAAGGAGGAGATTATCAAGTTCCTTAGCAATATGCCCTGTGCTTTGGAGGTAGATGATGTCCACGACTTTTGCTCCCTGGCCCAGTATTATGCCCTGAAGACGCCCACTTCATTCAAAACGGATTTCCTAAAGGCGCTGTATGGCAAGCAAAACGATTCGCCCCGCAGCCAGGAGGAGTCCACCAAGGTGTCGCAGGCCCTGTGCCTTCCCGTGTCCGTCTATGAACTTGTAGAGAATTCGGCCAGTGAGTTTCCCATACCAGATGCAGTGCGTTTCTTTCTGGTCGACTGTCGTCCAGCGGAGCAATACAATGCTGGACACTTGTCCACAGCATTTCATTTGGATTGTAATCTTATGCTGCAGGAACCAGTGGCCTTTGCCACTGCCGTCCAGGGCCTTCTGGCGGCTCAGCGCCAGTCGATCGAGGCCAATTCGAATGCTGGCGGAGAGCATTTATGCTTTATGGGCAGTGGACGGGTGGAGGAGGATCAGTATACACATATGGTAGTGGCCTCATTCCTGCAGAAGAACACCCATTACGTGTCCTTGCTAACTGGAGGCTATACCTCGATACACGATTACTTTGGGGATCACATGGCCGACTGTCTAGAGGATCACAATGTGGCCAAGTGCTTGGTGTGCCAACAGCATCAGCAAGTGAAGCAGGTGCCCCTCAAGGCATCCTCCGCGTCCGCCTCTGGCCAATCGTCCACAGATCTGTTCAGCAAGTTCTCGGCTGTCATGAAATCCAAATCGGCAGAGGTCAAGGGCAAACTATTGGACATCATAGTGAATCCTAGTGCCCAAAATGGTAATCACAATTTAGGCGCTGGCGGTCAAATGCAGGCAGCCGCCTCCCAGGATCGCCATGTAAGCGCCAAGGAACGCCAGGGCAAACGTTACAGGAATGTGGCGCCCGTCTTCAGCATTGACGACGAGACCGAGGACACCTTTAATTCAGACCTCAATGGAGCAGGTGGTGAAGTTGGCACACCGACGGCCGATTCCAAGGAAATCGTTCAGCTGAATCAATATTTCAAAACGGCCGACATCGTCAATGCATTCAAATGCCAGGAGGTCCATATCAATGGCTATATGTATGATAGCCATTTGATCATCACGCCCTCTCAACTGGTCGTCCTGCGCGAACTAGGTCGGGGCCAGGCCCAGGTCATGGTGCGGCGTCCATTGGCCAGCATTGTCAAGATCACGGCCAAGAAACGACATCGGGACCTCATCACCTTCAAGTACGGTTTTCCCGATGGCGATGGCCTGCTCATTACCGACATGGATCGTTTCCTCATACCAAATGCCACAGCGGCCACTGCCTTGGTCTCCAAGCATATAGTCAAAGTGCTCGACAATGCCAAGTAGGAAGAGCGGCAAGGCAACCAAATACACCAACACACACACACAAAATACACAAAGTGCAATCTTCAACTAATGTAGTTAAAAAAAAAAATTGGCAAAATGTTTTCCTTGTAGTCGTAAAGAATTTTTTAGTTAACCAAAGTGGCAAACTGTAACATACGAAACACACACATACTCCTCCCATAATTACAGCCCATTCCCTTTGAGCCCACCCCCACCCTCCACCTTTCCATCCGCTCAAATAGTAACCAGGTGCAAATCTAATGGAAACCTTTACAAAATTCTGCCTTGTGACTTATAAACATGTAAAGATATGAAAATGAACGCAACGTAGAGAAACAATTTAGGAAAATACAAAACCGAGAACTAATATTTATTGCAATTATGAAACGTATAAATAAAACAATGTATTATATTCAACACGAAATATTCTTTGTATCTATAGAAACCAGAGGAAATTTCATCTTTCAAAAGCGACTTGGCCTAAGTGAAAGTAAAGAAATGGCTTACATCTTAACTATCTAGTATTTCTGCATAAACAAAATAAGAGATAAGACTACAAATTCTTGGAACACATTTCTTTCCACTTTGAACGAGTCATTTATACCCTTGCAATTAGATGTTTGCAACGTTTTGTTAACTGTCTACATTTTTAGTTAAACTTCGATATTTAAGGTTCATTTAAGGTCCCATCTCCTGGTTCAAGAACTTAACTGTATTAAGTAGAAAAGAACCTTTAGACAGTTAGCTCAAGTTCTTCAACCAGGAGATGAGGATATGGGTCGACAAAGAGTTCCTTACCAGATTTTATACGAATCCATTTGAATAGGAAAACAAAACCATTCATTTAGTGAATTCAAAATATGAACTGATTTTATTTACAAAAGTACGCAGTTTATATAAGAAATCTTTGGCTCTAGCCGGTGACAATTGTTCTTAGATGATCGTATCATGGGGCTGACTGCCTGATGTATTACATTTTCTTTAGTGCATGTAACTTGGTGACCCGCTTAAGATAAGCACGATGTTTAATCTTAAAGACAAATTAAAAATAACCCAATTCTTATGATTAAGTCCTTCTTTACTTTACTAGCTATTCATCGAATTTTCCAGTTTCTCATATAATAGGCTTTTAAATCAAGATGTAATGGTGAGAATCTGAACAGATGTATAACTTAAGCTTTTAAATATTTTAACCGAATGGTTAAAATGACTGGGAATTCCTTTCCTCGATATATCAAAAGCAGATTTATCCTAAGTCCACAGTTTGTTATTGGAACTACCACGAATCTTACAAATTGTTTAACCAAAATTATTTCTTTTAATATTTCTTATTCAACAATTGCGCTAAATATGCATAAATGTGGACCAAAAACAACGAATTTCTGAATTTTCAAGTAATTTCCAATTTAAATCAAACCTTGCAGTTTAGCCGGCTCGAGATTATTTCAAAGGCAACACAAAAAGGTGAGCAGGTTGTCTGTATAGCTATTTTAACAACTAAAAAGTTCTATCATCAGCAGATTTTGCTAAAGAACTCCGGAATTGCAATAGCCATACCATGTCTTCAACGCTAGAATTAGTTGGGAATTTCCTATTAATTTCCAATAGTTTTAGCAGTTTTGCCATTACAATTCTGGATATCTTTAGCAAAGCCTCCTGATGTTAGAGAGACAATCTGAAATATACAACCTGCTCTTGTGTTTTGCTATAATAATCCGCCAATGCCATTTTGAGTGATATTAGTTTATTTGTCACATCGTGCGTATACGTGATGATTAAAAACGGGATATAAATAAGTTTGCGGCTAATGTTAGTGGACCTGGGGCACACCCGGCACTGCACCCATATAGAACATGAAATTTGCAAGGGAAAACCTATTATTCAGCTCTAAGCTGTTTCGATACAAAACTCCCATCATATGTTTTCAGCAATAAATCATCAGCGATTCCTCATATCACCTCATATACCTCCGATCATTTGTCATTGGCTAAATTGGAGAAAGAAATTAATATTAAATAAGGGATAAATTAATGGCTTCTTGAAAAAAATTTGATATTAAAAACCCGCATAATTTGATAAATTGAAAAAAAAAGTATAAATACTCCCTGTGTAGCCTTCTTAGTCATATCACATTGAAATAATATGTAAAATTTTAGAGTCAAATGAAAAGTAAATAAAAGTCTTAGATAACTCAGCTCCTTGCAGGACAATCGAGATGGCGGTTAGCTTTCATAATAGAAATTGATTAACACTTTTATCCTGATCTCCGATAGGACTTTAGCGATATTGTTGATTGAATGAATTTTCAGGGATAAACTCCTTTTATCACAGCTTTCTGCGGAACTTTCCAGGATCTGTCAGTCGTTGTTTTTGAATAAGGACTAAAATCTGGCAAATAAACTACTAACATTTTGAATATTATGATCGACACACAGGCTGTAATATTTGAACTTACAGGAAACTTTTGATTCTAAATCGAATTGAATAACCAAACGAATTTGAATGCGTTAAAAGCTAAAAGTTACACCGTGACAATTTAAAGGAAATTCCTGGGCCAGGTACACTGCAGACATAAGGAAGTATACTTATATGGAAAATATGTTCTCACACATTTTCCATACATTTACTTTTAAGAAAAATTAGATTACAAGTTACGATATTATTTCTAGTCGACTATCTAGCCTGAGGTTAGATCTTCGTTAGTCCTGTTTTCACTTACTTGAAATTGGGAAATTGAAGATTCAGAACTAAATCTTATATAGATGTACAGAACAACTTTTGAAATTGATGACTCACTGAGACTCACGTTTGTTATTTTGCGTCTAAATTTGGTCAAGTTGCCGGCAAAAGTAGATAAGTAAAAATAGTTAAATAAACTAGTTTCATGGCGTCTGAGATAACACACGCAATAGTTTAATAGTTTCTAATCAGTCTTCTACAAATCGGCATAACAACAGATCTCATGAGGTAGGTTAGGGACTCAAGGAAACTATAAACTTAAAAGACCATTAAGTTTTATATTCATAGATATGCCTTTTGATGGGAGAAGTTTAAGCTGTGACTAATTAATGGGCTGTCAGTTAACTTGACACCCTGCAACTAGTAGGATAGTACGTGTATTATGGTCACTAAAGCCGTAGCCGGACTAATTTTAGTCGCAAGAGTAGCCCAAGTTTCATACAAGGGGACGGACGCCGACGCGATTTTCATTACCTTTAAAATATCAAAGAAGCTAAATTCGGCAATGCCGAAGTTTATATACCCTTGCAGTCCTTGGCAATATTTCTACATTTTGAAATTTCTTTCCCTGCAACTCAATTCATCAACACACAAACAAAACATTCAAATTATTACTATTTTTACTACAATTTTTTCTTCTTTTTACAACATTCCCTAAGCACCGCACGCATACACATACAGTTCATGTAGCGCTGCGTATGTAGCCCCAAGAAAAAAATTCATCCCGATAGCTCTTAATATGGCTGAGTAAATGGCATACGCACAGACAGACATGGCTTCTCATGCTGATCAAGAATATATATACTATATATGGGGTCGGAAATGTCTCCTTCTGTGCGTTACAAACATCTGACCAATTTTATAATACCCTCTGCAAGGGTATGAAAAAAAACTCTTTACCCAAATCGAATAACTATATTGTTGTTTCCTGCTAGAATAAAAAGCTTTATGTTCATGCATTTAATTCCAGGACTTCTATGGGACTCTTTTTATAAATTGCATTCACAATTTACAAAATTGTTTGAACGTAATCAGAAAATATATCGAATGTATTATGTGTTTAGAGTGCGTCTAATTCTTCTCTAATTTCCTTCATCATTGAGAGCTATATCCCAGGTCTCGGCTACTTTAAAGGGTCCCCGTATTCCGCAATAGTCTTCCGTACAAATACCCACAGCATATTTGCCAATCGTTTGGGAATCACGATAAAACATAACCTCCATCGATGCGCGTACCAACTCGGCCGCCTCATGAGCAGTAAGATCCCGATTAGATGGTTTGCGTTCACGCACCATTGGCATGGCCATGTGGGCGGCAAATCCACTGGCCACCACAAAATCCTCATAGCTACAACCACGCTCATCGATCGCGGCCAGAAACGGGATTTTATCTTCATCGAAGCCACCCACACCCAGGGTAACGTGGAAGGGATTCATTATAGAACGACGATAGTAGAAGACCCGGGTCAACCAGGTGGTCAGAGCTCTTGGACTCATTTTGGGCATTTGGTGGCATTCGTCGTCAATTATTTTGGCATCAAAGTGTCGTTTGAGCGCTTGGATATCGGCATAATCTCCACTGCCAGTGAAGAGGATGTTTTCGCTTACTTTGAAAATACGCTGAGCATTCTGATAACGAAGCATCGACAAATATGCCACCAATGTTTCGGATGCAAAAATTATTCCTTTATCGAAGCGAATTCCCAGAAACGAAGGGGCAATGGTAGCAATAGGGATGGATTGGTCCTCCGTATCTCTCCCGACCTTGGGCAATAAGTCCATCTGATTGATTTCTGTACTCCAGAAATTCTGTCTTAACCGTTCACCATTAAACATTTTTATTCGAGAATGAATGAGAGAATGAGAACTCAAGTCGGTTGGATGAACAACTTTTGACTAATAACTAACAGCATACTAGTGTGAAGCCTTTTGTATTTTAGTTCACTCTATTTACTACAAAGTGAGATGAGGATAAAAGCAACATAAAGAAAGAATATGTCGAAGTTATGCCTTAACTAACTTCAAGAAGTAATCCGTAGAGAAAAACGAAGAAAAGAAAAAATTAGAACTAGACTTATTCTCACTCTCTTTCTCCTCTTCTGTGAGTATGTGTGTGTGTGTGGGTGTGAGGATATTATTTCACTGTCATTTTCTTGATATGTAAAAGTATATGCAGATGATCCATTTCGTATTTCGCCATAAAATATTGGCCACAAAATGCATTTGGGCAATTCAATCCTGTTCATTAGTTGCATTTAAGAAAGTGGAAAGTTGGTACAAATGCATTTATTGACCCATTTGTACCTATGAAAATGCCAATACAATACATATAGACAAAGAGAGAGTGAGTGAGAGGAAAAACGTAAAGTGGTAAATATTTACCATTTAAGAAACACAATTTGTTGAATTTAGTAATTATACCCTTGCAGAGGGTACTATAAAATTGGTCAGATGTTTGTAACGCACAGAAGGGGACGTTTCCGACCCCATAAAGTATATAACTTTTGATCAGCATGAGAAGCTGAGTCGATATAGCCATGTCCGTCTGTCCGTCCGTCCGTCGGTGCGTATGCGTTTTACTCAGCCATCTTAAGAGCTATCGAGATGAAATTTTTTTTGGCGGCTTTTTATTACCTACATAGGAAAAATAGAGTATGAAAATTGTCAGGATCGGACCACTATATCATGTAGCTCTAAAACAAACATTTTTGCAAACATTGGAGTATCCCCATGAAATTTACCAAAATGATAGATTTGGATATAAAATCAATCAAATCCCAAAATTTCCTCTAACCCATTCTCTCTCTCCTTGTATATATGTATTATATGGCCATTTTCATAGGTACAAATGGGTCAATAAATGCATTTGTACCAACTTTGACCAGTATTGAATTGGCCAAATGCATTTTATGGCCAATATACGAAATGGATCCTCTGCATATACTTTTACGTATCAAGAAAATGACAGTGAAATAATCTCCTCACACCCACACACACACACATACTCACAGAAGAGGAGAAAGAGAGTGAGAATAAGTCTAGTTCTAACAAATATGTAGATGAAATTCTTCTTTTCTTCGTTTTTCTCTACGGATTACTTCTTGAAGTTAGTTAAGGCATAACTTCGACATATTCTTTCTTTATGTTGCTTTTATCCTCATCTCACTTTGTAGTAAATAGAGTGAACTAAAATACAAAAGGCTTCACACTAGTATGCTGTTAGTTATTAGTCAAAAGTTGTTCATCCAACCGACTTGAGTTCTCATTCTCTCATTCATTCTCGAATAAAAATGTTTAATGGTGAACGGTTAAGACAGAATTTCTGGAGTACAGAAATCAATCAGATGGACTTATTGCCCAAGGTCGGGAGAGATACGGAGGACCAATCCATCCCTATTGCTACCATTGCCCCTTCGTTTCTGGGAATTCGCTTCGATAAAGGAATAATTTTTGCATCCGAAACATTGGTGGCATATTTGTCGATGCTTCGTTATCAGAATGCTCAGCGTATTTTCAAAGTAAGCGAAAACATCCTCTTCACTGGCAGTGGAGATTATGCCGATATCCAAGCGCTCAAACGACACTTTGATGCCAAAATAATTGACGACGAATGCCACCAAATGCCCAAAATGAGTCCAAGAGCTCTGACCACCTGGTTGACCCGGGTCTTCTACTATCGTCGTTCTATAATGAATCCCTTCCACGTTACCCTGGGTGTGGGTGGCTTCGATGAAGATAAAATCCCGTTTCTGGCCGCGATCGATGAGCGTGGTTGTAGCTATGAGGATTTTGTGGTGGCCAGTGGATTTGCCGCCCACATGGCCATGCCAATGGTGCGTGAACGCAAACCATCTAATCGGGATCTTACTGCTCATGAGGCGGCCGAGTTGGTACGCGCATCGATGGAGGTTATGTTTTATCGTGATTCCCAAACGATTGGCAAATATGCTGTGGGTATTTGTACGGAAGACTATTGCGGAATACGGGGACCCTTTAAAGTAGCCGAGACCTGGGATATAGCTCTCAATGATGAAGGAAATTAGAGAAGAATTAGACGCAGTCTAAACACATAATACATTCGATATATTTTCTGATTAACGTTCAAACAATTTTGTAAATTGTGAATGCAATTTATAGAGAGAGTCCCATAGAAGTCCTGGAATTAAATGCATGGTCAAAAAGTAAAAATCAAGTTTATCTTTTTATTCTTTCTTTGGGTAAAGAAAGTGATGTTTGTAACGCGCAGGAGATGTTTTCGACCCCATAAAGTATATATGTATATTCTTGATTAGCATTAGAGCTGAGTCGATATAGCCATGTCCGTCTGTCCGTCCGTCTATGCGTATGCCTTTTAGTCAGCCACATTAAGAGCTATCGGAATAAAATTTTTTCTTGGGGTTTCTTATTACCACCCGGGATAAATAAAGTATGAAAATTGTCAGGATCGGACCACTATACCATATAGTTCTAGAAGAAACATTTTTACAGAAATTGGAAATTGAAATTTACTATTATAATAGTATTGGTAAATTTTTTTCATCCCGATAGCTCTTAGGATGGCTGAGTTAGCTGCCATAGTTAGCTTCTTTGATATTTTATTGTTTTGCATCCACGGCAAAAATCAAACAAATCAATTACAGTTGGGAATATTGGGAGATAAAACTCCTTTTTTTCGAATAACGAGGTCGAAAGTCGGACGTTTTGAAGTAAACTTGATTTGCGTACATTTTTTATGAGCTCGCATGACAAATTTGGTGACTCTATCACGTATTGTCTACAAGATGTATGTACTTATACAGACGGACAGGTGGATGCTGATCAAGAAAATATATACTTTACGAGGTCGTTACCTGCTATATACATTTTTGCAATGAATATACCCATTATTTCACCTTCTGGGTGCGTGGAATAGAATTAAAAAAAAGCGGATTGCAGTTGTATTTCTTATCAGCTGAATTTATTTATGCGTCATTTGGCAAATGTCCAGCCAGTTACCAGGGCTGCCGGTTGTGCAACTTTCACTTGTCTTTCTAGCATTTTGGCAATGTCAAGTCTACACATTTGCGAACTGAATACGTTATCAAATAACGGACGAAGTGTAATCATGATGATAGGAATAGCATTCGATCGAGAGCAACGCAGCAACGATGTTGATGTGGTCGTGGGTGCGGAACGGGATGAATTCCATAATTTCTGTTGTGCTGCTGCTGGTGTTCCTTGGTGGATCAGGATCTCTGGTCTCGGCTGGCAATGTGCTGGTTGTGTTTCCATTTTATGGATTCAGTCACTTTAAGGTGCTGATGCCCATACTGAATGAGTTATCTAGCCGAGGTCACAATTTGACAGTGATATCCTTTGTGAAGAATCCGCATGCCGACGATTTTCCCAATTATGAGGAGTTATTGATTTCGGCACCGGATAAGGATCAATCAAATACCACAATCAATCTGGTGCCCTTGACCAAGTATATTCCAACAAGAAATCTGGAAGCCTTCTATACAGAGTACAGAGATCTATATAGAATTGGCCAGAACACCTGCGATCAGCTTTATTCCAGTGGACATGTGCAGACAGTGCTGAAGCGCCACCAGGAAGTCCCCTATGACCTATTGCTGACCGAGTTGTTCAACACGGATTGTCCCCTGGCCATAGCCAAAGTGTTAAATTTACCCATCATAGGGTTGAGTACCAGTGCTTTGATGCCTTACTACTACGATCGGATCGATCTCCCAGATACACCCTCTTTCGTTCAGTCCGAGTATATTGGCTATGCCGAACCCTTGAGCTGGACCGATCGTTTGTTTAACTTTTGCCAGGCCAAGTTACTGAAACTACTCTACAGATATCATTCCAATCGCAAGGACAACGCGGTGGTCAAGAAGTATCTTAATATCGACGTAGACGTGGACGAAGTGGCCCGCACCCAGACCGCATTTGTATTGGTGAATCAGCATTTCTCCCTCATGGGCAGTCGTCCTCAGACCCGACAATTTGTCGAAGTGGGCGGAGTGCATATAACGTCGCAGGCCAAACAGGAGATACCCAAGAAGATAGCTCAGTTTCTGGATCAATCCGACCAGGGTATAATATTCATCAGTTGGGGCTCCATGGTTAGGGCCTCTAGCATGGACCCAGAGAAATTGGAGGCCATAATCAAGGTGCTGGAACAGCAGCCTCTGCGAGTGATCTTCAAGTGGGAAGGTGACGTAGCCCCTCAGGTTGATACCAAGAAATTCTTACTTGTCAAGTGGGCACCTCAATTGGCCTTGTTATGTAAGCGAAGCAAATTAATGATTTTCTGGTCAACATTTTTCAATATTTTCTTCTGTCCCTAGGCCATCCCAAGGTTGAGCTCTTCTGGACACATGGCGGACTTTTGGGCACCACCGAAGCAGTCCACTGTGGCACCAAGATGCTTGTGACCCCCATCTATGGAGATCAGTATTTGAATGCCTATGCCGTGCAGAATCGTGGCATGGGCCTGAAACTTGACTATCACGACATCAATGTGCAGACTCTGAGCGATGCCCTCAAAGAGCTGAGCAAGCCAAGGTGGGTCATCTTCAACTGTGGCTGATCCTAGAGTGCTTTTTCTAAAGATTCTTTTCATTTCCATTCTTCAGCTATGCTGTGCGTGCCCGCAAAATATCACAGATATTCGAACAGCGTGAACGTTCTCCTCTGGAGTCGGCCGTGTGGAGTGTTGAATATGTCATAGAGCATGGCCTTTTGGCAGCCGAGATATTGCAATCTCCGGGAATCAAGCTCAACTGGTTTGTCTACCATTCATTGGATAGTCTAACCGTCATACTGATTGTCATTGCCATCCTGATGACCAGTTCGAGTTTCATTTGTCGGGGAAAACTATCGGATGCCCTTAAACTTCAAGGCAAACGTCATAAACGGAAATTGCATTGACATTGACTTTCAATTTATTGTTATAGTGAATAATTCCAGAAATGAATCAAATAGTTTACAACTCTACATTTTTACATTACAATAGAAATAATTCCTTTTCAGTTTTTTCTGATATGAATATATTTTTTTTCTTGAATAAATAATCATAATTCATACTAATACTTTCATCTTTTCTTTCTTTATCTACCCCAGATGGACACCAAATCTTGCAAAAAGAATAAGTAAAAAACAATATTACCAAAATGATATCTTATCAATTGTATATAAT
The DNA here is from genome assembly GCA_018152135.1 of Drosophila paulistorum. Classification (NCBI taxonomy): domain Eukaryota; kingdom Metazoa; phylum Arthropoda; class Insecta; order Diptera; family Drosophilidae; genus Drosophila; species Drosophila paulistorum. The sequence continues at coordinate 702,469 of JAECXG010000823.1, forward strand.
GCGTCTCAACTGGCGTGTGCCTCAAAAATCATGCATTGATCGACTGATTTACCTGCTCCTTCTACTATATACATAGTATAATTCAGCGAAACGCGAATTGCAAAAGCGCATTTAAACCTCTGAAATTTTGTTATTCGAAGAGATATTGAGAGTACTATAAAATATTATATGGTATAAATAATAATTGACCTTCGGCGCTGGCATTTCTAACGAGTTGTTGCTACCGTACCCAAGTCTATGTTGATAATAATCAAAACATTTTCAAATTCTTTGTTTTTGCTTTCGGTTCTTTCTTTCTTTCTCTTCTTTGATTTGCGTTTGGGCTTACGTCGGCAATGAAAATGAAACTGATATACTACTCTATATATATACATACCGCTGCTTATTGAAGCGATTGGCATTGGTAGACGGTAAGTACCATAAAATATTTTTGCCAATTTCTTTTTGCAAACATACTTGGTATATACTTAAGAAATTTAAGCGTGGACATTATTTAATAACTAGTGCGTGAAAATAGTTAAACCTGACCCACCACTTGGACTCTCTATAATCTAATTAGTCATTATTTCGGGTTGACAACGTAAGGAACACACTTATAACTTGGGCTGGGCAAGTAACGTCTCAGACATCTTGCAAATCTTATCAACTCAAACAATAGTTTGCAAAATTTTAGCCATGAACTTAGTTGTTAGTTAGTTGCTAGACTTATTCCCAGACGGCTAAATCTTATCAGAATTATAAATAGTCATTAGTTTCCACTATCGGGCATAGGCAGTTGCCAAAATTTGGCAAAAAAAAAGAAATTTAAAAGAGAAAGGAAACTTGTGGGTCTTATCAGATTAATTGATATGCATACTTCATATAAGTTTTTTTTGTCGTTAATGCAAATCCAAGGTCTTGAACAAAGGTTAATGCACAGACAAAGGTAACTTAACTAAGCATGTAGGGATAAAATCGATTAAGTGGGTACTAGTTACTGATAGTGTAATCGAATCAAATGCTTTATACTTTCGTTGTAAATAATTGGTTTCTTTTTTAATTCTTATAGTGAAATGTCATAACAACGGAATAAAAATATAACATTTTACTAATCCCATATCCAAATTCTATATATCTGTTGTCCGATTGACTTACTTTATGCTAAACTTTCTAATGGACTATACTAAAATAAAACTTTCGTTTGTCTCGGTTCTTCTGAAGTAGATTGTCTTAAAGGCAATCAAATTAGAAGTTTTTATACCCATCCAAGTTTTTGTATTGGCCCCTGCAGTTTGTGTAAAAGCAAAGTCTTTGATTAAATTCAAAGAATTGAATTATAAAAGTTGAAATCATTGTCAGCTATAGTCACCCATATCAGCTACAGATATCAGATTGTTGACTATAATAAATACGCTCAGATCCTGGATTAGATTGAAAACAATCAAGTGATCTAATTAGTTGATTATTTGTTTCAGTGGGTATAATTTCGCTTCACCCATAAAAATTTGATTACTTGTCTTTTATTGTATGGTAGCAATAAGCAAGTTTATTGTTGAAATAAATTATAGCAGTATGACAGTGAAAAACCACGACTTTTTTGTTTAATCTAGATGTATCTCGATCATAGATATATAATCTACGGTGTCGGAGACGCTTTTTCTGACCAAGATTAGAATAAATTAATTTAATTCGTCATGCTTATTCCTCTATTTCCTCTCAAGTTTTTCAGCTTGGCATATATTCTCGTGCGAATGAATGAACGAAACTGGCTAAACTCAGGTGTGATGGTGAATATACCCATTATCGCGAAGAGTATCAAGAACTTGCTTTTATTGAATAGCAAACAAATAAAGCAAAGAACGTGTAAGATAAGGCTGCGAGGCGCGTTTCAAGTTCAATTTTCATGATATGGTGTAACACTTAGTAATACGATTTCAGCGAGTGAACAGCTGTCAGATATAGCGAAGAAAATGTTTCACCTAAGTCAACTAAACGGCGATTGTCTACGGTAAGTGATCCTTAGTTTCTTGTATCTATTTACGATTAACCACCATTTAAAGACAACTTATGGACTAGTTGACACTGACACTTTGGCAGCTTATCATTTCTATTTTCATCCTTAAAAGAGATAAATTCAAATTAAGTCATTCAAGGCAAAGAGAAAACGAGAAATTCTATATCGAAGGCATAATCAGAATGCACACATTGCCTGAATCGCAATTGAATATGACAAATCTTGACAGATATCGTGTAAAGCCACACAGCTAATTGGAAGTCCATAATACCATGCTATCGCGCCGCATTGAAAACCTCATGAGCATTTCCTGGCATTTTCCACACTTAAATGTGGTTGGGAAACTAAAGTGGCAATCTGGTAGAAGAGTCTGGCATTCGGTTTAAGATTGCCTAAGTCTCAGATTTGTCTATTGAATAAATTGTCAGGACGTTGATGGAGGCTTTAAAAATTTGGTAAGTATAGAGAATTCTAATGAAATTGAGATAAGTAAGCATTATTTATAAATTTGTAGATACGTCAGCATTTCCGGCATCAAGAAGTTTAATAGTTACTTTTCATAAGAAAACAAGAAAGAACTTTCGTTTTTCAAATATTTTTGTAGTTTTTAAGTTTTTTCTATATTATGAGAAATTTTTTTAATCAGATTCTCCGATATTCCTAAACGGACATGTCTTTATCGACTAGGCTTTTCATGCTGATCAAGTTTAAATTCAGTTTGTAAGATCGAACACTTCTGCTTCTCTGCATTTCAAACAACTGAGCAATTTTATAATACCTTTTACAAAAATAAGAAAATCGAAACATCATTTGAGTTTTCTATTCAGTTACAATTTGATCCTAATGAATGATTTGAACTTACAAATTATATAAGTGCATAGATACATTAAATAATCTTCCTAGATCTGTTTAGTGGAGATCAGAGTTAACAATTTAAGAATGAATGATACACTTAATTAACATTTCAAACTTAGTTGCTAGAACCATAAATTCTAATGCAATTTAGATAGTAGTAGATAGCAGTTATTGGTAATAAGTCGGCAGATTTGTCAAAACTACAAGGTCTATGATAGTGAGAAAAAGACAGTGATAGTCCTCAATAAACTTAACTTTTATAGGTTATCAAAAATTGCATATCTTGTGAGTCGTTTATAAAAAAAGAAATTGCATATTGAAAAGGTCAATAATTGCAGGGAAAAATAACTTTTTCGTTAGGAATTTTTGTTCAAAGAGACGACCAATTTTCGAGATTGGGTTACCAATTTGAGAATGATCGTAAAAGTTGTAACATAGACATGCAACAGTCTCGGGTTACTCTGTTAAATGAGGGGCAAGATTGTGTGCAGACATTGCGCATGCGTTCTGGCCACATACGTAAGCAGGAGGTCCGCAATTCTTATCAATGACAGTGACGTAGGTTTTGTACAGACACAACAGTCCCCATCGATGGGAGTAAGGGGAGGCGGATTGCGTCTGCAAACCCGAAATCGAGGCCAGTACATTAAAAACTGTTGCACCGCAGCATTGGGACGTCAGTTCATTCAGAACAGTCGTAGTGCGCGAACAGCCAGCCAAGCCAACGAGCCATTGAGGAGTTGAAGGAGTCAAAGTGGCCGTCCCACCACATCAACCACCAACACCCACCAAAAACTAAGGAACACAAAACCATCATCGAAAACATCTTTTTTGGGTGGCCTATTTTTGACTGAAAAATGCAATTGTCCATTGTAATGGTAGTTGGCCTGATAGCCCTAATTGGCCAGAAGGTCAGGGCAGTGCCAACATCTGTGTTGGCCCAAAATTCGGAACTCGTGACAAATGCCAACAATAAGCTACAGCAGCAACAGCAGCAGCAGGAACAACAGCCGGCAGCAGGTGAGTGTTAAAGTTCAATTTTTTGTTTGAAAATGTGTAGGCGGAGCTCCGCCTTCTTCGCTGGCTGGAGGCAAAGCACGTACATACATAGTTAATGTTAAAGGTCATTGAAAAATTTCATGTTTGAAAAATGGACAAGGCATTGCCGAACAATGTAAACGATTGTGTGTGTGTGTGTGAGCTGGTGTGGCATATTAAGCAAGAGTAAACGCCTACGCTTATTTAAGCTTAGCTTTTGCTAAGGGTCTGTCTGCTGGCATCCGCTTGGCTGATTCCATCTTGTGCTCTGTGTTCCTCATTTTCGTTTAGTTTTTCCCATTTCCCGCTTAACGTTTGACAGGAAATTGCGTAGGTGTTTTTAGCCCCGACGCAGCTGTCGCTTCACTTTTCTCTCTCTACCTCTCTCCCTCTCTCTGTTTTTCACAAAATTTCCATTCTGCGTTCTGGCTTAGTGTATCATTACTATCACATGTACATAAATACACGTTTACATGCATATATGGTTGTGTGTGTGTGAAGTACGTAGAAGAAAATCGCGTAGGCGTCTGGCACACAACATGGCGGACGACAGCCAGCCTCTTTGAGTGTGCACTTCTCTATGTGTGTGTGTGTGTGACTGTGTACGTGAGCGCGATTTCATTTCTATTTTTAGACTTTGAGTTCAGCAAAAGTTTGGTTTTTCTTTTTTATCGCTCCTGCTGCTGTCGCCCATCCCATCGCCCACTCCTCGGCTGCTGCTGCTGCCCATCTTAACCGCATCGCCCACATTATAAATTTGTTTCTTTAAGACTTTCTTGCCGCAAGCTGTTAAGCCTTACGCTTATAACTTTATTTCTCTCATCTTAAAGGATGCGCCTGAATGTATGCAGTAAAGATCTAAATGAAACCTACATGCATACGCATACAAACATACACGTGTGGTTCCCCTTCTTATTGCTAGAGAGGGCGAGCAATATACCAAACAAAGTTCGGCAACATTTTCTGACGACTCTAAGTCCGGGAATTAAGCAAATATTTCTACCCATTTCCCATTACACCATCAGCTTGTTAGCACATTTAGTTTGTTTCGTTTATATGCTAATTAATAAACATTTATAGTGAACATAAACTAGAATCAGCAAATCTCTTTGATCCTACTTAAAAATAATCTTCCAGCTGTGATCTTTATTTGAGATAGGATGTCCAGTTTCCATATTTTAAGAAAATTTACCATAAGTAAATGTAACTTCAACCTATTTATCATATATTCAATGCATATAACTTCAATATTTGAATTGTAAAATTCTTAACATTCATTTTTCGCTTTCAATATGGGACAATATACGAATGTAATACATATTTTTTGTGGTTTCAATACTCAAAAAGTAATTCAATAGCAGATAATACATACAAATGTATTTATTATATAACTGATGAATTCAATTAATTATGATATATAATGCATTAGTTTCCCAAGAAGAATTCAAACCTCATTAAAGAAGCCTTTGAAAAAGTTGAAATATTAAATATTTATGCCAAAGAATGTGTTTTGGGTGGGGCATGGATTTCTATAGGTACACACACCCACACAGAACCGTCATTGAATGGCTATTAAATATTCATGCAATAGCAAGGACTCAATAGCTGTAACCACAACCAAATTGTGACTCTAAAGTCAACCGCAAAGTTCTATTACTTTGGTTATGTAGCCGCCAGGCTAAGGCTTACCCAAGAGCCAAGCGCCAAAGAGACTTTTCCATTTTCGTATAATACATTTAACCATATGCTGTTATTATTAAGTTATTTCGTAAGTGCTAGTCCCTGGTCCCTGGTCCAGTAGCACAAAGGCAGCCTCAAGGATGCTTTTGCCGTTGTGTTAATTGTGTTGGTTGTTCTTGCTGTTGCTGTTGTTGGGGCTGTCCTTAAGCAGCAGCTGCTAGTCCATCACTTTGGGGCCAACACCCATAGCCAATAGCCACCCGCTATTCCATAATGATGTAGCTAGGTAGGTAGGTAGGTAGATAGGTGTGTGTGAATGTATGTGTGTATATGGTAGGTGTGAGTGTGTGCGTGTGGTAGGTATATGGTAAAAATTGAAGAGCAAACAACTTGTTGATATTTTTACAGTTCAGTGAATATTTTCATGTTAGCCAAGTGGCAACAACATTCCCTGCTTTTGCAGTGAAAGGACAATGACAATGATGAGGCATACACACACACATAAATACATATGTACGACCACAGCGACGTCAGCAGACGTCAGCGCATGTAATTTAGTTTGCGTGTTTTATTTATTTATGTGTATACCCATCGCTCGACGGAAATGGTAAATGGCGGAGGAAGGGGAAAGAGCTGTAGCAGGGTGGTATATTTTAGATGTTGTTGTCGGCAGAAAATATGAAAAACAGTGCAGGACTAAATTATGGCTGGGGGAAAGCCGTGTGGACTGTGTCTCCGCCTAAGGATTCTTGGAATCGTTTAACAAGGCAAACACAAACATATGCTTGAGTTTCTGGAAAATGCTGCTGCTTATGCCTCAAGGGAGCTACTAAAATTGGGTTAAGTGGCGATTATAAATAGTGAGCAGGACCAAGGAATGTTGAAAAAATATGCATAAGTACATTTTACAATTTTCCATTAGGATTAATTGAAAATAAGATCGGTCAAGAAAATTAAGCAAAACAAAATCTGTCGAAATAGAAAGTTCTGAATCATTTCAACAGTTTCTAAGAAAAATGTAATTAATTTGTTGTGTACTAATTCATCCTATACCTACACAGATAGACGATTAAGTACCTAAGTCATATAATAAACAACCCATAAGTTAATTACTCCTACTCAGTGAAACATATTCCCACTTGACTTTTGCAATAGTTTGAGTGTTGGTCTTTTTTTTTTTTAAGTTGTCACCAGCAAGCAGAAGCAAATGTGGATAATAAGTAGTACGGATAAAGGACTCAAAAACTTTCAAGAATTTACTCTATGTCTTAATGCCAGAAAAAAATATCGTTGGCAAAATTAAGAAGGAAATAAGATATAGTGGTGGTCACCAATTTATGACCCTTTTTTACTTTAGCTATGATTTTCTCAACTCCTAAGTAACTTGGGAACTTAATAAAATATTTCTATTGATAAACTATCTAATTTCTTATCCGATTTTCATGAAAAATATGTCTTTCGACGGAAAATTCAATTCACTTTCAAGGAAAAACGTACCTTTAATATAACCTTGCAAAAAGGGTATATGAGTTTATTACACCTATAAACGACTGTACCAAATTTAATCAAGATCTGGTGACTATATCATATAGCTCTCATAGGAACGATCGGTGGAAAACAATGACTTTGATCAATATCTTCGTTATTTCCTATGCTAAGATTCGCAGACATTAGACTTTTTAGATAAAACGTGTTTTCACTTTGATGGCTATGGTTAAGGAAAGAGTTACCAAAACAGTTGCAAGGGTATACAGACTTTGGTCGAAGTTAGCCCCGGCCCTCTGGTTATAAATTAGTGTCCCAAAACGGCCTCGTCCAAATGACCGAAAAAAATCTACAAAATTCGGAATTTGAATCGAAAATTGGGGCTTAATTAAAAATTTGTGGTATGCAGTTTATTTTATTTCTGTTAGGTCTCCGATCTGGTATATTAAAGATTTTAGCAAAACGACTTAAACATTTGGCCAACTAAGTTACCAACTAATTACAGAAAAATATTTGATAAAGTTTCATAGAAGCTGAGAAAATTATAACTAAAGTAAAAAAAAAACGTCATTGATTCGTGACCAAAACTGTATGCCAGTCAGAACCCCTTTTAAACAAAATACATCATTGTGGTTGAATTAATCTCTTAAACTATTCTAAACAAATGGATTATAAAGTAATGCTATTAACTGTAAATCCTATACCAATTCCGAGGTAAGTTTTATGGTTGAACTGCATTGTTGCAATAAATTTAAAGTCAATTATTGGTATAGTATGAATAACTAAAATTCCTTTCAATTTGAAGTGCTCCAAAATTAATTTACTTTATTACTTCTCTTGGGTGTTGGCCTCATAAAAATGGCAACAAAAACAAAACAAAATTTGAATGTGCAAAGTTAATAACATCCATAATGATTGTCAATTATATAGTATAGGCCATAATCGATTCCATCTTATCTACGCTTAGTTCCCGATTCCCCCCACAAAGCATTCCGCTATCGAGGGGTACTAAGTAGATAAGCGTGTTGTTATCAGTATAGTAAAAAATCCCCATCATACTTTATTCTATATACCCACACATACATACGAAGCTAGGTGGGTAACATTGATTTGACAAACATTTCTTTAGCGTTTGATGAAAACCTTGGACATGTGGTATCTGTTTGGTTTAAGTCACGTCAGCGACTTGGTTCACATAGGTAGACATGTGAGTCTCTCATGGTTTTCCTCAGCCAGATGCGTGTTAGTTTAAGAATAGTTAATTGATCTCTGGCTAGCACTTGTGACGGAGCAGATGGAGAGAAGAGTTTGATTAACAGTTGATCCAGTTTTAATTAGCAGGCTCAGCGTTGCGTGAATTGAAGGAACAGAAAATATGATTAGGTCGACTGTTAGGGGTTTCTGCTAATATCACAAACTACCATATTCTATGGCCATAATATACAAACAAGACTTTGACAGCGCCAATTCCAATTAGCGGTTGTGGCAAATGGGAAAAAATATGTATTCGAGTGTATAAAACAATTATGGAACTTGGCGCCCGTGTTGGCCTGTGGCGGCTAATTGCTTTTGGCAACGCGGTGGGGTTGGGGGATAAAATTGAATTTATTGAATCAACTTCAATGTCGAGTCTAAATAGAAATGGAAATTGCAGTCAGGCTATAGAAAATTTCAATTTCATTTTCCCTCCTTCTCTTCTCTCCTAAACTGACTCCCCCGTAGTGAAACGGTCACCAGAGGATGTCAATGTGTCGGCCACTGTGGCACCTGCCGACAAAAAGTCAAGTCCGGAAATTGTCCCAGCTTCCTTTAGCAATGCTCCGGCCGCAAGAAGCCCGACGAATACCCAGGAACAAAGAGCGGGCATCTATGCTCTGCCATCCAATGATGAGATTTTGGCTGCTGTGGCCGCTGCAGCTGCCCAGAGCAGTCAACTGCAGCAGAATGACCCGACAGCCCTAGAGGAGGCAGCCAGTTCTACTTTGCATAAGCGAGGCATTAACTACGAATACAATCCCTATATGCCAGCCGCTTCCAATGATTACGACGTGCCCAGCGGTATGTGGGCGGATGAATATGAACCGTCGGCGTCTGGAGCAGCTTCAGCTCCAGTCTCGGTGCCAGTTCCCCTTGGCTACTCGGACCGGGACCTTCAGGAATTGGATGAATATGCGCCAGAGCGACGATGTGAGTAACTAATTATTTCACAGTTCTTTTGGGTAGATCATTATCCTCCACTTTAGTGAGCAGCTCCAGTGCCCGGAACAAGGCATATGATAACCTGCAGAATCTACTCAATGCTGAAGCCTACTTGGAGAGCATTCCCCTGTCTGTGCCCCTCACCTACGCTAATCGCAACTATAATCTAGATGAGCGCAACAAACGAGGCATCTACTACAACATGGAAAATGGCCTGGCCAACGAGAACATTAACTTGAACAAATATCGCCGCTACGGAGATATGCGGTAAGTGTTCAATATAAAAAATTTAATTATTTTCAGAGATTATTAAATAGAAGCGACTTTCAAATATTTTAAACAAAGCTAAAGATTGTTTCAAGTGCTGGAACTCTTAACTTTAAGAATGAAGAAAACTTTAGGATTGTTTGGCGTCTCACCAGCTTTCAATTGATTAACAATATAATACAATTTAGACATAATTAAATTTATAGAAGAGAGTTATAGAAGAGATTATCCCAATTAAAGAAACAAAGTTATCTTTAGTGATATTTTATTTTGGTAGTTTTTTGAAAGAGTAATGAAAAGAAGTTTTGTAAAGTAACTTAACCAAACTGAATATTAGGGAATAATTTATTTATTCCAACTATTAGATTAGGTGAACAACCGATTCATATATTGAGATGCAATATAAGATGGTTATTTTTTGTGCATGTCTCTCTCATATATTAGTTCCCTATTTAATTCCACTTTAAACAGCACCAAGTTCACGGAAGTTTACAAGAATATTTGAGGTGAATTATGTTCAAATCTAGTTTCTCAAACAATCATTGAGACATGGTTCAACATTTTATACACTTTATGGGTCAAACATGCTATGTTCATAGGGTCGAAGGGTCTCAGTTTAGTAATTTACCTTACCAAGGAGACGAGAAGAAATTGCAACCTGAAACTGAAAAAGATTAAAGATTCTTCTTTATAATGGATCATATATCGATGTTGTTCATTGCTATAAGTTCAATGTAAGTCCGAGTTGAATCCGTCATTAAATCGAGATGAGATCTTCAAGGAAATCTTGCACGTCATCGATTGCATTGAAGGAGCGAAGAGTTTAGAATGCTAAATGTGTACAAGGAATTCCACGAAAGGCAAACCTATTTGAAAATTTATCTCAGCTAAAATCGATTGACTGAATCGCGTATGGTTGCGTTTTAGGGCCTGTAAAAAGCGAATATGTAGAAAATTGACAATTGTGTAGGATCCAGTTAGGGTTAAAAGAGGTATACCTTTCTAGCCAATGTATTAAAACTGTATGCAGAATATAAGTTTGATAAATTATTTATGTCCCCCTTTGAATTATTATTTTAGCCTAAAACGGGACACCACCAAACTCAATCCTGCCGATATGTTGGCATTGGTGGCTCTGGTCGAGGCTGGTGAACGTGCTCGTAAGGAAAGCGATGTGGAGAGTGCCCCTGTATCTGCCCCCCTGATGAATAACGAAGATGTTGAATATTTGCCACCTGGCAGTTGGCTAGACAGTCCTGTCTCGGTTCAATCGCAGCCTTCCCTGGTGGATTACTATGGCATGCCAGTGGAGCCCCAACTGATGAAATACGATTATATACCTCGCCAACACAAATATGGATCGATCAATGGTCGTAAGTAAAGTAATTCGAAATATTTTAATACAGATAGAGATACAATGTGGTTTTTTCTATTGTGTTTCCACCAGGTTTTGGATCGTCTAAGCGCTTTATGGTGGCCAAGAAGAAGCGTTCTGTTAGCCAGAGTCAGTTCATGAACGAACCTGTGGCCGAACGTGGACCCAGCTATAAGGGCGAAAAGTATTTCTAAACATGTTCTTTGTTTTAATGATGCAATTATTGAAATCAAAGGCAGACAGAATTATAGTGAGAGAGAGACAGAGCAAGTCAAATATGAACGTCAAAAATCTTGTGCAATTTTTGTGTAGAATTTCAATTTTAAAACAGCAAAGAAAAACAATTAAATTATTGTTATACATATTAACTACCTACGAAATATTGTATGTCGAAATGAAAGCATAATCAAATCAATGTTTTTGAAACACTGACACAGGGTTTTACGATTTTGTCCAATGGATTCTTACATAGCCGAAACCAAAACCAAAATCAAAACATAACCTTACCTAACCTAACCTAACCTAACTTATCGATGTCTATGTATGGCAACTAAGTGTACAATTAAACTACAGTATCTATATATGTAGATATATATACTTATCAAACTAGAGGCTTCCGAGGTAGTACAAAAGAAAGAAAGTGAAAGCAAATTACAGAGAAGAATGAACAATCGATAAATACAATTACAACCGAGCTCCCAGATAATATCTGCTGATTTGCTTTAATATTTAAATCTATAAATATCATAATATATATAAATATATATATATACATATATTTTCTATGAGACGCCATCAACCTCGATCTTACACTGTGCTACAAACTGTATTTCCTTCCTCCAAAAACCAGAACAAACGATCGCCGACTTGAAGACGAAGACGTCGATAAAAACAAATGTATGACAATGATGTCTATTTTAAATATTATGTATATCCGCAACCTAAATATAAATTAAAAACATATAAATAATATACATACATATACATATATATAGATATACACACATAAACCTATTTGTCAAAACGATTAAGTGGCTCAGTGCATAAATATTTTAAATATTTAAATGCCCAAAAGGAAAACGGAAAGGAGGCGACATATAAATTTATTTGATGAAACAAAATTGTCTGACTGTTTTTTGCAACAAAAATCCAAACAAAAAACTTAAAATATATATATATATATATACAAACATATATGTAAAGACATTATATATATAACTAAATACACTCAAATAATTATTAAAGAAAATCATTTTCTCTCTTATGCAATATGTTCACACATTTTGCTATTAATTTTTCACTACTTAAGTTGATTTATGTGAGCTTAATTTTAATAGATTAATTTACAACAAAAACTTAACTGATTTATGACTAAATAAAATATATTTTTGGTTTGAAAATTAACTTCGAAAAAACTAAAAAAAAACCAGAGGGCCGGGGTTAACTTCGACCGCGTCGAAGTTTGTATACCCTTGCAACTGTTTTGATAATTGTTTCCTTACCCATAGCCATCAAAGCGTAAATACGTTTTATCCAAAAAGTCTAATGTTTGCGAAAGAACGGCCTTCAATCTTAGCATAGGCTATAACGAACATTTTGATGAAAGTCACTGTTTTCCACCGATCCTTTCTATGGGAGCGATATGATATAGTTACCCGATCTTTACCAAAATCGGCACACTCATTAACAGGTATATTTAACTATCAAACGTTTAATTTGAAAGCAATCGCATTAAAAATAACGAAGTTATTGACAAAAGTCACTGTTTTCGACCGATCGTTCCTATGGGAGGTATATGAAATGGTCACCCGATCTTGACAAAATTTGGCACAGTCGTTTATAGCTAGAATAAACTTACTTATATTAAATTTCACGACAATAGCTTAAAAAGTAACGAAGTTATTAAGAAAGTCATTGTTCGTGACTTTACCGTTTGAGGAGTTCGCGTTGATACAGACGGACGGACGGACGGACGGACGGACTCGTCGTGCTGATCAAGAATATATATACTTTATATGGTCTGACATGCTTCGTTCTATGCGTTGCACACTTCTGACCAAAATTAATATACCCTTTTTGCAAGGGTATAAAAAACACAAGACGAAGCCAACAATGTGGGACAATTTTTACCCTTCTCCTCGTAGAAGCACAATGAACTCTTCTCTCTTTTGATCAATGGGTATAGAATTTTTGAATATCTTGTAATAGACAGAGCCATAGATGGTTAGCAATTGATCAAATTCTATTACCATGGCGAATCATGTGTCACCAATCACCAACCAATGTCGCAGTTTCTCTTGTCTGTTGTCAACGTCAATCCAATCCGGAAAACAACAACAACGCAGAACTCTGAAGAATTGGAAGGCAATTCAATGAAGGCCAATTAACAACTAAGAGAATTAATATCGTATATACATATGTGGCAAAGAATTCGTTCCTATTAAAGTGTGTGCAAAAATTGAATAAAAACCAATTAAATAACTATAAAGAAAAACGCACACGCGTGGTCAAACAAAAATTGAGACAGTTTCATCATTCAGTTATCGCATCGACTATATACGATATAGAAGATTTAACCTTTTGTTTATGTATTGCTTCAGTTCCTCTTGCTACCGTTTCTCGTCATCACCCACTGATGTGAGTGATGGCAAACAAAACCTAACCAGGTAAATATGTACAATGTCGCATTGTTAGAGCATAGCGAGATAAAACTAATAGGAATACCAGGAAGTTCCATTTGTAGGTATACTTTGTTTAAATCATTCATTGAATACCGTGCAAATAACTGCAAAGTAAATGTTTTAGCACAATATTAAGTAGATGGGAAATTCAGAAGAAGATGACGAAGATTTTCTACCAATATATCAGGATTCATTTCTTTTAAACAAAGTCCAACCATGGGAATTGAAGTATTGATTTCCCTAGTCTAGACAATGTTTTGATTAGCTTGTTTTGAAACTGAAGAACGTATTCAAAAGCGTCCGGATCAAGTAATCAAAATAGAAAGTGATCATGGCAAAAGAGAAATCGAATAAACAATAGAAATTGGAGAGGTCAACGATATCTGTTGGATGTACATATACAACGCAGTGTCCTTTGGGGTAGAAGAATCATGAGGTTTCCTTTAACAATTGACAAAAAAAATTGTGTAGCTCCACGTCACAGTGTGCGGACGTGTAAAACTAATTGCCCTGAAGACGACCACCGATGAGTGTTCGAAATATATCGGACAGGAAAGCAAAAAAAAGGAAAGCATGGAAAGAGATTACTAAAAGCAATAAATCGCTATCTAAGCCGAAGGGTTTTGAAAATCTCAGATTTCAAACTAAAAAAATAGAACTTATAGTTAAATAGTTATAGGTAAAGCATATATAGAAAGCATTCATGTATATCTATTTTTCATCCGATTTTGATGATCAATATCACATTCGACAGAATATTTAATTCACTATCGATCATAGTTCAAGTGTAGTTACACTTTAGTATGAATTAGTGGCGAAAATTGACGCCAAGCAGAGAGACCATAAAAATCCATACAAAATTGCATTTTCAATCGGCTCCAAATTGAACGCTGGGGCCAAAATAAAAATTTGTATGCAGTTTATCTTATTTTTACTAGACCTAAAACTCTTTCTTAGGGTCCAAAGGTGTACAATGCATTTTACAAATTTTGAAAATGTGTCTTTTTTATTTTGCCAGGTCCGAATTTTGGGGCTTTTCATCAAAGTGCATTTTAAAAAAAAACCGTTAGAGATACGCCCCCGAAATTTACAGAACATAATCTCAATATAATTACGAATTGTACGCTATAAATTTTAACATCAAAACTTTTCACTAACATTAAATAAAAATCGAATGAAATCACAATTTAAGGTAAAAAAAAAAATGTCTCAAATTCATTGCCGCCACTGTATCTTTCGTTAGTTTCTGACTCCTTACACTAAGACTTTTTACTTCTTACACTAAGAAGTCAGAAACTAACGTAACTAAAAGTACATGAGTTTTACTTAGAGGTCCGTACAAAATAGACTTCATTAAGATTTGACAATGAAAAGAATATACAAAACATGTCAAATCCTTAAAATGCATGTCTGATCAAAAAGTAATGGTTATTGGCTTAAAAAATTTAGTATTTTTTGAGAGGGACATTTTTTTACACTAAAAAATGATCGATATTGAGGTATAAAGAGATGGAAGAAGAAAACAAAATTATTCCAAATTTGAAATGTTATTGTTCTATTGAACAATAGACCCCCCCCCAATCATCCATCCATGAATGTGAATGATATTCTAAAATATTCAAGCTTAGAACAATTTTCAAATACGTTACAACTAAGTAGCTGAATGAAAAGTTTGTTATATCAGTACAATCCACATAGTGTTACAATGCATAGAAGTAAGCATCCCGGCCATATAAAGTACATATATAAACTATTGATTCTCACGGCGAGACGAATTCATATACGTAGCCATGTCCGTCCGTCTGGATCAATGCAAAGCCTTCCTTGACTTTAAACTGAATCGGGACCATTTTATAGCTCTCATTGAAGCTACTCAGTCATTTCATTAAAACTGGATGACTATATTATGTATTAGGATGGATCGTTCGAAAAATAATTTTGATTGGTAAATAATTATCTTATGAATACAATAATCTATAACTCTATAATATATATAAATGACAAATAAGCATACGATATGCTAATTGATTTAGAGGACCGATGTTTGGCGGAAATTTAACTTTTAAGAGAAGCAGAGCTCTTAACCAATTTGACTAAAATATAATTTAAAGTTACATTTCGAAATAATATACATATGTATAACAAATGTATCAGCAAGTATTTTGAACTTTTTCTGTTGCATGAAACTTATATACCCCATTTGGCCATATGGAAGCAGGCGATAAAAGTAGAATAAATAAATATAAAAAGGTATACTCGTAGCGGCAAACAGCGAAAACAAAAAAGGGGCATAAATTTGTATTGTATATTTGTTTGTATATGTGTATATGGAGAGTAAGTTTTGCACAGGCCACTGCAAAAGGCACTGGAGCTTAAAGCCGGTCAAATCGAGAATATATACATATATATATATATATTTGCATTCCCCTTTTACATTTATCACTACGAATACATCGAATACATACAACTCATCCAAAAGGGCTACTCAAATCTTGAATGACGAAGATCCCATTGAATATTCTGTGCAAAAATTGATCATAAACGCTCCACACGATGTCACACCTTTTGTCATGAGACTTATTTCCCCTATTTCAGGCAGATCATAGAACGTTAATTAGTTTTACCTGTTAGTGCTTAGTTAATAAATAATACAATGGATTACTTAAATGTGTATAAACATCTTTAAATTCATTCGAGAGAGATAAAACAATAGTAACTTGACTGAGACAGTTGATGGCTTCGATAGACCTATTCGGTTTATTTCGGTTACCATATTTATACTAATTTTATGCACGCGTTTTGAATGTTTAATAATCCACAAAATATACAAACTTATGTACATACAGATGTAGGTATAACCACATATTTGGCTATTGGTAGGAATGTTGTGTAAGGCGTCGTAATCACAAATTTTTCTATTATATGCACATAGAAAGTGAATGAAAATACGTACCATGACTAGCAATGAGGAAGTATTGAGTATATATAATATATTCCTACTATTTCAAGGTGAATTGATCTTGAAAATGAGAATTCAAACTTGTTAAATTGAGTCGATAACCATATTAAAAGAACAACTTTAAAAATTACAAAAAAATATAGGTTTAATTTTAATCAAAGTTAGAAAAACAGGTCAATTGACTTTGCTGTTTATGCTGATGGCAATATGGAATCGGACATGGATCTTTCTGCCAGATATTGCCCACTCAATTCTAATTTTTGCTTATTCCTTTTTACATATTTTAAATAACCGGGGCTAACATCGACCGTGCCAAAGTTTATATACCCTTGCAACTTTTTTGGTAACTCTTTTCTTACCTATAATATGTATAATAATAATATTATGTTTGCTAAAGAATGGCCTACAATCTCAGCATAAACCAGAGGGCCGGGGCTATCTTCGACCGCACCGGTACTATTTCCTTACTTATAGCCGTCAAAGTGGAAATCGTTTTATCTAAAAAGAGTGATATTTGCATAAGAACGGCTTACAATCTTAACATATAAAAAAGTTATTGGTCAAAGTCACTGTCTTCCACCGATCATTCCTATGGGAGCTATATGATCACCCAATCTTTATCAAATTCGGAACAGTCATTAACAGATATATTAAACTAACAAATGTTTATTTTGAAAGGACGGACATGGCTATTTGAACTCGTCTCGTCGTGATGATCAAGAATATATATACTTTATATGGTCGAAGATGCATTCTTCTATGCGTTGCACAAAATTAATATACCCTTTTTGCAAGGGTATAAAAATAACGAATATATTGATCAAAATCATTGATCGGATTGTTCCTATGTTCCTATCTAATATAGTCACCCGACCTTGACCAAACTTGGCACAGTCGTTTATAGCTATAATAAACTCACTAAAATTAAATTATTAAAATTTCACGACAATAGCTGGGAAACTAACGAAGTTATTAAGAAAAGTCACTGATATAGTATATAGTCCGATCCGGCTGAATCCTGCAGTATATACAAGCCTACGTGCAATTTCAGTATAAAGTATATATATAAGGTATATATATTCTTAATCAGGATCAACTGCCGAGTCAATATAGCACGTATGAACGTATTATGAACAAGTAGATCTCGGAGACTATAGAGCTAGTGTCACCAAATTTGATATGTAGACTCCTGTAATACCTACGGTGATCAAGTTTATTTTGCCACGCCCACTTCTCAAAGACTATTCTAGCTAGCGACACCAAATTTGGTACGTGTACTGGCTTCGGAATCGGACTAGATACACGCAAAATATTCGAGTTTTACTTGGCGGTCCAAAAATTAAATTTATTTCTTTTTTGTTAAATTAAAAGATTTGAAATTTCAAATATTTAGAAATTTTAATATTATCCGAGATCTTGATAATCAGGAAGACGGAAATATGTAGGTCAATTGACTCTTCAATATTGAATCGGACATGGTTCTTTCGATTACTCATTTTTACATATTTTAAATAAAAACCTAATACAGATTTTAAAAATTGTTAATAATTTAAATGTCTTTGATTTTCAAGTTCAAAAATCAAAATTGTATGTTGGCCAGGTTAATTGAAGTGAAAATTAAAATATTAAAGAAAATTAACTTTATCTGAGATGTTTGATCATTAATATGGTTAAGTTTAGAACTCTCTCTCTCTCTCTCTGTCTCACCATTAAGGATTTTTACAAAAATATTAAACTCTTTAAACTCGTTTCCAAACTATTTTAGTCTCTTTTGTAGGTACTAGCAATAAGACTTCATCGAAACTTAACCCTTTTTGTCATGTTTAGCCTCAGGTTCCGTTGCCGACTGCTTTATTTATTCTCTTAGCTGTTAGAGTCTTCGAGTTAAAAAAGAACTGGATCGGTCACTAAGATGTTTTTACAGTTTTAGTTCAACAGAACGAAGGCAAGAATTGTCAATTTCAGGGGGCATTTATAGTAAACCCACTAAAAGGATATGAAAATATAAAATATGAACTGATTTAAAATTAAAATTTAAACTTTATTTCCAACACTTTCGCTTTTCATATTTTCTATAATGAATTTCATTAGTTCAACAAAAATTTGTTCATCTAACCAAGAACACATCGATTTAGCCAAGACATAAACCAGTTTTGTGGCTCACAGTGTGGCAAAAGAAGTTAAACAATGACACAACTGCAAATAAAAATCATTTAAAACATTTAAAATCAAACAAAAACTTGTGACCTTAATGAACATTGTTAATACAAATTTTTAATCAACTATTTTCAAATATTTTAAAATTGTTTTCAGCAAAGTGTTTACTTTTTCATATGGAACTTGTGCTAATTTTTATGGTAATTTGTAATAAATCAGATTTAGTCAAATATATGGTTCACATATGTATGTATGTAGCTCCCTATTAGATTTTGTTTGGAGATTAAACTTTAACACTTTGAAATTATATCTTATACCTCCCATTAGAAAAAGGGCCAAATGAGTTCATAATGAATATTTGATGTATAAATTTCGATGCGATAATTGTAATAGCCGACCCAATGTGCGACGCAATAAAATGAAATTTGTATGAAATAATTTGTGACGTCACGAGCTGAAACGAACCGAAGCCGAAACGAAGAACTTGCCTTTTCACAAGATACAAACACAAAAAAATCATATCTACGCGACGGCCGACAGGCACGCCGGGTCCCCTGGCCATGTCATGAGAACCAGATCCCAAAAATGAGACCAAATACACACACACACACGAGCAAAGGCACACGCACACGCACAACAAAATGGCTTTGAAAGAGTCCCCAAAAAAACCAAATGTAAACCAAGAGCATTCCAGCGGGTGGGTTCAGTTGGTCTGCAACCGTCTCAGGCAACGCACGTGTCGCAGTCTCGAAATTCGATTGGAATATTTGGATTTGGGGATTTTCGGTTAAAAGTTAAAGGCGCGCGCGGTGTTTAAATAACTAAAACAACTGTTTAAAAAAAAGAAGAATAAGAAGTAGGCAAACTAGATTCCTCTTCTGTTTGCATAAAGAATTCTCGGTTTAGCTCTAACCCAGCAGCTGCAGCTTCAATATGCCGGAGGAAGTGCCCGCAAAGGGCAGTGTATTAGGCAGTAAGTGTATTTGGTTGGTGGGAAGTGGAGGGATAAATTTCACAAATGCATTCGGCCTGTGCATCAGCAGAGGAAAACGAGTGCAACAAGTGGCTGAATGTGATTCACTTTCTGATGAAAGTTTCCCCCTCCGCCCATACACAATGAGGAAATGTTTTGGAAAACCATAATTTGACCTTAAAACCGGCCGAAAGGTCGTACATATCCGTGAACCGAAGACTCTGTACCTATATAAATAACCATATATGTATGGGTGTGTGTGTATGCTTAAGTGTATTTGTGTGTGTGTTGGTGAGCGAGTATCCTTCTTATTGGAGTTTTTGCGTCTTTTTATAGAACTACGCCTTCTTCCCTGGGTTAATAAAATTTGTTGTTCTTCTTATCCCCGAAAAATTCCTGTCAATATTTAAAAATTCCTCCAGTTGGATATTTAGTGCAAGGTCATTTAGAAGTCAACAATATAAACAATAAGTTTATACAATTTATATGTGTTTTCTTTTTTTTTTTCTTTTGCCAAAAAGACATCATGTTGCCACATTTCATATTTGCCATATTATACCTAGGCCAACAAATTTTAACTTATTCAAAAAAATTTGCTGATTTCATAAGTAGTTTGGCATAAACTAACAATATGCTCGCTTTATTTATGAGACATTCTAGTATTTTTATATTCCCAGACGATATATACATACATATATATTTAAATTTCAAAGTTTCTTGAATTTTTATCAATGAGTTATATGTACTTATATGTAAGTCATTTTTGCAACTTGGATAATGTATAATATATTCAGCGAAATCAAGTATATACATATGTATACATTTTCATTCTTATAATCAGAGGCTTATGTAGCGGAATCGACACCCTTTCCGACTTCGTGCTTTTGGACCAGAACTACAAAGAGCATTCTTGAATATAGTACTATCTTGTTAACTAAAATCACAGCGTACAATCTTATAAATTACATGTAGGGCTTCTTGATATGTAATTACTTCAACTAATTGATTCCATGGAGCATATGAATAGGAGAATGAGCATATGGGCATTTCCGCGGTGGTTTATGCGCCTTTGGAAGGAAAATAATATTTGAAATATTAAATAAGTCAAACAAAATTAAATTCTTATCCTTTGAGATAGAAGCCGAAAAAGAGCGGTTACTTTAAATGGATATGGCCTTAGACATCATTGCTAACAATTGTCAAACTCTGCAAATCATGTGAGATTTATGGACTTTGAATATTTTTGGCCTCTGTAATAAATGTCCACCTTTGTTTGTAGACTTATGATTTTTCCAAATTGGCTTTGTTCTTTATTTTTTAAAGGATGTCCCATTGCAGTTACAATGACTAAAATTAGGTATTACATTAGCAAATAAGCAAAAAATACAAGCAAAAACAATAATAAGATATGAAATGCATATAAATAATTTAAACGACGAAATTAGGTAGGAAAACTCTACTAAACTTTCCTTCCTTCGATTTTTACCCAAAATTATCATATTTTTACACTTTTGTTTAATATTTTCTTAAAAAACAGAAAGGTGGGTTCCTGAGGTTGACCCTTTTGCGAAAATGCCCATATGCAGACGAAATCGAAAAAGTCAGGAATGGGAATATTATACCATATTCAGCGGACGTTAGTGAAACTTTCCTCTAAAACCTCTTAATCCTCAGGTCCTTCGACTACATTTCATTTTTATGATATTTTTCATTTTCGTTACAAAAAAGTCCCAAGGAAAGAAAGCTTGGTTTTAATAATAATCTTAAAATAATCTCAAAAGATGGAGTTCAGTTTAAACGTTTTCATTTCTATCACAAGGGATATTCAATATCTTCATACACTTCTGAGGTAGAACTTGATATAAGAAAGGTTCTCAGTTCATTCAGCTACCTCTGTAAATCAATTGTATACATACATATGTCTTATGAGAGACTTTGGAATTCGCAGGCAAGTGCGAAAGTAAAATAAATGATTATTATTATTTTTTCTTTTCACATCGGCACAATCAATAAACATTGAGGTACTATTCCAGAAGCAGCATTTGAAAACAGTTATTAAGATTTGAAATCTTTGGTCGACACGTTTGAAATCAATTTATGGGGGCGCAAACACTAATCAAAGAAGCCCAGGAAAACACACGAAGAAATAACCCAGATAAGCAGCTCCCACTCGAATCGATTGATATACATACATAATTGTAAATATTGAGGCAGACTGATGGAATCATAACAATTAGCCGATATAAATTCATTTGTTACCCGCTAATGTTGGACAGGCATGAAATAGAAATGGAAATGAAAATTGAAAAAAAAGACCCATAAATTATGTGATTTGTGTGTGTGTGTGAGTGTGTGTGTGTGTCTGCCGGGGAGTGGTCATAATTGGGCCTGATTACACCTGGAAAGAAAACGTTGGGGTTGAGTGTCAAAGCGCGTGGAAGACATTCAACACTGACCCATCCCAAATTGTGAAAGAACTAAATTATTTGTTATTTTCACCCACAGAACTCGTGCCTGCTCGTTATGTTCTGGCCCTGCTTGGATCCATTGGCATGGCCATTGTGTATGGCCTGAAGGTGAACCTCAGTGTTGCCATGGTGGCCATGGTGAATCACACGGCAATTAAGGCAGCTAATCTTGACCTAGGACACGGACACTTGCAATTGAATGTATCGGCATTGGCGCCCACCCAAGACTTGCCGGAGGAGTGTTCGCCACCGGGCGAACCCACAAATAAGACGTCTGTCGTTGAGGACGGACCCTTTAGTTGGAGTGAGCCCCTGCAGGGCACCCTGTTGAGTTGCTATTTCTGGGGGTATCTGGTCTCCCAGATTCCTCTGGCCCATGTGGCTGAGAATTTCTCAGCTAAATGGGTGATGTTGTTCTCCGTCGCCATCAACGTCGTTTGTACCCTGCTAACGCCTGTCTTTACGAAACTTCACTACGGGGGTCTTATTCTGATGCGAGTGCTGGAGGGTGTGGGAGGTGGAGCCTCGTTCCCGGCCATGCATGTCATGATTGCGTCTTGGGCTCCCCCAACCGAACGGATGGTAATGTCGACTATTATCTATGTGGGCACTTCTGCTGGAACCGCCCTGTCCATTCTTCTAGCTGGTCTCCTGTCCGCCGAATGGGGTTGGGAATCGGTATTCTATGTCATGGGTGCCCTCAGTTGCATTTGGATGCTGTTGTGGGTGATTCTTGTACAAGATAATCCCAATAAGCAGCGGTTTATCAGTCCCGAGGAGCGTCAAATGATCACCAGTTCTTTGGGCACTGAGGAAAAGACCGAACATCATCCCGCTGTACCGTGGGGCAAGGTCTTCACATCGGTTCCCTTCTGGGCCATTCTGATTGCTCATACATGCAGCAACTTTGGTTGGTACATGTTCCTCATCGAGATTCCTTTCTACATGAAGCAAGTCCTCAAGTTCAATGTGGCCAGCAATGCGGCGCTCAGTGCTCTGCCATATTTCCCGATGATCATTTTCAGTATTTGTCTTGGCAAGCTCCTGGACACACTACAAGCCAAGGGTGAGTTAATCCTCCACAGATTTGTGCGAACCAATGTTGACCAATTTTTCATCCTACAGGAAAAATCACGACAACGTTTGCTCGCAAAACGGCCACCTCCATATGCACTGTCATTCCGGGCATCTGTCTGCTGGTTCTCTGCTACATCGGTTGCCGGCACTATGAAGCCGTCACCGTGATGTCTGTGGGTATTGTTGCCATGGGCGCCATGTTCTCAGGCTTCCTCTCAAATCACATCGATATTGCACCCAATTTCGCTGGAACTCTGGTGGCTTTAACGAACACAGCAGCCACCTTGCCCGGCATTGTTGTGCCTCTCTTTGTTGGCTTTGTGACCCACGGAAATGTAAGAGCCCTCCCATGGGACAACATAAGTTATTTCATCTAATCTGTTCCCTGTTTGTTCGTTTTGTAGCAAAACATTGGAGCCTGGCGCATCATTTTCGGTGTCACCATTGTTCTCTTCGCTCTGGAGTTCCTGGTATTTGTGTTCTTGGGTTCTGGTAGCGAACAGTCGTGGAATAAGGCCGGCGTCCAAAAGGATCCCGAGGCTAAGGACGAAAAAACTCCACTGAAGGAAACTGCGCCCGTTGCCAAGCCTTAATTACAGGATCCGTCGTCGCCGCTACTACCAAAAGCGTAATCGTAATCTCGTTTCCCATGATCAATTTTGCAATCTGCAACTCAAGATGACTTTTGAACAGAGCATGCACCGACTAACGGCCAACTTAACGGTCGTACCACCGGACTGTAAATACTTAACTACCAATTACCAATTATATAGTTTTTAGTTTTGCTATAACACTAAGTACGGGTATCTCTGTACCTCCAAGACAACTCAAGCCCGCCTAATGTACTTAACACCCTAGATTTCAAAAGTTATCTACAAATAAAGCGATGTCGTAGTATTCAATGGCAATGATTTCCAAAATATTTGATTTTAAATCTAAATGCGTACATCGATTTCCAATTGAAAAGTAAATATGTATTTCATATCAAGGAGTAATAAAAGTATTCGTCGCAGATTGTATGATCCACCTCATAAATATTGCGATTAAACAATCTGTGACTAATTTATCTATTTGGATACATAGATACACACATTTGTATTTGTTCGTACCATTTTGGCTATAAATATGTCTGATTACGACATGTATTTCTGAATGAGTTGGTTGATTCATGATAAGGAAATATATTGGATGTCCATTTTGACAATAAATTGACAGTATCATGAACAAATAACATTTTTAGGGGTAAGTAATATTAATTATAAGTATGTATCTACTTACATAAATAAGGCGTTTTGAAATTCAAAAGTTAAACTGTGGGTGGATTTGGAATAGATACTTAAAACTTTTAAATTTTTAATTTAAAACAATAACTTAAAAAACGAAAATTAAAATTAATTGAGAAAACTTTGCCGTTTGTATAGGAGCAATATGATATAGTGATCCGATTTGATTGAATCCGAGATATACACACCCTGCAAAACGGACGGACATGGCTACATGAACTCGTCTCGTTGTGCTGATCAAGAACATACATATGTATATACTCACAGATGCTTTCTTCTATACGTTACAAACTTCTAACCAAAATTAATATACCTTTTATTCAAGGGTATTGTTTCAAATTAAACATCGTGTTCATCTGAAATGGTTTCAGGAAATGTAGAAAATATACTAAATTGAGTCATGAAGCATCCTACAATACATCAAGTATTGCTTTAAACCAAACAAAACATACATCCACACGCTCCATTTAAGAATATATGTTAACAACAGCACGATGTCAAGTGGCCAATGCCGAGCATACAGTATAAACAGTTTTCATCCCCCGGAATCATTACAATAAGTATTTTTAATAATAAAATCATGTTCTTATTTTGAGTTGAAGATTGGATTGGGTTTCCCTTTTTCCTGGAATCCCTATTCAGCAAATAATCTGCCTTACATATGGCTACCTAGGTTTAACCTAACAGTGTTCAAGCTTAACCGCCAAAATAAACACAATTCAAACTACGCGCCAAAAAACCAACAGACTGGCAACGCTGCAATTCATAAAGAATAGCGTCTGCCAACACTAAATCTCTCTTTAAACGATTTTTCTAGTTTTCAACACTGAAAATTATATCGTAATCGACATTATCGGAGCAATCCTATCGACGTATTTGTGATGTTTGCTGCGATATGCAGTGTGATGTGTATGTTTGTTGGGTTACTTTTTGAATTTGTGTACTTGTTTTAACCCTACTTCCTTACAGTATCATTTTTGACCCGAAGATTGTAGGCCGTTCTTTCGCAAACATTAGCCTTTTTAGATAAAACGTTTTTTCCTTTGATGGGTTTAGGTAAGGAAAGAGTCGTTTTTTTGTGTGCAGAAGCAGACAATCATTAATTTGGCTTAGTACAATCATGGAATTCAGATGTAAGACTGTTGCGAAAAAATAAGTCCACAGTGAAGACTATACATATGTTTGAATGACCTTACGATTCTGATAAAATTTAAGAAATAGGTTCTAATTGGGAGTTCATTGTTGTCTTCAATTTAGACTTGGAAGAGTCACAAATCGGGCACGAATGTAAGGATAATCCAGACTTGGTCTCCAAAGATGAGAAAGTTTATTACCGACCCCCAAACCACTGAGTTATAGGAATCTATCAATTCAAATCGATAGGTAAATAGACACAAATAAGTTGAAAACATGAGAGGATAATTGCGCTTGCAAAAACCGGGTTTCCCATATAGCACCACAAGAAGGACGTCAGTGTTGAAGATAATAAAAAACCGATCATAATCATGATACAACAATAAAACAAGAAGGTGTTGAAATTTGTGACCAAATGATTGGTGTATTTTCCTGCAGACGTACCGAATGACCTATTTTCATATATATAGGTATGCTAGGCATATCTGGTATTAGTATATTTATCATTTATGTCCATAAATCAACATAAAATCTGCATCCGCAGTTGTAATATCGCTTTTTCTTCGACGAGAAAGAGGCCTCACGCAGAAAATGCTATTGCTCTCGTCAAGAATACTCAAAATCAACTGCCATCAATTAGCCAAAAACGATCAGCAATGGAGCCTACAATGACAAATAAGTATAGGAACTTTTGATGTTCTTGTCAGAAGGCTTGTTGTTCTAACCATCACAAACGCTACAATTTGTGCACTGACTGAAGACGATAACTAAAACATAATAAAAACACAACTAAAAACTGAGTATATACCAATTTTTGTTAATTAAATTAAAAAGTATCATTTATGACCCTAACAAGGAACTAAGGGGGTTTTTAAACAAGGAAGTAGGGTTAAATTTCATTTTAAATAAAGTATTTTTGTCAAATGCGTGTCGCTGATTGTTCTATTAAGTGGTTTTATCTCCAGTCGATGGAAGGTGTCTTTCTTCTCGAAACCATGGTTGAGATGTCATATAAGGATATAGTAGACAGTATCCTTTGTTTCGCTTTATATTATGTTCACTTAGGTAAGTTGGAGTGACTGGGCTATTTTCTATTTTTAAGGATTCTCCGGAAAAATTGTAGGAGACTGGAATGATGTGCGTAAGAAGGCAACACGCTTTAACTCATATTCCGGAGAATTATGATTTGAAGGTATTATAGAAAATCCAATTCAATTCCAAGTTCCAATTCCGTTCTATTGAGTTTTGTGTCCTTTCTCATTCATTTGTCATACTATGTGTATGTCATTCTTTCTATCTATCCAACATGTCCTGTCGTCACATTTATTTTACAAATCGCAGCCAAATGCCGTGTCTAGATGGAGCACGAGTCTGAGCTACATTATTATTATTGCTGTTTTCGTTTTGATCTCAAATAAACGTATTTTCAATTATCTTTAATTCCTCATTTACACTTTTCCTTTATTCCGTCTATTTTAAACGCTACACTAAAAAAAGAGGGTGCGCTCATAGTTATGCTCCACAGTGTATGTATATACTGGCCACATAAAAAGTATAGCCCAAGACAAGACATACTGTGTTGTCTATGTTGAAGAATGTGGCAAAAAGTTTGTGGTACAAACACTTTCGATTATATTTATTCACTACTCATGCAAAAGGCTTTATTATAGCTCGTGTGGAATTCGGAATTCAAATTTAACATGTTCCTCAATTGTAGTTTTTGCCCTTTAGACTGTTAATGCTAAAGCTTTATCATCGCAGGGTGAATTCCGAACGAGCTCCAAAAAGTCAATGAAGAAATAAACAATAATACTAATATTATTTACCCCTAATTTAGTATATGTATATAAAATATCCATATATTTATAATTAATACTATACTGAAAATGTGTTTATATGTATGTGTGCTAAAGCAACTACATATATCAAGCCCGATACTTGTACGTATACTATCAATAATTTTCATTTTACCTTTGATGTACTTTTTTTTTTTTTGGATGGTAAGATATAAGCAACCGGCTACCATTAATGGAACATCAAGAAATAATTTTTATTTAAAGCAAAAACTTAAAAATGGTTATGTACTTCGAAAACATCTTGCTTACATAATTAAATCACCTGAAAAAAAATCATTAAAACCATCAAAATTTTGCCCTTTTAGTCGAACATCGCTTCGGCATTGTGGCCTCAAGCCATCTACACTGATCTGGAGTGTTTTTACTTCATTATTGTGGAATAACTGCCCAAAAATCCTTTGTTCGCTGACTTTCGCTCCGATACGGCTCTCTTCAATATCCCCCACAAATTTTTATTGCATTTAGGTCGGGACTGTGCGGGGGCCAATCCAAAACTTTTATAAACTCATTATTCAGCCATGCCTTTACAAGTTTAAAACAATGTTTGGGGTCATTATCATGCTGAAAAACCCACGCAAGAGGTAAATTGTCGGCGTATTCATTGACCAAATGATCCTTGAGTATGTTCCTATACATTTCTCCATTCATGGAACTCTCAATTTTGTTTAGGAGACCTACTCCAGATGAAGTGATACAACCCCAAACCATTACGGAAGAGACCCCGTGTTTCACCGTCTTCTTGGTGTACCTTAGATCCAATTCATTGTTTGGGGGTCTCCGCACATTCTCAAATACATTGAACTTTGATTTGTCGCTCCAGGTGATCTTATTCCAGAAATTGAGAGGTTTTGACAAATGTTCGGTTGCAAATTGAAGGCGCTTCTTTATCTTTGGGTCCGAAACTAGCGGCTTACGTTTTGCGATGTGTACAAACAATTCATTTTCATTTCACACTAACTCCATAATTGGACTCCATTTGAGCTCTGATTAAAAATGAGTTCAAAATGCATCTGCTTTACTCAGACGATTTGTCTATTATCCCATGCGCTTGTTATACCCTTGCAGAGGGTATTATAAAATTGTTTGTTTCCGACCCCATAAAGTATATATATTCTTGATCAGCATGAGAAGCTGAGTCGATATAGCCATGTCCGTCTGTCCGTCGGTGCGTATGCGTTTTACTCAGCAATCTTAAGAGCTATCGAGATGAAATTTTTTTGGCGGCTTTTTATTACATAGGAAAAATAGAGTATGAAAATTGTCAGGATCGGACCACTATATCATGTAGCTCTAGAACCAACATTTTTGCAAAAATTGGAGTATCCCCATGAAATTTACCAATATGATAGATTTGGATATAAAACTTCAAATCCCAAAATTTCCTCTTACTTACTCTCTCTCTCCTTGTCTATATGTATTGTATGGGCATTTTCATAGGTACAAATGGGTCAATAAATGCATTTGTACCAACTTTGAACAGTATTGAATTGCCCAAATGCATTTTATGTGGAAATACGAAATGGATCATCTGCATATACTTTTACATATCAAGAAAATGACAGTGAAATAATCTCCTCACACCCACACACACACTCACACTCACAGATGAGGAGAAATAGAGTGAGAATAAGTCTAGTTCTAATAAATATGTAGATGAAATTCGTATTTTCTTCGTTTTTCTCTACGGATTACTTTTTGAAGTTAGTTAAGGCATAACTTCAACATATTCTTTCTTTATGTTGCTTTTATTCTCATCTCACTTTGTAGTAAATAGAGTGAACTAAAATACAAACGGCTTCACACTAGTATGCTGGTAGTTGTTAGTCAAAAGTTGTTCATCCAACCGACTTGAGTTCTCATTCTCTCATTCATTCTCGAATAAAAATGTTTAATGGTGAACGGTTAATAAAGAATTTCTGGAGTACAGAAATCAATCAGATGGACTTATTACCCAAGGTCGGGAGAGAAACAGAAGACCAATCCATCCCTATTACTAACATTGCCCCTTCGTTTCTGGGAATTCGCTTCGATAAAGGAATAATTTTTGCATCCGAAACATTGGTGGCATATTTGTCGATGCTTCGTTATCAGAATGCTCAGCGTATTTTCAAAGTAAGCGAAAACATCCTCTTCACTGGCAGTGGAGATTATGCCGATATCCAAGCGCTCAAACGACACTTTGATGCCAAAATAATTGACGACGAATGCCACCAAATGCCCAAAATGAGTCCAAGAGCTCTGACCACCTGGTTGACCCGGGTCTTCTACTATCGTCGTTCTATAATGAATCCCTTCCACGTTACCCTGGGTGTGGGTGGCTTAGATGAAGATAAAATCCCGTTTCTGGCCGCGATCGATGAGCGTGGTTGTAGCTATGAGGATTTTGTGGTGGCCAGTGGATATGCCGCCCACATGGCCATGCCAATGGTGCGTGAACGCAAACCATCTAATCGGGATCTTACTGCTCATGAGGCGGCCGAGTTGGTACGCGCATCGATGGAGGTTATGTTTTATCGTGATTCCCAAACGATTGGCAAATATGCTGTGGGTATTTGTACGGAAGACTATTGCGGAATACGGGGACCCTTCAAGGTAGCCGAGACCTGGGATATAGCTCTCAAAGTTGAAGAAAATTAGAGAAGAATTAGACGCACTCTAAACACATAATTCATTCGATATATTTTCTGAGTAACGTTCAAACAATTTTGTAAATTGTGAATGCAATTTATAAAGAGAGTCCCATAGAAGTCCTGGAATTAAATGCATGATCAAAAACTAAAAATCAAGTTTATCTTTTTATTCTAGCAGGAAACAACAATATATGTATATACCTTTTCGATTCTGGTAAAGTAAGAGATGTTTGTAACGCACAGAAGAAGACGTTTCCGTCCCCATAAAGTATATATATTCTTGATCAGCATCAGAAGCTGAGTCGATATAGCCATGTCCGTCTTCTCTTTTTTCGACATATTCTTTTTTTATGTTGCTCTTATACTCATCTTTGTAGTAGAGTAAACTAAAATACAAAAGGCTTTACACTAGTATTCTGTTAGTTATTAGTCAAAAAGTTGTTCATCCAACCGACCAACCCTTT
Source organism: Drosophila paulistorum (assembly GCA_018152135.1). Taxonomy (NCBI): domain Eukaryota; kingdom Metazoa; phylum Arthropoda; class Insecta; order Diptera; family Drosophilidae; genus Drosophila; species Drosophila paulistorum. The sequence continues at coordinate 733,043 of JAECXG010000823.1, forward strand.
GTCTGGTTGAACAATGTCAAAGAACCTAACATGACGTTACAGAGATGGAGGATAAAACGGAACGAATTCGATTACAAAATAAAATACTTACCAGGAAAAGAGAATCACGTAGCAGATGCCCTTTCCAGAATTAAAACAGATGACAACTTTTTAGGATCAACAGAAAGCACCGCAGCTACAATACATAGTGCTCATGAGGATAACGGGAATTACATTCCAATAGTAGAAAACCCCATTTATTATTTCAACAGGCAAATAGAATTCATTAGAGGTTCAGAAGACAAAGCAGAAAGAACAACTTATTTCCACAAATCAAAACATAAATATCAAAGAAGCTAACTTCGGCTATGCCAAAGTTTATATACCCTTGCAGTCCTTGGCAATAATTTTTTTACATTTTGAAATTTGTTTCATTGCAACTCAATTCATCAACACACAAACAAAACATTCAAATAATTACTATTTTTACTACAATTTTTTCTTCTTTTTACAACATTCCCTAAGCACCGCACGCATACACATACAGTTCATGTAGCGCTGCGTATGTAGCCCCAAGAAAAAATTTCATCCCGATAGCTCTTAATATGGCTGAGTAAATGGCATACGCACAGACAGACATGGCTTCTCATGCTGATCAAGAATATATATACTATATATGGGGTCGGAAATGTCTCCTTCTGTGCGTTACAAACATCTGACCAATTTTATAATACCCTCTGCAAGGGTATGAAAAAAAACTCTTTACCCAAATCGAATAACTATATTGTTGTTTCCTGCTAGAATAAAAAGCTTTATGTTCATGCATTTAATTCCAGGACTTCTATGGGACTCTCTTTATAAATTGCATTCACAATTTACAAAATTGTTTGAACGTTACTCAGAAAATATATCGAATGAATTATGTGTTTAGAGTGCGTCTAATTCTTCTCTAATTTTCTTCAACTTTGAGAGCTATATCCCAGGTCTCGGCTACCTTGAAGGGTCCCCGTATTCCGCAATAGTCTTCCGTACAAATACCCACAGCATATTTGCCAATCGTTTGGGAATCACGATAAAACATAACCTCCATCGATGCGCGTACCAACTCGGCCGCCTCATGAGCAGTAAGATCCCGATTAGATGGTTTGCGTTCACGCACCATTGGCATGGCCATGTGGGCGGCATATCCACTGGCCACCACAAAATCCTCATAGCTACAACCACGCTCATCGATCGCGGCCAGAAACGGGATTTTATCTTCATCTAAGCCACCCACACCCAGGGTAACGTGGAAGGGATTCATTATAGAACGACGATAGTAGAAGACCCGGGTCAACCAGGTGGTCAGAGCTCTTGGACTCATTTTGGGCATTTGGTGGCATTCGTCGTCAATTATTTTGGCATCAAAGTGTCGTTTGAGCGCTTGGATATCGGCATAATCTCCACTGCCAGTGAAGAGGATGTTTTCGCTTACTTTGAAAATACGCTGAGCATTCTGATAACGAAGCATCGACAAATATGCCACCAATGTTTCGGATGCAAAAATTATTCCTTTATCGAAGCGAATTCCCAGAAACGAAGGGGCAATGTTAGTAATAGGGATGGATTGGTCTTCTGTTTCTCTCCCGACCTTGGGTAATAAGTCCATCTGATTGATTTCTGTACTCCAGAAATTCTTTATTAACCGTTCACCATTAAACATTTTTATTCGAGAATGAATGAGAGAATGAGAACTCAAGTCGGTTGGATGAACAACTTTTGACTAATAACTAACAGAATACTAGTGTATTGTATTTTAGTTTACTCTACTACAAAGATGAGTATAAGAGCAACATAAAAATATCAAAGAAGCTAACTTCGGCAATGCCGAAGTTTATATACCCTTGCAGTCCTTGGCAATAATTTTTTTACATTTTGAAATTTCTTTCCTTGCAACTCAATTCATCAACACACAAACAAAACATTCAAATTATTTCTCTCTTTACTACAAATTTTTAAGCAAAGCATAACACGCATACACATACATACATACATACGTGTAGCGCTACGTCTGTGTGTGCGTATGCATGTGCTCTGTTTGATTTGCTGATGACGTAGAACCGATTTGTATTGACTGTAACTTGTGTTCTATTTATCCGATCAAACTCAAATTTTGGGATCTGAGATTTTATATCAAATTCTATTATATTGGTAAATTTCATGGAGATACTCCAATTTTTGCAAAAAATTTTGTTCTAGAGCTATATGATATAGTAGTCCGATCCTGACAATTTTCATACTCTATTATCTCCCGGCTAAAAGTAGCTCAAATATGAAATTTCATTCCGATAGCTCTTAAGATGCCAGCGTGAAGTTGATTTGCACAGACGGACGGACGGACGGACGGACGGACGGACGGACGGACGGACAGACGGACATGGCTATATCGACTCAGCTTCTCATGCTGATCAAGAATATATATACTTTATAGGGTCGGAAACGTCTCCTTCTGTGCGTTACAAACATCTGACCAATTTTATAATACCCTCTGCAAGGGTATAAAAAGAATATGTCGAAAAAAGAGAAGAAGACGGACATGGCTATATCGACTCAGCTTCTGATGCTGATCAAGAATATATATACTTTATGGGGTCGGAAACGTCTCCTTCTGTGCGTTACAAACATCTGACCAATTTTATAATACCCTCTGCAAGGGTATAAAGATATTGTTTTGTTTGAGTTAAAAGCCGGGTCTTTATTCGTTGGATCAATACTTAAAACTGAAGTACAAAAATGTCTTATAGTAATATTTATAGGCTAAATTAGTGAGCCCTTCAGTGGCGCGATCGATATTGATGCGATTTGATTGACCCGAATTTTAATGCTGAATTAGTGTTCTCACGCTTTTGATTTTTAGGCGGACAATTATTATTGCAAGTGTTCAATTGTTTATAAATAAAACGGATTATATTGGTCTGTGCTTTAATTATGAGTTAGCGTTCACACGCTTTGATTTTGAGGGGGCAATTGTTATTGCAAGTGTCCAGAAAACTGATGTTTACTTTAAAGATATAAATTTTAGGGGTCGAAAAATTTATAAGTTATTGGGTATTGACGTTGGATATATGTATGACTCTCCCATTCTAAAAAAATAGCCTGTCCTCAGGCGGATACATTGGGATATAGCGAAAGGTTTTTCTCAGCTGTTAAGATTAAAGTATAAATTTTGTTCATTCTTTGGAACTCAATTTTTTCAACAATTGGGGTTTCGATTTTTTCTGTGGGAGCACGATTGTTATTTGATCGAAAATGCTTAATTACACAGGCCGACATTTTTGAGGTCATGAAAAAGTGTTTTAAGTTCGATAGGTGCCCTATAGTAATTGAGGGGTGCTGAGCGCGGTACTTAGTTTTTGTCCATCACGTCAGGTTTTCGAGAAAAGTGTGTTGAAATTATTCAAATTGACCGCATTTGCAGTATTCTATTGAATAATATAAACATATTATGCTAAAAACAGTTTTATTTTAACCTATTAATATATTGAGTATTATTTAAAAGCAATTTACAAAATATCAAATAGGTACTTCTTTGTTATAATGCATAATATCTTACACTTTGGAATGGTTTTATATTGGTTTCAATTTGAACCAAAAAGTATGCTATAGACATTCCAGGAATTGTCTGCTTTTTAATTTTAACGAATTATGGAACTCTTATGAATTTTAGCAATTGTTTATTAGTAATATTTGCAAACATAAGCTATTTTTTAATAATATTAATAATTTTAATAATTATTAATTCTTGTGGCATTGCCTTAAACTTATAGATTAAGTATGTAATCAAACTTATTATAGTAATATAAAAGTGTAATGTAATAGTTTAAAATACAGTATGATATTTTGTGTGTTCGTTAATTATCTCTTTTGTTTGGATAAAAGAAATAGGTTCTAGCCTGGTGATATTGTTTGTTACATAAATTCTTTGGCTATAGTCAAGCAATGAATTTGTTATTTTTTTTTTTTTTTTTTTTTAATTTAACTGGGTTCCTCCAATTTGCAATCTATCCAACAGAGGATAATAAGCAAATACCATGACCATACATTGACATGTGAGAATATTTAAAAGAAGTTATGTAAATTTTTATTATGTTATTGCCTTCTATTATTAAGTCGTTTTATACGCAATTTTGATTAAGTTTAGTTTTTGGTAAATTCCATGTTACAATTATGTAACATTATTGGTTCAATGTAATTAGTTTGAAAATTCTTATATGTTTTAGTGTATTTACAAGTGTTTGGGACTTGATTTAAAATGCCTATTATTCATTCATTAGTTTCCATTTGTTTTGTATTTTTATTAAACAAAGTGTTATTGTTAAAATAGTATTTATCGTATGAATTTTCTGTTAAAATATTTTTATTTTCATCTGGATAAGGAAGTATCTCAAAGATAGGGGTTTTTATTATTTCTTGAGGAATCGTCGAAATGATAAATATCTCGTTTGAATTTGGTTTAACCCAGGTGAATGTTTTTGTATTCAATATTTTTTCCGAATTAACATGACTTAAGCGATTATGCTTTAAAAGTTTTGGATTGAAAATTCATAGTCTGGTGAGCTGCATGCCCATTTCTAGGTCTTCAATGTATTCTGTGAAATGCTCAAAATTAAAGATTAGAACTTCTAATTTTACTGATTTTTCCTCTTCTTTATGTTTATGTGAGGTTGTTTATTACTTCTAAACCTTTATTTATAGTGTCTATTAAGTAATTTAGTTCGATTGCTTGTACGCGATTGCTTTCAAGATTATTTATTTTTTCTTCCAATTCGTCTTTATCGTCCTGATCAAAGATATTTGTATATTGAACCAATTCCGTTAATTAGTCCTTACAGTTGCTACGTTTTACAATTTGTATTCCATTAATTACCCTACTTAGTTTTTCTGTTAAGTATTGAATATGTCTTTAAATTCCTGTGCTTGTTGCATTAGGTTGTTATCTGTAATGTCTATTAGCATTAAATTCACTCTTCAATAATGATATTCAAAGTTTGTCGGTAAGTCCATGGTTCCTGTCTTAAATATTAAGTAACCGTTCGGTGCTTTTACTGGGCTTATATCATGCATGTTGATTTTAATGTTAAGAATAGTGAATAGGGATTCCCGGAGAGAGTCTTCATTCGTTGAATTCAAAATATGAACTGATTTTATTTATTACCCTAATATTCAAATTCTTCTCATTTTGAAATTAGAAATGTTATACACCTGTATATACCTTCTATTTCTATATGTTTAACCTTCTAAATGTCCTGTTCGATTGTAGAAAAAGAGCTCTCCCCGCAATAAAAAAAAAAACAAAAAAAATTGTAAGTTCGTAGTGAAATTCCTCCGGGAGAAAATAAATCCATTATTTGTTATTTGATACAACTCTGATAGTTCGTAGTGAAATTCCTACGGGAGAAGATAAAGTTGTCACCTTTGAGCCACCCCAGTAAATCCACTGACGTACTCCAGCTATACATAGATGCTAAGGTTTTGGACATTCACAAAAGAACTGTAACCTGCAGTTCATCTGTGTAAAGTGTTGTCTTGCATAATTCCTCAGACTGCCGCAAACTAAGGACCATTTGATTTTATTGTAAGTCCGCTTACGATACGGATTGTTTTCCTGGTCTATGACCGAAATTTTCGTAGATGAATTTAAACTTCAGAGACGTCCGAGTCTTTCAATAGAGACAAATTGTAAATCTTTAATACCAATGACAACTGTTGATTAGCCATTAAATGGCCATGGATACACTTTAGAAAGTTAGGAAATAAAGTGAACCAGGAAAATACTTTAAAGTTTAAAATAAATAAATAATGCCGTCACTGATCAAAAAGTGCATTTGACACAATTGATCCGCAACGGTTCGCCGTTAAATTCAAAGGCGCAGAGGAACTGAACGCCACGTAAAAGTCAATTCTATTCCGTCAGTTGCTGACTGTTTCTGAACGAAATGCATTATTATTGTTAGCATATAAGAATTATTGAATTGTTAGTGCATAAAGATTATTATCGAATTGCTGTCATACTACCATAAAATTGGTATCGAATTCTCGATAAAAAACTATTATACAAATTGCTAATATATTTGAACAATAAATCAAATAGGCGGTATCGCCTTAACAGTCAAACCAGGCAGTTGGTTTCCAAACACTGCACATTGGCGATTTAAAAAAAAAAGTATAATATACATATATTTTATGGCAAAAATAAATAAATATTTGTGTTGTTGTTATTGTCCAGTGTTGTTGATGGTTGTATTTGTGCTAAAATCATAACAATTTTAAGAATGGTTTTCAAAAAGCTTTGAAATACGAATCCATATGGAGGGTACCAAAAATTGATCACCTTCCAAAACATGCCGCCCAAAATAAGGGTATACAGAGTCCAAGGCTAAGAAGGCAAATGGCTTTAGAAGTTGCCATAGAAAATGATATGTCTACTCCTTTACTTCTGCATGCAGCCTCAACATCTGCGAAAAAAAAGGAAAAATAATGAAGCAGTCGGCGTGCTGCAAGATGTCAATATAGAGAAAAAAGTAAAGAATGTGTCAAAGAGCCGGTAAAAATATCTAATAATGTAGCCTTTGCCTATATATTGGAAAATGGTCTAAAACAACAACAATATATTAATACTAAGCAACTAAATAAGGCGTACGGGAAGGACATATATCCTGGTTATGATGCAATACAAAAAAGGAAAATGCAGTGTAGACCAACAGGAATGCAAATTACAGAAACTGTGGCAAAGGTTTTTGCAGGATTTCTTAAGCCATACGGCTGAACGAAAATTAATTTTACAAAAGGAAGTTTTGCAACAAATGGAAAATGTTACAGAGTGCACACTTATTGCATGCTATGGATTTGATGGGTCGACCGGTCAAAGTTCCTATCAGCAGAAATTTGATTTGGATGAACCCGATTCTTCCGACAGTTCTCTATTCGTGGCAACTATGATTCCAATAAGATTAGTGGATTCTTTAAATCGTTTAATTTGGGTGAACAGAAGCCCCCAGTCTGTACGCTTCTGTTGGCCGATAAAAATTGACGCTAAAGAAAGCATTGCAAAAATCACAGCAAAAAAGCATATTTTGGATATGCAAATAGCGAAATTAGAAACTTGTAAATCAACAAAGCTCAAACATTTCTATAAGTTTCAAAACAAATATGACATTGATTGACGGCAAGGTACTTAATGTTTTAACAAATACAAAGTCTACGCAATGTTGTCCAATATGTGGTATAAATACAAAAACTCTTACGCACACCAATGGCTTCAATTCAGAAATTTTTAAACCTAAACCTGATTCTTTGAAATACGGCGTTAGTCCATGGCACGCCTGGATTAGGTTTATGGAATTTGTTTTAAATATATTGAATCGAATCGAAATTGAAACTTGGCATGTAAAAGACGAGAATAAAAATAAAATGTTATCGCTGAAGGAAATTCAGCAAAGAATATGGAAGGAAATGGGCTTACATATTAGCATATCAAAACAGAATGGATCAAATACCAAACTTTTTGCAGAAATCACACTGTTTGACGATGTTATATTAAATAAATTTCACCACATATTAATAGCAATTTCGTGTGAATTTGCCATCAACACAGACAAATTTCGATGTTTTTGCAACGACACATTTTCATTGTAGATATGTACATACATACATATATGCAGGCGTATCCATGGTACCCAATGTCCCCAACAGTTCACAAGATTATTGTTCACGGATCAGATATTATGGATCAGTTTTTAGTTCCTGTTGGATGTCTGGGCGAATATGCGTCAGAGGCACGCAACAAACTCTATAAAATGGACCGACGTTCCCATGCTAGCAAAAATTGCAGGCTTTATAATATTTCTGACGTTTTTTATAGAGCTATGGACTCATCTGACTCATCTGTTATCAAGCTTGAACATACATAATAGATCGAAACTGGTTGGAAAAATATCACTTCCTACATTAAATATAAGTTCATCCTATGAAAATAATAATGAAAATTATAATTTAAGATGACGAAGAAGATCACGATAACAACAATGAATATACGTTCGTCTTAGATGAGGAAGATTTATAATTGTTTATTTCATAATTTTCCAATATAGTAACTATTGGAATAAAGATTTTTTGTTTTTTTTTTTATTAACTACTTATTATGTCAAACTTTAATAAAATGAAGTAAGTCGTCTCGCCGACTTAGGTATACCATACACCAGTAAAACAAATATTTCAAATTTGTAATAACAAAAGCATTTGCCAATTTTAAAAAAATTGTGTTCACATGCTTTTTACAAGCATATCTTAGTATCTCACTCACTCATGCATTTGAGCACCTTAGCGCCACCACCCACCAACGGCCGTATGGAAAAACGTTTATATGCATAACTTGGCTATTTTTTGTCCGATTTTGATCAAATTTGGTGTTTTGCTGGGTATTAGTATAAAATTCAAGTGTGTTAAATTTGATTACAAAAGGTAAAAAATTACGGGAGATAATCGAGTTTTCACAAATTACGGGGGCGAAAAGGGGCGTGGCAAAATCTTTATACATACAAAATGTGCGCATTTACTAAGCAATTATACATACCAAATACGGTGTCTCTAGCTACAAAATTTTTTGAGATAAACGTTTTTTTTGAATTGCGGGGGCGGAAAGGGGCGTGGCAAAATCTTTATACTTACAAAATGAGCGCATTTACTAAGCAAATATACCAAATTTGGTGTCTCTAGCTTCAATAGACTTGATCACTCTACATACTACATGAGCCTACATTCCAAATTTGGTGGCTCTATCTCTTATAGTCTCCGAGATCTACGCGTTCATATGGACGGACATGGCTAGATCGACTCGGCTGTTGATACTGATCAAGAATATATATACTTAATGGGGTCGGAAAAGCTTCCTTTTGCCTGTTACATACATTTTGGCGACTTTAATATACCATTTCACCCTATGGGTGTATAGTATAAAAGAAAGGGGAGAGAGCTACGCATCGCAAAAAGATTTGTATGTGTTTTGTCGCCTTATCTTTAAGATTCGGGAACCAGTAACTTTTTTCTATTGCATCTAATATATTATCCCTATCGATATTTCCCGATCGATGTTCGTAGTCATATTCTTGAAACTCGAGCGCCCAACGTGCTATTCTGTTAAAATTTTGAATTGCTTTCCTTGAACATATATTCTGAATCTACGCAAGGCGTATACAACTAGCGTTTCTAATTCGAAACTATGATATTTCGACTCAACTTCGCTCGTTCTTTTGGAAAAATAAAATATCGGATGCCATTTGCTATCCGCTTTCTTCTGTAATAAGGCTGCGCCAAAACCCAAAGCGCTTGCATCGCAATGCAGTTCTGTTTCGTCTCTATGATTGTAAATTGCCAATACAGGTGCCTCAATAAGTTTCTGCTTAAGCATTAAGAAACAGTCTAGTTCAATCTTTCCAAATTTAAATTCTTTAACTTTCTTCATTAAATCATATAAAGGCTTGGCTATTATTGAGAAATCTTTTACAAATCTTCGAAAGTATGAGCATAATCCTAAGAAACTCTTGACTGCATGTATTTTGTTTGGTATTGGGAAATTTTTAACTGCATCTACTCCTTATCATCTGCACTAATTCCATTCTCCGTAAGTTTGTAGCCCTGGTAATTCTTGCTTGACATAAAAAATTTGTACTTATCCATTCGTAACCTCAATTTGTTCTGAACTAATCTTTCAAAAACTTCTTTTAAAGTTTTCATATGATCCTTTATATCCGTACTATCTATCATGATATCGTCCATGTATACGAGGACTTCTCCTTTTCGAATCATATCTTCGAAAACTCGGTTAATAAATCTTTGAAATACATGTGATCCGTTTTTTGGCATTCTTAAAAACTCATATTGTCCAAGTGGTGTGATGAAGGATTTGTACTTGACTGCCTCTTCGTCAACAAAGACATGAAAATATCCGTTATCCAAATCTAATTTTGAAAATACCCGTTTGTTTACTAGTCGGTCCAATAAGTCGTCAATTAATACACTAACATGTTCACATGCATTAAAAGTTTCATCAGTTTTGTCTATCTTTACATTAACGTTCTTGACTTTCATTTCTGATATTTCATTAACAATTTTGTCTTCTATTGCATTACAATTTTTCTTACATTTGTTATTCTTGTTTTGTGTTGCTGGCATGTGTCGCACCTCATAGACTCGTCGGAGACAATAACTAAATGAACGTAAATTTTATTTGAATTTTTCATGATATAACATAGTGTTTTTCCAAAAATAATTAGTTGGCTTTCATTAATGCCGTGATAGGGTGTATCGACTGAAGATATTTCCGCTTCGACGGGTAGGAACTTCTTTTTAATTATAGATATTGGACTCCCCGAGTCTACGAGGCACGCTACAATAGTGGAATGATAAGGAAATCTTCTTACATAATTGTTGTTGTGCTGGGTAGACGTCATCATTTGGGCCACTGCTCTTGGCTGATTCGATCTTCTTGGATGTTCCGCCAGGTTATGGAAAGTCGTCTTTAGTCGAATAGTGCATCTTGGCCGGGCATTTGTGTTCCAGTGTTCCATCGACATAACACGAGCCACGGGCTCGCTTGTGTGCGCAAACCTTTGTCCGGGATGCCTTCGATGACCTGATCCAAAAGCTCCTCATCGTCGATGTGTTCCATCGACATAACACGAGCCACGGGCTCGCTTGTGTGCGCAAACCTTTGTCCGGGATGCCTTCGATGACCTGATCCAAAAGCTCCTCATCGTCGATGTGTTCCATCGACATAACACGAGCCACGGGCTCGCTTGTGTGCGCAAACCTTTGTCCGGGATGCCTTCGATGACCTGATCCAAAAGCTCCTCATCGTCGATGTTGACTTAATTAGCCAACATCAGCTTATCCTCCATGTATATGGCAAATCTTTCGCTTGGTTGCTATTTGCGTTTCTCGAATTGACGGCGCATCTCAGATTTAGACGTCTTTTCACCGAAGGCTGTAAGCCAGCTGATCGCAAAGAGCTTCTACCGATTCACGAATGCGAAAAGTTCGGAATGCAGCGGAGATTGGGCATTTCCCTTCATTTTACATATAAAGAGCATCCGCAAGTGGTTGTCGCTCATATTCCTTAATTGAGCTGTCCATCTTTTAGGGAACGAGATGCCATTAGTGGCGACACTATCGTTGTCGAAGTTATCGGACGAGTTGCTATACTTATTGGCATTGGTGGCAGCGTTGCCACTGTTGCCCGAATTCTTTGAAGATCCGTTAGCAGCTTGTTCGTGGCCTTGAACCAACAACTGAAGCTGCTCAAACAGCCGCTGAATCGACGAGAATTCGCATGAATTTACCGTTTCTTGGTACAAGGCGACGTCTTGATTGGCGTCGTGATATTGGTCTGGGTGAAGCAATTCTATGTCATTCATATCGTGGCCTACCAACTAGAGCTGTGCGAAACTTCGATGTACATAGTATCAATACATCGATGTTTCTCCTTTGGTAAAAAACATTGATTTTTTTTCTCTCCGATGTTCGATGTGTTTGTTAGCTTTTCCATCACTGAGAAAAGATCTCTTCAAATGAAGCATTTCAAGATGGTTGCAAAAAATAATTTTGTGTTCCAGCAACTTCGACTGAAACCGAACGAATGTACAGTAAGACTGGAATTATAGTAAGCGAGAAGAGAAGTTCGCTTAAGTTTAATGTTGACATGCTTCTTTTTATACATTGTCACAAGCAGGGCCGGCGGCACGCACTTAGCCCGAGTGGGTAGTAAAAACAAATTATTCTTATGCTTTTTTACAGGCCATACTATATACAAGCAACATTACATAGCAAAAACAGCAGTTCGTTTTGAATTGCGACTGATAAACTCATTCATCAAATCATCCAAATTGAGCTTATCAACTGCTTCTGAATACGAATGTAATATTGCCACATGATTTAGTCTATTTTGCGCAGCTGATGATCTTAGATAATTTTTGATTCGACGCAAAACCGAGAAGCTGCTTTCATTAGAGCACGTTGATCCAGGAATCGTAATTATCAATCGAATGAATCGCACAAATTCCGGAATAAGGTCCATATAACATTTGTTTTCTCTCAAAAAATTAACTATTTCACGGATATTGCTGACTTCTTTCTTTCGCGCCGTAAAATTTGATGAAAACGAGCTATGGAAGTTAACTTCGGCCTTGCCGAAGTTTATATACCCTTGCAGTTCTTTATTATATTTAATTCGATAAGAAAAGTGAAATTTCATACATCAACAGCATTAGTTGTCGTATTATGAATATGCTCAAATATTTTTCAAACTACTGAATTCAAAACACATTTAATGATTATTTAACAATATATGATATAGTAGTCCGATCCCGATGATTTTCATACTTTATCTCACACAGGTAATAAAGAGTCTCCAAAAAAAATTTCAACCCGATATCTCTTAAGATGGCTGAGTAAAACGCATTTTCAAAACACATTTAATGATTATTAAACAATATATGATATAGTAGTCCGATCCCGATGATTTTCATACTTTATCTCACACAGGTAATAAAGAGTCTCCAAAAAAAATTTCAACCCGATATCTCTTAAGATGGCTGAGTAAAACGCATACTTCAAACTACTGAATTCAAAACACATTTAATGATTATTAAACAATATATGATATAGTAGTCCGATCCCGATGATTTTCATACTTTATCTCACACAGGTAATAAAGAGTCTCCAAAAAAAATTTCAACCCGATATCTCTTAAGATGGCTGAGTAAAACGCATACGCACAGACGGACGGACAGACGGTCAGACGGACAGACGGACAGACGGACAGACGGACATGGCTATATCGACTCAGCTTCTCAAGCTGATCAAGAATATATATACTTTATGGGGTCGGAAACGTCTCCTTCTGTGCGTTACAAACATCTGATCAATTTTATAATACCCTCTGCAAGGGTATAAAAATCTCTACCATTTATAAGCTCAGGATCTTTGAAGTCCCCCCGATAAAAGGATACAATTTTTTGACCAGTTTTTTCGAAAGCTTGTCTCTAGCTGCTGCAGCGACTGCTGTGTCTTCATCCGCCTGGATGTCAATTGGCAGCATCCCAGCTAACACTAATACTGTGTCGTCCGATACAGTTCTAAACGCGCAGCAGACTCTGAGTGCGCATAGTCTGTGGGTTGACCGTATGCCCCTGCTGTAGCTTTCTACTAACAAGGCCGATTTCCAGATCTGAGCCCCATAAAGAACAATGGAGCTGTGTACTGTCATCAGCAGCTTTCTCGTCTCCTGTTTTAGGCCCCTAGTGTTCAAAAGAATCCTTGACAACGAACGCACGCATACAGATGCCTTCTCCTGGATGTTCGCTAGTTGCTCTCGAAAGATTAGTCGAGTGTCTATCCACACGCCAAGATAGCGGATAGCTCTTTTGGACTGGACCGTAGTCCCCTCAACGGTAATTTGTGCTGTCTCAACAAGTTTTCTGCTGAAAATTAGAACGGCCTCGGTTTTTTGTGCCGCTAGTCTAAGTCCCGCGGATCCGAGCCAATCTACTATCATTGTGATGGCCATGTTTGCTGCAGCCTCTGCTTGCTGTTTCTTTTTTTCCAGCATCGGATATATACTGCAGCTGCCTCCTACCGAAGTAGCTCCAGGTGATTGCATGAATGTGGGCAGGGACTCCAAAATTTTGCAGCACGTCAAGAATAGTTCCCCAATCGGCCGTGTTAAACGCGTTCTTTATGTGGAGGGTGACCAACATGCAATATTTTTTTGTTCCTCCCTTCCACCTCTCACCTTTAATTGCATCAGAAGCAATATCGACCACTCTTGTAATGCCATCAGTCGTAGACTTAGTTTTTCTAAAGCCGTATTGATTCGGTGATAAATCGCCGCCTAACCTTATGGCTGACTCTAGCCTCGCACATATTATTGATTCCAGGACCTTGCCTATGGTGTCTAATAGGCATATTGGCCTGTATCCTGATGGCTCATCTAGGCTTTTGCCTGGTTTTGGCAGCAAGACCAACTTTTGCAGCTTCCATATGTCCGGAAAGCAGCCCTCCCGGAGGCATTGGGAATAGACCGCACAGGTCGCTGGATGCAGGGTCATTGCCAGCTTTATGGCGCGATTCGGTATGCCGTCTGGCCCTCGAGCTTTTCTAGGGTTAAGGCGACCAGCCGCGGACTTTATCTCCTCATTCGAGACTTCATCAACGGCAAAATGTGTCTGCATCGGTCTTCTGCACGTATGTCGATGTATGTGTGCGCTTGCTTGTGTGCGTAAGCTGCTTTACACTGCGCAAATGGTATGTGAAGAAACAAATAAAAATTAAAACAAAGTACAGTTATGAGCCTTGAGTTCCTTTTACCTAAATGTCATAAAAATGAATGCATATTTTGTATCGGCTATTACACATATTTTTATACCTTTGCAGAGAGTATTATATAATTGGTCAGATGTTTGTAACGCACAGAAGAAGACGTTTCCGACCCCATAAAATATATATATTCTTGATCAGCATGAGAAGCTGAGTCGATATAGCCATGTCCGTCGGTGCGTACGCGTTTTACTCCATCTCGCCATCTTAAGAGCTATCGGGATGAAATTTTTTTTGAGGCCTTTTTATTTCCCGAGTGAGATAAAGTATGAAAATTGTGAGGATCGGACTACTATATCATATAGCTCTAGAACAAACATTTTTGCAAAAATTGGAGTATCCCCATGAAATTTACCAATATAATAGAATTTGATATAAAATCTCAGATCCCAAAATTTGAATTTGATCGGATAAATAGAACACAAGTTACAGTCAGTACAAATTCAAGCGCGGCCGGCAGCGCTGCTTGCTGCCTACTACGTCATCAGCAAATCAAACAGAGCACATGCATACACACACACAGACGCAGCGCTACACGAACTGTATGTGTATGTGTGTTGTGCTTTGCTTACGGAATGATGGAAGAAAAATTTGTAGTAAAGAGAGAAATAATTTGAATGTTTTGTTTGTGTATTGATGAATTGAGTTGCAGGGAAAGAAATTTCAAAATGTAAAAAAATTATTCCCAAGGACCGCAAGGGTATATAAACTTGGGCATTGCCGAAGTTAGCTTCTTTGATATTTCTTACATCAGATTATCGGCTGCGCTCGTTTTCTTGCTTTGTCATAGAGTTTCATGAATTTCAATATTTTGCAGTGTAAAGCAACATACGCACACAAGCAAGTGCACACATACAACTACATTTTTTTAGCGCTCATTTTGTGCCGGGCCCTGCTTTATTTGATGAGATCTTTTCTCAGTGATGGAAAAGCTAACAAAAACATCGAACATCGGAGAGAAAAAAAGCGATGTTTTTTTACGAAAGGAGAAACATCGATGTATCGATACTACATCGATGTTTCGCACAGCTCTAGTGCACATGTAAGAAAGTGAAGCATTAATTTTTTCTGCGTAAGCGGAAAAAGTTATCATCATCTGTGTGGTCCCACTTCGAGAAATCGGCAAATCGAAAGCTTTTAAAATGTCGGCATTGTAGTAAAGAGCTACGAACCAATTTAAGTGAGCACCTCAAACGTGCCTACCCTCTAGTGCAGGAAGAGAAAAAGGAAAACGTTCCTCCAATTGGATTAGATTAATATTTTGTAAAGACCAATATTTATAGTTCAATATTGGACAAAAAAAAAAAATTGACGAAGCCATAGCGCAAATGGTTGCAACGGACATGCAACCGTTTAGCGTTGTCGAGGACGCAGGCGTTGTTCATTTGATGCAAGTGGTAGAGCCCATGTACGTCATACCTTGCCGAAAACCGTTACGGGACACATGTACAGAATATGTACGATAGAATGGTGACACAATTAAAAGGCATGCTCACTACAATCAGCTCATGTTCAATATCGACCGATGCCTGGACGTCACGTGGCAATATAAACTACCTCACTGTAACTTTCCATTTTATTTTAAACTTCGAGCTGAAGTCTGAGTGACTTCGTAGTCAACACTACTATGATCAGACAAACCACTCAAGCGCACTTACCTTGATTCGGTCACACTCTTAACCTAGTTGTGCAAGATACGTTATGCGCAAGATGTATTGAAAATCACTAAACGAATTGTTTCGTTTTTCAAGAGCAGCGCTACAGGCTATGCCAAGTTTAAAATTGCACAAGGGACAGAAAAACCGCACTCCTTGCTGCAGGAGGTCTCAACGCGGTAGAACAGTGCATATCAAATGCTGCAAAGGGTGTTGCTGACTCGGGATCCTCTGACTGCCACTCTTTTGAAATGTCAAATTGGCCGATTCCGCTCACAGAGAATAATTTTTGCATCATAAAGGATTTGTGCCTGCTTTTAAAGCCATTTGACAAAGCAACAAAACATGTATCGGCTGCCAAGTCCGTTTCCATTTCCCTGATTATTCCAGCGACTTTTGCTCTTACTCAAAGCTTGGAAGAGCTTAGTCAAAAAATGTTAACGGATGTTGGGAGCCAAACATGCGAATTTTTGATAAACAGTGTGAAAAAGAGGCTTTTTGTGTATGAAGGAAGACCTGGACCACGCCTGGGGACACTTCTGGATCCACGGATCCATCTAATGTCCAACAGTCTGCGTTGTCTTTGGAGTCTGAGGTCAAAGCATTATTGAAGGATGTTGCAGAACCTATCATAAGAGAACTGACAAAGAATGCTATTTTTATTCAAATGTGTCGGAAAAAAATCGTCGAAAAACAAAAATCTCCACGAGCGGATGCAATCATTACTATTCGGCAATACTTGGAGCAAAGGAATTCACCAGAAGACTTGGATCCTTTATAGTACTGGCAGGTAATTTATATTACTTTCTATTTTACCCAATTTTTTTTTTACATTTTTACTTGTTCCAGATAAACAAGGAATCATCTAGTTGAGACTGAAGATCTTAATGAAGTTTGTTCTGAAAATGATGTTTTTGATTTTTTGGTTCAAATGTTAAATAAATAAATTTAAAAACATAAATAACCATTTTGTATTTTATTTAAATAATAATAAATAACCCTTTTAAATTTCTGATAATATGGATGGTTCCATCCATCGATGAAAAAAGACTAAGCCACAAATTATTTTTTTTCGTTTTTATCATTTAAAAACTATTTAAATTTCGGAATATTTTGTTTCCGATAAAATTTGATCTGAAAGATAACATTTGTAAAAGCAGGCGCTATTAAGGCACTTTGCCTCAGTTGAGAAATCTTCCATATCTTGAACAAGGTCTACCATATGGTAGCGATTTTTAAAGTCCTGTACACCTCCACTTGATACAATTCCATCTTGGACTAACACACGAGTACCTACTTTTCTATGTGATGCAGGTTTGCATCATCCATGACATCCGTATTTTTTGTTGCAATTCCGCATTTAAATTTCAATAGACTATTTTGAGTCCATTATTGGCAATAGTAGATGCAGTGAGATAGAAATAAGAGTGATTTGTGCTGCCTGTTGGGCTATTTGAATTGATCTTCCTGCGTTAAGGACATCCGAAACTGGTCCATCAGAAAAATATGATAATTTTTTTACAATTCAGAACTTATTCACAGGATTTCCCCATTAGATTGCTGTAATCATCTACTGGCGCAGTATTTGGTACTGGTAATGGCGAGTATGGTTTTCGCCGGCTTTTACAAAATTCAAACACAATTTTGTTGAAAAATTGTCTGGTCCATTCGTAGAGAAGTTTTGCCGAACTTATATTTTCGTTTTGTAGGCTAGATATATATGCGCGCCTTTTAACTGTGCCACCAATTCCATCGCATTCGCCTTTACCAGCCGAAATCCCTTTTGTGGTACAAGAGTTCATAAAGTTAAATTTGTTTTTATACTGCGAAACTGGTCCATCAGAAAAATATGATACTTTACTAAATAGTTTTAAAATAAAGATCAAGTTAATATCAGCCTATTAATAATTAGTGGCATGTCCACTGTTCCGTAGTTCGGCTGCGCGGCTACTTTGCATAGAATCTATTAGTTTCTGGCACCTTTCTGGTGTTATGGCCTTTCATGTACGCTCTATAGCAGTCCAGGGACCTCTTTTATTGGTTGCCTTTGGAGCACCTACTCCCTTCTTAACGTCGCACTACACATTTTCGATCGCCTTCAGATCGGTGCGGGCCACTTGATTAAATATATCCTGCATTATCGATTCTAGTTTTTGCCACTTTCCTTGTGTGTTTCGGGTCATTGTCTTGTTGACCCAACATAGTGATATCTTCTCTTCGGCATATGGTACCATCAATTCCTCAATAATTTTAACGCACACTATTGTTCATGATGCCTTCTATGCAGCATATAAGACCAACACCTTAATAGGAAAAGCAGCCCGACACCAACACACTTCATCTGCCATGTTTAATAGTCTTGGCGGTGTACTGCGGACTGTACAGCATAGACCCCCTCCCTCCAAACATCACAGTTTTGGAATCATCTGACCACAGTATGTTGCGCCATTTCTCCACAGGCCAATTTAGTTGGAATTTTACGTATTCGATCCGTTTGTTTATGTTCTTTTGTGAGAGGAGCGGAACTTTTCGAGGACTGCACTGCAGTCAGAGAGCAGAAAAGAAGTAGAAAAAAGTTAGGTCACCAAGTAAGTTGCAATGGACAAGTATTGGACATTAGAAGTTTGAAATAGATCAGAATATTATCTTGCAAGTTATAGTAATAAATATCGGCAAGTAACGTAAGAATTAACGATAACTGTATGGAGATTATGGGTTTAGGGTTTTGAAATTGTCATGTCCTCGAATCAGTTAAAGATTGTAAGAACTAAAATAGTTAATTTATGTACCGTCAATAAGTCAGCCGATATTGATACTGAACTTGAGGGGAAAGTTAGAATAAAGTTGCAGTCACTGTTGTCAAACTACTCAAATTCTTTTATAACGGGAATCCCATGTACTAAAGTTAAAATTGGTGAATTTGAAAATTAGACTAATTGATTGAAAGCAGGATTTTTGCTCAATATTAAAAAGTGTTCGTTTCTAAAGTCGACAGTTCAATAATTGGTATATGGACGCATGTAAAATTCGTCCGAATTCATTAAAAATTTAAGCGGTCTCTGCTTTAAGACAATTTATTGGATTGGCGTCATATTTTCTGAAATTTATGCTTGGATTTTCTTAATTCATGAAGCCTTTGTATCTGTTAACACCGAAAAAGAATGAGTTATTTCTATTCTTACACAGAAGCCAGTTTTAGTTATTTTTGACCCACAATATCCAATCGAATTGCATACTTGCATGTAAGTTCTCCTGGATACGGTGCCATCTTTTTACATTAAATAAATAATAAGCCTCATGTCCTTGAGTTTTTCACCTGCTCAGTCACGATACCATTCTTATGAATTGAGACATTGTTGTTTTTACCGATTGCGATTCGCTTAAAGCATCAAGAACCAAACGTGACCTATCTCCCAAGGTCCAAAGATGGTGGGCTTACTTGCAGTCGTTCTCATTTGATTTACAGGATAGGGAGGGTAAACGAATGGCTCATGCTGACTTCTTTTCTGGAAATCTTACATCCGCTGATGCGATTGAAACTTGTAAAATTTCTGAGAAGCGAGTCAATAAACAAAGAAAACTTGTTGATTTCTGGTTCGATCACATGTTTAAGTACATACGAAAGTTCGTTGAAAACTGTGTTACTTGCAAGATGTCAAAGTCATCATCAGGTGAAATTTAGTCTAGACTTCATCCAATACCGAACATTGACACTCCTTGGCACACGATACACATAGACATAATGGGAAAATTCAGTGTAAAGTCGGATAAAAAAAAGTATCAGTTGAACTATAAAGTAGTGAAGAGGATTTAAATGAAATTATTGAAGAAGAAACTACTGGAAGTATTGAAGAAGAAACTGTTTGAAGTATTGAAGTAATTGAAAAAGAAACAGATGAAAGAGACAGTATTGAAATAAGTGAAACTGCCAATTGATAAGTTTTAAATAAAATGATTTACGCAGTAAAGCATTATTGTTGAATTACACGAATGGCTGCACACTATTGTTATCAGGAAAATGATACTTAGACCTTCGGTTACTCAAAACCCGAGTGCGAATTAAGTGGTCAGAAGAAATTTGTGATGAAACTTTGACTTCATTAGCTGACACATTGAACAAACTTAGAACGTGAGCAAATCCAATCAAATTCATCAAACACTTGAACAGAAAAATGTTCATGGTGATTTTGACGCACTGTTCCCCGCTTCCAAAATGCATCGTGGCATTTTTTGATTCGAGCCTGAGCGGCGAAATTTTGGAAACATATTCTCGGGTGTTTAGTTCATTCCACAACATAGAGAGAAAATTAACGGTTTTTTCTCCAAATTTAAAATTAAATTTTTTTCTCTTTTACTTTTAAAGTATATATCGTATCCACGTCGCATATATTCTTTCGTTGTTATGGTGGGCAAACGCCAAGGTCTGAGGAGGGTAATCGATTACTTTACTCCGTTAATAACAATATTAAGACTTATGGTAATGGATTTGGCGGCTCAAACTTCTATGGCTCATTTGCGAGACGTTTTCCCAGTTATAACGGAGATTTTGATGGTTCTAGAGTGTATCAAGAATTTAATACGCTTTACGGTAATAACATGGACAAGAAAATTGCCAAACTGCATATGTATGCATTTTTCTCGAAAACGTTACGAGAAATTTCAATGAAACTCTCTGAACATCTTGGCATTTTTTTGATTTTGCAAATAACGAAACTATTTCAGAATAAGGAAATCTGAAATGTACGTAGAAAGGCTTGATGGAGTTCATGGAGCCAAGAAACCACATAAAACATTTGTAAGATCCCAATTATTTACAAGTCTTTTAAATACAATACATTGTTAGCGACTAACAATACGATTGTTAGCGATAAATTCTCGATAGATGGGAGACGGCGTCTCTCTCTTCTCTTCCGGCGACGCAACGAGCAAGTTGCTTCTGCGCAGAAAACCAAAAACTAAATCCAAAAAATACAAACTAATCGTTATAATTTTTATGCAATAAATAGGTGTTTACAACTCAGAAGTGGGATGACCACCCGAAAGGATACATATTTCGGGACACGGCAGGCCACACGTTCCACATCCAGGACGGCTTGTTGTTAGAAATTGGAATCAAGGTCGATTCCTCGTCAGGACGGCCGAGTTGTAAGATCCCAATTATTTACAAGTCTTTTAAATACTCACGCATATGTCGAAACCAGTATTGTAATATCGATTGTTAGCAATAAGTATCGATTGTTAGTACTAAGTATCGATTGTTAGCGATAAGTTCTCGATAGGTGGGAGACGGCGTCTCTCTCTTCTCTTCCGGCGACGCAACGAGCAAGTTGCTTCTTCGCAGAAAACCAAAAACTAAATCCAAAAAATACAAACTAATCGTTATAATTTTTATGCAATAAATAGGTGTTTACACATTTAACATTAAAAAGAAAAAAATTGACTTCAATTGAAGTATCTGTTAGTTGGATATAACCACAACATTTTATACTATTATTCGTATACTACAAACTACAAAGTAAGAAGTTATCCCGGCGGAGGCAAGCAATGAATGAACTTCTTTAAAGTCTTGATGCTATAATTATACAGTTTTAGGTCAATGCCTACTTTGGGCAAAGACTCTAAAACTGAAACATCTGTGTGCCCCAAAAAGCGGTTGCACTGGAACGAATGGAATGGACCATTTTGATTTATCGAATGTTTTTCTTAAGAGACCTTAGGCGGTTCGATTGGCCTTGCGGCTTATGTGTGTACACGGGCATGGGCCTGTAAGAAAATGTATACGGAATGGTTATTTGAAGTTTGCAAAATTGTATAAACTGAATATATAAAACAAGAGAAACCAGATAACGAGCAAAACAAAATTTCTTCCCTAATTTTTTTTAGCAAATCACATTAACCAACTTTCAAATTGATTTTAACAAGATTGTTTCCTTTTGCTTAAGTCCAAGTTCCTTAATGAATTTTTTGAGTCTGCTTTTATTGTCTGCTTTTTTTGAGCACTTTTGGGCACCTAATCCCCCTTCAATCATTAAGAAAGTATTTTCTTTATGATTGAAGGAGAGGAACAAAGCTTAGGCACAAATGTAGTTATTTTTAATGGCTACATCCAGCTTCTTTTGCTGATCAAGAATAAACATACAATTTATATACATATTTACTTTATGGGTTCGGAAACGTCTCATTCTGTCTTCTGTCTCCTTTATAATACAATGGTATAAAAAATGCAAAAAAAGTGAGTCCAAAAATAGGTACAAAATTTAAATGTTGATTTCTGCGACACCAACATTTTATTTGGTAGATTTTAAAAACAAAATGTGTAGATTTACCAATTTACTTCAGACAACCTACGCCAAATAATACAGATAAAAAAAAAAAAATTTTTAAAATTAAAAAAAAATAACTAAAAAAGTATATCGGAAAATGTTTTATATTTATTTTTTTTAAGAAACGGTCAAATTCTTATGAATTGAGACTTTGTTGTTTTTACCGATTGCAATTCGCTTAAAGCATCAAGAACCAAACGTGACTTATCTCCCAAGGTCCAAAGATGGTGGGCTTACTTGCAGTCGTTCTCATTTGATTTACAGGATAAGGAGGGTAAACGAATGGCTCATGCTGACTTCTTTTCTGAATATCTTACATCCGCTGATGCGATTGAAACTTGTAAAATTTCTGAGAAGCGAGTGAATAAACAAAGAAAACTTGTTGTTTTCTGGTTTGATCACATGTTTAAGTACATACGAAAGTTCGTTGAAAACTGTGTTACTTGCAAGATGTCAAAGTCATCATCATGTAAAATTCAGGCTAGACTTCATCCAATATAAAATAAAAACGGCTTCTCGTACGAATGAATCGAGCTGTTGTCAACTTCATTTTTTATACCCCTTCCCCTCTAATCGACAAACGGATTTCGTCTTCCTCTGCGTCAACATAACGTCGCAACGTCTGCACGCGTTCTTTCTTCGTTTCGTTTTTTTGCCTATGCCTATTCCTTTTCTCTGTATAGTGTTAATGTGTGTAAATACAAGTACATGCCATTGCATATGTATGTATGTGTGCTAATTTTTGTTTCGTTTTACCCGCCGTGACGCGTGCTGAGTGTCCATTCAAACGTCCGTCAATTTTAAGGAAAGTAATTCGCAGTAAGTCAATTTTGTTAATATCTGGTATGTATAAAGCATCTTCATTTTAATTTAAAAAAATTAGTAATCTTTAATTAACAGCTGTTATTAAAAGCGAGGGCTTGACTAATAAAAGTTACGTCACCATAATTCAAAACTGTTTTCGGGTACAAAAAGGCCGGCTGGCAAAGTAAAATTTGACAGCAAATCAAATAAACTATTATTACCGAAGACATATGTATGTACATGTATGTATTTAAAAATATATAAAAATAAAGAATAAACACTACGCAGTGAAAAAAAGCTCAATTTTTTTACTGTATGTACAAAACGAAGCAGTTTTTGTTTAATTTAACAAATTTTTTTCAGTGGTTAACTATATAATAGGTATTTTGAAATCAAATTATAAAAAAAAAGAAAAAAAAAACAATAATGGTAAAACTTTAAAAAAAACAACAAAAACTTAGATTACACATGTTTGACACTGTCAAGAAACTCTTTACACATTTTGTTCTCTTCTGTTTTGCTCTCATTCTAAGAATTAACGGGATTTTATGCTTTTAGAAACTCTATGCATCTCTATTTTATCGTTTATTTTTCATTTTGTGCGAAATTTGGCTGAGTACATATGAAAAAAACAATTTAAATTTTAATTCATAATGCCCGGAAAGAGATTAAGCTTCGATGTTGTCCAATTGATCTTATACAATCGGCAGTTGGGCAAATCAGTTCCAGAATTAGTGCAAATGTTTTCCGTGTCGAGAAAAACAATATAGAACGTTCTCAGTCGCGCGGAAAACGAGGGCAGACTTGACGCAAAGGATGTATGTAGGTGGCCGGAAATAAAAAATATCTGATCGGGCAAACCGCCTTATGATGCGAAAGATCAAAGCGAATACCCAAATTTCGACCAGAATTCTTGCCAAGGAGCTCAAAGAACCCTTGCTGTCGTCGACAAATGTGAAAAAGCGCTTTTCTTTTGCTCTTACTATGCTAAGGCACCCAGAGGAGTATTGGAAGGACGTTATATTTTGCGACGAGACCTTCTCACACCGACTGTGAGGCTAGTAAAGTCATATCCGAATAAAAATGTTTAATAGTGAGTAAGACAGAATTTCTGGAGTCCAGATCACTCTTATTTCTATCTCACTATTGCCAATAATGGACTCAAAATAGTCTATTGAAATTGAAATGCGGAATTGCAACAAAAAATACGGATGTCATGGATGATGCAAACCTGCATCACATAGAAAAGTAGGTACAATATCAAATACTCGGCAGTACCAAATATTGCGCCAGTACCAGTACCAAATACTGCGCCAGTAAACGATTACAGCATTGCATGCAAAGTGGAGCTGCAATGTGGCCGATAAGGAAGAACTTGGTCTAGAAGAGGAAATGGAATATGACTATTTTGCTCATTATACTATAAAAAATAGTCTATTGAAATTGAAATGCGGAATTGCAACAAAAAATACGGATGTCATGGATGATGCAAACCTGCATCGTGTGTTAGTCCAAGATGGAGTTGTATCAAGTGGAGGTGCCTGTTGTTAAAAGCGCCTGCTTTTACAAATGTTATATTTTAGATCAAATTTTATCGGAAACAAAATATTCCGAAATTTAAATAGTTTTTAGATGACAAAAAAAGAAAAAAAAAATTAATTTGGAGACCCATACGGCACAAGATTCCGAATGGACTGAAGAAATTTCTTGACATCGCCGCCTTCTTGTATAGTAGTAAATATTCTGAGGTAGCCAATTTGACAGCTTTCAAACGTTGTCGATGCCACCCGGTCTAAAATTTTGTAAAAACTAACTTGTACATATATAAATTTAGCCAGAGTTGTCCACAACCCACTTTCAACATTTTTCGATTTTTCTTCTTCAAAATAAATCATAAAACTTGTAAAATTCTAATTATTCAACCCAAACAATAGTTAATGTGGGTATGGCAAACAATTTATTATTTTATCGCAGCTAGTACGTCTGCCTTAGTTTAGCGTGACCGGAAGAAGAAAGAAGCTCACTTCCAGTGTGGCCTTAAGCCACATCTCGATATTTCCCAAATACTGCCTTAATACTGACAATCGATATTTAAAAATACTGACAGCGATATATGTGTAGATAGCTAAAATTAATCGAACAGAACGATAATTCGGTAAATAATTACTTAAGCTACTAGAAATTTCAGTGCTGAAAAGTGAAAAAATGGACTACAGCTAGATTTCAGTGTAGGAAAACGCCATTTTTATGAATTATGGTGTTGCCAGCATGTAGTTTACTTTGGCGCGTTTTATTATTTTATTTTGAATTATAAAATCGAGGACAATTCGGCTGCTCTGACAACCGATTATTGTATTCTGAATTATATGTGTTCTATAAAATCAAGAAATATTGTAAACTTAACAATATTTTCGTTTGTTGAAAAAAATGCGAACAAAAATTTCAAAAAGCCCGCGTTTCGAGCATCCGAAATTTGGCATCTGGCAACACCATCTCAAAATTTGACAGCTTCTTTTAGCCGGAAAAGGCTGCTTTAAGCTATAATCCCGCTAAAAACATAATTTTACTTATGTTAATTAAACAAAAACTACATAATAAATCGCCAAGACGCACCTGAAGTCGTGCTCGTGGAATTTTTCTCTTTAGTTTGATTCTAAATTTATGTAGTTTAAGCGCGTTTTGGGCCCGAGTAGCTCAAGTAAATATTTACCCTTATGCTACAAGAAAGAAATGAGGAAATATTGTAAAGAGAATAGTGCGAACAAAAATTTCAAAAAGCCCGCGTATTTGTGAATCAGCTGTATCCGAAATGTGGCATCTGGCAGCACCTGTTTTTAGCTGGAAACGGCTGCTTTCAGCTATTGTCCCGCTAAAAATATAAATATTCTTTTGTTAATTACACAAAAACTAAACAATAAATGGCCAGGGCGCACTTCAAGTCGTACTCGTGGAATTTTTCTCTTTCGTTTGATACCAAATTTATGTAGTATTGGTCTCGAGTAGCTTAAGTAAATATTTACTAAATTATTAGTTCCGGCCGCTACTGAGTGTCATAATAAGGTGGTCATGAAAGAGTAAATTGTTATTGACAAAATGCTGAAAGTACGCAAAATATGCTGGCTACCGTGCAGGTGGAAAAGCGGAAAAAAGCGCTGGAATGTCCTTCAGCACAAGAAGACCAACTGCGACCGGGCCCTGGATAGTTTTGATGACTTCTATGGTTCGGTGTACGGAGGCAGGTGGAAAAATATGAGAGCGGCTCTTTTGACGGAGCACAAGTATATTGCCATGGTGAACAATTTTGGGGACACGGAGCAGACATGCAGCATGCTGGAAATGGATGGGGCAATAAATATCAAGTCACTTATCCATTTGGCTCAGGAGCGCAAGTCGCTGGGGCAGATGCAAGGAGAAGGACGGGTAGCAAACAGTACTGAAATGGATGGCAAATTGGATGCTTTATTGAGAAAGCAACAGGAAAGAGAAGTCGCTGCCATTTACCCACAAGCTGGAGAAGATGGTGCCGCTGTGCAGTTGCCACACAAACTGAATTATGCCAAAGATGAGAAGCGCCCGGCAGAGGACGAAAACGAAGCCAACGTTGATTATAAGCAAAGTCTCACCAAAGCACTGGAAGAGGACATGCAATTGGAACAGGATCGCTTGGTCGATCCCCAGTTCGGCACTGGAGGATTGTATGAGTACATGCCGGCTAACAGCATTAAAGGCATGGAGGATTGGGTAGCGGAGTCCGAGCACTATAAATACTACCAGACAAATGTGGACTTTCCCCTGAAAATCGAACCAGAGACATCTTTCTACTACCCAGAACACTTGGCTCTCTACACCTACGAGATGGGCAATTGTTCCGACTTCAAGTCTCCTAAGAAGTGCCTCACCGGTGTGCTCTCCCACTTCCTCATGGATGGTGGGTCAATTCTACCTCCTCTTTTCCTGCAGGTACAACCCGGCGAACGGGTACTGGATGCCTGTGCGGCTCCTGGAGGCAAATCATTGCTCATGCTGCAGACCCTGCACATAGACCACTTGGTTTGCAATGATGTCCAGGAATCCCGCCTCAAGAAACTCAAACACGTCATGCAGGAGTACCTGTTCGACTATAACGAGCGTTGGCAAGGCAAACGTCTAATCTTCAACATGAGCGATGCCCGCAACTTGGATGAGTACGAGAGCTACGACAAAATTCTAGTCGATGTGCCATGCACCACGGATCGGCATGTGCTCATGCAGCAGGACAACAACATATTCAAGCCAACTCGCATCAAGGAGCGACTGCGCATCCCCGAACTCCAGTCGGGCATCCTCGCAAATTGTTTGCGTTTGTTGCGTCCTGGCGGAAGCCTGGTCTACTCCACCTGCTCCCTGTCACCGGTCCAAAATGATGGAGTTGTGCACATGGCTCTGCAAAAGGTCTTCAACGACCACGGGATCACGACCACCGTTAGGGATCTAAGCCAGCAAGTCACTCTCTTCGCAGATATATTCAAGTTCGAGCAACCCAAGGGACTAAAGTATGGTCAAATGGTCGTACCCTATCTGCCAGCCAATTTCGGCCCAATGTACTTTAGCAAAATTACTAGAAACACATGAAGTCAATACTTCATTACGATTGTGACATCATTTCTTTATGCTTAAGCCATCTTCAATACAAAATATACAACAAAATTATAAAATTTACAAAGATTTTGATTAAAAAATATATAATTTGGTCATATTTGGACATATCAATTATCAAAATATGTGCAGTAAGTAGTACAAATTCTTAAAAACTCTTAACTCTGCGAATCTGTGCATTCAAATCTTTAATATTTGTTTATGTTTTGTAATACGTCTATGCCCTTAGGTCGGAGTTGGCAGAGGTAATCACTATCTTTACTTAGGGTCATTCCCAACAGACCTGGCCCACTTATTCGTAGTCTATGTCCAATTGAAGGTCTCAAGAACATAATTTTCGAAACATTTTTGTAAGATAAAAAGTATATGCAAACATCATCGGATAAAAACTAGGTTTCTCTTTGAAATATCCAAGAGTTTAATTTTAAAATCGTTTGGAAATTGCCGAAAATACAGTCTGATGAAAATAATTGAAATAAACTTACTTTGTGGATTTATAATTCAGTCAATTTTCAAACGATTTTTAAAATACATACCTATGTATATTAGTTTTCCTATTAAGTAATCTAAGGTAATGCTTCATATCGGATCGAAATTGTCATTTTAAAATATACTTAATTCCGATTTAATTGATATTTATCTTTATGAAATCGGTTAGAAATTAAAAAATCGCTGACTAACCAAATACTTGTGTTTAAAATTTCGGGAAACAAATTTTTGGGTTATGCTTTCTCTTTCACATTGGATAATTATCTTCTAATTTGCATTATGACACCAAAAGCTAATACTTTTAAATTTATTTTTGTTTTTTGATAACTACAGGCAGGTATATATAATTTAGTAATCGTTTCCTTCTAAACAATTACGATCTCTTTGGGATCGAGCACTATAACTATTGCGTGTGTCTACTTTTAGTTGGGAAACTTTAATTTAACTAAGCATTTGATTATTACAAATTAATATTTCATAATTCTCAAATTAGGAAAATATGAAATTGGTGGCCAAACATAGGTAAGTAAAACAAGTGGCAAGAGAAGCCTGAATTAGAATTAATGTGCAAACACTAAATGTTTCAAGAATTAAAGATTGTTGTAGCTTAAATGATTAATTGCACAACTTTGTTGTTGAAGTCTTGACCCTTTACTTACCCATGAGCTGAAGAGGAATTTATATTAGGAACTGTTGGGATTTCAAAAAAATGAAGCGAGCATTAAAAGTATTTTGAGGATTCCTTGTTGGTATATTGGAAAGGTATAAAGGACATTATAAAGGGGTTAAGTCAACAAAAAAAATGTTCAGCTTCTCGTCGGATGTGGCATTCACGACTACATTTACTTCTCAGTCTTCTTTTTCTTCTTCCCCTTGGGAGGCAGTGCAGCCGGAGCCTTGAAGACGGTACTGAAAGAATCACCGAATTGAAAAACTAACCAAATGGAAGAGAATCATTTTGTTGGTACTCACTGGCATGTGGTGCAGATGGGGCTATACTTGCAGAAGACTGATAGGCAGACAGAGCAAACGTAGCCAATGTCGATTAACTCGCGATGGCAGAAACAGGAAGCGCGATAATCCACTTTGGGAGGCGGCGGCAAAACCAATTTGTGACGCATCTGGGGGGATGGGAGAAAGACCCAGAGTAAATACTGTAAGAGACCATCCAGTTGGGTGACTTTTAGGAACTGGCCATTGGTTATATCACAACCCTGCTGCAACAGACTGACAGGATTTTCTAAGGAACAGGTGTCGATGACAATGCCCAGTTTTTGGGCTGTGAAAAAGACATTCATGAATGTCATGTACTGGGATGAGCAGTCATTGCTGCCCGTCAGAACGAGAACGCGAGAGTGCATCTTAATCCCAGGTGGTGTATTGCGCTGCAACTACAGAGCAGGAATCAGTCGGTAATGCGCGGAATTGATTCCAGCAAATGCAAACTTACTCTGGCTATGTAGCAAAGGGCCCGGCCTATGCTCCCGGCTAGCAAACTCTCACAAGGGGCAGACAGGCGAGGAGCATTCATCAGTATATTGCCCAATTGCTGTTTGATTGTCTTCTCCACCTGGCTGAATACCTCATACTGTCCGTCAATCTGGCGTACTTCAACCTGACGTCCTGGCAGTGGGTACAGGAAATTCCTAAGCACAATAAGCCGAATAAATTAGTCGCATTGGAAAAGTTAGGTTAACCTTACGATGCATGATGTGAGCAGGATATGACTGCCAATTTATTTTGAGCCTTCTGCATAAGGTGAGCATTGCCGAAGGCTATCATAGACTCTAGGATTTGGGTCAGGTTCTGTGGGTTTTGACGCACTATGCGCTGAGATGGATTCGTATCCAACACAATGACCAGCAAGTCAATGCTCGATTCCGACTCCTTAGTCTCCTTGGTGCTTGTACTTATGTCGGCAGCAGCATCCATTTTTTGCAATCCTCTCTCAGTCAAATTTAAAATGGAAATGAAATAAAATTAAATAAAACCAGCCGGCTTAGATTGGTTCATCGGGGCAAAATGTCGATATGCTATCGATAGGCGGGGCAAATGCCTTCGTGTTATCGATTACCGTTGCTCCATCACTGCTGAGTAACATTTTAACGTTGAGCAACACTATTTCTTTGTGGGGGCGTTTCACAATTGAAATTCCGTTTTTTTTTGTTGTTGCGAAAAGGATAAATCGGCCTGGACATGCTCGTTCTGGTACTCGGTGATCTGCATATACCGCACCGCTGCAGCAGCCTACCTGCCAAATTCAAGAAGCTCCTCGTTCCGGGTCGTATCCACCACATTCTGGCCACCGGAAATATCTGCACCAAGGAATCCTATGACTATCTCAAATCGCTGGCCAACGATGTGCACATAGTGCGTGGCGATTTCGATGAGAATCTCAGCTATCCGGAGCAGAAAGTGGTAACAGTTGGACAATTCCGAATCGGCCTCTGCCATGGCCATCAGGTGGTCCCTCGCGGCGACCCGGAGGCATTATCACTAATACAGCGGCAACTGGATGTGGATATCCTAATCACCGGCCACACGTACAAATTCGAGGCGTACGAGCACGGCAACAAATTCTACATCAATCCGGGCTCGGCAACGGGAGCATTCAATCCGCTGGACACAAATGTGGTACCTTCGTTTGTCCTGATGGACATCCAGAGCACGACGGTGGTGACATATGTGTACCAGTTGATTGGCGATGAGGTCAAAGTTGAACGCATCGAGTACAAGAAGATCTAACTGAGTATTAACACGCCATTCCCCGCACCCGCAGCCCCTCAAAACTGATCTTGGCTTTATAATGAAAATATAATTGTATGTAGAAAATAATAATAATAATAAAAACGTTTCCTTTTTTATTTGATAAAAAATGTTTAAATTTTATTTAAATAGATTATAAAAAAGATGATGATCTTGATCTTAGACATGCTCGAGTGCAAATATTTCCGAATTTCGTGCGGATTTTTAATGTTTTTTTTTCTTTTTGTTTTGTGTTTTTAATCAGTTTTCAGGAATTCCATTGAACATAAACACAATATATCTATCTTTTGGGCTGACCGTCATCCTCCTCCCCCCGCCTCATTTGAATTAAATTAAATGTGGTGTATAATCCTTCGCATGGGCCAGCTTTAAATTTTGGCAACAATTTCTGCACCAGATCGGTCAGGGAGAAAAAACATAAAACTTTCTGCTTAAAATTAGAATACATATATTAATGCTTAGTGGCTGGCCAAATGCTCCTCTGAGCGGAGGGGGGAACGATACGGATATAATTGATTCTCCTGACACTTAGCCCAAACTGTCCACGCACACAGTCTTGAGGGTCTTGCCAGCTATGGTGGTCTTATACTGCTCCGGAAGAGCCAGTTCGGTCTGAAAGAGACAAAATGGTGAATGAGTTTGCACGGCATGGATGCGATTTGAGCTTACATAGTCGCCACTTGGGTCGGGCAATAGAATATTCATCTCGGAAGACTTTGAGCTGACGATCTCAACGCCAAGCGAGTCCTTTGACAAATACATTTGACATCCGTCGCTCTTATCGATGGAAACTGTGGGCACTGATCCCAACACCTGCATCTGGACGCTCTGGCAGTTCACAAACTCCACGGAGGCAACCACCGAATCGAAGAGCAACGAACACTTCTTGCAGGAATCGAAGACAATGTTGTTCACTTTGCCCTTGACCGTGAGTGTGGAGCCCTCACAACGGAAGACATAGACCACATTGTTCATCTCTGCGTTGTCCACAAGGAGCCCGGTGTTATTCTTCTGATACTCAATCAGCCACTTTTTGCCATCACGTGTGAACACGGGATCCTTCACAACGGCAGCGGCCGCCGGCTTAGAGGCACCGCCAAAAGTGGCTGGTGTCTTGAAAGGAGCTGGTCCTGTTCGCAGCGAGGGATTCTTGTGGGTTTGCATATCGCCAGTGACCTTTTTCAAGTCTACAAGGAAATGGCAAGTGTTAATTATGGAATCCACCTCCACACACACACACGGAGATTACTCACTCTTTGTAATGTCAGCACCCTGATTGATTTGGGCAAAGAGCGCACTGCGATCATCGCCGGCACTATCCAGCTTTAGAGCATCCAAGTCCAGTGGGGGTGGTGGTGGCGGCATGCCCCCAGGTGGTGGTGGTGGCGGGGCACCGCCAGCTGGAGCTGCTCCCTTGCCGGACCACACAAGACCTGTGGTATGATACTGCTTGATGTACGCCTGCAGCTCGGTCAGCGTCTGAACCCATGACCGAGCCCACTCCACATGCGTGGCATCCTTCTCCTTCCACTCCTTCAGCACACGATTCGTGTAGAACTGGCCGGCGTCATTCATCTCCTTGACATGAGGACCTGGTGTGGGCGACACACAAACCCAGCCCAGAGCGGGGATACTCTCGCTGATGGCCGAGAGATGATTGAAGAAGGGCGACGAGCGATGCTTCTCACGGAAATCCTGTATGGCGCTAATCTGCGTCGACGTTGGCTTCAGCAACTCCATTTGCTTCGGCTGCGGAGGCTGAGCAATCTGCGTGGCCAGCTTCACATACTGCAATTGGGCACTGGAATAGCAGAAGGCACCAGATTAGGTCTCGACCAAGTAAACTCTGCTCAAATACTTACTCAAAGGCCGCCTTAACCGACTGAGCATGCTGGGCAACATCGCCGCCAATTTTCACGGAATTGGCTAGATATTGGCTCAACGGTCCCGCGACAATATCCTCAAAGCCGGCAACACTCATGATCGCACTTCTGACCAAGGGAGCAGGTGGCGAAGGCAACGGATTTGCAGTTTCTGGCAACGGGGGCTTTGGCGGTTCCTCGGATTGCAATTGCGATTGCGTGCTAGATGGCGCGATTAGTGTGCGCTCCAAGCGATCTACTAACGTTTCCAGGCGTTCACAAATGCTTTCCAATTGCTGAGCAGCAACCGTTGGGGTTTTCGAGTCGGGTTCGTTATCTATGGAAACACAACTTTGATTAGTTTCTACATACATATATCATTTTCATGCGTCCATAACTATATAAACAGTTTAAAAGAAGTGCTTAAATCGAAGATAAAAGGAGAAATAAGACGAATAAAACCCCTTAAAAGAAATAGAGGGGCACAAAAATATGATTTATTAACCAAAAGTCACATGAGTGTGAATGATGATCATGATGAGACAACATTTGACAACTGTGACTACATAAAAAAAGAAAACTACATACATCCATACATATATACACAGTGTGTGCTGTGCTGTGCTGTGCTGTGCACTAAAAAGTAGTTAAAGGAAACCAAATTTTCCAAGGGGGGTAAAAGAAAAGTTTTTTGGATAACGCCCACATGCAAAGACGGTAAGAAGAACCAAATTCAAAGGCTGTAATCTGAAGGATGTGATTTTGCACATCGTACAAACTAAGCGAAACAATGATGACGATGTGCATCATTTACCACGCACTGCCACACTGTGCTCTACGGCCGCATGGGCGGCCCGTAATAGCTCCGTGTAAAGACGTTGCCGTTTCAGCTCCAACTCATCGCGTCCCACTGGTGTAACAGGTGGCTCAATGCAGCCGCTAAGGGATGATAGTGACAACAACAAGGTAGAAGAGTTTACATCACAAGGAATCACACAGCAAATTGCAATTCATACATCTCATTCAGCCGTTCGTCGTCGAACCAGGCGGGCAGTCCGTGGGCGAAGGCTAAAGTCTCCGATATCAGATCGCCCTCAATGTACGGGGCACACATGCTCTCCCGCTTCGGCGGCGGCAGCGAGTCGGAGAATACCTCATCGTCATCCAGCAGAGAATTGTTGTTATTATTCTGATTTGCCAGCAGGAGCAGCGGCAGCGGGTCCGGCTCTATAATCTCGGCACGATTGCTTATGTTAACCTTCTTCTTGATGGAATGATGCGTGGAATTGTGCCTCGAGAGGCAGCTCTTTGTCGGTGGCGCAGCAGCAGACGGAACCGGTGGTGTTGGTTGTCTTGTCATGGCAGCAATCAAATCTTTGTCGACATTGTGGTTATTCTCGTCGTCGTGGTTGCCGTCCTCATCTCCAGCACTCGTCATCGATGCCGGCGGCGCTGTTGATGTGGATGAGTGGGTAGAACGCACGGAAGGTTGCAGAATCGGGGAGGACGACGTGGCTATATCCTTTTCCCTGGTGACCTCTTCACATGTATGAAGGAATTAAACCAATAATTAGTATTAGAGTTCCATTGTCTCAGCGATAAGAAAATAGTATCAGATTAGTATTGACCTACAAAACGAAGATCTCTCTTGCATCCTGCCCACAAACTCAATAATTATTGAACATTATACAAAACATAAATTACAAGAATCTTTGATCGTAAAAGTTCCCCTAGCTCATTTGATTTATCTGTTAATTAACTTAGGTGAAGTTCCATTGAAACATTAACAATTTACAACTAAAAAGCAATTGAGATAAATAAGAGCTCAGAGTAAGTCTGTCCGGTGGACTGAACTGGTCCTCCACTCTGACCCTGAAGCGAAACACAAGAAGCCGAGCGTGGAAACAAATTATAAATAAACGACAAAAATTATTTAGCAGTGCGGCGCCTCCTTCATCTTCCTGATGAGTTCGGGCGGCGGCCCTGGACAAGGGACGTGAATTGTGTATACTTAGGAATATATTCATGTCAATACCAGTTTGGGTTTGAGAAGGTTTTGTAACATCTTCGACGACAGCATCTTCATCATCAGCATCATCTTTGTCATCATTGTCCTTTGGCAATTCTGGATGAGACATTGAGGCGTCGACTTCCATGTCGCCTGCAGGCTTGACATTGCCGTTTTGTGGCACAGCCTTCTTTTCCGCTTCAGTGGATTGGTTGGGCGATGGCGCTTCCTCCTCGTCGACGACTTCATTACTCTCCATGGTGGGGTCGCCGTTCTTGGACTTTTTCCCTGCCTTGGGATTGGCTCGACAGCAAGAAAACATTTTGGCACTGGTTCGATTTGTGTACTGCTTTTTGTGCGCTTTAATTACTGACGATGAGGCACAACATCATTATGTAAGTAATCGTATTTAATTTTGATATTTTTCTCAGATTTAGGTTTGATCACAACATTGAGAGCATCAGTAGCAGGCATTAAGAAGCAAAACACTCAATTCAGCTTCGCCTTGTTAATATCGATTGGCACACAGTACAAGTAGTCACTGTTGACTAATTTCTAGTTTTCTTATACGCACGCAGGAAAATGTTTAACACAATTTTCCAACTTTAACCGAAAGGAAAGCAAGAAAATGTCCCCCCCTCAACTGGGTCAACTGAAATGTTGCCACAGCTGCTGGAACACACCCTAAGCGTGCGCAACGCACAGGATAAAGAGGAATACTCGGTAGCTTTTCATTTAAGAGAGAGCAACAGAGAGCATTAGCTCCGGCTTAGTAAGTAAGTAAGTAACTATATATGTATGTAAGTTCGTGTGTGTGTGTTTATGTTTGCACTTGTTTCCTTTTTTGTATGGCACGAAGCTTTGTCCAATTCGGGACAGAAAACGAATTGGCCATGAAACGGAATTTTAAGTCATTTTTGCCTCTCTCCCTCTCCTCTGCTACTGATTGCATGCAGTTGGTGCAGCTGTTGCAGAGAAAGCTCAAGCTCCATAAAAAGAGAGTTTCGATTCCCCCTAAGAGAGTTGTGTGACAGCTGCTGCGCAGACTTATCTTCTTTTTTCCCTATACCCTGCATCATTTATACAAAGTACATTGACGTTGTCCCTAAAGGAGCAAAATATACAATAAGTAGAAAAAATATTCTTTTAAATTAAACCTCATAACCATTTAGGAATCTAAATATTTACAATTGATTAATGATCTAATAGTTTATGCATTCAGTACTAGTATCTACAGCCTAACAGAGATGGATCCTTATTAGGATAAACTCTTTTTTATTCAATTCATAAAGTTTTCATGAGCAGTGAAGGGTATATCAAAGTCGATTCTTGTATAAATTTTCTTATTTTTCTGTCCAAAGTTGTTTTTGTTTGGCTGGCTGGCAATTAGAGTGAGAATCTCTAGCAACTTTCGCCCAGCTTGCAGCGGCAGAGGCAGAGACAGTGGCAGAAGCAGCGGCAGATGCGTGTTTTCAAACTAGAAATGCAGAAGAGATTAAATGTCTGCAGAAGATGTTACCGTTAACTGAATATATGCATGTACATACGTGTAAATCTATGTATGTATGGGTGTATCAAATTACAATCCAGTAGAAATTCAAACTTTTTCGCCGAAATTTAGCCGGAAACCAACACAACTTGTAATCTCTTTTGCTGATAATAGTTTTTTCGACCAACATTTTGAGTCACCCCATCCACAGTAACCTCTACGACAGGTGGGGCATTCGAGCGTACTACGCTATGAGTCACAACATAAAAAAACTCTTAACAAAGAAGACAGATTCAGTGGATTGAGGGAATCCATCCAAATGCACATACATACGTATACATACATATATGCAAATTTATAATATTAAGCAATTAGGTTTCAATGAAATGGAATTGGTTAAATATATATATGAAATCATCATTATAAATACACTCACGACACTTGTGTGTGTGCGAGTTTAAATTTACAAACAAAATGATTCACACAAAAATAGCCAAGATATCTTGTTGTTCCCACCCTACCCCCTCCATCCGCTTAACCACTTCTCCTCATTTGCCTAGCAGAGTAGTCACAGCTGTCATTTGTATGTATGCATATATGTACATATGTCCGTACATACATAAATATATGTACATAGGATTTATAAATCATTAATTTTCATGCAACATATACTTTTTTTGGACATACATATATGTACACATATATGTATTCACCCACACCCACCACTCGCAATACAACTACAAACACACAAAATGCAGTTCCAGGCAGACAGACTGCCTGACGCGGAGCCCAACCCAAATTACATTGACTCCAGGCACTTGGGGCAGCGTTGAGGCGCACAAATATGGAAATTATTTATTTAATACACTCACCTTTTCGTTTTGCACAAGAACTTAAATATCACCGTGTTTTTCCTTTTTATTTGTTAATACGACAGCGAACGGATAGACACAGAAACGACCGGCAAATTGTGACAGCTGGTGACTAGTGTTGGCAAACAATCGGGGAAAAATAGCGGGGAATTGAGAAACTTTAGTGTTAAAAGTTGCAAAATAGTGTAACTAAAAAAAGTGTTCACAATCGGGTAATTTTTTTATTGGCGCCATTTTAAAAAGAAAAATGTAGAAATTGTGACGAACACAATTAATTTACCAAGTAATTTAAGTATATTAAAAGCAGTATAATTTGACCGTGTCTTAAAAAAAATAAATATAAAACATTTTTTACTTTTTTAGACTTTTTTTTTTAATTTTTTCAATTATTTTTTTTTATCTGTATTATTTGTCGTAAGTTGTCTGAAGTGAATTGGTAAATCTACACATTTTATTTTTGAAATCTACCAAATAAAATGTTGGTGTCGCAGAAATCAACATTTAAATTTTGTACTTATTTTTGGACTAATATTTTTTTTTGTTTTGCATTTTTTATACCCTTGCAGAGGGTATTATAAAGGAGACAGAAATAACACGTTTCCGTTTGGTTAATGTGATTTGTTAAAAAAAATTAGGGAAGAAATTTTGTTTTGCTCGTTATCTGATTTCTCTTGTTTTATATATTCAGTTTATACAATTTTGCAAACTTTAAGACTTCAAATAGCCATACCCTATACATTATCTCCCATGCCCGTGTACACACATAAGCCGCACAAGATGCATTTTCAAAATATCGATAGAAAGGCCAATCGAACCGCCTAAGGTCTCTTAAGAAAAACATTCGATAAATCAAAATGGTCCATTCCATTCGTTCCAATGCAACCGCTTTTTGGGGCACACAGATGTTTCAGTTTTAGAGTCTTTGCCCCAAGTAGGCATTGACTCAAAACTATAACTACAGCATAAAGTCTTTAAAGAAGTTCATTCATTGCTTGCCTCCGCCGGGATAACTTCTTACTTTGTAGTTTGTTCTTTATTATTCGTATAAAATGTTGTGGTTATATACAACTAACAGATACTTCAATTAAAGTCAATTTTTATCTTTTTAATATTAAATGTTTTATGTGGTTTCTTGGCTCCATGAACTCCATCAATCCTTTCAACGTGCATTTCAGATTTCCTTATTCTGAAATAGTTTCGTTATTTGCAAAATCAAAAAATGCCAAGATGTTCAGAGAGTTTCATTGAAATGTTTATTGTCCATGTTATTACCGTAAAGCGTATTAAATTCTTGATGCACTCTAGAACCATCAAAATCTCCGTTATAACTGCGAAAACGTCTCGTAAATGAGCCATAGAAGTTTGAGTCGCCAAATCCATTACCATATGTCTCAATATTGTTATTAACGGAGTAAATTAATCGATTACCCTCCTCAGACCTTGGCGAGAAAAAAAATTAATTTTAAGCAGTTTCTTCTTCAATACTTTCAGTAGTTTCTTCTTCAATCATTTTATTTAAATCCTCTTCACTACTTTATAGTTCAACTGATACTTTTTTTTATCCGACCTCACACTCAATTTTCCCATTATGTCTATGTGTATCGTGTGCCAAGGTGTGTCAATGTTCGGTATTGGATGAAGTTTAGACAGAATTTCACCTGATGATGACTTTGACATCTTGCAAGTAACACAGTTTTTAACGAACTTTCGTATGTACTTAAACATATGATCGAACCAGTAATCAACAAGTTTTCTTTGTTTATTGACTCGTTTCTCAGAAATTGTACAAGTTTGAGTCGCATCAGCGGATTTAAGATTTCCAGAAAAGAAGTCAGCATGAGCCATTCGTTTACCCTCCCTATCCTGTAAATCAAATGAGAACGTCTGCAAGTAAGCCCACCATCTTTGGACCTTGGGAGATAGGTCACGTTTGGTTCCTGATGCTTTAAGCAAATCGCAATCGGTAAAAACAACAATGTCTCAATTCATAAGAATGGTATCGTGACTGAGCAGGTGAAAAACTCAACGACATGAGGCTTATTATTTATTTTATGTAATAAGATGGCACCGTATCCAAGAGAACTTGCATCAGTATGCAATTCGATTGGATATTGTGGGTCAAAAATAACTATAACTGGCTTCTGTGTAAGAATAGAAATAACTCATTCTTTTTCGGTGTTAACATATACAAAGGCTTCATGAAATAAGAAAATACAAGCATAAATTACCGAAGATATGACGCCAATCCAATAAATTGTCTTAAAGCAGAGACCGCTTAAATTTTAAATGAATTCGGACGAATTTTACATGCGTTCATATCTTAATTATTGAACTGTCGACTTTAGAAACGAACACTTTTTAATATTGGGCAAAAATGCTGCTTTCAATCCATTAGTCTAATTTTCAAATTCACCAATTTTAACTTTCGTACATGGAATTCCTGTTATAAAAGAATTTGAGTAGTTTGACAACAGTGACTGCAACTTTATTCTAACTTTCCCCTCAAGTTCAGTATCAATATCGGCTGACTTATTGACGGTACATAAATTAACTATTTTAGTTCTTACAATCTTTAATTGATTCGAGGACATGACAATATCAAAACCCTGTTTTAGTATCTAATCTCCATACAGTTATCGTTAATTCATACGTTACTTGCCGATATTTATTACTATCAAACTTCTAAGTACGGTTATCACCAATGTCCAATACTTGTCCATTGCACCTCACTTGGTGACCTACCTTTTTATACCCTTGCAGAGGATATTATAGAATTGGTCAGATGTTTGTAACGCACAGAAGGAGACGTTTCCGACCCCATAAAGTATATATATTCTTGATCAGCATGAGAAGCTGAGTCGATATAGCCATGTCCGTCTGTCCGTCGGTGCGTACGCGTTTTACTCAGCCATCTTAAGAGCTATCGGGTGAGATAAAGTATGAAAATCATCGGGATCGGACTACTATATCATATAGCTCTGGAACAAAAATTTTTGCAAAAATTGGAGAATCCCCATGAAATTTACCAATATAATAGAATTTGTTGACTTGACCCACGACGCCGTGGACCCCTTCGCTTATAATAACTCCGGACCCTCTCCAAGCGCCCCTCGTCCCAATTTCATCCAAATTGTTGAGGTGTTGATGAGTTGAGAGTTTTATTTCCTAAGAAAATACATATTAAAACTAATAGCGAATTTTACTCACGCTTTTCTCTCCACGGCTCGATATCAAGTGCCTGCTTTCCTACACTAGCCTTTCTCGTCTTACAACACTATGTCTTACAACACTAACAAATCATATGTTCTTACAGCTAAATTATGTGTAGTCTAACACTATCAAATTAAATTTCAATTTCAATCTTAACGGCTTTCGGTATTTCTTTACAACATCCCCGCCACCGTGAATCTAGTCCATCTTAGATTCACCAAAATCCAGTTTGGCTAACATGCATGCCGGTCGTCGAAACTCTCCAGTGCTGGTCTTCACTTTTGCAGATCGTACTTGGCCATCTCGCCCGGTGTTCACCTCGATGATTCTGCCCTTCTGCCAGTTAACTCGATGCTGTGCGCTGTCGCAAATAAGGACGATATCTCCCAGAGCTAGCGGCTGTACCGAATGATACCACTTGGCGCGTCGACACAAATCAGGCAGGTATTCGTTTACCCACTTGCGCCAAAACGAATGAGTCATCTGTTGCTTAATCCGCAAATCCTTCATGGTAGGGTGATATTCCTCTTCTTGCGGATGCGGAGTCTGAGTGGAGTTGGCTGTACCTAAAAGAAAGTGATTTGGAGTTATAGGATCCCCTGTCGGACTATCTATGGGAATGTGCGTCAAAGGCCGTGAATTAACAATATTTTCAGCTTCGCACATCAAGCTGTAGAGGGTATCCTCCTTTAAATTTCCTTGTAGTAGCGCATGTCCCATAGCTCGTTTTACACTTCGAACTAAACGTTCCCAACATCCGCCTGCATGTGGATTCAATGGGCAATTAAAAAGCCACTCTATTTTTTCGCTTGCGAGCCCGGCAGCTACTTTCTTATACAATTCTTGTCTTAATATTCGCTCAGCTCCCACTAGGTTTGTCCCGTTATCAGATCTGATTCTTATTGGGACTCCACGCCGCCTCATGAAGTTCTGAATGACTTTAAGGCAAGTGTCGGCCGTCAAATCTCTAGCCAATTCCAAGTGTATGGCGCGTACAGTCAAACAAGTAAAAATGCATATCCATCGCTTCTCTGTTCCTCTTCCCCTAACCACTGAAAACGGTCCCATGTAGTCAATTCCAGTGTAAGAAAATGGACGAACAAAGGGAGTCACTCTGTCCGAGGGCAGTTGTCCCATCAAGGGTGGTGCTGGGCGAGCTCTCTCCATACGGCATATGAAGCATGTTCGTGACGTCCGGCGTACCTCTTGGCGTAGATGAGGAATCCAAAACTTCCGACGTATTTCAGCGATGATCGTATTCTCATTTTGATGCTTCCATTTGTTGTGATAATGTGTTATTAATAGTTTCGTCACGTGGTTCCCCTGTGGCAGAATTATTGGGCGTCTAGTGTACATATCAACGGCACAGGCATTATCTATTCGTCCGCTTACACGTAACAATCCATCATTATCTATCTCCGGTGTTAGTTTCAGAAGACTACTGCCCTTATCGATGAATTTACCCTTGGCGAGCTCACTATACTCATCTGGATAAGAACTTTTTGTACACTTCTGAACAGAACTACTTCAGCATAATCTATCTCCGAGCATTTCAGGTAATTTTCACGAACTTCTTTTCTTTTAAATCGTAGCACCCAAGCCAGAATCCGTACGAGTCTCGTGTACGATGAGAATCTCCCAAAGAGTTCATCCGCCTGCTTCGTGGCGACCATACAGAATTTTGGGCGCAGCTCCATGTCAGTACTAAAATTACCTTTGCTCTGCTGTGGTGATTCCTCAAGATCATCCAATAAAAAATCTGGCCCGGTTAGCCATAGTGACTGTCTGCTGTCTCTCTTGATCTTCGTGCCGAAATCCGCTGGATTATCCTTGCCGGCAACCCATTTCCATTCTTCGACGTGAGAGCTTTCTAGAATTTCGTTTACTCGATGGGCGACATACGGCTTGTACTTTCTCTGATCCGAACGGATCCATGCTAGAACAGTTGATGAGTCCGACCACATACAAACTCGTTTTGGTTGTATATCATGTCCTTCTAATATCGAGTTTCTTAGCCTAGTCGCCATAACGGCAGCTTGCAACTCCAGTCTGGGCACAGTAGACAGTTTCATCGGTGCGCATTTTGTCTTTCCCATTATAAAAGACACTTTCCATCCTTCAGTATCTTCAACTCGCCAATAGCCCACTGCTGCATACGCCATCTCACTCGCATCTGCAAATATGTGTAACTCTACAGACTCATTACTAAAAGTTGTACCATACCATCTTGGAACCCTTATTAAAGCTATTTCATTGACAAAACGAAGCCATTTTTTCCATTCGATGTACTCTTCTTGATGTATGGATTGATCCCATTCTAACTTCTTCCTCCAAATAGACTGAAGGAAGAGTTTTGCCATCAACGAGTACTCGACTAATATTCCGAAGGGATCGAAGATTGACATAACGATCCGTAGTACTTCTCGTTTTGTTGGAATTCTTCCATCAGAGAACAGAGATTTGTCGATTTTATTAAACGAAAGTATAAACCCAAATTTATCCTCTGCCGTATACCAATGCATACCAAGTACCTTCTGACAATACAATGCCCCATCATTATCGAGGCTCAGAACACCATCCATGCTACCTTCTCCAAACTTATCATTGCATACTTTAGAGTTAGATACAAATTTCTTCAGCTCAAATCCCCCCTTTCGGTGTATCTGTATCACCTGTTCTGTGATTCTTATTGCTTCTGTTTCGTTGCCATATGAGTGGACGATATCATCAACATAATGATTCCTCACAATAGCATCAGCCGCCTCTGGAAACAAGTCCTTGAATTCCAATGCATTCTTATTCTTAACAAATTGCGCGGATGCGGGTGAGCATTTCGCTCCAAACGTCATTACCATCATCTCATATGCCTTAAACTCGTCAGTTTCATCTTTTCTCCATAGAATGCGTTGAGCCCATCGGTCTTCTTTGCGTATCATCACGCGATGAAACATTTCTTCTATGTCTGCAC
This sequence comes from Drosophila paulistorum, assembly GCA_018152135.1. Classification (NCBI taxonomy): domain Eukaryota; kingdom Metazoa; phylum Arthropoda; class Insecta; order Diptera; family Drosophilidae; genus Drosophila; species Drosophila paulistorum. The sequence continues at coordinate 776,512 of JAECXG010000823.1, forward strand.
AAATACCTACGGACCTTTGTCTAAATTTCATAAGCACGTAACTTAATGGCTGACATTGGTCAGGCCCTCTCATCAGCAGTGCATTCAGCGACACTCCGTCAACTTCCGCTGCAGCATCGAATACTATTCTAATTTTCCCGGGTTTGTGTGGATTGACGACTCCAAAGTGTGGCAGGTACCATGCCTTATCCAGACTTATGTTCTGTTCTGACTCCTGAATCAGCCGAATATATCCCTTTTGCTCGTATTCCAACATCAGTTTGCAATATTGCTTCCGGTATTCAGGGTCCCTGTTAAACTTCTTTTCCAACGATAATTGTCTCTTAATGACCATTTCTTTGCTATCGGGAATGTCAAAATCGTCCGTTTTCCATAACAATCCAGTCTCAAAACGATTGTCCATACGTCTTGTTGTCTTTTCCAGTAGCACATTTGATCTTTCAAGCTCTTGCCCTTGATGCTGACTTTTCACATCTTTTACATCCATTTCAGCATCAGTTATATAATTGCGAACGAGTTCCTCTATGTCAGTGCGATCGTTTATGATGTAAATTCCATTTGGACCCACGTTAGAATGGTTATCGATCTTACCATACACCACCCAACCCAGTTTAGTCTTTACCACAGCTGGTCCATTCCAGCCAGACGACTTCACCTTTCTGGGTATGCCTAAGTGCACATTATCAAGACCGATCAACAACTCAGGTTCTACATTGCTATACGACTGCAATGGTATGTTCTCGAGATGTCGATTTTTAAAATACAAGTCCTTTCTATTTATTGTTTGTTTGGGCAACTTTAGGTTTTTGACTGTTCGAACGCCCTTTAGATCATAAATCGTGTAGCCATTTGTTCCCGATATGCCCATATCGAATCGGCTTGTGCTTTCGGTTACCTGCTTATTGCCAAACCATTGTAATGTCAGATCTTCTTTTGGGCCCTTTAAATGGAGTGCAGCAGCCAAGCTCTCATTCATCAGAGAAACTGCAGACCCTTCGTCAAGGAAAGCAAAACATTCCACTGTGTGACCCTTGGCATGTAGCCGTACCGGTAGTATCTTGAACAGAAGCGTTGAGCCTTTGCTCTCTGTTGCAGTACCAGAAAACTCTTTAGAACTGCTCGGTTTTACTACGACAACCGGTTCTTTCTCTATATGCAGCAATGTATTGTGGCGTCTGTTGCAGTTTGGCACTTCGCATTTAACTTGAACTTTGCACTTGTCGCTGCGATGGCCTTCACGCAAGCAGCTAAAACATAAGCCCTTTTTCCGTACATATTGCCATTTCTCATCGTGATTCAAGTTTGCGAAACCATTGCACTTCCTCAGCCAGTGACTTCCGTTACACATAATGCATCTTGCTTCCATTGGACCAGATGTTTGAAGTCTCTGATCTGCATGAAACATTCTTGTTCTCTCCTTCTTTATTTTGGATATTGATTCCGAAGTACTAAGACAGGCCCCATGTACAACTTTCGCCATTGTCTGTAACCATTCGCTCAAGTCCTTGATTGTCGCTTCGCGATTTAACGATATAACATAGTTTGACCAGCTGAGCCTTTGCTGCACCGGTAGCTTCCCAATAAGAATGTCCATTAGTGTTGGATTTGACATGTGTTGACGTGCATTGGCCGCATCCAAAAAAGCTGACAAATTCCTCACCTTCGTAGCAAACTCAACCAAGTTTTCTAATTTATCTTCTGAAATGTTTGGAAATGATCTCACATTATTAATTTGACTCTTTACCAGTTGTTCAGGTCTTCCGAATCGATCCTTTAAAGTTTCCATCACGTCAGGCACATTCTGACTGTGGATAAGTAGACATTCAACTACTTCCCTAGCCCGGCCTACAATCGCCTTTTGTAGGCGCAATAAATTCTGTCGGTCATTATAACCGTACTCCACTGTTGTCATATCAAATGCCTCCTTAAACATTGGCCATGATTCCGGTGTACCATCGAAAGACGGAAGATCATACAACTTTCTAGGCGGTTCTGCTCGTGCCATCAACTCGCTGTTGTTGCTGGCCGGTGTACTTCCTGTCGGCATACAAAAGTTCGCCCGAACTTCCTCCGACTGTACCTCCTCATCACGTGATGCCGCTCTAGCTTGCTGATGTTCAAATGCCCTACCAACTAGTAAGCCCGTTCTCTCGATTCCAGCCTGAATTGTCTGCATTTGTAGTTCATTCATCCTGACCATTTCCGCTTGAAATGCCTGCATTTGGATCACGTTTGTACGTGTCGCCTCTAACTGTAATTGTTGCATTTGTTTCATCATGTCTGTCATAGTGCTCAACATTAAAGACATCTCGTTCGAGCTTTTCAGCGGCGCCTCATTGTCCATATTACTGCTGCCCGCAGCGCTATCCGCCATAACCGCGCCATTTTGTTCATCAACCATCGGGTCGATTAAACCTGACGCCGTGTTTGCCGCCATTTTTCTAGTTACCACCATCCGACAGAAAATCCCGCCAAATCAACAATCTAATAGGCACTTACCTTGGTGCTTCTCATAATCGTTTAATTAATCAATCCAATCCTCAGAAGCATCCTCGCCTTTGTCCAAAGGTGGATTGGTCCGCGAAACCAACTGGACCGCGAAATAAAAATTGTTGACTTGACCCACGACGCCGTGGACCCCTTCGCTTATAATAACTCCGGACCCTCTCCAAGCGCCCCTCGTCCCAATTTCATCCAAATTGTTGAGGTGTTGATGAGTTGAGAGTTTTATTTCCTAAGAAAATACATATTAAAACTAACTTAAAACTAATAGCGAATTTTACTCACGCTTTTCTCTCCACGGCTCGATATCAAGTGCCTGCTTTCCTACACTAGCCTTTCTCGTCTTACAACACTATGTCTTACAACACTAACAAATCATATGTTCTTACAGCTAAATTATGTGTAGTCTAACACTATCAAATTAAATTTCAATTTCAATCTTAACGGCTTTCGGTATTTCTTTACAACAGAATTTGATATAAAATCTCAAATTTCAAAATGTAAAAATATTATTGCCAAGGACTGCAAGGGTATATAAACTTTGGCATAGCCGAAGATAGCTGCTTTGATATTTTCTACTTCTTTTCTGCTCTCTGACTGCAGTGCAGTCCTCGGAAAGTTCCGCTTCGCTTACAAAAGAACATAAACAAACGCATTGAATACGTAAAATTCCAACTAAATTGGCCTGTGGAGAAATGGCGCAACATACTGTGGTCAGATGAGTCTAAAATTGTGATGTTTGGAGGGAGGGGGTCTATTGTACAGCAGGAAACCACCAAGACTATTAAACATGGTAGATGAAGTGTGTTGGTGTCGGGCTGCTTTTCCTATTAAGGTGTTGGTCTTATATGCTGCATAGAAGGCATCATGAACAATGGTGTTCGTTAAAATTATTGAGGAATTGATGGTACCATATGCCGAAGAGAAGATATCACTATGTTGGGTCAACAAGACAATGACCCGAAACACACAAGGAAAGTGGCAAAAACTAGAATCGATAATGCAGGAGTATATTTAATCAAGTGGCCCGCACCGATCTGAAGGCGATCGAAAATGTGTAGTGCGATGTTAAGAAGTAAGTAGCTGCTGCAAAGGCAACCAATAAAAGAGGTCCCTGGACTGCTATAGAGCGTACATGAAAGGCCACAACACCAGAAAGGTGCCAGAAACTAATAGATTCTATGCAACGTAGCCGCGCAGCCGAACTAGGGAACAGTGGACATGCCACTAATAGGTTGATATTAACTTGATCTTTATGTTAAAACTATTTAGTAAAGTATCATATTTTTCTGAAGGACCAGTTTCGCAGTATTCGTCATTACCAGTACCAAATACTGCGCCAGTAGATGATTACAGCAAACTAATGGGGAATCCTGTGAATAAGTTCTGAATTGTAAAAAAAGTATCATATTTTTCTGATGGACCAGTTTCGCAGTATAAAAAAAAATGTAACTTTATATTGTGAATTTTGTAAAAGCCGGCGAAAACAATATCAAATACTCGGCAGTACCAGTACCAAATACTCCGCCAGTACCAGTACCAAATACTGCGCCAGTGGATGATTGCAGCAAACTAATAGGAAATCCTGTGAATAAGTTCTGAATTGTAAAAAAAGTATCATATTTTTCTGATGGACCAGTTTCGAGGTATAAAAAAAATGTAACTTTATATTGTGAATTTTGTAAAAGCCGGCGAAAACAATATCAAATACTCGGCAGTACCAGTACCAAATACTCCGCCAGTACCAGTACCAAATACTGCGCCAGTAGATGATTGCAGCAAACTAATAGGAAATCCTGTGAATAAGTTCTGAATTGTAAAAAAAGTATCATATTTTTCTGATGGACAAGTTTCGCAGTATTCATCATTACCAGTACCAAATACTGCGCTAGTAGATGATTACAGCAAACTAATGGGGAATCCTGTGAATAAGTTCTGAATTGTAAAAAAAGCATCATATTTTTCTGATGGACCAGTTTCGAGGTATAAAAAATAATGTAACTTTATATTGTGAATTTTGTAAAAGCCGGCGAAAACAATATCAAATACTCGGCAGTACCAGTACCAAATACTCCGCCAGTACCAGTACCAAATACTGCGCCATTAGATGATTGCAGCAAACTAATAGGAAATCCTGTGAATAAGTTCTGAATTGTAAAAAAAGTATCATATTTTTCTGATGGACTAGTTTCGCAGTATAAAAAATGTAACTTTATATTGTGAATTTTGTAAAGGCTGGCGAAAACAATATCAAATACTCGGCAGTACCAGTACCAAATACTGCGCCAGTACCAGTACCAAATACTGCGCCAGTAAACGATTACAGCATTGCATGCAAAGTGAAGCTGCAATGTGGATATGGAAGATATGGAAGATTTCTCAACTGAGGCAAAGTGCCTTAATAGCGCCTGCTTTTACAAATGTTATCTTTTAGATCAAATTTTATCGGAAACAAAATATTCCGAAATTAAAATAGTTTTTAAATGATAAAAAAGAAAAAAAAAATAATTTGGAGACCCATACGGCACGAGATTCCGAATGGACTGAATAAATTTCTTGACATCGCCTACTTGTATAGTAGTAAATATTCTGAGGTAGCCAGTTTGACAGCTTTCAAACGTTGGCGATGCCACCCGGTCTGAAATTTTGTAAAAACTAACATGTACGTAAATTTAGCCAGAGTTGTTCACAACCCTCTGTTAACCCACTGTTAACTTTCCCAATTATTATACCCTTGCAGAGGGTATTATAAAATTGGTCAGATGTTTGTAACGGATAGAAGGAGACGTTTTCGACCCCATAAAGTATATATATTCTTGATCACCATGAGAAGCTGAGTCAATATAGCCATGTCCGTCGGTGCGTATGCGTTTTATTCAGCCATCTTTAGAGCTATAGGGACGAAATTTCTTGGGCTTTTTATTACCCTGGTAAGATAAAGTATGAAAATCATCGGGATCGGACTACTATATCATATAGCTCTAGAACAAACATGTTTGATACTCGTTGGAGGATCCCCATGAAATTTACCAATAAAATCTCAAATCCCAAAATACATACACACTCATACACAACGCTACATGAACTTTATGTGTAAGCGTGCTTTGCTTAGGGAATGATGGAAGAAGTAGAAATATCAAAGAAGCCAACTTCGGCAATGCCGAAGTTTATATACCCTTGCAGTCCTTGGCAATAATTTTTTTACATTTTGAAATTTCTTTCCTTGCAACTCAATTCATCAACACACAAACAAAGCATTCAAATTATTTCTCTTGATACTACAAATTTTTCTTCCATCATTCCGTAAGCAAAGCACAACACGCATACACATACATACGGTTCGAATAGCGCTACGTCTGTGTGTGTGTATGCATGTGCTCTGTTTGATTTGCTGATGACGTAGAACCGATTTGTATTGACTGTAACTTGTGTTCTATTTATCCGATCAGATTCAAATTTTGGGATCTGAGATTTTATATCAAATTCTATTATATTGGTAAATTTCATGGGGATACTCCAATTTTTGCAAAAAATTTTTGTTCTAGAGCTATATGATATAGTAGTCCGAACCTGACAATTTTCATACTCTATCTCTCGGCTAAAAGTAGCTCAAATATGAAATTTCATTCCGATAGCTCTTAAGATGCCAGCGTGAAGTTGATTTGCGGACGGACATGGCTATATCGACTCAGCTTCTCATGCTGATCAAGAATAAATATACTTTATGGGGTCGGAAACGTCTCCTTCTGTACGTTACAAACATCTGACCAATTTTATAATACAAGGGTATAAAAAGAGAAATAATGTTTTGTTTGTGTGAGTTGCAGGGTAACAAATTTCAAAATATAAAAATATTATTTCCAAGGACTGCAAGGGTATAAAAATTTCGGCATTGCTAAAGTTAGCTTCTTTGATATTTCTGTTAATGTATTTGTTTAAAGTTTTGTAACTTGTGCTCAAAAAGGGCTTCGGAAACGAAAAGAACCAGACACATCCACAAACATACATACATCGACGTTCGATGTTTGTCTACAAGACTATTGCTTGGCATCGGACTCGAATCGGTTAACCTGACGAAATAATTATTTTCCAATTCTTTACAGTTTAATTTTGATAAAAATTGGTCAATAAAATGCAGAAGCAAGAGCTTGCAAGAAAGCAGGGCGCTTCGTGCAAAAGGACCTCTGCTTAACCCTTTATATGCCAAATGTGATCAGAAATTGGAATGTGTGTATTTCATGTGGAGCAGAAATATACCCTTTTTACACTTTTGCGGTTGGCTCCTCTGTTGAATGCGTTTTGCAATGCACGAGTTGGTGTTTTGGTGTAGGGGTCGATACTAATTTTAAATATAAAGAAAGTTGTTAATTTGGGAAAAAATTACTGTAAAACAAAGATAATTATAACAGTAATAATTGTGTTAGCAGGTTATTGTGATTACTGTTCTGAATTGCGAATAATTCTGGTGTTTGATCATGTTGCAGATATACATCAAGAAGTATCGAGCAGCAGACAATACTGGTCCGACAATCTCAAAGCATTAGAAAATTTTAGTTCTTAGCCTACATTCAGGCTATTGCTATTAGAAAGAGAAAGTCAGTTGAATATGTCTCCGAATTTGACGGATTGAACCCATCCCTAACATCATGCGCGGACAATAAAATTATATCATTAACATCCAACTATTCTTCTCTTCGATTCAACAAAACCAAAAAAGGATGTACTGAGATTGACCGTCCGTTTTGCGGTAGCACAATACAATAGCGACATGGGAGTCGTTGATTTAATTGACAGTATAATCGGAAGATACATATTAGTATGATACGGAAAAAGTTAGTGGTGTCAGGTTCGTTTTTCCTACCATCTCGACTTGGCAGGCACCTAAGCCTGGCCTCAATGGATCAAGCTCTAAACTTTTGGTTTCTTCCGACTTTCGGCTAAGTATTTCAGAGGTACTAACAAAGCTTAATACTAAAATCAATAATGAATGAAAAAATGAGGCTCTTTTCTCGAAATTCTAGCAAAAGAGGCAGAGAGATACAATGAGGTGCAAAGAAGATTCTCACAGATAAGGTGCAGGAAAGGTAGACCAGCCTTGAGAGGAACAATTTTTAAAAAAACTTTCGTCTAAATAAAACATAAACAAACTTTAAATTATTTATGTTAAATAGTTTAAGAACATTCAAACTAAGAAATAAACTTTATATAAATACTCTGAGAATTATAGGTATTTTTTGTGCAACAATTTCTTCATCCTTCATAAGAACACACATTTTTAGCTTAAATTTAGCTAAATATTTACATTTATTTATTATAGTAAATAATTTATCGAAAAAAAGTCTGTCATTATTAGGGGATATCTCTTAGAAGTACTTTTTATATCATACACCCTGAATAGGGATTCCCGGAGAGAAGGAAAATAACCCAATCTTCATTCGTTGAATTCAAAATAAGAACTGATTTTATTTACAAAAGTACGGAGTTTATATAGGAATTATCTTAGGCTCTAGTAGGTAACAATTGTTCTTAGAAGATCTTATTTTAGACTCACACCCACGTATTCGGGGGTTGAAAAATTATTATTTTGGGCACATCGTCGGCCACTTGACATCCTGTCGTTGTGATCTTTTGGGTTAGTTTAGAATTACAAGTGTTTTTCCCACACCGCGTGTGGCAGATTGTATTTCTAGTCATATGCTAGGTTAGTTGTTTGGTACAAAGGTACAGTTGTATTGTATTTTCTTTAGTGCATCTGATTTGGTGAAGCCAGTTCAGATGAACACGATGTTTATTCTTAAACACACCCATTGGGTAAAATGGTATATTAAAGTCGCCAAAATGTATGTAACAGGCAGAGGGAAACTTTTCCGACCCCATAAAGTATGTATGTATATATTCTTGATCAGTATCAATAGCCGAGTCGATCTAGCCATGTCCGTCTGTCCGTCCGTCCATCCGTATGAATGAGTAGATCTCGGATACTAAAATAGATAGAGCCACCAAATTTGGTATGTAGGCTCATGTATGTAGTATGTAGAGTGATCAAGTTTATTTCAAAAACTCGATTATTTCCCGTAATTTTCTACCTTGTGCGATCAAATTTGGTACACTTAAATTTGATACTAATACCCAGCCAAATCAAAATCGGACTAAAAATAGGCAAGTTATGCATATAAACGTTTTTTCACAAGGCCGGAGTTGGCCGTTGGCTGGTGGGGGCGCTAGGGTGCTTGTATGCTTGAAATATTTGCTTTACTGGTGTTTGGTACCTAAGTCGGCGAGACGACTTCCTTACTTCATTTTTTTTGTTTAGATGATCCTCTAACCCATCGTTTTCACCACAAAACCCTTTACTCAGATACGCTGACGACACGGCTCACGCTGGAGATGAAACGGCTGCCTAACTAATCCTCCAAGAGCAAGTTAACTTGGTGAGTCCTTGGCTCGATAAGTGGTGTATCGCAGAAAAGTCGCAGCGCACCACTACGAACGAATATGGACAAACGCCTAACCTGGGCTTCTCACATTAAAAATAAGCGTAAGCAGCAGACTTTAAACAGGCAAAATGTAATGGTTTTTGAAAGGCAGGTCCAAATTGAGACTTGAAAACAAAATTATGCTGTACAACACGATGCTAAAACCAATCTGGGCATACGGAATTTAATTATGGGGTACAGCCAGTGCCTCCAATATTCAAAGAATCTTAAGCTTCCAATCCAAGCTGATATAATACATCGTGAACTTGAGGTGGACAACGTTCTCAAGGTTATCCAGGACAGAGCGAGAGCCACCATCCAGATGTTAATGTCTAATCCAATTTAATATTCGTTCTCTATACAGATCTTAAATAAAGAATAGAGAAAAAAAAAATACAGGAATCACTGTTAGTTTAAACGCCGCGAGGAATCCAAACCGCGGTAAATGTTTACTTAAGCTACGCGGGCCCAAAACGCCTTAAACTACATAAATTTGGTATCAAACAAAAGAGAAAAATTACACGGTGAGCCTTGGCAATTTATTATGTAGTTTTTGTGTAATTGACAAAAGAAAATATACATATTATAGCTAAAAACATAATTGTTCTATCGCGAATATTCCGCGATTTTATAATGATTGATGATTTTTTATGTTGTTGACAGCGAATTTACACCTTTAAACAAATAATTGCATAAAACCTTTTATTATTTTAATTCAGAATCATCAGTAACTAAACAACTTGTATTACGACATTAATTTTTTTTAATAAATATCAAAGAAGATATCTTCGGCAATTCCGAAGTTTTTATACCCTTGCAGTCCTCGGCAATAATTTTTTACATTTTGAAATTTGTTTCCCTGCAACTCAATTCATCAACACACAAACACAACATCATTTCTCTTTTTACTACAATATTTTCTTCTTCTTCCATCATTCCCTAAGCAAAGCACAACACGCATACACATACAGTTCGTGCAGCGCTGCGTCTGTGTGTGTGTATGCATGTGCTCTGTTTGATTTGATGATGACGTAGTAGGCAGCAAGCAGCGCTGCCGGCAGCGCTTCAACCGATTTGTATTGACTGTAACTTGTGTTCTATTTATCCGAACAAGCTGTGTATCAGAGAACGGCATGGCGTGATGCCAAAAAAATCACACACAAAAATAGCCGAATAATCGTGTCATTCGGGTCCACCGACAAAACATTCATATGTACACGAACTCACTGTTGACTAAAATTCACTCCAATGCGCTCATATTTTTTATACCCTCATAGAGGGTATTATAAAATTGGTCAGATGTTTGTAACGCACAGAAGGACACGTTTCCGACCCCATAAAGTATATATATTCTTGATCAGCATGAGAAGCTGAGTCGATATAGCCATGTCCTTCTGTCCGGTCGTCCGTCTGTGCAAATGAACTTCACGCTGGCATCTTAAGAGCTATCGGAATGAAATTTGATATTTGAGCTACTTTTAGCCCGGAGATGATAAAGTATGAAAATTGTCAGGATCGGACTACTATATCATATAGCTCTAGAACAAAAATTTTTGCAAAAATTGGAGTATCCCCATGAAATTTACCAATATAATAGAATTTGATATAAAATCTCAAATCCCAAAATTTGAATCTGATCGGATAAATAGAACACAAGTTACATACAATACAAATCGGTTCAAGCGCTGCCGGCAGCGCTGCTTGCTGCCTACTACGTCATCATCAATTCAAACAGAGCACATGCATACACACACACAGACGCAGCGCTACACGAACTGTATGTGTATGCGTGTGGTGCTTTGGGTGGAAAAAAAAATTTAAAAAAAAGAGTAGTAATTTGAATGTTTTGTTTGTGTATTGATGAATTGAGTTGCAGGGAAACAAATTTTAAAACGTAAAAATATTATTGCCAAGGACTGCAAGGGTATAAAAACTTCGGCATTGCCAAAGTTTGCTTCTTTGATATTTTCTTACTGAGTTTATTCGGCTCAACATTGATTTTTTTTCTTGATTTACTTATACGCCCAAATTCTTACTCAATTCACCTCACTGAACGAAAATCAAAGTTGAGTGAAAATCAGCCATGCTGCCGAAGCCACTGAACTCGTTTAGATGCATTACAGTTATGCTTTTGCTTTCAAGGTTTCTTTTTGTTTTTGAGAATGCTTGCAATTGTAGGTTGAAATGAGCACAATTAGTTTAATTTTGTCATTTCGTCGCCATGGAATGGCGATGGATTTTTGGATTTTTTAAAATCTTACTTTAAAACATACAATAATAATAACAATGTACTATAGAAATAAGTATTCATTAAGTTATTATTATTATGAAGTCAAAATGTGTTCCTTTTTCCATATTTATGTATTCTTTTATACATATACATATGTATATATACATTATGTATATGTGAGTGTGAAATATAATCTATTGTGAAATTACGTATTTTGATTTCTTGACTTAGCACATGAACAAACTCATACGCGTTGATTTAAATCAAAGTTGAGCCGAAACAACATACGCCCAAAAGATCGGTAGCACATTGACCATGAATAAACTCAACAGTGAGTTCGTGTACATATGAATGTTTCATGGGTTGAGCCGAGTGGCACGATTATTCGGCTAATCCGAAATGTGTATACTCATCAGCATGAGCTGATTTTCATTCAACACTGACCTTCGTTCAGTGAGTGGAGTTGGGTGAGAATTTTACCGTATGAGCACTAACGATAGAATACATACATAGATGCGTCAAACTCAAGATTTTTTGATTACAAACGCTAGCCTGAGCGTGGAACCCCAGAGAACTGCGGCAAAAACCCGAACGATCGTCTGGAACCCCAGAGAACTTCGGCACAAACCCGAACGTTCGTACTCTCAATGAGAGCGTAAAGTGGGGAGAGGCTAAGAAAATAATTCAGTCTGGCACAGACTACCGAACGATTTAAAAATTTAAAAAGCATATGATAAAGAATACCTTAATCTTCAAAATGTATGTTTGTCAAAAGTGCTGGGTGTTCGTGGTGCTGTAATATTCAAGGTCAAAGTCATAAAATATTTCCAAGCATGTTTTTCCTTAAAAAATGGAGCGAAACCCGGGTTTATCAATCACAAATGAAATTTTTCATTGTTTTAAACGACTATGTAACATTTTTTAATATTTACGAGTAAATCAAGAAAAAAGTGAATTTTGCAAATCTCTGCTGTGTATCCACACTCAAATTTGTATGACAAATGCGTTTGTCAAACACAAACCAGTTTGCGTATCCATAGTCAAACAGCGTTTTACAAATATCATTTGTAAAAATTTGTTTAGCAGTGAGCATGGACGCGGAAAGTAGTAAAATCGTGGCCTTGATGGCAATACACATATAATGTTCGTTCAAACACTATTATCCATTGTCAAACAAATTTGTCAAACACGTCGAAGATAGAACCATTCCTAATTTCGTCAAACGCGTACTTCAAACACGAAAATTAATGCAAACAACACTATCCACGTTCAAATTTGCTTCAAACGCAACACGTTTGTCATACAAATATGAGTATATGTAGATACACAGCTTCAGATTCAAATTTTGGGATCTGAGATTTTATATCAAATCTATCATATCGGTAAATTTCATAGGGATACTCCAATTTTTCCAAAATTGTGTGTTCCAGAGCTGTATGAGATAATAGTCCGATCCCAAAAATTTTCATACTTTGTCTCACCCGGGTAATAAGAAGCCCACAAAATAATTTCATCCCGATAGCTCTTAAGATGCCAGCGTGAAGTTGATTCGCACAGACGGACGGACATACATACAGACGGACATGGCTATATCGACTCAGCTTCTCATGCTGATCAAGAATATATATACTTTATGGGGTCGAAAACGTCTCCTTCTATGCGTTACAAACATCTGACCAATTTTATAATACCCTCTGCAAGGGTATAATAATTGGGAAAGTTAACAGTGGGTTAACAGAGGGTTGTGAACAACTCTGGCTAAATTTACGTACATGTTAGTTTTTACAAAATTTCAGACCGGGTGGCATAGCCAACATTTGAAAGCTGTCAAATTGGCTACCTCAGAATATTTACTACTATACAAAAGTAGGCGATGTCAAGAAATTTATTCAGTCCATTCGGGATCTCGTGCCGTATGGGTCTCCAAATTATTTTTATTTTCTTTTTTATCATTTAAAAACTATTTAAATTTCGGAATATTTTGTTTCCGATCAAATTTGATCTAAAAGATAACATTTGTAAAAGCAGGCGCTATTAAGGCACTTCGCCTCAGTTGAGAAATCTTCCATATCTTGAACTAGGTCTACCATATGGTAGCGATTTTTAAAGTCCTGTACACCTCCACTTGATACAATTCCATCTTGGACTAACACACGAGTACCTACTTTTCTATGTGATGCAGGTTTGCATCATCCATGACATCCGTATTTTTTGTTGCAATTCCGCATTTCAATTTCAATAGACTATTTTTTATAGTATAATGAGCAATAATAGTCATATTCCATTTCCTCTTCTAGACCAAGATCTTCCTTATCGGCCACATTGCAGCTCCACTTTGCATGCAATGCTGTAATCGTTTACTGGCGCAGTATTTGGTACTGGTACTGGCGCAGTATTTGGTACTGGTACTGCCGAGTATTTGATATTGTTTTCGCCGGCTTTTACAAAATTCACAATTTAAAGTTACATTTTTTTATACCTCGAAACTGGTCCATCAGAAAAATATGATACTTTTTTTACAATTCAGAACTTATTCACAGGATTTCCCATTAGTTTGCTGCAATCATCTACTGGCGCAGTATATGGTACTGGTAATGACGAATACTGCGAAACTGGTCCATCAGAAAAATATGATACTTTTTTTACAATTCAGGATTTCCTAATAGTTTGCTGCAATCATCTACTGGCGCAGTATTTGGTACTGGTACTGGCGGAGTATTTGGTACTGGTACTGCCGAGTATTTGATATTGTTTTCGCCGGCTTTTACAAAATTCACAATATAAAGTTACATTTTTTTTATACTGCGAAACTGGTCCATCAGGAAAATATGATACTTTTTTTACAATTCAGAACATATTCACAGGATTTCCTATTAGTTTGCTGCAATCATCTACTGGCGCAGTATTTGGTACTGGTACTGGCGGAGTATTTGGTACTGGTACTGCCGAGTATTTGATATTGTTTTCGCCGGCTTTTACAAAATTCACAATATAAAGTTACATTTTTTTTATACTGCGAAACTGGTCCATCAGGAAAATATGATACTTTTTTTACAATTCAGAACTTATTCACAGGATTCCCCATTAGTATACTGTAATCATCTACTGGCGCAGTATTTGGTACTGGTAATGACGAATACTGCGAAACTGGTCCATCAGAAAAATATGATACTTTTTTTACAATTCAGAACTTATTCACAGGATTTCCTAATAGTTTGCTGCAATCATCTACTGGCGCAGTATTTGGTACTGGTACTGGCGGAGTATTTGGTACTGGTACTGCCGAGTATTTGATATTGTTTTCGCCGGCTTTTACAAAATTCACAATATAAAGTTACATTTTTTTTATACTGCGAAACTGGTCCATCAGAAAAAAATGATACTTTTTTTCCTAATAGTTTGCTGCAATCATCTACTGGCGCAGTATTTGGTACTGGTACTGGCGGAGTATTTGGTACTGGTACTGCCGAGTATTTGATATTGTTTTCGCCGGCTTTTACAAAATTCACAATATAAAGTTACATTTTTTTTATACCGCGAAACTGGCCCATCAGAAAAATATGATACTATTTTTACAATTCAGAACTTATTCACAGGATTTCCCATTAGTTTGCTGCAATCATCTACTGGCGCAGTATTTGGTACTGGTACTGGCGGAGTATTTGGTACTGGTACTGCCGAGTATTTGATATTGTTTTCGCCGGCTTTTACAAAATTCACAATATAAAGTTACATTTTTTTTATACTGCGAAACTGGTCCATCAGAAAAATATGATACTTTTTTTACAATTCAGAACTTATTCACAGGATTTCATATTAGTTTGCTGCAATCATCTACTGGCGCAGTATTTGGTACTGGTACTGGCGGAGTATTTGGTACTGGTACTGCCGAGTATTTGATATTGTTTTCGCCGGCTTATACAAAATTCACAATATAAAGTTACATTTTTTTATACTGCGAAACTGGTCCATCAGAAAAATATGATACTTTTTTTACACTTTGGAATTGGAATCTAACTCCAAAGATACGACTTGGAACGCGTGGAAACACTTTGGAATTGAAATATAAGCCCAAAGAACTTATTCACAGGATTCCCCATTAGCTTACTGTAATCATCTACTGGCGCAGTATTTGGTACTGGTAATGACGAATACTGCGAAACTGGTCCATCAGAAAAATATGATACTTTTTTTACAATTCAGAACTTATTCACAGGATTTCCTAATAGTTTGCTGCAATCATCTACTGGCGCAGTATTTGGTACTGGTACTGGCGGAGTATTTGGTACTGGTACTGCCGAGTATTTGATATTGTTTTCGCCGGCTTTTACAAAATTCACAATATAAAGTAAAATTTTTTTTATACTGCGAAACTGGTCCATCAGGAAAATATGATACTTTTTTTACAATTCAGAACTTATTCACAGGATTTCCTATTAGTTTACTGCAATCATCTACTGGCGCAGTATTTGGTACTGGTACTGGCGGAGTATTTGGTACTGGTACTGCCGAGTATTTGATATTGTTTTCGCCGGCTTTTACAAAATTCACAATATAAAGTTACATTTTTTTTATACTGCGAAACTGGTCCATCAGAAAAATATGATATTTTTTTTACAATTCAGAACTTATTCACAGGATTCCCCATTAGTTTACTGTAATCATCTACTGGCGCAGTATTTGGTACTGGTAATGACGAATACTGCGAAACTGGTCCATCAGAAAAATATGATACTTTTTTTACAATTCAGAACTTATTCACAGGATTTCCTAATAGTTTGCTGCAATCATCTACTGGCGCAGTATTTGGTACTGGTACTGGCGGAGTATTTGGTACTGGTACTGCCGAGTATTTGATATTGTTTTCGCCGGCTTTTACAAAATTCACAATATAAAGTTACATTTTTTTTATACTGCGAAACTGGTCCATCAGAAAAATATGATACTTTTTTTACAATTCAGAACTTATTCACAGGATTCCCCATTAGTTTACTGTAATCATCTACTGGCGCAGTATTTGGTACTGGTAATGACGAATACTGCGAAACTGGTCCATCAGGAAAATATGATACTTTTTTTACAATTCAGAACTTATTCACAGGATTTCCTATTAGTTTGCTGCAATCATCTACTGGCGCAGTATTTGGTACTGGTACTGGCGGAGTATTTGGTACTGGTACTGCCGAGTATTTGATATTGTTTTCGCCGGCTTTTACAAAATTCACAATATAAAGTTACATTTTTTTTATACTGCGAAACTGGTCCATCAGAAAAATATGATACTTTTTTTACAATTCAGAACTTATTCACAGGATTCCCCATTAGTTTACTGTAATCATCTACTGGCGCAGTACTGGTAATGACGAATACTGCGAAACTGGTCCATCAGAAAAATATGATACTTTTTTTACAATTCAGAACTTATTCACAGGATTTCCTAATAGTTTGCTGCAATCATCTACTGGCGCAGTATTTGGTACTGGTACTGGCGGAGTATTTGGTACTGGTACTGCCGAGTATTTGATATTGTTTTCGCCGGCTTTTACAAAATTCACAATATAAAGTTACATTTTTTTATACCGCGAAACTGGCCCATCAGAAAAATATGATACTATTTTTACACTTCAGAACTTATTCACAGGATTTCCCATTAGTTTGCTGCAATCATCTACTGGCGCAGTATTTGGTACTGGTACTGGCGGAGTATTTGGTACTGGTACTGCCGAGTATTTGATATTGTTTTCGCCGGCTTTTACAAAATTCACAATATAAAGTTACATTTTTTTTATACTGCGAAACTGGTCCATCAGAAAAATATGATATTTTTTTTACAATTCAGAACTTATTCACAGGATTCCCCATTAGTTTACTGTAATCATCTACTGGCGCAGTATTTGGTACTGGTAATGACGAATACTGCAAAACTGGTCCATCAGAAAAATATGATACTTTTTTACAATTCAGAACTTATTCACAGGATTTCCTAATAGTTTGCTGCAATCATCTACTGGCGCAGTATTTGGTACTGGTACTGGCGGAGTATTTGGTACTGGTACTGCCGAGTATTTGATATTGTTTTCGCCGGCTTTTACAAAATTCACAATATAAAGTTACATTTTTTTATACCGCGAAACTGGCCCATCAGAAAAATATGATACTATTTTTACAATTCAGAACTTATTCACAGGATTTCCCATTAGTTTGCTGCAATCATCTACTGGCGCAGTATTTGGTACTGGTACTGGCGGAGTATTTGGTACTGGTACTGCCGAGTATTTGATATTGTTTTCGCCGGCTTTTACAAAATTCACAATATAAAGTTACATTTTTTTTATACTGCGAAACTGGTCCATCAGAAAAATATGATACTTTTTTTACACTTTGGAATTGGAATCTAACTCCAAAGATACGACTTGGAACGCGTGGAAACACTTTGGAATTGAAATATAAGCCCAAAGAACTTATTCACAAGATTCCCCATTAGCTTACTGTAATCATCTACTGGCGCAGTATTTGGTACTGGTAATGACGAATACTGCGAAACTGGTCCATCAGAAAAATATGATACTTTTTTTACAATTCAGAACTTATTCACAGGATTTCCTAATAGTTTGCTGCAATCATCTACTGGCGCAGTATTTGGTACTGGTACTGGCGGAGTATTTGGTACTGGTACTGCCGAGTATTTGATATTGTTTTCGCCGGCTTTTACAAAATTCACAATATAAAGTAAAATTTTTTTTATACTGCGAAACTGGTCCATCAGGAAAATATGATACTTTTTTTACAATTCAGAACTTATTCACAGGATTTCCTATTAGTTTGCTGCAATCATCTACTGGCGCAGTATTTGGTACTGGTACTGGCGGAGTATTTGGTACTGGTACTGCCGAGTATTTGATATTGTTTTCGCCGGCTTTTACAAAATTCACAATATAAAGTTACATTTTTTTTATACTGCGAAACTGGTCCATCAGAAAAATATGATATTTTTTTTACAATTCAGAACTTATTCACAGGATTCCCCATTAGTTTACTGTAATCATCTACTGGCGCAGTATTTGGTACTGGTAATGACGAATACTGCAAAACTGGTCCATCAGAAAAATATGATACTTTTTTTACAATTCAGAACTTATTCACAGGATTTCCTAATAGTTTGCTGCAATCATCTACTGGCGCAGTATTTGGTACTGGTACTGGCGGAGTATTTGGTACTGGTACTGCCGAGTATTTGATATTGTTTTCGCCGGCTTTTACAAAATTCACAATATAAAGTTACATTTTTTTTATACTGCGAAACTGGTCCATCAGAAAAATATGATACTTTTTTTCCTAATAGTTTGCTGCAATCATCTACTGGCGCAGTATTTGGTACTGGTACTGGCGGAGTATTTGGTACTGGTACTGCCGAGTATTTGATATTGTTTTCGCCGGCTTTTACAAAATTCACAATATAAAGTTACATTTTTTTTATACCGCGAAACTGGCCCATCAGAAAAATATGACACTATTTTTACAATTCAGAACTTATTCACAGGATTTCCCATTAGTTTGCTGCAATCATCTACTGGCGCAGTATTTGGTACTGGTACTGGCGGAGTATTTGGTACTGGTACTGCCGAGTATTTGATATTGTTTTCGCCGGCTTTTACAAAATTCACAATATAAAGTTACATTTTTTTTATACTGCGAAACTGGTCCATCAGAAAAATATGATACTTTTTTTACAATTCAGAACTTATTCACAGGATTTCATATCAGTTTGCTGCAATCATCTACTGGCGCAGTATTTGGTACTGGTACTGGCGGAGTATTTGGTACTGGTACTGCCGAGTATTTGATATTGTTTTCGCCGGCTTATACAAAATTCACAATATAAAGTTACATTTTTTTTATACTGCGAAACTGGTCCATCAGAAAAATATGATACTTTTTTTACACTTTGGAATTGGAATCTAACTCCAAAGATACGACTTGGAACGCGTGGAAACACTTTGGAATTGAAATATAAGCCCAAAGAACTTATTCACAGGATTCCCCATTAGCTTACTGTAATCATCTACTGGCGCAGTATTTGGTACTGGTAATGACGAATACTGCGAAACTGGTCCATCAGAAAAATATGATACTTTTTTTACAATTCAGAACTTATTCACAGGATTTCCTAATAGTTTGCTGCAATCATCTACTGGCGCAGTATTTGGTACTGGTACTGGCGGAGTATTTGGTACTGGTACTGCCGAGTATTTGATATTGTTTTCGCCGGCTTTTACAAAATTCACAATATAAAGTAAAATTTTTTTTATACTGCGAAACTGGTCCATCAGAAAAATATGATATTTTTTTTACAATTCAGAACTTATTCACAGGATTCCCCATTAGTTTACTGTAATCATCTACTGGCGCAGTATTTGGTACTGGTAATGACGAATACTGCGAAACTGGTCCATCAGAAAAATATGATACTTTTTTTACAATTCAGAACTTATTCACAGGATTTCCTAATAGTTTGCTGCAATCATCTACTGGCGCAGTATTTGGTACTGGTACTGGCGGAGTATTTGGTACTGGTACTGCCGAGTATTTGATATTGTTTTCGCCGGCTTTTACAAAATTCACAATATAAAGTTACATTTTTTTTATACTGCGAAACTGGTCCATCAGAAAAATATGATACTTTTTTTACAATTCAGAACTTATTCACAGGATTCCCCATTAGTTTACTGTAATCATCTACTGGCGCAGTATTTGGTACTGGTAATGACGAATACTGCGAAACTGGTCCATCAGGAAAATATGATACTTTTTTTACAATTCAGAACTTATTCACAGGATTTCCTATTAGTTTGCTGCAATCATCTACTGGCGCAGTATTTGGTACTGGTACTGGCGGAGTATTTGGTACTGGTACTGCCGAGTATTTGATATTGTTTTCGCCGGCTTTTACAAAATTCACAATATAAAGTTACATTTTTTTTTATACTGCGAAACTGGTCCATCAGAAAAATATGATACTTTTTTTACAATTCAGAACTTATTCACAGGATTCCCCATTAGTTTACTGTAATCATCTACTGGCGCAGTACTGGTAATGACGAATACTGCGAAACTGGTCCATCAGAAAAATATGATACTTTTTTTACAATTCAGAACTTATTCACAGGATTTCCTAATAGTTTGCTGCAATCATCTACTGGCGCAGTATTTGGTACTGGTACTGGCGGAGTATTTGGTACTGGTACTGCCGAGTATTTGATATTGTTTTCGCCGGCTTTTACAAAATTCACAATATAAAGTTACATTTTTTTTATACCGCGAAACTGGCCCATCAGAAAAATATGATACTATTTTTACACTTCAGAACTTATTCACAGGATTTCCCATTAGTTTGCTGCAATCATCTACTGGCGCAGTATTTGGTACTGGTACTGGCGGAGTATTTGGTACTGGTACTGCCGAGTATTTGATATTGTTTTCGCCGGCTTTTACAAAATTCACAATATAAAGTTACATTTTTTTTTATACTGCGAAACTGGTCCATCAGAAAAATATGATATTTTTTTTACAATTCAGAACTTATTCACAGGATTCCCCATTAGTTTACTGTAATCATCTACTGGCGCAGTATTTGGTACTGGTAATGACGAATACTGCAAAACTGGTCCATCAGAAAAATATGATACTTTTTTTACAATTCAGAACTTATTCACAGGATTTCCTAATAGTTTGCTGCAATCATCTACTGGCGCAGTATTTGGTACTGGTACTGGCGGAGTATTTGGTACTGGTACTGCCGAGTATTTGATATTGTTTTCGCCGGCTTTTACAAAATTCACAATATAAAGTTACATTTTTTTTATACCGCGAAACTGGCCCATCAGAAAAATATGATACTATTTTTACAATTCAGAACTTATTCACAGGATTTCCCATTAGTTTGCTGCAATCATCTACTGGCGCAGTATTTGGTACTGGTACTGGCGGAGTATTTGGTACTGGTACTGCCGAGTATTTGATATTGTTTTCGCCGGCTTTTACAAAATTCACAATATAAAGTTACATTTTTTTATACTGCGAAACTGGTCCATCAGAAAAATATGATACTTTTTTTACACTTTGGAATTGGAATCTAACTCCAAAGATACGACTTGGAACGCGTGGAAACACTTTGGAATTGAAATATAAGCCCAAAGAACTTATTCACAAGATTCCCCATTAGCTTACTGTAATCATCTACTGGCGCAGTATTTGGTACTGGTAATGACGAATACTGCGAAACTGGTCCATCAGAAAAATATGATACTTTTTTTACAATTCAGAACTTATTCACAGGATTTCCTAATAGTTTGCTGCAATCATCTACTGGCGCAGTATTTGGTACTGGTACTGGCGGAGTATTTGGTACTGGTACTGCCGAGTATTTGATATTGTTTTCGCCGGCTTTTACAAAATTCACAATATAAAGTAAAATTTTTTTTATACTGCGAAACTGGTCCATCAGGAAAATATGATACTTTTTTTACAATTCAGAACTTATTCACAGGATTTCCTATTAGTTTGCTGCAATCATCTACTGGCGCAGTATTTGGTACTGGTACTGGCGGAGTATTTGGTACTGGTACTGCCGAGTATTTGATATTGTTTTCGCCGGCTTTTACAAAATTCACAATATAAAGTTACATTTTTTTTATACTGCGAAACTGGTCCATCAGAAAAATATGATATTTTTTTTACAATTCAGAACTTATTCACAGGATTCCCCATTAGTTTACTGTAATCATCTACTGGCGCAGTATTTGGTACTGGTAATGACGAATACTGCAAAACTGGTCCATCAGAAAAATATGATACTTTTTTTACAATTCAGAACTTATTCACAGGATTTCCTAATAGTTTGCTGCAATCATCTACTGGCGCAGTATTTGGTACTGGTACTGGCGGAGTATTTGGTACTGGTACTGCCGAGTATTTGATATTGTTTTCGCCGGCTTTTACAAAATTCACAATATAAAGTTACATTTTTTTTATACTGCGAAACTGGTCCATCAGAAAAAAATGATACTTTTTTTCCTAATAGTTTGCTGCAATCATCTACTGGCGCAGTATTTGGTACTGGTACTGGCGGAGTATTTGGTACTGGTACTGCCGAGTATTTGATATTGTTTTCGCCGGCTTTTACAAAATTCACAATATAAAGTTACATTTTTTTATACCGCGAAACTGGCCCATCAGAAAAATATGATACTATTTTTACAATTCAGAACTTATTCACAGGATTTCCCATTAGTTTGCTGCAATCATCTACTGGCGCAGTATTTGGTACTGGTACTGGCGGAGTATTTGGTACTGGTACTGCCGAGTATTTGATATTGTTTTCGCCGGCTTTTACAAAATTCACAATATAAAGTTACATTTTTTTTATACTGCGAAACTGGTCCATCAGAAAAATATGATACTTTTTTTACAATTCAGAACTTATTCACAGGATTTCATATTAGTTTGCTGCAATCATCTACTGGCGCAGTATTTGGTACTGGTACTGGCGGAGTATTTGGTACTGGTACTGCCGAGTATTTGATATTGTTTTCGCCGGCTTATACAAAATTCACAATATAAAGTTACATTTTTTTTATACTGCGAAACTGGTCCATCAGAAAAATATGATACTTTTTTTACACTTTGGAATTGGAATCTAACTCCAAAGATACGACTTGGAACGCGTGGAAACACTTTGGAATTGAAATATAAGCCCAAAGAACTTATTCACAGGATTCCCCATTAGCTTACTGTAATCATCTACTGGCGCAGTATTTGGTACTGGTAATGACGAATACTGCGAAACTGGTCCATCAGAAAAATATGATACTTTTTTTACAATTCAGAACTTATTCACAGGATTTCCTAATAGTTTGCTGCAATCATCTACTGGCGCAGTATTTGGTACTGGTACTGGCGGAGTATTTGGTACTGGTACTGCCGAGTATTTGATATTGTTTTCGCCGGCTTTTACAAAATTCACAATATAAAGTAAAATTTTTTTATACTGCGAAACTGGTCCATCAGGAAAATATGATACTTTTTTTACAATTCAGAACTTATTCACAGGATTTCCTATTAGTTTGCTGCAATCATCTACTGGCGCAGTATTTGGTACTGGTACTGGCGGAGTATTTGGTACTGGTACTGCCGAGTATTTGATATTGTTTTCGCCGGCTTTTACAAAATTCACAATATAAAGTTACATTTTTTTTATACTGCGAAACTGGTCCATCAGAAAAATATGATATTTTTTTACAATTCAGAACTTATTCACAGGATTCCCCATTAGTTTACTGTAATCATCTACTGGCGCAGTATTTGGTACTGGTAATGACGAATACTGCGAAACTGGTCCATCAGAAAAATATGATACTTTTTTTACAATTCAGAACTTATTCACAGGATTTCCTAATAGTTTGCTGCAATCATCTACTGGCGCAGTATTTGGTACTGGTACTGGCGGAGTATTTGGTACTGGTACTGCCGAGTATTTGATATTGTTTTCGCCGGCTTTTACAAAATTCACAATATAAAGTTACATTTTTTTTATACTGCGAAACTGGTCCATCAGAAAAATATGATACTTTTTTTACAATTCAGAACTTATTCACAGGATTCCCCATTAGTTTACTGTAATCATCTACTGGCGCAGTATTTGGTACTGGTAATGACGAATACTGCGAAACTGGTCCATCAGGAAAATATGATACTTTTTTTACAATTCAGAACTTATTCACAGGATTTCCTATTAGTTTGCTGCAATCATCTACTGGCGCAGTATTTGGTACTGGTACTGGCGGAGTATTTGGTACTGGTACTGCCGAGTATTTGATATTGTTTTCGCCGGCTTTTACAAAATTCACAATATAAAGTTACATTTTTTTTATACTGCGAAACTGGTCCATCAGAAAAATATGATACTTTTTTTACAATTCAGAACTTATTCACAGGATTCCCCATTAGTTTACTGTAATCATCTACTGGCGCAGTACTGGTAATGACGAATACTGCGAAACTGGTCCATCAGAAAAATATGATACTTTTTTTACAATTCAGAACTTATTCACAGGATTTCCTAATAGTTTGCTGCAATCATCTACTGGCGCAGTATTTGGTACTGGTACTGGCGGAGTATTTGGTACTGGTACTGCCGAGTATTTGATATTGTTTTCGCCGGCTTTTACAAAATTCACAATATAAAGTTACATTTTTTTTATACCGCGAAACTGGCCCATCAGAAAAATATGATACTATTTTTACAATTCAGAACTTATTCACAGGATTTCCCATTAGTTTGCTGCAATCATCTACTGGCGCAGTATTTGGTACTGGTACTGGCGGAGTATTTGGTACTGGTACTGCCGAGTATTTGATATTGTTTTCGCCGGCTTTTACAAAATTCACAATATAAAGTTACATTTTTTTTATACTGCGAAACTGGTCCATCAGAAAAATATGATACTTTTTTTACAATTCAGAACTTATTCACAGGATTCCCCATTAGTTTACTGTAATCATCTACTGGCGCAGTATTTGGTACTGGTAATGACGAATACTGCAAAACTGGTCCATCAGAAAAATATGATACTTTTTTTACAATTCAGAACTTATTCACAGGATTTCCTAATAGTTTGCTGCAATCATCTACTGGCGCAGTATTTGGTACTGGTACTGGCGGAGTATTTGGTACTGGTACTGCCGAGTATTTGATATTGTTTTCGCCGGCTTTTACAAAATTCACAATATAAAGTTACATTTTTTTATACCGCGAAACTGGCCCATCAGAAAAATATGATACTATTTTTACAATTCAGAACTTATTCACAGGATTTCCCATTAGTTTGCTGCAATCATCTACTGGCGCAGTATTTGGTACTGGTACTGGCGGAGTATTTGGTACTGGTACTGCCGAGTATTTGATATTGTTTTCGCCGGCTTTTACAAAATTCACAATATAAAGTTACATTTTTTTATACTGCGAAACTGGTCCATCAGAAAAATATGATACTTTTTTTACACTTTGGAATTGGAATCTAACTCCAAAGATACGACTTGGAACGCGTGGAAACACTTTGGAATTGAAATATAAGCCCAAAGAACTTATTCACAAGATTCCCCATTAGCTTACTGTAATCATCTACTGGCGCAGTATTTGGTACTGGTAATGACGAATACTGCGAAACTGGTCCATCAGAAAAATATGATACTTTTTTTACAATTCAGAACTTATTCACAGGATTTCCTAATAGTTTGCTGCAATCATCTACTGGCGCAGTATTTGGTACTGGTACTGGCGGAGTATTTGGTACTGGTACTGCCGAGTATTTGATATTGTTTTCGCCGGCTTTTACAAAATTCACAATATAAAGTAAAATTTTTTTTATACTGCGAAACTGGTCCATCAGGAAAATATGATACTTTTTTTACAATTCAGAACTTATTCACAGGATTTCCTATTAGTTTGCTGCAATCATCTACTGGCGCAGTATTTGGTACTGGTACTGGCGGAGTATTTGGTACTGGTACTGCCGAGTATTTGATATTGTTTTCGCCGGCTTTTACAAAATTCACAATATAAAGTTACATTTTTTTTATACTGCGAAACTGGTCCATCAGAAAAATATGATATTTTTTTTACAATTCAGAACTTATTCACAGGATTCCCCATTAGTTTACTGTAATCATCTACTGGCGCAGTATTTGGTACTGGTAATGACGAATACTGCAAAACTGGTCCATCAGAAAAATATGATACTTTTTTTACAATTCAGAACTTATTCACAGGATTTCCTAATAGTTTGCTGCAATCATCTACTGGCGCAGTATTTGGTACTGGTACTGGCGGAGTATTTGGTACTGGTACTGCCGAGTATTTGATATTGTTTTCGCCGGCTTTTACAAAATTCACAATATAAAGTTACATTTTTTTTATACTGCGAAACTGGTCCATCAGAAAAATATGATACTTTTTTTACAATTCAGAACTTATTCACAGGATTCCCCATTAGTTTACTGTAATCATCTACTGGCGCAGTATTTGGTACTGGTAATGACGAATACTGCGAAACTGGTCCATCAGAAAAATATGATACTTTTTTTACAATTCAGAACTTATTCACAGGATTTCCTAATAGTTTGCTGCAATCATCTACTGGCGCAGTATTTGGTACTGGTACTGGCGGAGTATTTGGTACTGGTACTGCCGAGTATTTGATATTGTTTTCGCCGGCTTTTACAAAATTCACAATATAAAGTTACATTTTTTTATACTGCGAAACTGGTCCATCAGAAAAATATGATACTTTTTTTACAATTCAGAACTTATTCACAGGATTCCCCATTAGTTTACTGTAATCATCTACTGGCGCAGTATTTGGTACTGGTAATGACGAATACTGCGAAACTGGTCCATCAGAAAAATATGATACTTTTTTTACAATTCAGAACTTATTCACAGGATTTCCTAATAGTTTGCTGCAATCATCTACTGGCGCAGTATTTGGTACTGGTACTGGCGGAGTATTTGGTACTGGTACTGCCGAGTATTTGATATTGTTTTCGCCGGCTTTTACAAAATTCACAATATAAAGTTACATTTTTTTTATACCGCGAAACTGGCCCATCAGAAAAATATGATACTATTTTTACAATTCAGAACTTATTCACAGGATTTCCCATTAGTTTGCTGCAATCATCTACTGGCGCAGTATTTGGTACTGGTACTGGCGGAGTATTTGGTACTGGTACTGCCGAGTATTTGATATTGTTTTCGCCGGCTTTTACAAAATTCACAATATAAAGTTACATTTTTTTTATACTGCGAAACTGGTCCATCAGAAAAATATGATACTTTTTTTACACTTTGGAATTGGAATCTAACTCCAAAGATACGACTTGGAACGCGTGGAAACACTTTGGAATTGAAATATAAGCCCAAAGAACTTATTCACAAGATTCCCCATTAGCTTACTGTAATCATCTACTGGCGCAGTATTTGGTACTGGTAATGACGAATACTGCGAAACTGGTCCATCAGAAAAATATGATACTTTTTTTACAATTCAGAACTTATTCACAGGATTTCCTAATAGTTTGCTGCAATCATCTACTGGCGCAGTATTTGGTACTGGTACTGGCGGAGTATTTGGTACTGGTACTGCCGAGTATTTGATATTGTTTTCGCCGGCTTTTACAAAATTCACAATATAAAGTAAAATTTTTTTTATACTGCGAAACTGGTCCATCAGGAAAATATGATACTTTTTTTACAATTCAGAACTTATTCACAGGATTTCCTATTAGTTTGCTGCAATCATCTACTGGCGCAGTATTTGGTACTGGTACTGGCGGAGTATTTGGTACTGGTACTGCCGAGTATTTGATATTGTTTTCGCCGGCTTTTACAAAATTCACAATATAAAGTTACATTTTTTTTATACTGCGAAACTGGTCCATCAGAAAAATATGATATTTTTTTTACAATTCAGAACTTATTCACAGGATTCCCCATTAGTTTACTGTAATCATCTACTGGCGCAGTATTTGGTACTGGTAATGACGAATACTGCAAAACTGGTCCATCAGAAAAATATGATACTTTTTTTACAATTCAGAACTTATTCACAGGATTTCCTAATAGTTTGCTGCAATCATCTACTGGCGCAGTATTTGGTACTGGTACTGGCGGAGTATTTGGTACTGGTACTGCCGAGTATTTGATATTGTTTTCGCCGGCTTTTACAAAATTCACAATATAAAGTTACATTTTTTTTATACTGCGAAACTGGTCCATCAGAAAAATATGATACTTTTTTTACAATTCAGAACTTATTCACAGGATTCCCCATTAGTTTACTGTAATCATCTACTGGCGCAGTATTTGGTACTGGTAATGACGAATACTGCGAAACTGGTCCATCAGAAAAATATGATACTTTTTTTACAATTCAGAACTTATTCACAGGATTTCCTAATAGTTTGCTGCAATCATCTACTGGCGCAGTATTTGGTACTGGTACTGGCGGAGTATTTGGTACTGGTACTGCCGAGTATTTGATATTGTTTTCGCCGGCTTTTACAAAATTCACAATATAAAGTTACATTTTTTTTATACTGCGAAACTGGTCCATCAGAAAAATATGATACTTTTTTTACAATTCAGAACTTATTCACAGGATTCCCCATTAGTTTACTGTAATCATCTACTGGCGCAGTATTTGGTACTGGTAATGACGAATACTGCGAAACTGGTCCATCAGAAAAATATGATACTTTTTTTACAATTCAGAACTTATTCACAGGATTTCCTAATAGTTTGCTGCAATCATCTACTGGCGCAGTATTTGGTACTGGTACTGGCGGAGTATTTGGTACTGGTACTGCCGAGTATTTGATATTGTTTTCGCCGGCTTTTACAAAATTCACAATATAAAGTTACATTTTTTTATACCGCGAAACTGGCCCATCAGAAAAATATGATACTATTTTTACAATTCAGAACTTATTCACAGGATTTCCCATTAGTTTGCTGCAATCATCTACTGGCGCAGTATTTGGTACTGGTACTGGCGGAGTATTTGGTACTGGTACTGCCGAGTATTTGATATTGTTTTCGCCGGCTTTTACAAAATTCACAATATAAAGTTACATTTTTTTATACTGCGAAACTGGTCCATCAGAAAAATATGATACTTTTTTTACAATTCAGAACTTATTCACAGGATTCCCCATTAGTTTACTGTAATCATCTACTGGCGCAGTATTTGGTACTGGTAATGACGAATACTGCGAAACTGGTCCATCAGGAAAATATGATACTTTTTTTACAATTCAGAACTTATTCACAGGATTTCCTATTAGTTTGCTGCAATCATCTACTGGCGCAGTATTTGGTACTGGTACTGGCGGAGTATTTGGTACTGGTACTGCCGAGTATTTGATATTGTTTTCGCCGGCTTTTACAAAATTCACAATATAAAGTAAAATTTTTTTTATACTGCGAAACTGGTCCATCAGAAAAATATGATACTTTTTTTACAATTCAGAACTTATTCTTAGGATTCCCCATTAGTTTACTGTAATCATCTACTGGCGCAGTATTTGGTACTGGTAATGACGAATACTGCGAAACTGGTCCATCAGAAAAATATGATACTTTTTTTACAATTCAGAACTTATTCACAGGATTTCCTAATAGTTTGCTGCAATCATCTACTGGCGCAGTATTTGGTACTGGTACTGGCGGAGTATTTGGTACT
Source organism: Drosophila paulistorum (assembly GCA_018152135.1). Lineage (NCBI taxonomy): Eukaryota > Metazoa > Arthropoda > Insecta > Diptera > Drosophilidae > Drosophila > Drosophila paulistorum. The sequence goes on from JAECXG010000823.1 coordinate 806,019, forward strand.
GGTACTGCCGAGTATTTGATATTGTTTTCGCCGGCTTTTACAAAATTCACAATATAAAGTTACATTTTTTTTATACTGCGAAACTGGTCCATCAGAAAAATATGATACTTTTTTTACAATTCAGAACTTATTCACAGGATTCCCCATTAGTTTGCTGTAATCATCTACTGGCGCAGTATTTGGTACTGGTAATGACGAATACTGCGAAACTGGTCCATCAGAAAAATATGATACTTTTTTTACAATTCAGAACTTATTCACAGGATTTCCTATTAGTTTGCTGCAATCATCTACTGGCGCAGTATTTGGTACTGGTACTGGCGGAGTATTTGGTACTGGTACTGCCGAGTATTTGATATTGTTTTCGCCGGCTTTTACAAAATTCACAATATAAAGTTACATTTTTTTTATACTGCGAAACTGGTCCATCAGAAAAATATGATACTTTTTTTACAATTCAGAACTTATTCACAGGATTCCCCATTAGTTTGCTGTAATCATCGACTGGCGCAGTATTTGGTACTGGTAATGACGAATACTGCGAAACTGGTCCATCAGAAAAATATGATATTTTACTAAATAGTTTTAACATAAAGCTCAAGTTAATATCAGCCTATTAATAATTAGTGGCATGTCCACTGTTCCCTAGTTCGGCTGCGCGGCTACGTTGCATAGAATCTATTAGTTTCTGGCACCTTTCTGGTGTTATGGCCTTTCATGTACGCTCTATAGCAGTCCAGGGACCTCTTTTATTGGTTGCCTTTGCAGCAGCTACTTACTTCTTAACATCGCACTACACATTTTCGATCGCCTTCAGATCGGTGCGGGCTACTTGATTAAATATACTCCTGCATTATCGATTCTAGTTTTTGCCACTTTCCTTGTGTGTTTCGGGTCATTGTCTTGTTGACCCAACATAGTGATATCTTCTCTTCGGCATATGGTACCATCAATTCCTCAATAATTTTAACGCACACCATTGTTCATGATGCCTTCTATGCAGCATATAAGACCAACCCCTTAATAGGAAAAGCAGCCCGACACCAACACACTTCATCTGCCATGTTTAATAGTCTTGGTAGTTTCCTGCTGTACAATAGACCCCCTCTCTCCAAACATCACAATTTTAGACTCATCATCAGGCCAATTTAGTTGGAATTTTACGTATTCAATGCGTTTGTTTATGTTCTTTTGTAAGCGAAGCGGAACTTTCCGAGGACTGCACTGCAGTCAGAGAGCAGAAAAGAAGTAGAAAAAAGTTAGGTCACCAATAAAGGTGCAATGGACAAGTATTGGACATTAGAAGTTTGAAATATATCAGAATATTATCTTGCAAGTTATAGTGATAAATACCGGCAAGTACCGTAAAAATTAACGATAACTGTATGGAGATTATGTTTTATGTAATAGGAGACAATCAAATGCAAAGCGAAATTGTTATTGGCCGAGAAATACTAAAACAGGGTTTTGATATTGTCATGTCCTCGAATCAGTTAAAGATTGTAAGAACTAAAATAGTTAATTTATGTACCGTCAATAAGTCAGCCGATATTGATACTGAACTTGAATGGAAAGTTAGAATAAAGTTGCAGTCACTGTTGTCAAACTACTCAAATTCTATTATAACAGGAATTCCATGTACTAAAGTTAAAATTGGTGAATTTGAAAATGAAACTAATTGATTGAAAGCACGATTTTTTCTCAGTATTAAAGAGTGTTCGTTTCTAAAGTCGACAGTTCAATAATTGGGATATGAACGCAAAATAAATAGTTTTAAGGTATCTAGACTGAAGATCTTAATGAAGTTTGTTTTGAAAATGAAGTTTTTGATTTTTTGGTTCAAATGTTAAATGAATAAAAACATAAACATTCGAATAACCCTTTTAAATTTCCGATAATATAGATGGTTCCATCTATCGATGAAAAAAGACTAAACCATCGACTTTTTATTCCATCGCTGAAAAAACCATCGAGGTGGGGACTATCGATCGATTCCCAGCTCTAACTTCAGGTGTGCCTTGGCAATTGATGTTTCTATTTTTAGCGGGACTATAGCTGAAAGCAGCCGTTTCCGGCTAAAAACAAGTATTGCCAGATGCCACATTTCAGATACAGCTGATTCCTGAATACGCGGGCTTTCTGAAATTTTTGTTTGCACTATTCTCTTTACAATATTTCCTCATATCTTTCTTGTAGCATAAGTATTTACTTATGATAGTGATTTGCCAGCATTTCCGACATGCAATTCTGAACGGACATGGATATGTTTTATTTTTCCTATATATAGTCGAAAACTATATTTGCTCCTAACTTTTCAACTTATCTTTATATCTTGATTTTTGGCACAATGTAATGAAATTCGATTTGATTTGTTCATCACGGTAAACAAATATATTCTCAAAATACATAAACTATTACAGTTTAAATATTTTTGTACAAGAATTGAAAAATAAAAATAGCTTGTTGCTCTTGGTTGACATTTCGTTTGAAATACCCATATAGTTTTATGATTTATTTTGAGAAAGAAAAATCAGAAAATGCTGAAAGTGGGTCATGGACAACTCTGGCTAAATATATATATTAGTTTTTACAAAATTTCAGACCGGGTGGCATCGATAACGTTTGAAAGCTGTCAAACTGGCTACCTCAGAATATTTACTACTATACAAGTAGGCGATGTCAAGAAATTTATTTAGTCCATTCGGAATCTTGTGCCGTAAGGGTCTCCAAATTATTTTTTTGTCTTTTTTATTATTTACTATTTAAACATCGGAATATTTTGTTTCCGATAAAATTTGATCTAAAAGATAACATTTGTAAAAGCAGGCGCTATTAAGGCACTTCGCCTCAGTTGAGAAATCTTCCATATCTTGAACTAGGTCTACCATATGGTAGCGATTTTTAAAGTCCTGTACACCTCCACTTGATACAATTCCATCTTGGACTAACACACGAGTACCTACTTTTCTATGTGATGCAGGTTTGCATCATCCATGACATCCGTATTTTTTGTTGCAATTCCGCATTTCAATTTCAATAGACTATTTTTTATAGTATAATGAGCAATAATAGTCATATTCCATTTCCTCTTCTAGACCAAGATCTTCCTTATCGGCCACATTGCAGCTCCACTTTGCATGCAATGCTGTAATCGTTTACTGGCGCAGTATTTGGTACTGGTACTGGCGCAGTATTTGGTACTGGTACTGCCGAGTATTTGATATTGTTTTCGCCAGCCTTTACAAAATTCACAATCTAAAGTTACATTTTTTTTATACTGCGAAACTGGTCCATCAGAAAAATATGATACTTTTTTTACAATTCAGAACTTATTCACAGGATTTCCTATTAGTTTGCTGCAATCATCTACTGGCGCAGTATTTGGTACTGGTACTGGCGGAGTATTTGGTACTGGTACTGCCGAGTATTTGATATTGTTTTCGCCGGCTTTTACAAAATTCACAATATAAAGTTACATTTTTTTTATACTGCGAAACTGGTCCATCAGAAAAATATGATACTTTTTTTACAATTCAGAACTTATTCACAGGATTTCCTATTAGTTTGCTGCAATCATCTACTGGCGCAGTATTTGGTACTGGTACTGGCGGAGTATTTGGTACTGGTACTGCCGAGTATTTGATATTGTTTTCGCCGGCTTTTACAAAATTCACAATATAAAGTTACATTTTTTTTATACTGCGAAACTGGTCCATCAGAAAAATATGATACTTTTTTTACAATTCAGAACTTATTCACAGGATTTCCTATTAGTTTGCTGCAATCATCTACTGGCGCAGTATTTGGTACTGGTACTGGCGGAGTATTTGGTACTGGTACTGCCGAGTATTTGATATTGTTTTCGCCGGCTTTTACAAAATTCACAATATAAAGTTTATTTTTTATACCTCGAAACTGGTCCATCAGAAAAATATGATACTTTTTTTTTACAATTCAGAACTTATTCACAGGATTTCCTATTAGTTTGCTGCAATCATCTACTGGCGCAGTATTTGGTACTGGTACTGGCGGAATATTTGGTACTGGTACTGCCGAGTATTTGATATTGTTTTCGCCGGCTTTTACAAAATTCACAATATAAAGTTACATTTTTTTTATACTGCGAAACTGGTCCATCAGAAAAATATGATACTTTTTTTACAATTCAGAACTTATTCACAGGATTTCCTATTAGTTTGCTGCAATCATCTACTGGCGCAGTATTTGGTACTGGTACTGGCGGAGTATTTGGTACTGGTAGTGCCGAGTATTTGATATTGTTTTCGCCGGCTTTTACAAAATTCACAATATAAAGTTTATTTTTTATACCTCGAAACTGGTCCATCAGAAAAATATGATATTTTTTTTTTACAATTCAGAACTTATTCACAGTATTTCCTATTAGTTTGCTGCAATCATCTACTGGCGCAGTATTTGGTACTGGTACTGGCGGAGTATTTGGTACTGGTACTGCCGAGTATTTGATATTGTTTTCGCCGGCTTTTACAAAATTCACAATATAAAGTTACATTTTTTTTATACCTCGAAACTGGTCCATCAGAAAAATATGATACTTTTTTTTTACAATTCAGAACTTATTCACAGGATTTCCTATTAGTTTGCTGCAATCATCTACTGGCGCAGTATTTGGTACTGGTACTGGCGGAGTATTTGGTACTGGTAATGACGAGTGTTTCATATTGTTTTCGCCGGCTTTTACAAAATTCACAATTTAAAGTTACATTTGTTTTTATACTGCGAAACTGGTCCATCAGAAAAATATGATACCTTTTTTACAATTCAGAACTTATTCACAGGATTCCCCTTTAGTTTGCTGTAATCATCTACTGGCGCAGTAATTGGTACTGGTACTGGCGGAGTATTTGGTACTGGTACTGGCGCAGTATTTGGTACTGGTATTGCCGAGTATTTGATATTGTTTTCGCCGGCTTTTACAAAATTCACAATTTAAAGTTACATTTGTTTTTATACTGCGAAACTGGTCCATCAGAAAAATATGATACTTTTTTTACAATTCAGAAGTTTTCAACGCACTGTTATCCGCTTCCAAAATGCAAATGGCAGTTTTTGATTGGAGCCTGAGCGGCGAAATTTTGGAAACATATTGTCGGGTGTTTAGTTCATTCTACAACATAGAGACAAAATTAACGGTTTTTTCTCCAAATTTAAAATTAATTTTTTTTTCTCGCCAAGGTCTGAGGAGGGTAATCGATTAATTTACTCCGTTAATAATAATATTAAGACATATGGTAATGGATTTGGCGGCTCAAACTTCTATGGCTTATTTGCGAGACGTTTTCGCAGTTATAACGGAGATTTTGATGGTTCTAGAGTGCATCAAGAATTTAATACGCTTTACGGTAATAACATGGACAATAAACATTTCAATGAAACTCTCTGAACATCTTGGCATTTTTTGATTTTGCAACTAACGAAACTATTTCAGAATAAGGAAATCTGAAATGCACGTAGAAAGGCTTGATGGAGTTCATGGAGCCAAGAAACCACATAAAACATTTAATATTAAAAAGATAAAAATTGACTTCAATTGAAGTATCTGTTAGTTGGATAGAACCACAACATTTTATACGAATTATAAAGGACAAACTACAAAGTAAAAAGTTATCCCGGCGGAGGCAAGCAATGAATGAACTTCTTTAAAGACTTGATGCTGTAATTATAGTTTTGAGTCAATGCCTACTTGTGGCAAAGACTCTAAAACTGAAACATCTGTGTGCCACAAAAAGCGATTGCATTGAAACGAATGGAATGGATCTTTTTTTTATCTCAGGCGGTTCGATTGGCCTTTTTCTCGATATTTTGAGAATGCAACACTAAAAATTTGTCATTCACTGGAAAACATGTTCCTTTCACACCGAAAATGTAAACACTGAATGACGAAAAACTAACAGAAAGAAACAAAATTAAAATTAATTTTTGCACCAGAATGTTCGTTTCAGAATTTTAATTTGTCAAACATAAAACTGTATATGTAGTATTTGTTTTACGTTCGAAAACAAAAAATTGTCTTGCTTGTTCACATATTTAATTATATTTTTTATTCATTGTATACAATACTGCCGATGGATTCTTATACATATTACATTCTTATACATATTTACATTTACATAAACACATCAGTGTTTAAATATTCGTTTATTTTAATTATTCTTCGAACAATTGTGATTTTCATTTGCGCATAATCGATTAGTCAATAATGATCATTAATTATTTACCTTTTTTTTTGCCATCATCAGCAATATGTTCCATCTGCGTAGATAACTAGCGTCAAGTGTGCTTCGGTAAGGCTAGGTCATGATGAATAATGAAATGAGTATAACGACAGCGACATATTTCCGACGACATATCTCCGCCCAGTATATTTTTCAGGCGGAGATATGTCGCTTTTTAAACGGCGAAGATATGATGTGAGATATGACGTTTTGAAACGACATACATATCTCCGCGCGAAATTATGTATATATGTACATTCAATAAATGAACTATCGTCTCGAACTTATTTAGAGTATGTACATATGCATTCCTCATAACTATAGAGATATTACAAAGTTTGAAATCAGAATAATCAATTCTTTCACAGAAATTATAAATTTAATTTATTTGTTAATTTTACATTTTTTACATTTTAAGAACGAAATTATATTTGGTTTACTTTTTTTTTTTTTTGAATAATTTATATATTTTTTTAAATTATAAATGAATACATTGAGAATTGCCTCAATGACTTCTTGGTTACAGCTGGGACATTTAGGTTTCCTATTTGAATTGTCCTCGTTGTGGGAAAGAATTTGATCCCAACACATGGCACAAATATTTACATGATTGCATGGACGCAGCAAAACTGACTTTGGGTTTGTTAAGCATACATGCATGGGTTCATTTGAACAATTGATTCATCTGACTTAAGTTTGAAGCATTCGAAGACAGCGATGACGTTGAAGATTTCAGTTCAGGCGACATCTTACATAAATTTGTTTCACTGTCCACACTGTTGAATAGGTCCTGCTTCGAAAATCTCTCATTAAGGGCCACAATGCGAGTCAAAAACCCAAAAATATCGATATCTCCCTTGTCTAAAAGATCCACAGAGTCCATAATTTTTTGAGCACGGTCCTGTAAAGATAAGGATATTAACTTCTTAGCTGCAATAAGAAATTTCATCTCCAGTCAACTTACACGTAGTTTTTTTGACGCTGGCTGGTTACCAATTCCACTGTTTTGAAAAAGTAAATTAAATTCGCGACTATTTTCATATTTTCTATTTTCTATTGGCATCAATATATTGGACGAATTTAAGAAAATGCCCTTTTGCTTGAATTTTGTTCTCTAAATTCAAATTGTAAGCTTCAACAGAGCCAGTAGTTCTAGTTGAACGCTTAAACACCGATATGTTTTGAGGTCCCTCCTATAAATAGTAATAAATTGTATATAATAAATTAAAAATAGAATAAATAAAAAAGTTAATATACCTTCATAGTCCACCGTTTTTAAAATATTTTAAAAAGGGAGAAAAAACGTTCAAAGCAGCAGATCGGACCACTATTTATATTATATAGCTCCCATACAAACGGCAAAGTCACGAACAGTGAATTTCCTCAATAACTTCGTTATTTTCGGTAAATTTAATATTGGTGTGTTTATTACACATATAAACGACTGTGCCAAATTTGATCAAGATCGGGTGACTATATCACATAGCGCCCATAGGAACGATCGGTTGAGAACAGTGACTTTTGTCAATAATTGTCATTTGAATAGGAACAGGTTAATTAGCTACACGTCAAATAAATATATATATATTTACCCTAAGGAGAGCGACACCACAGTCACAAATGTTGAATAATTATTCCGGTGGAGCGGTTATTGAACGCGGAATTAATTTCTACGTAAACTCACAGACGCTTCGCGGATTTTATCTCAAATGCACTACAGGATACTACACCGGAACCAAGTTCTTGGTTTTATTGGGCAATCCTATGAAGGACGCAATCAAAAGGGTTATTTATTTTTTTTACTTGCACGATACACGCTTTGGGTGCAGTAAGATTGCAGTGAAGTTGGCAGCGAGGATTGCAGCATCTGTGTCTCCTTTGGTAGTTGGGTTAAGAAAGAGGCCACGCGTATTTAATCTGTTCATTTTCATTTGATTTTTCATTTTTCATTTCATGCAATTTAGCAGCTTGGTCCATTGCAGAGGTCATTCTATATACATACACTGCGCGTCATTAGGTTAGCCCCCCCCTATCCCTAAATGCTTTTTCTAATTTTTAGATGCTGTCTTATTTTGAAGAGAATTCACTGAATTATATTTACAAAAAAAATTTGGAGCCAATTATTTCCAACGGTTTGGAAAATATTTCCATTTACTGTGAATGTAAGTGGGCGCTAACCTGATGACGCGCAGTGTATGTTCATATAGCGTTTTCATCATAGAGGTTGTGTTCTAAAGCTAAACGGTTGTAGTCAGAATTCCCAAAGTCACGATAATTTTAAGTATTTATGTGCATATGTGTGTTTGCTTTAGTAAGAAATATGAGGCCATGCATTCTCAATGTACATCTATGTATGTATGAATCAGGGGGAGGCACAAAGAGAGCCAACGAAAACTGTCGATGACATGTACATACATATTAGATACGATGTTGTACATATTACAACCCAGAAAATAAACAATCAGAGTTAAAATAAACAAAAAACAGTTGATTTGTTCGTACATAGGACTGATGACAGAACAAAGTGTGACTTTCAATTTCTGAAAACATGAAAAATATAATAGATCCGATTAGTGACGGTCCTGCAGAAAAGAACGGAAAAAGCTTTAAACTAAATGGCAATAAATGCTAAAACATGTGGCCGATTACTGTCTGTAAAAACAGATAGCGCAACGCGGATCAACCGTAATATATTTGGAATAAGTGCGCAATTTATTAATGAAAATGAAATTATATCCCGGATATTAGGCTAGTCTGAAATTAAAGGCGCTACTGGAAGTGCATCTAAAAATATGGCCAATGAAATTATAGCAACTTTGGACAAGTACAATATCCGATTGAATCAAATTGTTTCAATTACATCAGACAATGGAGCTAATATGATTAAAACAACAAAAATATTATCACAAAGGTTTATGTTCGATGATAATTTTGAAGGCGCAGAGGAAGTGGAAGAACACATAGACTACACTAAAAAATGGATAATTTTGAGACCCCAGAAGAATTGCATGTGGGTAATATACAAATATGACGATGTGCGGCACATACTGCACAACTTTGAGCACTTGATGTTTTAAAAAAGGCAAAAATTAAAAACTATTTACTTCAATGTCGCAACATGACCAAATACATTCGTAAGCCATCAAATGGATACGGTGAGGAATTTGAGTTTCGTAAACTGAAATTACCTCAACTGGATTGTAGCACAAGGTGGGGATCAACATATGAAATGATCGATCGACTGAATAAACCAAAAAGACTCCAATTCATACACTATGCGATTTCTACGATTTATGTGGAATTTCTACTCTCCCAAAAACATTCCCATACCTTTTAAAGTGAGTTGTCGGTGTATTATGTTCAAGAACACATTTTTCAATCACTTACAATTTAATCAGGACATGGAACGGATGTGACTTGACGCTTTTTAACTTTGTCAAACTGACGGATGATGAGTTGGATGAATTTTTGTTTGCTCATGGAGTACTAAGGAGGACAGTAAACTGTACCTCCTGTGGTAAACCAGTGAAATTGACCAAGGATTTTAATTTCCTATGCCAACGGCAACACCGATTCGTTAAGAATCATCGGCAAATGATAGATAGGTGTAAATTTTTGAGCAATCGCGATTAAGTCCGGGAAAGATCTGCCTTTTTACCATATAGCAATTTTGGTAACGGCTAATATGGAACAGAAGTTCAATGACAATTGTCCAGTGGAAAAAATTTATTCGGGAGGTATATCTAAAAATGGTAAAAGACGATATGAAGGAAACACTGGGGCGTTATGTTTGTTAATGTTTAAACTTAAGAAAACAATCTTTATTTATTATGTATTATTTCATTTTTAAGATACAAAAACAAAAAACCAGTTCTATGTCACAGCTTATTCGACCCAATGACTTTATTCAACAGCTGCGATCATTCAGCTCTTAGAATAACGGTAATTTTTTTGGCATTTGCTTTGGTAATTATGTCCGTAAGTAGATTTTGCATTTTTCATTCGATTTTTTTCGATAAAGCACGCGTTAGAGCCATGGAAAAGCGTACATCGATGGAAAAACGCGAATTTGTCCGTAAACATTTCAAAGAAGAACATTCTCGAAGGAAAATAGCCGAATTTGTGGACATTCTCAAGTCCACCGTAAAAGGAATAATAAACCGTTTCGTTTAGGAAAACAGAGTCGAAAATTAAGGGAGAAAGGCTCCAAACAAAATATTGAATACGACAGATGAACGGATTATTGTCCTTAAAATTCAAGTAAACCCAAAGATTTCGACTCCAAAACTACCTGTTGAGATGGAAAAAACAAGTGGTAAAACGTGCTCTGCTGAAACCATACGCAGAGTTCTGAGGAACAAGGAGAATCGCTAGAATGAAGCGGGTGTCGGGAGACTCGAGTTTATTGAAACAACCATGACAAAGTATACTTACATAGATGTTTGGTTCAAAGTGCAGAGAGTCTCGGAATTAAAAAACACTTCCGGCATTGTGCAAACCTGGCTAATTTGGAATTGCCCTCAAGTCATCAAACCACCGGCGCAGTCACCAGATCTCAACGTAATCGAAAATTTGTGGGCAATTTTGGACAATAATATCCGAAAGCGGCAAATAAAGAACAAAAATGAACTGAAAACTGCCCCTATTGAGAAATGGGCCAAAATTGGCTTGGAAACAAATAACTAGTAGCATAAGTTCCAAACTGGCTAATATCACTATTGGAAAAAAAGTTATGTTGCTCTAAAGTTTGAAGTGTTAGGTGGGTCAAATAAGCTGTGAGCCACTGTATGTATTTTATGGGGTCGGAAACGTCTCGTTCTGTGCGTCACAAACATCTGACCTAAAACTGGTAATACCCTCTGCAAGGGTATAAAAACAAAAACACTTACACTTCGACGTTCACTAATTGTAAGTATAATATGCGGAGTCAAAAAAGCACGTACCACTGACACTTGCGTTGCTGGTGTACTCGTCGAGCTACTTGTCGAGCATCACACGATTAAAGACGATTTGCTTCATTTCACTCAAACAAATACTCGCGGTCTTACTTATTGTGAGACGAAAAAGAAATGGAAAAAACGATTGTTGTCCGAGCGCGAGTGAGATAAACGAAGAGATTATTAATACGCTGCTCGAGAGTATTTTTTTCATGTACACCAAGACCTCACTTTGCGTCGGGGTTACGTTCCAAAAAATACGACGCAAAGTGAATTAGGATTTTCTACAGCCAATCAATGATAGGCTATGAAAATACTAATTTCTAAAAAGAATATCAAAGAAGCTAACTTCGGCAATGCCGAAGATTATATACCCTTGCAGTCCTTGGCAATAATATTTTTACATTTTGAAATTTCTTTCCTTGCAACTCAATTCATCAACACACAAACAAAACATTCAAATTATTTCTCTTTTTACTACAAATTTTTCTTCCATCATTCCGTAAGCAAAGCACACACGCATACACATACAGTTCGTGTAGCGCTGCGTCTGTGTGTGTGTATGCATGTGCTCTGTTTGAATTGATGATGACGTAGTAGGCAGCAAGCAGCGCTGCCGGCAGCGCTTGAACCGATTTGTATTGTATGTAACTTGTGTTCTATTTATCCGATCAGATTCAAATTTTGGGATTTGAGATTTTATATCAAATTCTATTATATTGGTAAATTTCATGGGGATACTCCAATTTTTGCAAAAATTTTTGTTCTAGAGCTATATGATATAGTAGTCCGATCCTGACAATTTTCATACTTTATCATCTCCGGGCTAAAAGTAGCTCAAATATCAAATTTCATTCCGATAGCTCTTAAGATGCCAGCGTGAAGTTCATTTGCACAGACGGACGACCGGACAGAAGGACATGGCTATATCGACTCAGCTTCTCATGGTGATCAAGAATATATATACTTTATGGGGTCGGAAACGTGTCCTTCTATGCGTTACAAACATCTGACCAATTTTATAATACCCTCTGCAAGGGTATAAAAATATTAGTATGAAAATCATCGGGATCGGACTACTATATCATACTATATCATAGAATTAATTGACAGTGTGAATTTCGACGAATTTTCTTTTTTTTTTTTTTTTTTTTTTGTAAGAACTGCAAGGGTATATAAACTTCGGCAAGGCCGAAGTTAACTTCCATAGCTCGTTTATAGTATAATGAGCAATAATAGTCATATTCCATTTCCTCTTCTAGACCAAGATCTTCCTTATCGGCCACATTGCAGCTCCACTTTGCATGCAATGCTGTAATCGTTTACTGGCGCAGTATTTGGTACTGGTACTGCCGAGTATTTGATATTGTTTTCGCCGGCTTTTACAAAATTCACAATATAAAGTTACATTTTTTTTATACTGCGAAACTGGTCCATCAGAAAAATATGATACTTTTTTTACAATTCAGAACTTATTCATAGGATTCCCCATTAGTTTGCTGTAATCATCTACTGGCGCAGTATTTGGTACTGGTAATGACGAATACTGCGAAACTGGTCCATCAGAAAAATATGATACTTTACTAAATAGTTTTAACATAAAGATCAAGTTAATATCAGCCTATTAATAATTAGTGGCATGTCCACTGTTCCTTAGTTCGGCTGCGCGGCTACGTTGCATAGAATCTATTAGTTTCTGGCACCTTTCTGGTGTTGTGGCCTTTCATGTACGCTCTATAGCAGTCCAGGGACCTCTTTTATTGGTTGCCTTTGTAGCAGCTACTTCTCAACATCGCACTACACATTTTCGATCGCCTTCAGATCGGTGCGGGCCACTTGATTAAATATACTCCTGCATTATCGATTCTAGTTTTTGCCACTTTCCTTGTGTGTTTCGGGTCATTGTCTTGTTGACCCAACATAGTGATATCTTCTCTTCGGCATATGGTACCATCAATTCCTCAATAATTTTAACGCACACCATTGTTCATGATGCCTTCTATGCAGCATATAAGACCAACACCTTAATAGGAAAAGCAGCCCGACACCAACACACTTCATCTGTTTCATGTTTAATAGTCTTGGTGGTTTCCTGCTGTACAATAGACCCCCTCCCTCCAAACATCACAATTTTAGCCTCATCTGACCAGAGTATGTTGCGCCATTTCTCCACAGGCCAATTTAGTTGGAATTTTACGTATTCAATGCGTTTGTTTATGTTCTTTTGTGAGAGAAGCGGAACTTTCCGAGGACTGCACTGCAGTCAGAGAGCAGAAAAGAAGTAGAAACCAGAGGGCCGGGGTTAAGTTCGACCACGTCGAAGTTTGTATACCCTTGCAACTGTTTTGGTAATTCTTTCCTTACCCATAGCCATCAAAGTGTAAAAACGTTTTATCCAAAAAGTCTAATGTCTGCGAAAGAACGGCCGTCAATCTTAGCATAGGATATAACGAACTTTTTGATGAAAGTCACTGTTTTCCACCGATCGTTTCTATGGGAGCTATATGATATAGTCACCCGATCTCGATCATATTTGGCACAATTATTAATAAGAACATAAAACTGACAAATACCAACTTTTATGGCAATAGCTATAAAATTAGTGAAGTTATTGAGAAGGTCACTGTTCGTGATTTTGACGTTTGTATGGGAGCTATATGATATAGTGGTCCGATCCGGCTGAATCCGAGATATACGCCTGCAGTATACACAAACCTACGTGCAAAATTTCAGCTCTGTAGCTGTTACGGTCTCGGAGGAGTTCGCGTTGATCCAGACGGACGGACGGACATGGCTTTTTGAACTCGTCTCGTCGTGCTAATCAAGAATATATATACTTTATTTGGTCTGAGATGCTTCGTTCTATGCGTTGCACACTTCTGACCAAAATTAATATACCCTTTTTGCAACGGTATAAAAAGGTTTGTCCCCAAGTGAGGTGCAATTGAGAAGTATTGGACATTGATGATAACCGTACTTAGAAGTTTGAAATAGATCAGAATATTATCTTGCAAGTTATAGTAATAAATATCGGCAAGTACCGTAAGAATTAACGAATACTGTATGGAGATTAGATACTAAAACAGGGTTTTGATATTGTCATGTCCTCGAATCAATTAAAGATTGTAAGAACTAAAATAGTTAATTTATGTACCGCCAATAAGTCAGCCGATATTGATACTGAACTTGAGGGGAAAGTTAGAATAAAGTTGCAGTCACTGTTGTCAAACTACTCAAATTCTTTTATAACAGGAATTCCATGTACTAAAGTTAAAATTGGTAAATTTGAAAATTAGACTAATTGATTGAAAGCAGGATTTTTGCTCAATATTAAAAAGTGTTCGTTTCTAAAGTCGACAGATCAATAATTGGGATATGGACGCATGTAAAATTCGTCCGAATTCATTAAAAATTTAACCGGTCTCTGCTTTAAGACAATTTATTGGATTGGCGTCATGAAGTCTTTGTATCTGTATCATTCTGAAAAAGAATGAGTTATTTCTATTCTTACACAGAAGCCAGTTTTAGTTATTTTTGACCCACAATATCCAATCGAGACATTGTTGTTTTTACCGATTACGATTCGCTTAAAGCATCAAGAACCAAACGTGACCTATCTCCCAAGGTCCAAAGATGGTGGGCTTACTTGCAGTCGTTCTCATTTGATTTACAGAATAGGGAGGGTAAACGAATGGCTCATGCTGACTTTCTTTTCTGGAAATCTTAAATCCGCTTATGCGACTCAAACTTGTACAATTTCTGAGAAACGAGTCAATAAACAAAGAAAACTTGTTGATTACTGGTTCGATCATATGTTTAAGTACATACGAAAGTTCGTTGAAAACTGTGTTACTTGCAAGGTGTCAAAGTCATCATCAGGTGAAATTCTGTCTAAACTTCATCCAATACCGAACATTGACACACCTTGGCACACGATACACATAGACATAATGGGAAAATTGAATGTGAAGTCGGATAAAAAAAAGTATCAGTTGAACTATAAAGTAGTGAAGAGGATTTAAATAAAATGATTGAAGAAGAAACTACTGGAAGTATTGAAGAAGAAACTGTTGGAAGAATTGAAGTAATTGAAAAAGAAACAGATGAAAGAGACAGTAGTGAAATAAGTGAAACTGCCAATTGATAAGTTATGAATAAAATGATTTAAGCAGTAAAGCATTATTGTTGAATTACACGAATGGCTGCACACTATTGTTATCAGGAAAATGATACTTAGACCTTCGGTTCCTCAAAACCCGAGTGCGAATTGAGTGGTGGATTAAGGTCAGAAGAAATTTGTGATGAAACTTTGACTTCATTAACTGACACATTGAACAAACTTAGATTGTAAGCAAATCCAATCAAATTCATCAAACACGTGAACAGAAAAATGTTCATGGTGTTTTTGACGCACTGTTCCCCGCTTCCAAAATGCATCTTGGCAGTTTTTGATTCGAGCCTGAGCGGCGAAATTTTGGAAACATATTGTCGGGTGTTTAGTTCATTCTACAACATAGAGACAAAATTAACGGTTTTTTCTCCAAATTTAAAATTAATTTTTTTCTCGCCAAGGTCTGAGGAGGGTAATCGATTAATTTACTCCGTTAATAATAATATTAAGACATATGGTAATGGATTTGGCGGCTCAAACTTCTATGGCTTATTTGCGAGACGTTTTCGCAGTTATAACGGAGATTTTGATGGTTCTAGAGTGCATCAAGAATTTAATACGCTTTACGGTAATAACATGGACAATAAACATTTCAATGAAACTCTCTGAACATCTTGGCATTTTTTGATTTTGCAAATAACGAAAAAATTTCAGAATAAGGAAATCTGAAATGCACGTAGAAAGGCTTGATGGAGTTCATGGAGCCAAGAAACCACATAAAACATTTAATATTAAAAAGATAAAAATTGACTTCAATTGAAGTATCTGTTAGTTGGATAGAACCACAACATTTTATACGGACAAACTAAATTATAAAGGACAAACTACAAAGTAAGAAGTTATCCCGGCGGAGGCAAGCAATGAATGAACTTCTTTAAAGACTTGATGCCTACTTGTGGCAAAGACTCTAAATCTGAAACATCTGTGTGCCACAAAAAGCGATTGCATTGAAACGAATGGAATGGATCTTTTTATACCCTTGCAGAGGGTATTATAAAATTGGTCAGATGTTTGTAACGCACAGAAGGAGACGTTTCCGACCCCATAAAGTATATATATTCTTGATCAGCATGAGAAGCTGAGTCGATATAGCCATGTCCGTCTGTCCGTCCGTCCGTCTGTGCAAATCAACTTCACGCTGGCATCTTAAGAGCTATCGGAATGAAATTTCATATTTGAGCTACTTTTAGCCGGGAGATAATAGAGTATGAAAATTGTTAGGATCGGACTACTATATCATATAGCTCTAGAACAAAAATTTTTGCAAAAATTGGAGTATCTCCATGAAATTACCAATATAATAGAATTTGATATAAAATCTCAGAGCCCAAAATTTGAGTTTGATCGGATAAATAGAACACAAGTTACAGTCAATACAAATCGGTTCTACGTCATCAGCAAATCAAACAGAGCACATGCATACGCACACACAGACGTAGCGCTACACGTATGTATGTATGTATGTGTATGCGTGTTGTGCTTTGCTTAAAAATTCTAGTAAAAAGAGAAGTAATTTGAATGTTTTGTTTGTGTGTTGATGAATTGAGTTGCAAGGAAAGAAATTTCAAAATGTTGTAAACACCTATTTATTTAATAAAAATGATAACGATTAGTTTGTATTTCTTAGATTTAATTTTGGTTTTCTGCGCGAATGCAACTTGCTCGTTGCATCGCCGGAAGAGAAGAGGGAGTTCAAACTTCACATATCGATGACTTCTCACTAACTCGATACTTATGACTAACAATCGATACTTATTACTAACAATCGATAATTATAAATACTGACCGCGACATATGTGTAGATAGCTAAAATTAATCGAATAGAACATAAATAAATGACATCTTACAGCTCGGCCATCCTGACGAGGGATCGACCTCGATCCCAATGGCTAACAAGGGGGTAAAGAAGAACATCAGTGGCTAAGACGGCGGTTTGGGGGGGGGGAACTTCAGATTGACGTATGAAACTAAGAACATCAGTGGCTAAGACGGCGGTTTGGGGGGGGACTTCAGATTGACGTATAAAACTCTTCGGGCAGTTATAACTGATACAGGTTAAATCTCACCTCATCAGCAGCGGCAGTGGTGGTGGCGGCAGTTGCAGCAACTCAGAAACAGCAGGCGTGATGACTGTAGAGGGAGACGGCATGGAGGGCACTACGTCAGGCATGTCTTCCCATTGGTCAGCGGCCAAGGGAACGTCAGAGTCAGTAGGATGCGGCCGGCAGTATGCATGGCGGCATGCAGGGCATCAAGCAGGGCAACAGGCGTCATCGTCAGATGAAGAGCAGGAGTAGTAACGGAGGTGCCAGTGGCTCGAATTGCCACCGACTGTACAGCGGGCTGGGCAGCGGTAGGCTCGGAAGCGGCAGCCGAGACAGCAGCGGGAACTGCAGAGGCCGGCGTGGAAGCGGCGGACACCGCAGCGGTGGGCACAGCAGGGGCGGGTGAGGCGGCAGTGGTTACAGCAGGGGCGAATGCGGCAGCAGCGGGCCCAGCAGGGGCGAGTATATCGGCAGTTGGCCCAGCAGCGGCGAATGCGGCAGCAGCGGTGGGTATATCGGCAGTTGGCTCGGCAGGGGCGAGTATATCAGCAGTTGGCTCGGCAGGGGCGAGTATATCAGCAGTTGGCTCGGCAGGGGCGAGTATATCAGCAGTCGGCACAGCGGCTCTCGGTACTGCAGCGGCAGGCGCAGCAGTGGGCATGTCAGCAGCGGCCGGCACAGTGGCAACAGATACTGCGGCGGCAGGCACAGCGGTGGGCGCGTCAGCAGCGGTTACAGCAGCGGCCGGCACAGTGGCACCCGGTACTGCAGCGGCAGGCACAGCAGTGGGCACGATGGCAACCGGTGCTCCGGTTACAAGCACAGCAGTGGGCACGTGGACAGCGTGTACAGCAGCGGCGGGCACAATGGCAACCGGTACTGCGGTTGCAGGCACAGCAGTGGGCACGTGAACAGCGGGTACAGCAGCGGCGGGCACAATGGCAACCGGTACTGCAGTTACAGGCACAGCAGTGGTGTCAGTGGCAGCGGCGGGCGTGGAGGCAGCCACCTTAGACGCGGAGCGTGTGGCCTGCCTTGTACCGAAATATCTATCCATTCGGGTAGTAATCCCACTTCTGAGTTGTAAACACCTATTTATTTAATAAAAATGATAACGATTAGTTTGTATTTCTTAGATTTAATTTTGGTTTTCTGCGCGAATGCAACTTGCTCGTTGCATCGCCGGAAGAGAAGAGGGAGTTCAAACTTCACATATCGATGACTTCTCACTAACTCGATACTTATGACTAACAATCGATACTTATTACTAACAATCGATACTTATAAATACTGACCGCGACATATGTGTAGATAGCTAAAATTAATCGAACAGAACATAAATAAATGACATCTTACAATGTAAAAAAATTATTGCCAAGGACTGCAAGGGTATATAAACTTCGGCATTGCCGAAGTTAGCTTCTTTGATATTTTTTATCTCAGGCGGTTCGATTGGCCTTTTTCTCGATATTTTGAGAATGCGACACTAAAAATTTGTCATTCACTGGAAAACATGTTCCTTTCACACCGAAAATGTAAACACTGAATGACGAAAAACTAACAGAAAGAAACAAAATTAAAATTAATTTTTGCACCAGAATGTTCGTTTCAGAATTTTAATTTGTCAAACATAAAACTGTATATGTAGTATTTGTTTTACGTTCGAAAACAAAAAATTGTCTTGCTTGTTCACATATTTAATTATATTTTTTATTCATTGTATACAATACTGCCGATGGATTCTTATACATATTACATTCTTATACATATTTACATTTACATAAACACATCAGTGTTTAAATATTCGTTTATTTTAATTATTCTTCGAACAATTGTGATTTTCATTTGCGCATAATCGATTAGTCAATAATGATCATTAATTATTTACTTTTTTTTGCCATCATCAGCAATATGTTCCATCTGCGTAGATAACTAGCGTCAAGTGTGCTTCGGTAAGGCTAGGTCATGATGAATAATGAAATGAGTATAACGACAGCGACATATTTCCGACGACATATCTCCGCCCAGTATATTTTTCAGGCGGAGATATGTCGCTTTTTAAACGGCGAAGATATGATGTGAGATATGACGTTTTGAAACGACATACATATCTCCGCGCGAAATTATGTATATATGTACATTCAATAAATGAACTATCGTCTCGAACTTATTTAGAGTATGTACATATGCATTCCTAATAACTATAGAGATATTACAAAGTTTGAAATCAGAATAATCAATTCTTTCACAGAAATTATAAATTTAATTTATTTGTTAATTTTACATTTTTTTCCCGTTTTAAGAACGAAATTATATTTGGTTTACTTTTTTTTTTTTGAATAATTTATATATTTTTTTAAATTATAAATGAATACATTGAGAATTGCCTCAATGACTTCTTGGTTACAGCTGGGACATTTAGGTTTCCTATTTGAATTGTCCTCGTTGTGGGAAAGAATTTGATCCCAACACATGGCACAAATATTTACATGATTGCATGGACGCAGCAAAACTGACTTTGGGTTTGTTAAGCATACATGCATGGGTTCATTTGAACAATTGATTCATCTGACTTAAGTTTGAAGCATTCGAAGACAGCGATGACGTTGAAGATTTCAGTTCAGGCGACATCTTACATAAATTTGTTTCACTGTCCACACTGTTGAATAGGTCCTGCTTCGAAAATCTCTCATTAAGGGCCACAATGCGAGTCAAAAACCCAAAAATATCGATATCTCCCTTGTCTAAAAGATCCACAGCGTCCATAATTTTTTGAGCACGGTCCTGTAAAGATGAGGATATTAACTCCTTAGCTGCAATAAGAAATTTCATCTCCAGTCAACTTACACGTAGTTTTTTTGACGCTGGCTGGTTACCAATTCCACTGTTTTGAAAAAGTAAATTAAATTCGCGACTATTTTCATATTTGGCATCAATATATTGGACGAATTTAAGAAAATGCCCTTTTCCTTGAATTTTGTTCTCTAAATTCAAATTGTAAGCTTCAACAGAGCCAGTAGTTCTAGTTGAACGCTTAAACACCGATATGTTTTGAGGTCCCTCCTATAAATAGTAATAAATTGTATATAATAAATTAAAAATAGAATAAATAAAAAAGTTAATATATGTATGTACATACCTTCAAAATCCACTGCTTTTAAAATATTTTAAAAAGGGAGAAAAAACGTTCTTGTCCAAAGCAGTTGCTTGAAATTCCAACATACATATTAAATGCTTCGAGAATTTTATAATGTGGTAATAGCGGCAAATGCAAAAATTTCAGAAAAAGTACGTAAGCTTGTTTATTGCGTTTGAGCACATTCTCAAAGCCAATATATTTTCTTACATATCTCTTATAAGCTTGTGTAAAATGGAACCAGCAAGCATAGAAGTTCATGGTAGGATGCATGTTTTTCAAAGCTGTGTGCATGGTTTTTTCATAATCAGATATAAAAGACGCACCATTTAAGCAGCAAATATTGGAGTCAATGTATGTGAACAAATGCTTTGACAAGTATACTTTCTTGAAAAAACATTTCGGAGAATTTCCCTTGGTCATAACGAAGAGTTTCATAATATTTTCATCTTCAAAAGCTATACATACGTACTTCGGTTGCTTAGCTAGGAGATTTAGGCAAGAAAGGCTGTCACTTTCTTTGGAGAATACGTTTGACAACATCGTAATTTATTTCAATCTCTTCTATTCCCAGCGTTTTTCTATTAGGGAAAAAAACGCATATAACAAAAATGATAAAAACAACAAATACACGGCGTAGCTTAACCATAAGCGCACCCAGTTTTTCCAGTGTAGCTTTCGTAATAGGCGGACTAGCGAAAAACTGTAAATGAGGTATGAAAGAGAATATATATACACATATGTATAAACGACTGTGCCAAATTTGATCAAGATCGGGTGACTATATCACATAACTCCCATAGGAACGATCGGTCGAAAACAGTGACTTTTGTCAATAACTTCGGTACTTTTGACGCGATTGCTTTCAAATTAAACATTTGAATAGGAACAGGTTAATTAGCTACACGTCAAATAAATATATATATATTTACCCTAAGGAGAGCGACACCACAGTCACAAATGTTGAATAATTATTCCGGTGGAGCGGTTATTGAACGCGGAATTAATTTCTGCGTAAACTCACAGACGCTTCGCGGATTTTATCTCAAATGCACTACAGGATACTACACCGGAACCAAGTTCTTGGTTTTATTGGGCAATCCTATGAAGGACGCAATCAAAAGGGTTATTTATTTTTTTTACTTGCACGATACACGCTTTGGGTGCAGTAAGATTGCAGTGAAGTTGGCAGCGAGGATTGCATCATCTGTGTCTCCTTTGGTAGTTGGGTTAAGAAAGAGGCCACGCGTATTTAATGTTCATTTTCATTTGATTTTTCATTTTTCATTTCATGCAATTTAGCAGCTTGGTCCATTGCAGAGGTCATTCTATATACATACACTGCGCGTCATCAGGTTAGCCCCCCCCTATCCCTAAATGCTTTTTCTAATTTTTAGATGCTGTCTTATTTTGAAGAGAATTCACTGAATTATATTTACAAAAAAAATTTGGAGCCAATTATTTCCAACGGTTTGGAAAATATTTCCATTTACTGTGAATGTAAGTGGGCGCTAACCTGATGACGCGCAGTGTATGTTCATATAGCGTTTTCATCATAGAGGCTGTGTTCTAAAGCTAAACGGTTGTAGTCAGAATTTCCAAAGTCACGATAATTTTAAGTATTTATGTGCATATGTGTGTTTGCTTTAGTAAGAAATATGAGGCCATGCATTCTCAATGTACAATAAGTCAGCCGATATTGATACTGAACTTGAGGGGAAAGTTAGAATAAAGTTGCAGTCACTGTTGTCAAACTACTCAAATTCTTTTATAACAGGAATTCCATGTACTAAAGTTAAAATTGGTAAATTTGAAAATTAGACTAATTGATTGAAAGCAGGATTTTTGCTCAATATTAAAAAGTGTTCGTTTCTAAAGTCGACAGATCAATAATTGGGATATGGACGCATGTAAAATTCGTCCGAATTCATTAAAAATTTAACCGGTCTCTGCTTTAAGACAATTTATTGGATTGGCGTCATGAAGTCTTTGTATCTGTATCATTCTGAAAAAGAATGATTTATTTCTATTCTTACACAGAAGCCAGTTTTAGTTATTTTTGACCCACAATATCCAATCGAGACATTGTTGTTTTTACCGATTGCGATTCGCTTAAAGCATCAAGAACCAAACGTGACCTATCTCCCAAGGTCCAAAGATGGTGGGCTTACTTGCAGTCGTTCTCATTTGATTTACAGGATAGGGAGGGTAAACGAATGGCTCATGCTGACTTCTTTTCTGGAAATCTTAAATCCGCTGATGCGACTCAAACTTGTACAATTTCTGAGAAACGAGTCAATAAACAAAGAAAACTTGTTGATTACTGGTTCGATCACATGTTTAAGTACATACGAAAGTTCGTTAAAAACTGTGTTACTTGCAAGATGTCAAAGTCATCATCAAAATTCTGTCTAAACTTCATCCAATACCGAACATTGACACACCTTGGCAAACGATACACATAATGGGAAAATTGAGTGTGAAGTCGGATAAAAAAAAAGTATTAGTTGAACTATAAAGTAGTGAAGAGGATTTAAATAAAATGATTGAAGAAGAAACTACTGGAAGAAGAAACTGCTTGAAATATTGAAGAAGAAACTGTTGGAAGTATTGAAGTAATTGAAAAAGAAAAAGAAACAGATGAAAGAGACAGTATTGAAATAAGTGAAACTGCCAATTGATAAGCTATGAATAAAATGATTTAAGCAGTAAAGCATTATTGTTGAATTACACGAATGGCTGCACACTATTGTTATCAGGAAAATGATACTTAGACCTTCGGTTCCTCAAAACCCGAGTGCGAATTGAGTGGTGGATTAAGGTCAGAAGAAATTTGTGATGAAACTTTGACTTCATTAACTGACACATTGAACAAACTTAGATTGTAAGCAAATCCAATCAAATTCATCAAACACGTGAACAGAAAAATGTTCATGGTGTTTTTGACGCACTGTTCCCCGCTTCCAAAATGCATCTTGCCAGTTTTTGATTCGAGCCTGAGCGGCGAAATTTTGGAAACATATTGTCGGGTGTTTAGTTCATTCTACAACATAGAGACAACATTAACGGTTTTTTCTCCAAATTTAAAATTAATTTTTTTCTCGCCAAGGACTGAGGAGGGTAATCGATTAATTTACTCCGTTAATAACAATATTAAGACATATGGTAATGGATTTGGCGGCTCAAACTTCTATGGCTTATTTGCGAGACGTTTTCGCAGTTATAACGGAGATTTTGATGGTTCTAGAGTGCATCAAGAATTTAATACGCTTTACGGTAATAACATGGACAATAAACATTTCAATGAAACTCTCTGAACATCTTGGCATTTTTTGATTTTGCAAATAACGAAACTATTTCAGAATAAGGAAATCTGAAATGCACGTAGAAAGGCTTGATGGAGTTCATGGAGCCAAGAAACCACATAAAACATTTAATATTAAAAAGATAAAAATTGACTTCAATTGAAGTATCTGTTAGTTGGATAGAACCACAACATTTTATACGAATAATAAAGGACAAACTACAAAGTAAGAAGTTATCCCGGCGGAGGCAAGCAATGAATGAACTTCTTTAAAGACTTGATGCTGTAATTATAGTTTTGAGTCAATGCCTACTTGTGGCAAAGACTCTAAAACTGAAACATCTGTGTGCCACAAAAAGCGATTGCATTGAAACGAATGGAATGGATCTTTTTTTTATCTCAGGCGGTTCGATTGGCCTTTTTCTCGATATTTTGAGAATGCAACACTAAAAATTTGTCATTCACTGGAAAACATGTTCCTTTCACACCAAAAATGTAAACACTGAATGACGAAAAACTAACA
Source organism: Drosophila paulistorum (assembly GCA_018152135.1). Taxonomy (NCBI): domain Eukaryota; kingdom Metazoa; phylum Arthropoda; class Insecta; order Diptera; family Drosophilidae; genus Drosophila; species Drosophila paulistorum. The sequence goes on from JAECXG010000823.1 coordinate 830,389, forward strand.
GAAAGAAACAAAATTAAAATTAATTTTTGCACCAGAATGTTCGTTTCAGAATTTTAATTTGTCAAACATAAAACTGTATATGTAGTATTTGTTTTACGTTCGAAAACAAAAAATTGTCTTGCTTGTTCACATATTTAATTATATTTTTTATTCATTGTATACAATACTGCCGATGGATTCTTATACATATTACATTCTTATACATATTTACATTTACATAAACACATCAGTGTTTAAATATTCGTTTATTTTAATTATTCTTCGAACAATTGTGATTTTCATTTGCGCATAATCGATTAGTCAATAATGATCATTAATTATTTACTTTTTTTTTGCCATCATCAGCAATATGTTCCATCTGCGTAGATAACTAGCGTCAAGTGTGCTTCGGTAAGGCTAGGTCATGATGAATAATGAAATGAGTATAACGACAGCGACATATTTCCGACGACATATCTCCGCCCAGTATATTTTTCAGGCGGAGATATGTCGCTTTTTAAACGGCGAAGATATGATGTGAGATATGACGTTTTGAAACGACATACATATCTCCGCGCGAAATTATGTATATATGTACATTCAATAAATGAACTATCGTCTCGAACTTATTTAGAGTATGTACATATGCATTCCTAATAACTATAGAGATATTACAAAGTTTGAAATCAGAATAATCAATTCTTTCACAGAAATTATAAATTTAATTTATTTGTTAATTTTAATTTTTTTCCCGTTTTAAGAACGAAATTATATTTGGTTTACTTTTTTTTTTTTAATAATTTATATATTTTTTTTAATTATAAAATTTTTTTCACTGTCCACACTGTTGAATAGGTCCTGCTTCGAAAATCTCTCATTAAGGGCCACAATGCGAGTCAAAAACCCAAAAATATCGATATCTCCCTTGTCTAAAAGATCCACAGCGTCCATAATTTTTTGAGCACGGTCCTGTAAAGATGAGGATATTAACTCCTTAGCTGCAATAAGAAATTTCATCTCCAGTCAACTTACACGTAGTTTTTTTGACGCTGGCTGGTTACCAATTCCACTGTTTTGAAAAAGTAAATTAAATTCGCGACTATTTTCATATTTGGCATCAATATATTGGACGAATTTAAGAAAATGCCCTTTTCCTTGAATTTTGTTCTCTAAATTCAAATTGTAAGCTTCAACAGAGCCAGTAGTTCTAGTTGAACGCTTAAACACCGATATGTTTTGAGGTCCCTCCTATAAATAGTAATAAATTGTATATAATAAATTAAAAATAGAATAAATAAAAAAGTTAATATATGTATGTACATACCTTCAAAATCCACTGCTTTTAAAATATTTTAAAAAGGGAGAAAAAACGTTCTTGTCCAAAGCAGTTGCTTGAAATTCCAACATACATATTAAATGCTTCGAGAATTTTATAATGTGGTAATAGCGGCAAATGCAAAAATTTCAGAAAAAGTACGTAAGCTTGTTTATTGCGTTTGAGCACATTCTCAAAGCCAATATATTTTCTTACATATCTCTTATAAGCTTGTGTAAAATGGAACCAGCAAGCATAGAAGTTCATGGTAGGATGCATGTTTTTCAAAGCTGTGTGCATGGTTTTTTCATAATCAGATATAAAAGAAAACATTTCGGAGAATTTCCCTTGGTCATAACGAAGAGTTTCATAATATTTTCATCTTCAAAAGCTATACATACGTACTTCGGTTGCTTAGCTAGGAGATTTAGGCAAGAAAGGCTGTCACTTTCTTTGGAGAGTACGTTTGACAACATCGTAATTTATTTCAATCTCTTCTATTCCCAGCGTTTTTCTATTAGGGAAAAAAACGCATATAACAAAAATGATAAAAACAACAAATACACGGCGTAGCTTAACCATAAGCGCACCCAGTTTTTCCAGTGTAGCTTTCGTAATAGGCGGACTAGCGAAAAACTGTAAATGAGGTATGAAAGAGAATATATATACACATATGTATAAACGACTGTGCCAAATTTGATCAAGATCGGGTGACTATATCACATAACTCCCATAGGAACGATCGGTCGAAAACAGTGACTTTTGTCAATAACTTCGGTACTTTTGACGCGATTGCTTTCAAATTAAACATTTGAATAGGAACCGCGCGTCAAATAAATATATATATATTTACCCTAAGGAGAGCGACACCACAGTCACAAATGTTGAATAATTATTCCGGTGGAGCGGTTATTGAACGCGGAATGAATTTCTGCGCAAACTCACAGACGCTTCGCGGATTTTATCTCAAATGCACTACAGGATACTACACCGGAACCAAGTTCTTGGTTTTATTGGGCAATCCTATGAAGGACGCAATCAAAAGGGTTATTTATTTTTATACCCTTGCAGAGGGTATTATAAAATTGGTCAGATGTTTGTAACGCACAGAAGGAGACGTTTCCGACCCCATAAAGTATATATATTCTTGATCAGCATAAGAAGCTGAGTCGATATAGCCATGTCCGTCTGTCCGTCCGTCCGTCTGTGCAAATCAACTTCACGCTGGCATCTTAAGAGCTATCGGAATGAAATTTCATATTTGAGCTACTTTTAGCCGGGAGATAATAGAGTATGAAAATTGTTAGGATCGGACTACTATATCATATAGCTCTAGAACAAAAATTTTTGCAAAAATTGGAGTATCCCCATGAAATTTACCAATATAATAGAATTTGATATAAAATCTCAGATCCCAAAATTTGAGTTTGATCGGATAAATAGAACACAAGTTACAGTCAATACAAATCGGTTCTACGTCATCAGCAAATCAAATAGAGCACATGCATACGCACACACAGACGTAGCGCTACACGTATGTAGGTATGTGTATGCGTGTTGTGCTTTGCTTACGGAATGATGGAAGAAAAATTTGTAGTAAAAAGAGAAATAATTTGAATGTTTTGTTTGTGTATTGATGAATTGAATTGCAATGAAAGAAATTTCAAAATGTAAAAAAATTATTGCCAAGGACTGCAAGGGTATATAAACTTCGGCATTGCCGAAGTTAGCTTCTTTGATATTTTTTTTACTTGCACGATACACGCTTTGGGTGCAGTAAGATTGCAGTGAAGTTGGCAGCGAGGATTGCATCATCTGTGTCTCCTTTGGTAGTTGGGTTAAGAAAGAGGCCACGCGTATTTAATGTTCATTTTCATTTGATTTTTCATTTTTCATTTCATGCAATTTAGCAGCTTGGTCCATTGCAGAGGTCATTCTATATACATACACTGCGCGTCATCAGGTTAGCCCCCCCCTATCCCTAAATGCTTTTTCTAATTTTTAGATGCTGTCTTATTTTGAAGAGAATTCACTGAATTATATTTACAAAAAAAATTTGGAGCCAATTATTTCCAACGGTTTGGAAAATATTTCCATTTACTGTGAATGTAAGTGGGCGCTAACCTGATGACGCGCAGTGTATGTTCATATAGCGTTTTCATCATAGAGGTTGTGTTCTAAAGCTAAACGGTTGTAGTCAGAATTTCCAAAGTCACGATAATTTTAAGTATTTATGTAAAAAAAAAAAATTATTCGTTAACCACAATCGTTTCCATTTTCCCCGACGGAACTACCTTTCAGTATTGCTTCATCGGGGGGAAAAGCCACCTACGTCGGGGTTCGAACTCGAGAGCAACAGAATTGTAGATTTAGTAGGTCTCCACTGAACCACCGACTAGGCGTTTAAGTATTTATGTGCATATGTATGTTTGCTTTAGTAAGAAATATGAGGCCATGCATTCTCAATGTACATCTATGTATGTATGAATCAGGGGGAGGCACAAAGAGAGCCAACGAAAACTGTCGATGACATGTACATACATATTAGATACGATGTTGTACATATTACAACCCAGAAAATAAACAATCAGAGTTAAAATAAACAAAAAACAGTTGATTTGTTCGTACATAGGACTGATGACAGAACAAAGTGTGACTTTCAATTTCTGAAAACATGAAAAATATAATAGATCCGATTAGTGACGGTCCTGCAGAAAAGAACGGAAAAAGCTTTAAACTAAATGGCAATAAATGCTAAAACATGTGGCCGATTACTGTCTGTAAAAACAGATAGCGCAACGCGGATCAACCGTAATATATTTGGAATAAGTGCGCAATTTATTAATGAAAATGAAATTATATCCCGGATATTAGGCTAGTCTGAAATTAAAGGCGCTACTGGAAGTGCATCTAAAAATATGGCCAATGAAATTATAGCAACTTTGGACAAGTACAATATCCGATTGAATCAAATTGTTTCAATTACATCAGACAATGGAGCTAATATGATTAAAACAACAAAAATATTATCACAAAGGTTTATGTTCGATGATAATTTTGAAGGCGCAGAGGAAGTGGAAGAACACATAGACTACACTAAAAAATGGATAATTTTGAGACCCCAGAAGAATTGCATGTGGGTAATATACAAATATGACGATGTGCGGCACATACTGCACAACTTTGAGCACTTGATGTTTTAAAAAAGGCAAAAATTAAAAACTATTTACTTCAATGTCGCAACATGACCAAATACATTCGTAAGCCATCAAATGGATACGGTGAGGAATTTGAGTTTCGTAAACTGAAATTACCTCAACTGGATTGTAGCACAAGGTGGGGATCAACATATGAAATGATCGATCGACTGAATAAACCAAAAAGACTCCAATTCATACACTATGCGATTTCTACGATTTATGTGGAATTTCTACTCTCCCAAAAACATTCCCATACCTTTTAAAGTGAGTTGTCGGTGTATTATGTTCAAGAACACATTTTTCAATCACTTACAATTTAATCAGGACATGGAACGGATGTGACTTGACGCTTTTTAACTTTGTCAAACTGACGGATGATGAGTTGGATGAATTTTTGTTTGCTCATGGAGTACTAAGGAGGACAGTAAACTGTACCTCCTGTGGTAAACCAGCGAAATTGACCAAGGATTTTAATTTCCTATGCCAACGGCAACACCGATTCGTTAAGAATCATCGGCAAATGATAGATAGGTGTAAATTTTTGAGCAATCGCGATTAAGTCCGGGAAAGATCTGCCTTTTTACCATATAGCAATTTTGGTAACGGCTAATATGGAACAGAAGTTCAATGACAATTGTCCAGTGGAAAAAATTTATTCGGGAGGTATATCTAAAAATGGTAAAAGACGATATGAAGGAAACACTGGGGCGTTATGTTTGTTAATGTTTAAACTTAAGAAAACAATCTTTATTTATTATGTATTATTTAATTTTTAAGATACAAAAACAAAAAACCAGTTCTATGTCACAGCTTATTCGACCCAATGACTTTATTCAACAGCTGCGATCATTCAGCTCTTAGAATAACGGTAATTTTTTTGGCATTTGCTTTGGTAATTATGTCCGTAAGTAGATTTTGCATTTTTCATTCGATTTTTTTCGATAAAGCACGCGTTAGAGCCATGGAAAAGCGTACATCGATGGAAAAACGCGAATTTGTCCGTAAACATTTCAAAGAAGAACATTCTCGAAGGAAAATAGCCGAATTTGTGGACATTCTCAAGTCCACCGTAAAAGGAATAATAAACCGTTTCGTTTAGGAAAACAGAGTCGAAAATTAAGGGAGAAAGGCTCCAAACAAAATATTGAATACGACAGATGAACGGATTATTGTCCTTAAAATTCAAGTAAACCCAAAGATTTCGACTCCAAAACTACCTGTTGAGATGGAAAAAACAAGTGGTAAAACGTGCTCTGCTGAAACCATACGCAGAGTTCTGAGGAACAAGGAGAATCGCTAGAATGAAGCGGGTGTCGGGAGACTCGAGTTTATTGAAACAACCATGACAAAGTATACTTACATAGATGTTTGGTTCAAAGTGCAGAGAGTCTCGGAATTAAAAAACACTTCCGGCATTGTGCAAACCTGGCTAATTTGGAATTGCCCTCAAGTCATCAAACCACCGGCGCAGTCACCAGATCTCAACGTAATCGAAAATTTGTGGGCAATTTTGGACAATAATATCCGAAAGCGGCAAATAAAGAACAAAAATGAACTGAAAACTGCCCCTATTGAGAAATGGGCCAAAATTGGCTTGGAAACAAAAAACTGGTAGCATAAGTTCCAAACTGGCTAATATCACTATTGGAAAAAAAAGTTATGTTGCTCTAAAGTTTGAAGTGTTAGGTGGGTCAAATAAGCTGTGAGCCACTGTATGTATTTTATGGAGTCGGAAACGTCTCGTTCTGTGCGTCACAAACATCTGACCTAAAACTGGTAATACCCTCTGCAAGGGTATAAAAACAAAAACACTTACACTTCGACGTTCACTAATTGTAAGTATAATATGCGGAGTCGAAAATGCCCGTACCACTGACACTGACACCAAGACCTCACTTTGCGTCGGGGTTACGTTCCAAAAAATACGACGCAAAGTGAATTAGGATTTTCTATAGCCAATCAATGATAGGCTATGAAAATACTAATTTCTAAAAAGAATATCAAAGAAGCTAACTTCGGCAATGCCGAAGTTTATATACCCTTGCAGTCCTTGGCAATAATATTTTTACATTTTGAAATTTCTTTCCTTGCAACTCAATTCACCAACACACAAACAAAACATTCAAATTATTTCTCTTTTTACTACAAATTTTTCTTCCATCATTCCGTAAGCAAAGCACACACGCATACACATACATACAGTTCGTGTAGCGCTGCGTCTGGGTGTGTGTATGCATGCTCTGTTTGATTTGATGATGACGTAGTAGGCAGCAAGCAGCGCTGCCGGCAGCGCTTGAACCGATTTGTATTGACTGTAACTTGTGTTCTATTTATCCGATCAGGTTCAAATTTTTGGGATCTGAGATTTTATACCAAATTCTATTATATTGGTAAATTTCATGGGGATACTCCAATTTTTGCAAAAATTTTTGTTCTAGAGCTATATGATATAGTAGTCCGATCCTCACAGTTTTCATACTTTATCTCACACAGGTAATAAAGAGTCCCCAAAAAAAATTTCAACCCGATATCTCTTAAGATGGCTGAGTAAAACGCGTACGTACAGACGGTCGGACAGACGGACATGGCTATATCGACTCAGCTTCTTAAGCTGATCAAGAATATATATACTTTATGGGGTCGGAAACGTCTCCTTCTGTGCGTTACAAACATCTGACCAATTTTATAATACCCTCTGCAAGGGTATAAAAAGAGGAAAAGCGTGCAAATTTAATAAGAATTGCATTGAATCGAGAACAACAACGTCCACGATGGTAAACTGCCTGATAAAACCAAAAAGTTCAAATTGAATTACAATCGATCCCTATAAATAGCACACGTTGCACATAGACATTTCCTGAAAGTTAAATGTTAAGCATGATCGTCATAAATTTGGTCAATATCTGTGGAACGTGCTTTTTCGATCCTACACAACGCTTAATCTGTCAAAAATGTATTTTACATTTTGATTTTTATTGTAGAGCAGAATATTAATTCTAACCTTAAGCTTGGCTTAGTTTAAATGGCCAATCTTGGAGTGATTGGTTGAGGACCATAGGGTTGCGTAATTGCAGAAAATAAATAAATCCCAAACCAGTAGAGCTGCTAAACTACCGACAGTGACTCCACTCGATACTTTTCGTCATCGATGGGAAATATTTCGATACTATCGATAGCTCCAACGAAAATTTGAATTTGTAAAAAAAAGTTTTTCATTCAATTCAATCATTTATCTAGCACAATAATTATAAATTTTAGGTAAGAATATGTCGGAGAATTTAGAGTGCCTAAGAGTAGGCTAATGTTTTGTTAATGTTTGATATGTGAATTGACAGGTATGTCACCTGCCTTTGCAGGTTGACAATTGGTATGTTGAGATTGCAGGATGACTCGGCAGACTTGAGATGTTAACTTTGCAGAAGCATTGTTGCTAGATATATGTTGACAAGCCTGGCAGCGTGACAACATTGGAAATGTTGTCGAGTGAGGTTTGGTGTTAAGTCATTGGAGTCGGCATAAGCAGTCGAAAAATCAGACGTGCCGGAATAACACCTAAACTCGCTGCGCTAACGACGGAGAGTTCTTGTCATTGTACGGAAGCCGACTACTCACGTCACTGCTGTCAAAATGGAAAGGGATGACTATAGAGCAAGCTGCTATGTCAGTAATTTTAGCACACACTGCTCAGGTCGAGCCGAAGCTGCAATAAACAATTTTTACAACCAACACCAAGACGCGCAACGAGATGCTAAATGAGTTAAAAGCCTTTGCTGTTGGTAAAAGGAAAGACCATTCCGTTGCAGTAGACGCTGAAAACAAGCGAATGCGACTACAACTACAACCAGCCGTGGAATGTCACTTTTGCGGAAAAAATGGACACAAAATGGGGGATTGCCGGAAAGAAGACAAGGAAACCAGGGATTTTCTCAGATGAAGAGAGGACCAATTATTTGTTTCAAATGCGGAGTTGCTAGACACATGAAGTCTGCTTGCCCTGAAGGATCATCATCATTGACACCGAAAAGAATTGAAGAAAGACGTGTAAACTTGTGCCAAGTTAAAGAGCCCATTGGTACCCTAACCCGATCCGGTGAGTCGTACCCATTTTACTTTGATTCCGGAGCTGAATGTTCTCTTGTAAAGGAAGCAATATCACATAAGCTTTCGGGAAAACGAATTAACAATTTAGTCCTCTTGAAGGACATTGGAAACCATACCATACTTTGCAAATTTTGTCAAATGTTAAATAAGTAATTATTTCCTTGAAGTTCTGTTTCATCAAACTTTCATGTTGTTCTAAGTGATAGCTTAAATTACGACATTATAATAGGTCGTGAAATTTTTTGTCATAATTTTAAGGTCATATTATCATGTGATAACCGACACCCTTTACCATCCGAATGTAAAGGTGAAATTATCATTCAAATCATTTGAAGCGACAAAAATCGTTGTGAAGGTGTCGCTCACAATACGGAGCAGCAATACAATCATATCTTTCAAAACCAAATGAAACACCTTCACTACCAACTTGGACGCCAAGATTGGTATAATATTGTTACGGTATTCAACGCCAAGATTGGTATAATATTCTTACGGTATTCAACGAGTCACAAAAGGTCGTTAGGTCGTTAGGACCTAGGTTATTTGATACAACTTTGATACAATGGAAATATAGTAAAACTCCTTCGGGAGAAGTTAAAGTGGTCACCATTGGAGAAATTTACGTAGATGAATTAAAACTTTAGAGACGTCCCGAGTATTTCAATAGAGAGAAATTGTAAATCTTTAATGCCAAAATCTTTGATTAGCCAAGGTTATTGGATACACTTTTGAAAGTTAGGAAATATAGTGAACAAGGAAAATGCTTTAAAGTTTAAAATAAATAAGTAATGCCACTGATCAAAAAGAAAAATTGACACAATTGATCCGCAACGGTTCGTCGTTAAATTCAAAGGCGCGGAGGAAAGGCAGTTATATGTCAACCACGTTGTGGGAAATTCATTCATTCCTGTAACGTTTGCCGGGTCAACTAGGTCATTAAATAATTTCATTAATTCTATTTATGTATGTTTTGTACAGTGAAATGCCAAGAAAACGCAAAGGGGCTATTGAATGTTATGCTATGTAATTGGTGCTATGGACAAGGAATGTCCGCACTGTCATGCTCTGAAATTAAAAAATGAGCCAACTATGCACTCAAAGGCAATGTTAAAAAAACCAATCAGAATGTATGGAATGCTTTTTGGAAAAATTGTTGAAAGTACAGAAATAAGATAAATAAGGAAAATGCTTTAAACGACACACGCTTAACACCAGACACCAGCCCTCAGATAAAAATAAGCACTTTAAAACTTTAATGAGGATGAACAGGGAATAAAACGATTTAAAATTTTAATTGAGGATAAAAATTAAGGAAAAAATTTGATCCTATCGTAACGACTTAACAAAATAGAATGAACTCTAGCTAGCCGTTTCTCTCTGTCAAAGCGAACTATTGGAATTGTAAGTGTTGATAATTGTAAACTTAAAAATCACTTACAACACTACTGACACTTTTTTTTTAGCACTGGCAACTCAATTGTTATCGATATAATATTTCCTCTCACCACTAAGTTGATATTAAATTTAAAAGAGTTTCTTGGTTGGTAAAATTTGTATCCGGTTTTATTTATACTTTTGCAGAGAGTATATATAAAATTGGTCAGATTTTGTAATGTAAAAAGGAAACGTTTCCGACCCCATAAGGTATATATGTACATTGTACATATATTCCTGATCAACATGAAAATCTGAGTCGATCCGTCTCCATTGCAAAGCTATTGGAATGAAACTTAGTTTTTAAGTTACTTATAAGCCGGGTAAGAGAAAGTATAAATATCAAAGAAGCTAAATTCGGCAATGCCGAAGTTTATACACCCTTGCAGTCCTTGGCAATAATATTTTTACATTTTGATAGAACTTGGTAGTTCTTGAAATAGCTATACAGTCAACCTGCTCACCTTTTTGTGTTGCCTTTGAAATAATCTTCTTTTGGAAGATTGACCTCGAGCCGGCTAAACTGCAAGGTTTGATTTAAATTTCAATAGGTCGTAATCTAACCAGATAACACCAACGGAAGGCACGCCGTTACTTTGGAATTTTTATTCCAAAAAAAACCCTTTTTCTATGTGGTACAATATACCGTATATGAAATAACAGGTCGTGATATTAGTTTGGTAAGGCGAAGCTCTTACACTAATTTTTCATAGCGCCTAAGGGTATGCACAAAAAGGTGGTCTTCGGTTTTGTAGGCTTTACCAACTTTTTTCGCTTCATTTGGTTGTTACAATTCCCAACCAATTCTAGCGTTGAAGACATGGTATGGCTATTGCAATTCCGGAGTTCTTTAGCAAAGTCTGCTGATGATAGAACTTGGTAGTTCTTGAAATAGCTATACAGACAACCTGCTCACCTTTTTGTGTTGCCTTTGAAATAATCTTCTTTTGGAAGATTGACCTCGAGCCGGCTAAACTGCAAGGTTTGATTTAAATTTCAATAGGTCGTAATCTAACCAGATAACACCAACGGAAGGCACGCCGTTACTTTGGAATTTTTATTCCAAAAAAAAAAAAACACTTTTTCTATGTGGTACAATATACCGTATATGAAATAACAGGTCGTGATATTAGTTTGGTAAGACGAAGCTCTTACACTAATTTTTCATAGCGCCTAAGGGTATGCACAAAAGGGTGGTCTTCGGTTTTGTAGGCTTTACCAACTTTTTTCGCTTCATTTGGTTGTTACAATTCCCAACCAATTCTAGCGTTGAAGACATGGTATGGCTATTGCAATTCCGGAGTTCTTTAGCAAAGTCTGCTGATGATAGAACTTGATAGTTCTTGAAATAGCTATACAGACAACCTGCTCACCTTTTTGTGTTGCCTTTGAAATAATCTTCTTTTGGAAGATTGACCTCGAGCCGGCTAAACTGCAAGGTTTGATTTAAATTTCAATAGGTCGTAATCTAACCAGATAACACCAACGGAAGGCACGCCGTTACTTTGGAATTTTTATTCCAAAAAAAACCCTTTTTCTATGTGGTACAATATACCGTATATGAAATAACAGGTCGTGATATTAGTTTGGTAAGGCGAAGCTCTTACACTAATTTTTCATAGCGCCTAAGGGTATGCACAAAAAGGTGGTCTTCGGTTTTGTAGGCTTTACCAACTTTTTTCGCTTCATTTGGTTGTTACAATTCCCAACCAATTCTAGCGTTGAAGACATGGTATGGCTATTGCAATTCCGGAGTTCTTTAGCAAAGTCTGCTGATGATAGAACTTGGTAGTTCTTGAAATAGCTATACAGACAACCTGCTCACCTTTTTGTGTTGCCTTTGAAATAATCTTCTTTTGGAAGATTGACCTCGAGCCGGCTAAACTGCAAGGTTTGATTTAAATTTCAATAGGTCGTAATCTAACCAGATAACACCAACGGAAGGCACGCCGTTACTTTGGAATTTTTATTCCAAAAAAACCCTTTTTCTATGTGGTACAATATACCGTATATGAAATAACAGGTCGTGATATTAGTTTGGTAAGGCGAAGCTCTTACACTAATTTTTCATAGCGCCTAAGGGTATGCACAAAAAGGTGGTCTTCGGTTTTGTAGGCTTTACCAACTTTTTTCGCTTCATTTGGTTGTTACAATTCCCAACCAATTCTAGCGTTGAAGACATGGTATGGCTATTGCAATTCCGGAGTTCTTTAGCAAAGTCTGCTGATGATAGAACTTGGTAGTTCTTGAAATAGCTATACAGACAACCTGCTCACCTTTTTGTGTTGCCTTTGAAATAATCTTCTTTTGGAAGATTGACCTCGAGCCGGCTAAACTGCAAGGTTTGATTTAAATTTCAAATAGGTCGTAATCTAACCAGATTACATGAAATAAATAATAAGCCTCATGTCGTTGAGTTTTTCACCTGCTCAGTCACGATACCATTCTTATGAATTGAGACATTGTTATTTTTACCGATTGCGATTTGCTTAAAGCATCAAGAACCAAACGTGACCTATCTCCCAAGGTCCAAAGATGGTGGGCTTACTTGCAGTCGTTCTCATTTGATTTACAGGATAGGGAGGGTAAACGAATGGCTCATGCTGACTTCTTTTCTGGAAATCTTAAATCCGCTGATGCGACTCAAACTTGTACAATTTCTGAGAAACGAGTCAATAAACAAAGAAAACTTGTTGATTACTGGTTCGATCACATGTTTAAGTACATACGAAAGTTCGTTAAAAACTGTGTTACTTGCAAGATGTCAAAGTCAAGTCAGGTGAAATTCTGTCTAAACTTCATCCAATACCGAACATTGACACACCTTGGCAAACGATACACATAATGGGAAAATTGAGTGTGAAGTCGGATAAAAAAGAAGTATTAGTTGAACTATAAAGTAGTGAAGAGGATTTAAATAAAATGATTGAAGAAGAAACTACTGGAAGTATTGAAGAAGAAACTGCTTGAAATATTGAAGAAGAAACTGTTGGAAGTATTGAAGTAATTGAAAAAGAAAAAGAAACAGATGAAAGAGACAGTATTGAAATAAGTGAAACTGCCAATTGATAAGCTATGAATAAAATGATTTAAGCAGTAAAGCATTATTGTTGAATTACACGAATGGCTGCACACTATTGTTATCAGGAAAATGATACTTAGACCTTCGGTTCCTCAAAACCCGAGTGCGAATTGAGTGGTGGATTAAGGTCAGAAGAAATTTGTGATGAAACTTTGACTTCATTAACTGACACATTGAACAAACTTAGATTGTAAGCAAATCCAATCAAATTCATCAAACACGTGAACAGAAAAATGTTCATGGTGTTTTTGACGCACTGTTCCCCGCTTCCAAAATGCATCTTGGCAGTTTTTGATTCGAGCCTGAGCGGCGAAATTTTGGAAACATATTGTCGGGTGTTTAGTTCATTCTACAACATAGAGACAAAATTAACGGTTTTTTCTCCAAATTTAAAATTAATTTTTTTCTCGCCAAGGTCTGAGGAGGGTAATCGATTAATTTACTCCGTTAATAATAATATTAAGACATATGGTAATGGATTTGGCGGCTCAAACTTCTATGGCTTATTTGCGAGACGTTTTCGCAGTTATAACGGAGATTTTGATGGTTCTAGAGTGCATCAAGAATTTAATACGCTTTACGGTAATAACATGGACAATAAACATTTCAATGAAACTCTCTGAACATCTTGGCATTTTTTGATTTTGCAAATAACGAAACTATTTCAGAATAAGGAAATCTGAAATGCACGTAGAAAGGCTTGATGGAGTTCATGGAGCCAAGAAACCACATAAAACATTTAATATTAAAAAGAAAAAAATTGACTTCAATTGAAGTATCTGTTAGTTGGATAGAACCACAACATTTTATACGAATTATAAAGGACAAACTACAAAGTAAAAAGTTATCCCGGCGGAGGCAAGCAATGAATGAACTTCTTTAAAGACTTGATGCTGTAATTATAGTTTTGAGTCAATGCCTACTTGTGGCAAAGACTCTAAAACTGAAACATCTGTGTGCCACAAAAAGCGATTGCATTGAAACGAATGGAATGGATCTTTTTTTTATCTCAGGCGGTTCGATTGGCCTTTTTCTCGATATTTTGAGAATGCAACACTAAAAATTTGTCATTCACTGGAAAACATGTTCCTTTCACACCGAAAATGTAAACACTGAATGACGAAAAACTAACAGAAAGAAACAAAATTAAAATTAATTTTTGCACCAGAATATTCGTTTCAGAATTTTAATTTGTCAAACATAAAACTGTATATGTAGTATTTGTTTTACGTTCGAAAACAAAAAATTGTCTTGCTTGTTCACATATTTAATTATATTTTTTATTCATTGTATACAATACTGCCAGTGGATTCTTATACATATTTACATTTAATAAATACATACAAAATACTATGTTTAGGTTCAATTTAGTTGAAATGCTACTGAAGGGATGCTTATAAGACATATGTATGTACATATGTATGCATGTGTGAATGAAACAGAATCAGTATTTAAACACTGATTCTGTTTCATTCGTTTATTTTAATTATTCTTCGAACAATTGTGATTTTCATTTGCGCATAATCGATTATTCAATAATGATAATTAATTATTTACCTTTTTTTTGCCATCATCAGCAATATGTTCCATCTGCGTAGATAACTAGCGTCAAGTGTGCTTCGGTAAGGCTAGGTCATGATGAATAATGAAATGAGTATAACGACAGCGACATATTTCCGACGACATATCTCCGCCCAGTATATTTTTCAGGCGGAGATATGTCGCTTTTTAAACGGCGAAGCTATGATGTGAGATATGACGTTTTGAAACGACATACATATCTCCGCGCGAAATTATGTATATATGTACATTCAATAAATGAACTATCGTCTCGAACTTATTTAGAGTATGTACATATGCATTCCTAATAACTATAGAGATATTACAAAGTTTGAAATCAGAATAATCAATTCTTTCACAGAAATTATAAATTTAATTTATTTGTTAATTTTACATTTTTTTCCCGTTTTAAGAACGAAATTATATTTGGTTTACTTTTTTTTATACCCTTGCAAAAAGGGTATATTAATTTTGGTCAGAAGTGTGCAACGCATAGAAGGAAGCATCTCCGACCATATAAAGTATATATATTCTTGATCAGCACGACGAGACGAGTTCAAATAACCATGTCCGTCCGTCCGTCCGTCCGTCCGTCCGTCTGGATCGATGCGAACTCCTCCTAGACCGTAAGAGCTACAGAGCTGAAATTTGCACGTAGGCTTGTATATACTGCAGGGTTTGTATATCTCGGATTCAGTCGGATCGGACCACTATATCATATAGCTCCCATACAAACGGCAAAGTCACGAACAGTGACTTTTCTCAATAACTTCGTTATTTTATCAGCAATTGCCATAAAAGTTGGTATTGGTCAGTTTTGTGTTCTTATTAATAATTGTGTTAAATTTGATCAAGATCGTGTGAGTATATCATATAGCTCCCATACAAACGGCAAAGTCACGAACAGTGACTTTTCTCAATAACTTCGTTACTTTTTAAGCTATTGTCGTGAAATTTAATATAAGTAAGTTTATTGTAACTATAAACCACTGTGCCAAATTTGATCAAGATCGGGTGACTATATCATATAGCTCCCAGAGGAACGATCGTTCGAAAACAGTGACCTCTGGTTATACCCTTGCAAAAAGGGTATATTAATTTTGGTCAGAAGTGTGCAACGCATAGAACGAAGCATCTCCGACCATATAAAGTATATATATTCTTGATCAGCACGACGAGACGAGTTCAAATAACCATGTCCGTCCGTCCGTCCGTCCGTCCGCCCGTCCGTCCGTCCGTCCGTCCGTCTGTCCGTCCGTCTGGATCGATGCGAACTCCTCCTAGACCGTAAGAGCTACAAAGCTGAAATTTTGCACGTAGGCTTGTATATACTGCAGGGTTTGTATATCTCGGATTCAGTCGGATCGGACCACTATATCATATAGCTCCCATACAAACGGCAAAGTCACGAACAGTGACTTTTCTCAATAACTTTGTTATTTTATCACCAATTGCCATAAAAGTTGGTATTGGTCAGTTTTGTGTTCTTATTAATAATTGTGCCAAATTTGATCAAGATTGGGTGACTATATCATATAGCTCCTATACAAACGGCAAAGTCACGAACAGTGACTTTTCTCAATAACTTCGTTACTTTTTAAGCTATTGTCGTGAAATTTAATATAAGTAAGTTTATTGTAACTATAAATTACTGTGCCAAATTTGATCAAGATCGGGTGACTATATCATATAGCTCCCATAGGAACTATCGGTCGAAAACAGTGACTTTTGTCAATAACTTCGTTACTTTTGATGCGATTGCTTTCAAATTTAACATTTGTCAGTTTAATATATCTGTTAATGACTGTGCCGAATTTGGTAAAGATCGGGTAACTATATCATATAGCTCCCATAGGAAGGATCGGTGGAAAATAGTGACTTTCATCAGAAAGTTCGTTATATCCTATGCTAAGATTGAAGGCCGTTCTTTCGCAAACATTACCCTTTTTAGATAAAACAGTTCGTTTAGATAAAAGAGTTACTAACAAACTTGCAAGGGTATACAAACTTTGACGCGGTCGAAGTTAGCCCCGGCCCTCTGGTTTTTGAATAATTTATATATTTTTATACCATACACCCATAGGGTGAAATGGTATATTAAAGTCGCCAAAATGTATGTAACAGGCAGAAGGAAGCTTTTCCGACCCCATAAAGTATATATATTCTTGATCAGTATCAACAGCCGAGTCGATCTAGCCATGTCCGTCTGTCCGTCCGTCTGTCCGTCCGTCCGTCCGTATGAACGCCTAGATCTCGGAGACTATAAGAGATAGAGTCACCAAATTTGGAATGTAGGCTCGTGTAGTAAGTAGAGTGATCGAGTTTGTTTTAAATTTTTGCCATGCCCCTTTCCGCCACCGCAATTCAAAAAAAACGTTTATCTCAAAAACTATTTCAGCTAGAGAAACCATATTTGGTATGCATATTTGCTTAGTAAATGCACACATTTTGTATATATAAAGATTTTGCCACGCCCCTTTTCGCCCCCGCAATTTGAAAAACTCGATTATCTCCCGTAATTTTCTACCTTGTGCAATCAAATTTGGCACAGTGATACTAATACCCAGCAAAATACCAAATTTGATCAAAATCGGACAAAAAATAGCCAAGTTATGCATATAAACGTTTTTCCATAAGGCCGGAGTTGGCCGTTGGCGGGTGGTGGCGCTAGGGTGCTCAGATGAGTGAGTGAGTGAGATACTAAGATATGTTTGTAAAAAGCATGTGAACAGAATTTTTTTGAAATAGGCAAATGCATTTGTTATTACAAATTTGAAATATTTGTTTTACTGGTGTATGGTATACCTAAGTCGGCGAGACGACTTACTTACTTCATTTTAAATTATAAATGAATACATTGAGAATTGGCTCAATGACTTCTTGGTTACAGCTTGGACATTTAGGTTTTCTATTTGAATTGTCCTCGTTGTGGGAAAGAATTTGATCCCAACACATGGCACAAATATTTACATGATTGCATGGGTTTGTTAGGCATACATGCATGGGTTCATTTGAACAATTGATTCATCTGACTTAAGTTGGAAGCATTCGAAGACAGCGATGACGTTGAAGATTTCAGTTCAGGCGACATCTTACATAAATTTTTTTCACTGTCCACACTGTTGAATAGGTCCTGCTTCGAAAATCTCTCATTAAGGGCCACAATGCGAGTCAAAAACCCAAAAATATCGATATCTCCCTTGTCTAAAAGATCCACAGCGTCCATAATTTTTTGAGCACGGTCCTGTAAAGATGAGGATATTAACTTCTTAGCTGCAATAAGAAATTTCATCTCCAGTCAACTTACACGTAGTTTTTTTGACGCTGGCTGGTTACCAATTCCACTGTTTTGAAAAAGTAAATTAAATTCGCGACTATTTTCATATTTGGCATCAATATATTGGACGAATTTAAGAAAATGCCCTTTTGCTTGAATTTTGTTCTCTAAATTCAAATTGTAAGCTTCAACAGAGCCAGTAGTTCTAGTTGAACGCTTAAACACCGATATGTTTTGAGGTCCCTCCTATAAATAGTAATAAATTGTATATAATAAATTAAAAATAGAATAAATAAAAAGTTAATATATGTATGTACATACCTTCAAAATCCACTGCTTTTAAAATATTTTAAAAAGGGAGAAAAAACGTTCTTGTCCAAAGCAGTTGCTTGAAATTCCAACATACATATTAAATGCTTCGAGAATTTTATAATGTGGTAATAGCGGCAAATGCAAAAATTTCAGAAAAAGTACGTAAGCTTGTTTATTGCGTTTGAGCACATTCTCAAAGCCAATATATTTTCTTACATATCTCTTATAAGCTTGTGTAAAATGGAACCAGCAAGCATAGAAGTTCATGGTAGGATGCATGTTTTTCAAAGCTGTGTGCATGGTTTTTTCATAATCAGATATAAAAGACGCACCATTTAAGCAGCAAATATTGGAGTCAATGTATGTGAACAAATGCTTTGACAAGTATACTTTCCTGAAAAAACATTTCGGAGAATTTCCCTTGGTCATAACGAAGAGTTTCATAATATTTTCATCTTCAAAAGCTATACATACGTACTTCGGTTGCTTAGCTAGGAGATTTAGGCAAGAAAGGCTGTCACTTTCTTTGGAGAGTACGTTTGACAACATCGTAATTTATTTCAATCTCTTCTATTCCCAGCGTTTTTCTATTAGGGAAAAAAACGCATATAACAAAAATGATAAAAACAACAAATACACGGCGTAGCTTAACCATAAGCGCACCCAGTTTTTCCAGTGTAGCTTTCGTAATAGGCGGACTAGCGAAAAACTGTAAATGAGGTATGAAAGAGAATATATATACACATATGTATAAACGACTGTGCCAAATTTGATCAAGATCGGGTGACTATATCACATAACTCCCATAGGAACGATCGGTCGAAAACAGTGACTTTTGTCAATAACTTCGGTACTTTTGACGCGATTGCTTTCAAATTAAACATTTGAATAGGAACAGGTTAATTAGCTACACGTCAAATAAATATATATATATTTACCCTAAGGAGAGCGACACCACAGTCACAAATGTTGAATAATTATTCCGGTGGAGCGGTTATTGAACGTGGAATTAATTTCTGCGTAAACTCACAGACGCTTCGCGGATTTTATCTCAAATGCACTACAGGATACTACACCGGAACCAAGTTCTTGGTTTTATTGGGCAATCCTATGAAGGACGCAATCAAAAGGGTTATTTATTTTTTTTACTTGCACGATACACGCTTTGGGTGCAGTAAGATTGCAGTGAAGTTGGCAGCGAGGATTGCATCATCTGTGTCTCCTTTGGTAGTTGGGTTAAGAAAGAGGCCACGCGTATTTAATGTTCATTTTCATTTGATTTTTCATTTTTCATTTCATGCAATTTAGCAGCTTGGTCCATTGCAGAGGTCATTCTATATACATACACTGCGCGTCATCAGGTTAGCCCCCCCCTATCCCTAAATGCTTTTTCTAATTTTTAGATGCTGTCTTATTTTGAAGAGAATTCACTGAATTATATTTACAAAAAAAATTTGGAGCCAATTATTTCCAACGGTTTGGAAAATATTTCCATTTACTGTGAATGTAAGTGGGCGCTAACCTGATGACGCGCAGTGTATGTTCATATAGCGTTTTCATCATAGAGGTTGTGTTCTAAAGCTAAACGGTTGTAGTCAGAATTTCCAAAGTCACGATAATTTTAAGTATTTATGTAAAAAAAAAAAAATTATTCGTTAACCACAATCGTTTCCATTTTCCCCGACGGAACTACCTTTCAGTATTGCTTCATCGGGGGGAAAAAAGCCACCTACG
Source organism: Drosophila paulistorum (assembly GCA_018152135.1). Lineage (NCBI taxonomy): Eukaryota > Metazoa > Arthropoda > Insecta > Diptera > Drosophilidae > Drosophila > Drosophila paulistorum. The sequence continues at coordinate 850,383 of JAECXG010000823.1, forward strand.
TCGGGGTTCGAACTCGAGAGCAACAGAATTGTAGATTTAGTAGGTCTCCACTGAACCACCGACTAGGCGTTTAAGTATTTATGTGCATATGTATGTTTGCTTTAGTAAGAAATATGAGGCCATGCATTCTCAATGTACATCTATGTATGTATGAATCAGGAGGAGGCACAAAGAGAGCCAACGAAAACTGTCGATGACATGTACATACATATTAGATACGATGTTGTACATATTACAACCCAGAAAATAAACAATCAGAGTTAAAATAAACAAAAAACAGTTGATTTGTTCGTACATAGGACTGATGACAGAACAAAGTGTGACTTTCAATTTCTGAAAACATGAAAAATATAATAGATCCGATTAGTGACGGTCCTGCAGAAAAGAACGGAAAAAGCTTTAAACTAAATGGCAATAAATGCTAAAACATGTGGCCGATTACTGTCTGTAAAAACAGATAGCGTAACGCGGATCAACCGTAATATATTTGGAATAAGTGCGCAATTTATTAATGAAAATGAAATTATATCCCGGATATTAGGCTAGTCTGAAATTAAAGGCGCTACTGGAAGTGCATCTAAAAATATGGCCAAGGAAATTATAGCAACTTTGGACAAGTACAATATCCGATTCAATCAAATTGTTTCAATTACATCGACAATGGAGCTAAAATGATTAAAACAACAAAAATATTAACACAAAGGTTTATGTTCGATGATAATTTTGAAGGCGCAGAGGAAGTGGAAGAACACATAGACTACACTAAAAAATGGATAATTTTGAGACCCCAGAAGAATTGCATGTGGGTAATATACAAATATGACGATGTGCGGCACATACTGCACAACTTTGAGCACTTGATGTTTTAAAAAAGGCAGAAATTAAAAACTATTTACTTCAATGTCGCAACATGACCAAATACATTCGTAAGCCATCAAATGGATATCGTGAGGAATTTGAGTTTCGTCAACTAAAATTACCTCAACTGGATTGTCCCACAAGGTGGGGATCCACATATGAAATGATCGATCGACTGAATAAACCAAAAAGACACCAATTCAAAAGAGTCGGTGTATGCGTTATGCTTGAGTCAATTCATACACTATGCGATTTCTACATGCAAATAAAAGCGAGTCAAAGAGAAGCTAATGGAATTTCTACTCTCCTAAAAATATTCCCATACCTTTTAAAGTGAGTTGTCGATGTATTATGTTCAAGAACACATTTTTCAATCACTTACAATTTAATCAGGACATGGAACGGATGTGACTTGACGCTTTTTAACTTTTTCAAACTGACGGATGATGAGTTGGATGAATTTTTGTTTGCTCATGGAGTACTAAGGAGGACAGTAAACTGTACCTCCTGTGGTAAACCAGCGAAATTGACCAAGGATTTTAATTTCCTATGCCAACGCCAACACCGATTCGTTAAGAATCATCGGCAAATGATAGATAGGTGTAAATTTTTGAGCAATCGCGATTAAGTCCGGGAAAGATCTGCCTTTTTACCTTATAGCAATTTTGGTAACGGCTAATATGGAACAGAAGTTCAATGACAATTGTCCAGTGGAAAAAATTTATTCGGGAGGTATATCTAAAAATGGTAGAAGACGATATGAAGGAAACACAAGAAAACAATCTTTATTTATTATGTATTATTTCATTTTTAAGATACAAAAACAAAAAACCAGTTCTATGTCACAGCTTATTCGACCCAATGACTTTATTCAACAGCTGCGATCATTCAGCTCTTAGAATAACGGTAATTTTTTGGCATTTGCTTTAGTAATTATGTCCGTAAGTAGATTTTGCATTTTTCATCGATGGAAAAACGCGAATTGGTCCTTAAACATTTTAAAGAAGAACATTCTCGAAGGAAAATAGCCGAATTTGTGGACATTCTCAAGTCCACCGTAAAAGGAATAATAAACCGTTTCGTTTAGGAAAACAGAGTCGAAAATAAAGGGAGAAAGGCTCCAAACAAAATATTGAATACGACAGATGAACGGATTATTGTCCTTAAAATTCAAGTAAACCCAAAGATTTCGACTCCAAAACTACCTGTTGAGATGGAGAAAACAAGTGGTAAAACGTGCTCTGCTGAAACCATACGCAGAGTTCTGAGGAACAAGGAGAATCGCTAGAATGAAGCGGGTGTCGGGAGACTCGAGTTTATTGAAACAACCATGACAAAGTATACTTACATAGATGTTTGGTTCAAAGTGCAGAGAGTCTCGGAATTAAAAAACACTTCCGGCATTGTGCAAACCTGGCTAATTTGGAATTGCCCTCAAGTCATCAAACCACCGGCGCAGTCACCAGATCTCAACGTAATCGAAAATTTGTGGGCAATTTTGGACAATAATATCCGAAAGCGGCAAATAAAGAACAAAAATGAACTGAAAACTGCCCCTATTGAGAAATGGGCCAAAATTGGCTTGGAAACAAATAACTAGTAGCATAAGTTCCAAACTGGCTAATATCACTATTGGAAAAAAGTTATGTTGCTCTAAAGTTTGAAGTGTTAGGTGGGTCAAATAAGCTGTGAGCCACTGTATGTATTTTATGGGGTCGGAAACGTCTCGTTCTGTGCGTCACAAACATCTGACCTAAAACTGGTAATACCCTCTGCAAGGGTATAAAAACAAAAACACTTACACTTCGACGTTCACTAATTGTAAGTATAATATGCGGAGTCAAAAAAGCACGTACCACTGACACTTGCGTTGCTGGTGTACTCGTCGAGCTACTTGTCGAGCATCACACGATTAAAGACGATTTGCTTCATTTCACTCAAACAAATACTCGCGGTCTTACTTATTGTGAGACGAAAAAGAAATGGAAAAAACGATTGTTGTCCGAGCGCGAGTGAGATAAACGAAGAGATTATTAATACGCTGCTCGAGAGTATTTTTTTCATATACACCAAGACCTCACTTTGCGTCGGGGTTACGTTCCAAAAAATACGACGCAAAGTGAATTAGGATTTTCTACAGCCAATCAATGATAGGCTATGAAAATACTAATTTCTAAAAAGAATATCAAAGAAGCTAACTTCGGCAATGCCGAAGTTTATATACCCTTGCAGTCCTTGGCAATAATATTTTTACATTTTGAAATTTCTTTCCTTGCAACTCAATTCATCAACACACAAACAAAACATTCAAATTATTTCTCTTTTTACTACAAATTTTTCTTCCATCATTCCGTAAGCAAAGCACACACGCATACACATACATACAGTTCGTGTAGCGCTGCGTCTGGGTGTGTGTATGCATGCTCTGTTTGATTTGATGATGACGTAGTAGGCAGCAAGCAGCGCTGCCGGCAGCGCTTGAACCGATACTCCGGTTCCCGATACCGGGATACTCCAATTTTTGCAAAAATTTTTGTTCTAGAGCTATATGATATAGTAGTCCGATCCTGAGAATTTTCATACTTTATTATCTCCCGGCTCTTAAGATGCCAGCGTTAAGTTGATTTGCACAGACGGACGGACGAACAGACGGACATGGCTATTTCGACTCAGCTTCTCATGCTGATCAAGAATATATATACTTTATGGGGTCGGAAACGTCTCCTTCTGTGCGTTACAAACATCTGACCAATTTTATAATGCCCTCTGCAAGGGTATAAAAATATTATACCACAATTTGTTCAAATATGGAACTTTTAGATTTTTGGAAGCTGGCAACTAACTTGAAATTGTTACTAGTGGTGGCCAACATATTTCATGTATGTATCTCTGCGACAAGCGAGAGAGTTTTCTCGTCATCGGGCAAAATATTAAACGAAAGGCGCACAATGTTGTCAACCGCGAATCTCGATAAGTTCCTTTTTCGGTATAAAAATATGTAATTTTAGTGCTACTTTGAAGAAAGCCCTTATTACTTAAAAAAATATCAAAGACGAAGTTTATATACCCTAGAAGTCCTTGGCAATAATATTTGCCGAAGTTCTCTGGGGTTCCATGACAAGGCTAGCGTTTGCAATCAAAAAATCGTACGGTTGTCCCATCTATGTATGTACATCAGGGTGAGGCACATAGCCCGTGCGGTAGAGCTGGAAAAAACATCGATGGTACTATCGATACATCGATGGTTTTGTATTTTTATAAAACATCGATGTTTGGCCAGCACTATCGATGTTTTCTTTCTTTTACAAGTGTTCGAGGGAAAAGCATTTAAGGAAGAGTTTTCTGTTTTGCATTTTTCAATTTAATTTGGAAAGTAGATTTTACTTCTTTACAGTTAACATTATCTTTTTTATATTTCTTTAGGGTTGTTCATCGGACACAGAAGCCAAAAAATTTCTATGCGTGCCTGCTCCCTGAAATCAAGTGTAGTAAACAAGCTTTTGTTTTTAAACAAAAATATTCAAAATCATCTATAATTCTTTTTTTTTTTTTTGTTTGTTTGTTTTTTTGAATGACTATAATGTAAGGAGAGGAAAAGCTTTAATAGAATGTATTACCTTTAATTTCAATTAGTTATAAAAATTAATGAATTTTTATTTTATACTAAATCAAAGTATATAATTAAAATATAAACACAAATCTTGCTTAGTCGCTATGTTTATACCCTTGCAGAGGGTATTATAAAATTGGTCAGATGTTTGTAACGCACAGAAGGAGACGTTTCCGACCCCATAAAGTATATATATTCTTGATCAGCATGAGAAGCTGAGTCGATATAGCCATGTCCGTCTGTCCGTCGGTGCGTACGCGTTTTACTCAGCCACCTTAAGAGCTATCGGGATGAAATTTTTTTTTGGGGCTTATTTTTACCCAGGTGAGATAAAGTATGAAAATCATCGGGATCGGACTACTATATCATATAGCTCTGGAATAAAAATTTTTGCAAAAATTGGATTATCCCCATGAAATTTAGCAATATAATAGAATTTGATATAAAATCTCAGATCCCAAAATTTGAATTTGATCGGATAAATAGAACACAAGTTACAGTCAATACAAATCGGTTCTACGTCATCAGCAAATCAAACAGAGCACATGCATACACACACACAGACGTAGCGCTACACGTATGTATGTATGTATGTGTATGCGTGTTGCGCTTTGCTTAAAAATTTGTAGTGAAAAGAGAAATAATTTGAATGCTTTGTTTGTGTGTTGATGAATTGAGTTGCAAGGAAAAAAATTTCAAAATGTAAAAATATTATTGCAAAGGTCTGCAAGGGTATATAAACTTTGGCATAGCCGAAGTTAGCTTCTTTGATATTTTTATTTAATATTGCTTTAACTATTGTTGCTAGTGTTTCGATGTTTCATCGATGTTTGACGTTGAAAACATCGAAAACATCGATGTTTTTCCAGCTCTACCGTGCGGGCACATTTGTTCGGTAATTGCTCGTGCGGCCGTTTGTGTGCATGCCGATGTGAGCACGAAGTACAAGTTGAGACCGTAAAAAAAAAAAGTAGTGTCGCACAGAGTTTACACGAAAGCGGTACTATGTCGCTTTGTTACGCAGCTACACGCAGAAAAATTAATGCTTCATTTTCTTACATGTGCACATATATTCATATGTATGTATGTATATAGTATGAAAAATATGCCTAATAGCCGCTACAAAATATGCATTCATTATACCCTTGCAAAAAGGGTATAATAATTTTGGTCAGAAGTGTGCAACGCATAGAAGGAAGCATCTCAGACCATATCAAGTATATATATTCTTGATCAGCACGACGAGACGAGTTCAAATAGCCATGTCCGTCCGTCTGGATCAACGCGAACTCCTCCGAGACCGTAAGAGCTAAAGAGCTGAAATTTTGCACGTAGGCTTGTATATACTGCAGGGTTTGTATATCTCGGATTCAGTCCGATCGGACCACTATGTGTTCTTATTAATAATTGTGCCAAATTTGATCAAGATCGGGTGACTATATCATATAGCTCCCATACAAACGGCAAAGTCACGAACAGTGACTTTTCTCAATAACTTGGTTACTTTTTAAGATCAAGATCGGGTGACTATATTATATAGCTCCCATAGGAACGATCGGTCAAAAACAGTGACTTTTGTCAATAACTTCGTTACTTTTGATGCGATTGCTTTCTTTCGCAAACATTACCCTTTTTAGATAAAACAATTAGTTTAGATAAAAGAGTTACTAACAAACTTGCAAGGGTATACAAACTTCGACGCGGTCGAAGTTAGCCCCGGCCCTCTGGTTTTTATGACATTTAGGTAAAAGGAACACAAGGCTCATAACTGTACTTTGTTTTAATTTTTTATTCGTTTCTTCACATACGATTTGCGCAGTGTAAAGCAGCTTACGCACACAAGCTTTCGTTGGCTCTCTTTGTGCCTCACCCTGATGTACATACATACATAAATATGTGTTATATGCAGAGCTCGCAAATAACAGTTGAGCGGTTTTTTTCTAGCGATCTACTTGTGAGCATAACCGAAAAAAATTTTACACATGCGGTCTCGCTCTGAGGCGAACACTTCGGCTCTCTTCGTTTCGGTTGTCTGTTGAGAGATACCATTTGAGCGATTTGAAAGAAGGTCTTGCAATGAGAAACAAAAAGAGAGCAAAACAGTTGACGCTCAAACAATAACTATCAGCTAAACCTTTTGAAAAATGAAGTATTTCAAATTTGTAATAACAAATGCATTTGCCTATTTTAAAAAAGTTCTGTTCACATGCTTTAGAAGCATATCTTAGTATCTCGCTCACTCATGCATATGAGCACCCTGGCGCCCCACCCGCCAACGGCCAACTCCGGCCTTATGGAGAAACGTTTATATGCATAACTTGGCTATTTTTTGTCCGATTTTGATCAAATTTTGCTGGGTATTAGTATTAAATTTAAGTGTGCCAAATTTGGTTCCACAAGGTTAAAAATTACGGGAGATAATCGAGTTTTTCAAATTTCGGGGGCGGAAAGGGGCGTGGCAAAATTTTTATACTTACAAAATGTGCGCAATTACTAAGCAAATATATGTACATACCAAATATGGTGTCTCTAGCTGCAATAGTTTTTGAGAAAAACGTTTTTTTTGAATTGCGGGGGCGGAAAGGGGCGTGGCAAAACCTTTATACATACAAAATGTGCGCATTTACTAAGCAAATAAACATACCAAATATGGTGTTTCTCGCTGCAATAGTTTTTGAGATAAACGTTTTTTTTTGAATTGCGGGGGCGGAAAGGGGCGTGGCAAAAATTTGAAACAAACTCGATCACTCTACTTACTACACGAGCCTACATTCCAAATTTGGTGGCTCTATCTCTTATAGTCTCCGAGATCTAGGCGTTCATACGGACGGACAGACGGACGGACATGGCTAGATCGACTCGGCTGTTGATACTGATCAAGAATATATATACTTTATGGGGTCGGAAAAGCTTCCTTCTGGCAGTTACATACATTTTGGCGACTTTAATATACCATTTCACCCTATGGTATGGTATAAAAACTCAGCGCAAAGTGTTTTTTTCTGTACTACTCCGTAAATTTAAGGCTAGATGAATGCCTGAAATTTTAAATACTATTTTGATTAAATCAAAAATATGTTTTTGTTTTAAATAAAATGTATTTATTTGAAAATATTTTAGAGATTATTGTTGTATATTTTACTAGTATCATGTTGACCCCAATAATATTAAGAACATTTATTAAATGGATTTTATATACATATGTATTTTATTTTATTTATATACATACATACATATGTATGTACATATCATATACATCATATATGTATATGTATATCGTGTCGTTCGGCTCAACCAATCAAACATTCGTACATATGTACACGAACTCACTGTTGACATATGTATGTACATACATACATATGTACATACATATGTAAGTTTACTCCACTGCGTTCATATTTTTTTCTTACTGAGTTTATTCGGCTCAACATTGATTTTTTTCCTTGATTTACTTATACGCCCAAATTCTTACTCAATTCACCTTACTGAACGAAAATCAAGGTTGAGTGAAAATCAGCCATGCTGCCGAAGCCACTCAACTCGTTTAGATGCATTACCGTTATGTTTTTGTTTTCAAGGTTTTCTTTTGTTTTTGAGAATGCTTGCGATTGTACAGTGAATCACATTAATATTCGGTTTTTTCTTTTGCTCAACTTTGAGCGCAAGTAAGTCTACTTAATTTAGCTGAAATTAAAAAAATTGTAAATGCTAAGTAATAGTTTAGAATGTTTTCTATCTATAGAGGCGTATTACAATAAATTTTATTCAAAAATAAAAAAGAAAATATCCAAAAACAAAACAAAGTCCCAAATTCAGCATTACTTGAATATTCTGTTTCTTCGTACAAACTTAACAAACAATGGCTTAAAATAGTAATAAAGTAATATTTAGTATTTGGTATGGTAACCATTATTTGTTAAGGTATCGCTTAAGCGCTTTGGCATATTATTAATAATTTTGAATGTATTTTGATTTCCTTGACTTAGCACATGAACAAACTCATACCATGAATAAACTCAACAGTGAGTTCGTGTACATATGAATGTTTCATCGGTTCAGCCGAATGGCACGATTATTCGGCCAATCCGAAATGTGTATACTCATCAGCATGAGCTGATTTTCATTCAACACTGACCTTCGTTCAGTGAGTGGAGTTGAGTGAGAATTTTACCGTATGAGAAAATCAAGAAAAAAGTGAATTTTGCAGATCTCTGATACATATACATATGCACATACAGTTTGGCAAGAAAGTGTTTACACATGTAAAAATTTCTTCGTTTTTCTACTTCAAGATGAAAATAAAACAATAAATAGTAAGTTTTTTCAATATTTTTTGATTAGGTTAAGTAAAGTAAACAATTATCTTCTAAATTAACAAAAAAAATCATAATAATAATGTTTCCAATAACAAAAAACAAGCAAAAACTAGAGAAGGCACAAAATTCCACTGCCAAGAAAGTGTTTACACAAATTAAATTTTTCCATTTTACTTAAGATATTTCTACAATTAATATTTTGTGTGGCCTCCGTTGGCTTTTACAACTGCATTCAGACGTCTATTCATTGATTTAATCAAGTTTTGAACATAGTCAATGGGTATTTTGGACCACTCCTCCATGATTATCGATTTAAGGTCATTTTTGTTCTTTGGCTGACGCTTGGCGGTATGTTTCTTCAGATATGACCACAGATTTTCAATTGGGTTCAAGTCTGGACTCTGGGCAGGGGTATCCAAAACTTTTTTGCAGTTGTAAAGCAACCAACACCGCACACTGTTGGCCTTATGTTTAGGGTCGTTATCTTGGTAGAACTTAAAGTTCGGTTTGCGATCAAGATAAAAACCAAATTGGCTAGCACTGCCTACCAAATGTTCACGTAAGATGTCCAAATATTGTTGGGCGTCCATCGTGTTTTCAATAAAACATAATTGGCCAACTCCTTTGTTGGAGATGCACCCCCAAACCATCACCGATAATTTTCCAAATTTTACGGTGGGTATTATGTTCTGCTTCTCTAGGGCTTTAAGGGGTTTTCGCCACACTCTGGTGGGTCCATCATTGTAATAAAGCATTATTTTTGTTTCATCGCAAAAGATGACATCATCCCAATAGGATTCGGATTCTGCTACAAAGATCCTGGCGAAACTTAGCCGTTTTTCTACATTCTCTGCTGACAACAAAGGTTTTTTGCGGGCAACACGTGATGAAAACCCCTGTTGTTTGATGGCCTGACGAACGGTTTCACGCGAAACGATAATGCCACACTCTTCCTCCAACTCACTAGCAAGGGATCTGGTCGAAATAAATGGATTCTCTTTTATCTTTCGGACCATAATGCGCTCTGCCCTAGGTGTTATTATACGGGGCCGCCCAGTTGTAGGCTTCGCATCTAGCCTTCCCTCTGTTTTTGCGCGATTTAAAATATTGTACACCGTCTTCCTTGTAATGCAAAACATTTTAGCTAGTTCAGAGACTGTTTTACCGTTAGTGTGATTATAAAAAATCAATTGTGCCATATCAAAAGATATGCGTTTGCCGGGCATTTTGGTTTTATCTGAAACTGACGCACTTATGCTTCTTCTTACCAACTGACGCCAAAATTATGCAGAAAATTGTCTCTCTCATGATTCTACGCTTTAGAAACTCAACTATAACGGTAAAAATACGAATACCCTACAAAATACAAACCGAAAACAGAGATGTGTAAACACTTTCTTGGCAGTATAATTTTGTGCCTTCTCTAGTTTTTGCTTGTTTTTGGTTATTGGAAACATTATTATTATGATTTTTTTTGTTAATTTAGAAGATAATTGTTTACTTTACTTAACCTAATCAAAAAATATTGAAAAAACTTACTATTTATTGTTTTATTTTCATCTTGAAGTAGAAAAACGAAGAAATTTTTACATGTGTAAACACTTTCTTGCCAAACTGTACATAATTTTGACGCGATCGCAAAGAAATCACAAACTCAAGTGAAACCGAATCTGACTTGCAAACATACTCAAAAAACACTTTACTTCATTGCGAGCGACCAAAATGTCCGAAAATAACCAGAGCAAAAGAAACGAAAAAAAAAAACGGTTTTGTTCTGAGCAAAACAGATTGCTCGAGCAACCATCTGAAACTGTTGCTCTGAGTTTTTGCTCAAACTGTGGGTTGAAAACAGTTATCTGCGAACACAAAGAATCGCTCAACTGTTAATCGCAAGCTCTGATTAGTATCTTTCCGACTTGGGTACTTTTGAAATAACGTCGTAAACATCCTTTAAAAAACTATTTTATACAATATCTGAAACATCAATACTTTTCATCTGATTAACAAAATTAACAAAATAACCTTTAAATTTTGTGATTCAACTTGTGTTAACATTTTAATGGCATGGTCTGATCAGGACAAAACATGCGACAGCAACAGTTGCTGCAGCAGTAACAAGACACAATGAGAGGTTCGATTTTACAAAAATATGACAATATGCAATTTTTTATTAAATATAATTATTATATTAGATTGCATATTCAATTTTGGAGCTCCAAAGGTTTGGCTGCATCGAAGACCATAAAATTTAATAAGCCTCACCCCTCCGAGCAGTCTTCCAGGGACATGATGGACATCATGGAAACAATATGTTTCCCATGACGCTCCATTTGGTCACTGTTGAGATTCTTCAACAAGACCTCGTCCCTGAACTCGAATATATTGCGTAAGGTTTTCGCAATGGCTTTCATAAAAGCCCAAACAAGATTTAAATTAGACATATTTACGGAGCAACATTCTTCTCGAATTTTTTTTAGTTGCTCAACGTAGCTCTCTTTGTGGAAGGATGTTTTCATCATCACTTCCACGGTGTTTATGCAAAACAAATCGTCTTCTTTGGCAAACTTTGCCAAAAGATGTGTTGCATCGAAACAACGAGGATTAAATGAGCAGAGCTCATTTATATCGTCCATGGCGCTCATGTTCATACGCGCCCGATCCGACACAATGGCCACCACATTGCATCGTAATTCCAGTGTCTCCTAGGTACGTCGGAGCTTCAGAGGTTTGGCTGCATCGAAGACCATAAAATTTAATAAGCCTCCCCCTTCCGAACAGTCTTCCAGGGACATGATGGGCATCATGGAAACAATATGTTTCCCATGACGCTCTATTTGGTCCCCGTTTGAGATTCTTCAACAAGACCTCGTCCCTGATCTTGAATATATTGCGTAAGGTTTTCGCAATGGCTTTCATAAAAGCCCAAACAAGACTCAGATTAGACATATTTACGGAGCAACATTCTTCTCGAATTTTTTTTAGTTGCTCAACGTAGCTCTCTTTGTGGAAGGATGTTTTCATCATCACTTCCACGGTGTTTATGAAAAACAAATCGTCTTCTTTGGCAAACTTTGCCAAAAGATGTGTCGCATCAAACACCAAGGGGGTAGGCTTAAATGAACAGAGCTCATTGATATCTTTCATGGCGCTCATGTTCATGCGGAAACGATCTGACACAATGGCCACCACATTGCGTCGAACTCCGGTGGTATTTCCTCGAGTACTTCAAGGATACTCCCTGCAGTTTCCTCCGCATTGGTCATCTGTAAGTGGTAAATATAAGAAGAAGAAATTAAGAATTACTTTAAAAAATGTATATTATTTTAAGATTAATATTAAAATATAAACAATTTTTCACCGATCTTTCCTATGGGAGGTATATGATATAGTCACCCGATCTTGATCAAATTTGGCGCAGTTGTTTATAGGTGCAATAAACTCATTAATATTAACTTCCATGATGATAGCTCAGAAAATAGCGAAGTTATTCAGAAAAGTCACTGTTCGTGACTTTGACGTTTGTATGGGAGCTATATGATATAGTGGTCCGATCCGGCTGAATCCGAGATATACAAACTGTGCAGTATATACAAGCCTACGTGCAAAATTTCAATTTGAGGTATTTGAAATCGTCCTGACATGCTGATGCTGATCAAGAATATGTATACTTTATATTTTTTTAAAATATATATACATAATTTTTGACACCACTGTATCTGTATGTACTTACATATTCGTCGGACTCCTTTTTCGGAAAGGTGCTCCGCGCATATACTAAAAACTGGTCCTCAGTGCCCACATCTGTCGTGTACATGACAAAGATCTAAAAAAATTGGAATAGATTAGAGTTGAATTGGATTGGATTACAATTACAATAACTTACCTTATGGACATATGGTTGGGCGTGATTCCAAAACTCGCCCAATTTTAGCGTATACACTTTTTGGGGCTGTATCTCCATCATCGCCTTGGTGTTATAATATGCACCGCTGTGCATCATAGAAGTTCGTTCCTCCAAATTTTTGAGGAACATGGGCTTCACTAGGTTGCTCATGTTCCCGAGGCCGGGCAAGAAATTCAAATTAAATTTCAAATTTTTGAAAATTATGAAATCTGCCATGTTAGCGCCTGTTTTTCTTGCTTTTTTGTGTATCGATTATTGGCGCAAAAAGCTTGGCGTCTGTTTAGTTTATCGATGTCGATAGGCTGTTTAGCTTATCGATATCGATAGTCTGTTTAGTTTATCGATATCGATATACATACATGCATACAGGGTGGGCCAGGAATCTAACCAGTTCACTTTGAACCATTCCAGATTTTTGGCCTTGTAGTTCTTTTTGGGCTGCACTTTTTGATGATTTCACAGACGTCAACTTTTCCAGGGTGGTTTTTTTGTGGACACTATTGCTGGCTGGTAGGAGACAAAGTTTCCGCCTTACTTTGCTTTTGGTGATCGTTTTGGATGCGACTGAGCTAATTTTTTTGGCTGATCGAGATGTACGTTGAATCTCACAAGGAGTGTTGAGCAGATGTTCGTTCATAGTGCTGGCCGAGTACACGATAGTTTCGGCTAGGTAACTATAGTTACTCACAGTCGATACAGACGTAAAATTTTAAATTCGCGTACTTAAGGACACCAAGGGATAACGGCACAGGTTTAGATGCGAAAGAAAGAAGGCCTGAGGAGAACAGAAACACGAACACGGTAAACTATGTAGTATCAAGAGGCACACATGTTGGTTTATGTCATGATATCCTATAGGCCTATCATGTGAACGCCCACCCTACCAGAATCCTCGGGCCACGTCTGAATTGAGGATCCCTCCAACATGTCTTGCGGCCTCTTTTATCTCTCGGTCGGTTGCATGGTTCCCCAAAATTTAACGATTATAGGGAGTTCATTTCAAAGAACATTAGTTTTATTAATTTCTAAACTTATGAACAAGGCAGGATTCATTTCCTAATTTAATTCATTCTTAATATCTCTTTCGGAAACAATCGAACTTAATATTATTCAGAATTAATGAAGTTAATATGTGGAGGTCCCTAAAGTATGATTAGTACGAAATTACCGGTTACTGATTACCGAATTTGTTTTTGGCTATTCAAGCTTATCTTCATACTTTGAAATCTTAAACTAAATACTGGTCGAAAAATAAGTTTGGATCTTATCCTCAATTTCATAATACATACGATGCAGCAATGCGGTTATCAAATATAATTATCTTACGCGTTATCTTGCGATTAGGTTGCCAAAAACCAAATTTAATCAAATTTACAAAAAAAAATCGAATCATATCAAACTGGCATCAGGGAGAGAAAAGGATAAAAATAAAAACTAGACGGTTAAATTTCCTAATAAATTCAAGTATTGCAATGGCACCAACGTCCAACATATTCAAAGGCTCCAAAAACGAATAACCCGAATCGATTAATAATTTTTCTTGTATGGTTTGACTTACAGTTTTAGTCCAGCGGCGAAAGATCTTTCGAAGCGGAGGCTGTTCAAAAATAGATAAGATGATTTAAGGTAGTCAGAAGCCTCTGATTTTGTTTAGGAGCACCCGTTTTCGATTAAGCACATTAACATTAACATTATTCGTATCCTCTCTCTCTCTCTCTCTCTGTGAACAAATAACTCTTATAAGTATTGGATGTCTAAGTATTACAAGAACATTGTCTTCGAACGTCCCTAGGTCATGCCAATGTGTTGCAACTGCTTCGTTGGGTACACGTGTAGTAAGACCTGAATTCCACGGATTCAAGTTTTTTTTAAGTTTCTTTTTTTTTTTCTTTTGGTTAAGTACTCGCGATAATCATTGGCAGGACCGAGAGGCTCGAATGCACAGACACAATTAAATTTGAAGAGGCTTTTAGACGCTTGCACCCATCCTGATTATTTTACAGCTGCACTGCACAAAACCACGTGCTCTTTTTCGAAATGAGTCCGCTCAAAAATGGACAGAAAGTTGCAGGTTAAAACTTCCTTCGCTCAAAGTTTCGTTAATTCATTGAGACTGAGTCCTCTTTCCTCAGTTGAAAACTCAGACTTGGCGGCCTATTACTCAGGGGTAATCTGCTACGTACTTGTGGTGCCAGTCCCTAGTAGGAACAGGTTAATTAGCTACACGTCAAACAATTATATATATATTTACCCTAAGGAGAGCGACACCACAGCCACAAAAATTTTGGAATAAATTTCTTCCGATTGGAGCGGCGATAGCCAAAACGCCACAAAACAAAACGAGGTTATTGGACGCGGAAACTCACAGGCGGATATTCTCTCCAATGAACTACCAGATACTACCCCAGAACCAAGTTGTGGGTTTTATTGGGCAATCCTATGAAGGATGCCATGGAACTGGTTATAATTTTTTTTTTCTCTTGCACGATACACGCGGTAGGTGCAACAAGGATTGCCGTGAAGTTGGCAGCGAGGATTGTAGCACCTCCGTCTCCTTTGGTAGTTGGGTTAAGAAAAGAACGAGGCCAAGCGTATTTAATCTTTTAATCTTCCTTTCGCCAATTATCTTTTCTTTTATATTCTTTGATCTAGGGCTGAGCTTTAAGCCGATATCTCACCGATCGATACGTGACGACTTACGTGGATACGTAAGGTCATAAATTATCGATAACACTATGTACTGATTCGGGTACTAAAAACAAGCTAAATGGGTTGTTTCTACTATTAAATATTTTCTGTTGATTTTTTAAATTTTAAACGACAAGCGCATGTTACAACATTCCAGTAATTTAGAAAAAGAGACAACATCGAATGACTTCTTTTGGCCCAACCTGTATTTTTGGCCCAAAAGCACGTTAAGTAATCGATATCGTTATCGAATTCCAAACAAACAACGGAAACCCAAACCACCAAAATGCCTGTGTGTGCAAATTGTGTGAATACGAGTCTACGAGACTCTCGAATGTAAAGCGCCACATTGAAAAAAAGCACCATGGCGATGGCGCAACTCCACGAAAACGCCTTTTTGAGGCAAGCCCCAGCACATCAGGGAAGGAACCGACAACATCACCACCACCAGTGTTATTGTCGGGGATGGAATGGCTTGAGGATGAGCCACAGCTACCGCCGCCGCCGCCGCCTCCGCCTATTTTTGAGGACGAGGATAGCGAGTCACAGTCAGAGTCCGACTCCGAATTTGACTTTCGCGCCCTGCCGGAGAAGCAGGAAGGTGCTTATCTGGCCCAAAATGGGCTTATTTGGCGATCACACCCAATAAAGAAGAAAGTCTTTTTGGAAAGACTGGGTCCCGTTAACGACCCCGAGGAGCTCTTGAAGAAGCACCCGATTTGCCTCTTCACGTAAGTTTCCAAGTTATTAATAGTTTAAAATTACAAATAAAATACAATCATAATTATCTATTTCAGGTTGTTTCAGTCTGTTTCTAAACAAGGAGGCTTCAGAAACGTGACTTCTTGGCCTCTGGTGGCTAGGAAGACAGTCAAAGGAATACAAGAGGATTGAGGAGTTAAAGTCCCTGGGTATCCCGGATTGGTTCGACAATGGCCAATTCATCAAATACCAAAACTTTAACATCCACATGCCCCGAAAGTCACAAAGTCCAGCAGTCGTCAAAAAGATTTTGGACAAAATATATCAAAATTATTTTGTTCCAAACCAAGAGGCTGTGTTGATGAATTGAGTTGCAAGGAAAGAAATTTCAAAATGTAAAAAAATTATTGCTAAGGACTGCAAGGGTATATAAACTTAGCTTAGCTTCTTTGATATTTCTTTTTAACAATGTTCAAAGAGGAAATTCGCTTTCAAATTCAAGTATTGCTCGTCGTCGTCATCCGTCGTCGATTGTGGGTGTTTAGCTCATCGCCACAGATTTATATATCCGTCTGGACGTAGGGCTTGGAATTTGCTTTTTAAATTATTATATGGCGGCTGGCTAAGAGTAAAATTCTGCAAAGCTGGCAGTTCTGTAAATCCTGGACAAATGGATATTGAAGGCGCTACCAGCAATTCAATTCTCAAGTCTACAAGTTGGCAAGTTCTCCAGGGCAAGTGCTGCTCCGCCAAAATAATATTCAATCTGGTCGCTTTTCTTTTCTGCTTCACTCTTCAAGCCATTGGATAGTCGATCTTTTGGTTTGCGTCGTTTTTATACCATACACCCATAGGGTGAAATGGTATATTAACGTCGCCAAAATGTATGTAACAGGCAGAAGGAAGCTTTTCCGACCCCATAAAGTATATATATTCTTGATCAGTATCAAAAGCCGAGTCGATATAGCCATGCCCGTCTGTCCGTCTGAACACCTAGATATCGGAGACTAAAAAAGCTAGAGCCACCAAATTTGGTATGTAGGCTCATGTAGTATGTAGAGTGATCAAGTTTATTTCAAATTTTTGCCACGCCCCTTTCCGCCCCCGCAATTCAAAAAAAAAACGTTTATCTCTATTGCAGCTAGAGAGAACATATTTGGTATGTATATTTGCTTAGTAAATGCGCATATTTTGTATGTATAAAGATTTTGCCACGCCCCTTTCCGCCCCCGAAATTTGAAAAACTCTATTATCTCTCGTAATTTTATACCTTGCGGCATCAAACTTGGCACACTTAAATTTGATACTAATATCCAGCAAAATACCAAATTTGATCAAAATCGGTAATCGGTAACTCGATAAAAATAGCCAAGTTATGCTTATAAACGTTTTTCCATATGGCCGTAGTTGGCCGTTGGCTGGTGGGGGCGTTAGAGTGCTCGACTGAGGTTGAGTGAGATACTAAGATATGCTTGTAAAAAAAAGCATGTGAAAATGCATTTGTTTAATAATTTTAAAATATTTGCGTTGCCAGTCTCTGGGCGAGGACTTGCAGTCCTTGGCAATAATATTTTTACATTTTGATATTTCTTTCCCTGCAACTGAATTCATCAACACACAAACAAAACATTCAAATTATTCCTTATTTGACTACAATTTGTTCTTCTTCCATCATTCCCTAAGCAAAGCATGGGACTCATATACATACATACAGTTCATGTAGCGTTGCGTCTGTATGTTTGTGTGTGTGGTCTACTGCTCTGTTAATTTTGACCAATAACGTAGTAGGCAGCAAACAGCGCTGCTGGCAGCCGATTTAAATTGTCAGATTCAAATTTTGGGATCTGAGGTTTTATGTCTAATACTATCAAAACGCGAATCCTCTTTTTTTTTTTTGGTGAATTTGTCCTTAGTGGACAATGGATTCACCCAGAAAAACGAGGAAAAGCGTGCAAATTTAATAAGAATTGCTTTCAATCAAGAACAACAACTTCCACGATGGTGAACTTCCTGATAAAACCAAAAAGTTCAAATTGAATTACAATCGATCCCTATAAATAGCACAAGTTGCACATAGACATTTCCTGAAAGTTAAATGTTAAGCATGATCGTCATAAATTTGGTCAATATCTGTGGAACGTGCTTTTTCGATCCTACACAACGCTTAATCTGTCAAAAATGTATTTTACATTTTGATTTTTATTGTATAGCATAATATTAATTCTAACCTTAAGCTTGGCTTAGTTTAAATGGGCAATTGGTGATTGGTTGAGGACCATAGGGTTGCGTAATTGCAGAAAATAAATAAATCCCAAACCAGTAGAGCTGCAAAACTACCGACAGTGACTCCACTCGATACTTTTCGTCATCGATGGGAAATATTTCGATACTATCGATAGCTCCAACGAAAATTTGAATTTGTAAAAAAAAGTTTTTCATTCAATTCAATCATTTACCTAGCACAATAATTATAAATTTTAGGTAAGAATATGTCGGAAAATTTAGAGTGCCTAAGAGTAGGCTAATGTTTTGTTAATGTTTGATATGTGAATTGACAGGTATGTCACCTGTAACTATGGTATGTCCAACACTGCCCTTTGCAGGTTGACAATTGGTATGTTGAGATTGCAGGATGACTCGGCAGACTTGAGATGTTAACTTTGCAGAAGCATTGTTGCTAGATATATGTTGACAAGCCTGGCAGCGTGACAACATTGGAAATGTTGTCGAGTGAGGTTTGGTGTTAAGTCATTGGAGTCGGCATAAGCAGTCGAAAAATCAGACGTGCCGGAATAACACCTAAACTCGCTGCGCTAACAGTTTATTAATACAAAGTGAGAGTGAACAGTAGAAAGTATTCAAAGTAAAGAAAATGGAAAAGGCTAAGAACAACAATGGATATTCGACATCAGAAGTGGGATTGTCTCCACCGCAAATTAATCCTGACGACCGCTTGTGCATGATTTTGGAAGCGCAACACCGTAGTTTAATCGAGGTGATCAGTGCAGTTAAAAGTGGACGACTGGAGCAAGGTTGTACAAAATCAGTTGTCTTGCCAAAGTTTGACCCTGACTCCTTGGGATCAAGTGCTGCTGCATGGTGCTCGACTGTGGACCTAATACTGGCGGAGAATTCGTTGGAGAACAGCGCTCTTCTCATGGCCCTAAGCAAATCGCTGGAAGGGAGTGCGTCCAATTGGCTACCCCAAATTTCTTTTGCTGGTATGACGTGGAACCAATTCAAGGAATTGTTTCTGCAGCACTTTGAAGGCACTGAAACACCCGCTGCCACAATTTTCAACATTCTCAATGGCCATCCAAACGAAGGAGAGTGCTTGTCATTGTACGGAAGCCGACTACTCACGTCACTGCTGTCAAAATGGAAAGGGATGACTATAGAGCAAGCTGCTATGTCAGTAATTTTAGCACACACTGCTCAGGTCGAGCCGAAGCTGCAATAAACAATTTTTACAACCAACACCAAGACGCGCAACGAGATGCTAAATGAGTTAAAAGCCTTTGCTGTTGGTAAAAGGAAAGACCATTCCGTTGCAGTAGACGCTGAAAACAAGCGAATGCGACTACAACTACAACCTGCCGTGGAATGTCACTTTTGCGGAAAAAATGGACACAAAATGGGGGATTGCCGTTTAAGAAGACAAGGAAACCAGAGATTTTCTCAGATGAAGAGAGGACCAATTATTTGTTTCAAATGCGGAGTTGCTAGACACATGAAGTCTGCTTGCCCTGAAGGATCATCATCATTGACACCGAAAAGAATTGAAGAAAGACGTGTAAACTTGTGCCAAGTTAAAGAACCCATTGGTACCCTAACCCGATCCGGTGAGTCGTACCCATTTTACTTTGATTCCGGAGCTGAATGTTCTCTTGTAAAGGAAGCAATATCACATAAGCTTTCGGGAAAACGAATTAACAATTTAGTCCTCTTGAAGGACATTGGAAACCATACCATACTTTGCAAATTTTGTCAAATGTTAAAATAAGTAATTATTTCCTTGAAGTTCTGTTTCATCAAACTTTCATGTTGTTCTAAGTGATAGCTTAAATTACGACATTATAATAGGTCGTGAAATTTTTTGTCATAATTTTAAGGTCATATTATCATGTGATAAGGTCGAATTTCTGAAAACAATATCTGTATGTGCTGTGGCTGTCTCTGATACCTCTTAAAATCCGGCTAATATCGATACTGAGTTGTGTGACGTTGATAAGTCTCGTTTACTGAACATTCTAGGTGAATATTCAAGTTTTTTTATTGACGGAATTCCAAAGAGTCGAGTTACAACCGGCCAATTGGAAATTCGTTTGATTGATCCAAACAAACCTTTTAAAGACGACCATACCGGCTCAGTTTATTATTATTAATTATTCGGCCTAGCTGTTCGTTATTTGCCAGCCCTATAGTGCTTGTCAAAAAGAAAAACGGCTCTGACCGGCTTTGCGTTGACTATCGCGCGTTGTGGCCGACAAGTATCCGTTGCCTTTAATTAATGATCAAATCTCTAGACTGGGTGGGGCAAGATATTTTTCCTGTCTGGACATGGCAAGTGGTTTCCATCAGATTTCTATTCACCCAAATTCAATTGAGCATACAGCTTTCGTTGTAAAACAAAATTGAACAGCAAAGAAAATCTGGAAAACAATTCAAATAATGTAAGTATGCTTAAATTTAGTTTATGATTGGTTATATTTATGTGTAAAACTAACTACGAGTACTTTTAAAATTAGTTTAATATTCATCTATTAGTTTAATATTCATCTATTAGTTTAATATTCATCTATGTATGTACAGAGGTTCAAGCATACATGATCTTCAAAGTTTCGTTGTCCGATGATTCCCACAAATAAAGACCATTTTCCACTTCTTTTGAAAGTAAGCTGCAAAATTTTATGTATTGCAGCTAGCAGTGCTTCGTCTGAAAGAGCTTTCTCTCAGGCTCGGTTCATAATTTCAAAAGAAGAAGCAGAATTGCCACAAACAACGCCATGATAAATTAAATTATGTTTTAAAAAAAATAATATAAAATAACTTCAATATTTTCATAATTTTCTGATAAGGCATCTAATCGGATGACTTTAAAAATTGACCTCGAGCCTGTTTGGGAGAGAAAATATTTGCCAAAATATATTTGTTGATTAAACTTTTGAAAAATTGTCTAAAAAGATCAGGCTAAGTAAAATGTCAAAGGGTTCTCCGTCCAATTGTCCTTTACACAAATAGAATAGATGATAGTCATATATTCCAAGAGTCATCTTGGTAACAGAAAAATTACGATTTATACCTACAGTAATGCCACGCCTATTTGGACATATCAAATAGATCGGCAAAAGATCAATGCAATATATTCGACACGCTTACAAAGCGTAATCGATGTTATGGACAAATAAAACCGACACCCTTTACCATCCGAATGTAAAGGTGAAATTATCATTCAAATCATTTGAAGCGACAAAAATCGTTGTGAAGGTGTCGCTCACAATACGGAGCAGCAATACAATCATATCTTTCAAAACCAAATGAAACACCTTCACTACCAACTTGGACGCCAAAATTGGTATAATATTGTTACGGTATTCAACGAGTCACAAAATCGTTAGGACCTGGGTTATTTGATACAACTTTGATATAATGGAAATATAGTAAAACTCCTTCGGGAGAAGTTAAAGTGGTCACCATTGGAGAAATTTACGTAGATGAATTAAAACTTCAGAGACGTCCCGAGTATTTCAATAGAGAGAAATCGTAAATCTTTAATGCCAAAATCTTTGATTAGCCAAGGTTATTGGATACACTTTTGAAAGTTAGGAAATATAGTGAACAAGGAAAATGCTTTAAAGTTTAAAATAAATAAATAATGCCACTGATCAAAAAGAAAAATTGACTCAATTGATCCGCAACGGTTCGTCGTTAAATTCAAAGGCGCGGAGGAAAGGCAGTTATATGTCAACCACGTTGTAGGAAATTCATTCATTCCTGTAGCGTTTGCCGGGTGAACTAGGTCATTAATTAATTTTATTAATTCTATTTATGTATGTTTTGTACAGTGAAATGCCAAGAAAACGCAAAGGGGCTATTGAATGTTATGCTATGTAATTGGTGCTATGGACAAGGAATGTCCGCACTGTCATGCTCTGAAATTCAAAAATGAGCCAACTATGCACTCAAAGGCAATGTTAAAAAAACCAATCAGAATGTATGGAATGCTTTTTGGAAAAATTGTTGAAAGTACAGAAATAAGATAAATAAGGAAAATGCTTTAAACGACACACGCTTAACACCAGACCTCAGATAAAAATAAGCACTTTAAAACTTTAATGAGGATGAACAGGGAATAAAACGATTTAAAATTCTAAATGAGGATAAAAATTAAAATTTGATCCTATCGTAACGACTTAACAAAATAGAATGAACTCTAGCTATCCGTTTCTGTCTGTCAAAGCCAGCTATTGGAATTGTAAGTGTTGATTAGAAAGTAAACTTAAAAATCACTTACAACACTACTGATACTTCTTTTAGCACTGGCAACTCAATTGTTATCGATATAATATTTCCTCTCACCACTAACAAGGGGAACTTCAGGTATGAATTTTGGATATGTTGTAGAATACCCCGTCATTTGAAGCTGTGTGAAATATTTCGGCGCACTATTCTATATTTTCCTTATAAATCGTGTTTAAAGCTATAGCTTTGGTGACTTATAGGTAAAACGCCGAAAGGAGTTCAAGCAGGTCGGCGGTGTAAGGGGTAGAGGTCCCGAGTAAAGTTGGAGAAACCCAGGTTCAAACCCCGCCCGAATCTAGTTAGTTTTGGATTTTTATTTTTTGCCTTCTTAATAATTATTTTTTTAAATAGCAAAATAGGTCATTTGATGATTTTTGATGAAATTAATTTTGTATGCCTTTACAAAAACATTAATGTAATATTACGAATATAGACGTAAAATACACGAATTAACTTCTGTCTTCACATTTTTATACCCTTGCAGAGGGTATTATAAAATTGGTCAGATGTTTGTAACGCACAGAAGGAGACGTTTCCGACCACATAAAGTATATATATTCTTGATCAGCATGAGAAGCTGAGTCGATATAGCCATGTCCGTCTGTCCGTCCGTCCGTCCGTCTGTGCAAATCAACTTCACGCTGTCATCTTAAGAGCTATCGGAATGAAATTTCATATTTGAGCTACGTTTAGCCGGGAGATAATAGAGTATGAAAATTGTCAGGATCGGACTACTATATCATATAGCTCTAGAACAAAAATTTTTGCAAAAATTGGAGTATCCCCATGAAATTTACCAATATAATAGAATTTGACATAAAATCTCAGATCCCAAAATTTGAGTTTGATCGGATAAATAGAACACAAGTTACAGTCAATACAAATCGGTTCTACGTCATCAGCAAATCAAA
Organism: Drosophila paulistorum; assembly: GCA_018152135.1. NCBI lineage: Eukaryota > Metazoa > Arthropoda > Insecta > Diptera > Drosophilidae > Drosophila > Drosophila paulistorum. The sequence continues at coordinate 873,894 of JAECXG010000823.1, forward strand.
CAGAGCACATGCATACACACACACACAGTCGCAGCGCTACACGAACTGTATGTATGTGTATGCGTGTTGTGCTTTGCTTACGGAATGATGGAAGAAAAATTTGTAGTAAAAAGAGAAATAATTTGAATGTTTTGTTTGTGTGTTGATGAATTGAGTTGCAAGGAAAGAAATTTCAAAATGTAAAAAAATTATTGCCAAGGCCTGCAAGGGTATATAAACTTCGGCATTGCCGAAGTTAGCTTCATTGATATTTTGTTGTGATATACATCATACATCATCATGCTAAAATTATGCTTTTGTCCAAAAATATACCAACTTTAAATCAGTTTGAAAGAAAAAAACCAAATAAAATTTTTGGAAAATTACTCTCTCATCTCATCTCATCATCAACTTTGAAGCGAACCATGCATACTTGAGCATTCCCTTCAATATTAGGGATGACAAGTGGAAATGCACAAGGGATTATACTTTAATTGAATGCAGTCTTCTCTTGATGAAATTTCTCGATTTTCTTAGGCATTTAAGGAGTTTTGCATTCGCTTTAACATATTTTTAACCTGCCCGCAAAGTACAGTTCATAATGGCGTACGTATAGCTAGTATTTCCTCAAGCGTACAAGCTTCAACATATGTATATCAAAAATGTTTACAATTACAAATCATCAAATGACCTATTTTGCTATTTCAAAAATAATTATTAAAAAGGCAAAAAAAAAAAAATAAATAAATAAAAATCCAAAACTAACTAGTTTCGGGCAGTGTTTGAACCTGGGTTTCTCCAACTTTAGTCGGAACCTCTACCCCTTACACCGCCGAGCTGCTTGAACTCCTTTCGGCGTTTTACCTATAAGTCACCGAAGCTATAGCTTTAAAAACGATTTATAAGGAAAATATAAAATAGTGCGCCGAAATATTTCACACAGCTTCAAATGACGGGGTATTCTACAACATATCCAAAATTCATCCAAATCGGCGATTCGCATACCTGAAGTTCCCCTTGTAAGTTGATATTAAATTTAAAAGAGTTTCTTGGTTGGTAAAATTTTTATCCGGTTTTATTTATACTTCTGCAGAGGGTATATATAAAATTGGTCAGATTTTGTAATGTAAAAAGGAAACGTTTCCAACCCCATAAGGTATATATGTACATTGTACATATATTCCTGATCAACATGAAAATCTGAGTCGATCCGTCTCCATTGCAAAGCTATTGGAATGAAACTTAGTTTTTAAGTTACTTATAACCCGGGTAAGATAAAGTATAAATATCAAAGAAGCTAAATTCGGCAATGCCGAAGTTTATACACCCTTGCAGTCCTTGGCAATAATATTTTTACATTTTGATAGAACTTGGTAGTTCTTGAAATAGCTATACAGACAACCTGCTCACCTTTTTGTGTTGCCTTTGAAATAATCTTCTTTTGGAAGATTGACCTCGAGCCGGCTAAACTGCAAGGTTTGATTTAAATTTCAAATAGGTCGTAATCTAACCAGATTTTTACATTTTGATATTTTTTTCCCTGCAACTCAATTCATCAACACACAAACAAAACATTGTGGAACGTACATACACTTTAGCACAAAAATATTAGGGCAGAAGTGTTATGTGGAACATTTTAATTTCCATTCTTAAAGAAGACGAAAGTGCCGTGAAAGGGCGGCTATTTTGCAGCACCGGCCGAAAAGTGTTGAAATTCGTGGTTGGCCATACATATAAAATAATTCTCTTATAAACTCTCTGATAGTTTAGGGTATAGCAAAAAGGGTATATTAATTTTGGACAGAAGTGTGCAAGGCATAGAAGGAAGCACCCCGACCATATAAAGTATATATGTATATGTTCTTGATCAGCACGACGAGCCGAGTTTAAATAGCCATGTCCGTCCGTCTGGATCGACGCGAACTCCTCCTAGACCGTTAGAGCTACAGAGCTGAAATTTTGCATGTAGGCTTGTATATACTGCACAGTTTGTATATCTCGGATCGGACCACTATATCATATAGCTCCCATACAAACGGCAAAGTCACGAACAGTGACTTTTCTCAATAACTTCGTTATTTTCTAAGGCATTGTCGTGAAACTAAATGCTGCTATTATACCTATAAAACACTGTGCCAGATTTCATTAAGATCGGGTGACTATATCATATAGCTCCCATAGGAACGATGAGTCGAAAACAGTGACTTGTCAATAACTTCGTTATATTTGACGCGATTGCTTTCAAATCGAACATTTATTAGTTTAATTACAATTTACAAGGATCACTTTATTTGAGTGAGTGAGACTTACATAGAAAAATTAAGAGTACAGGAGAAATGGAGAAATTAACTTATATACGATATAATAATTAAAGGGAAAAAATTTATACAAAAACCCTATAAACTTTTAACTTAATGAAGTAAGTAAGTCGTCTCGCCGACTTAGGTATACCATACACCAGTAAAACAAATATTTCAAATTTGTAATAACAAATGCATTTGCCTTTTTTAAACTAATTCTGTTCACATGCTTTTTAAAAGCATATCTTAGTATCTCGCTTACTCATACATATGAGCACTCTAGCGCCACCACCCGCCAACGGCCAACTCCGGCCTTATGGAAAAACGTTTATATGCATAACTTGGCTATTGTTTGTCCGATTTTGATCAAATTTTGCTGGTATTAGTATCAAATTCAAGTGTGCCAAATTTGATTCCACAAGGTTAAAAATTACGGGAGATAATCGAGTTTTTCAAATGTCGGGAGCGGAAAGGGTCGTGGCAATATCTTTTTACATACAAAATGAGCGCATTTACTAAGCAAATATAAATTTCAAATATGTTGTCTCTAGCTGCAATAGTTTTTGAGATAAACTTTTTTTTTGAATTGCGGGGGCGGAAAGGGGCGTGGCAAAAATTTGAAATAAACTTGATCACTCTACATACTACATGAGCCTACATACCAAATTTGGTGGCTCTAGCTTTTTTAGTCTCCGATATCTAGGTGTTGAGACGGACAGACGGACGGACGGACAGACGGACATGGCTAGATCGACTCGGCTGTTGATACTGATCAAGAATATATATACTTTATGGGGTCGGAAAAGCATCCTTCTGCCTGTTACATACATTTTGGCGACTTTAATATACCATTTCACCCTATGGGTGTATGGTATAAAAACTAGGGACTTACAATTAACGTTAACTAATTAAATATTTTGAATATGGGGATAACTTGAAGAAGTACATCTAGATACAAAGTTAGTGTGCAGCTTAGTCAGTCTTTCTACGACTAGTCCTATTTTGGCGATACTGTGAAACTCCAAAGTGGAGAAATGCCAGGGAAGATTTAATATCATTTTTAATATTTTGTTTTGCAGCACTTGAATTTTATGAATTTGAGTCTTAGCAATATCGGCCCAAACAGGTGCGCCATAGAAAATTGTGTACTAATAAGTACATCTTATTAGCTAAGCTAAGCCGTGAATTTCTGTTAATAAACGGATATAGAACTTTAATCAATACATTAGTTTTTCTAATTGTATGTTGGACGTGGTCTGAAAAAGTTAGTTTTTTGTCTAATATAACGCCCAGATATCTCACATTGTTTTCCCATTTGATGTCGATCCGATCGAGCTTAATACAGTCTGGGGGAATAAATATATTTTTCCTTTTTCTTGAGAAAAAGACTGCTTGCGTTTTTTCGGCATTGACCATGATTTTCCATTTTGTGAAGTAACGAACAATAGAGTTGAAAGCTACTTGAAGTGACTCCGTGATGTCTGTGGCAAGTGACCCAGAGCAAAGAATTGCAGTATCATCCGCGAAAATAGAAGCAGTGCAGCCACTCATAGTGGGGAAATCTGAAGTATATGTATTGTATAATATTGGGGAAAGACAGGAACCTTGTGGGCAGCCTGCTGTTGTGTCAATTACACTTGAATGAGAGTTGCATATGTACACTGCAAATGATGTGTTTTTCAGAAAACTTTGTATTAATTTAATAATCTCAATCGGAAAATGAAGGAGATTCATTTTGTATATGAGTCCATCGTGCCACACAGAGTCAAAGGCTGCTTTAATGTCTAGTAAGGCCATACCCGTAGAATTTTATCTGCTGAATTCTGACTTAACGATTTTCTTTATTCTACACAGAGGGTGCACGGTATTATGTTCACGGCGGAATCCAAATTGTAGAGATGGGAAGACATTGTTGCTGTCAGCAAAATCAACTAATTTCTTCTTTATTATTTTCTCCATAATCTTGCTTAGTGATGAGAGCAAACTAATGAGTCTGTACGAAGCCGGGTTCTCCGGGGGTTTGTTCACTTTTAATATGGGAATGATTTTGGCCATCTTCCATTGCTGTGGAAAATATCCAATGCGAAAACATTCATTTATGATAAGTGTTATGAATTTTACTCCTTTTCTAGGGAGGGCCTTGAGACACACATTATCTATTTTATCTAAGCCAGGGGTCTTCCTTGGATTGAGATTTTTTAAGATCAAAGAAACCTCGAGAAACTCTGTCGCGCAAGATTCTGCATTGACAGGAAGGGAGTCCAATAGGGTCTTAAAGCTTGAGACCTCAGAAATTGTGGATGTGTCACTCAAAATTGAAATAATACATAATAAGTAAAGATTGTTTTCTTAAGTTTAAACATTAACAAACATAACGCCCCAGTGTTTCCTTCATATCGTCTTTTACCATTTTTAGGTATACCTCCCGAATAAATTTTTTCCACTGGACAATTGTCATTGAACTTCTGTTCCATATTAGCCGTTACCAAAAGTGCTTTAAGGGAAAAAGGCAGATCTTTCCCGGACTTAATCGCGATTGCTCAAAAATTTACACCTATCTATCATTTGCCGATGATTCTTAACGAATCGGTGTTGGCGTTGGCATAGGAAATTAAAATCCTTGGTCAATTTCGCTGGTTTACCACAGGAGGTACAGTACGTGTCAACGCTGCCGCCACACCAAGACGGTAGCCAGAAAGAGAGAGCCGTCGATCGTGAGCATTGTCTGTCAAAAACAAAAGGAACTACAGTTAATTTGATATATTGAATAATATATTGATATATCCATGGGCGTAGTGAAAGAAACTTAACAAAGGGGCTCAACATGGGCGTAGTTTAACTTAATGTACTAAGTAAAAGAAAAAGGATGATGAGACCTGGCCAAGTATTGTGACTCGTCACACATTCGTAATTCGATTGAAATTTGAAAGATTTGAAAATTATTTTAACAAAAATGTCCCTTAACAACAAATTGAAAATACAAGCAAACTGTTTTAAAATTAACGGTCATCAAACTAATAATACCAACGTCGATCTTGAGTCGAACCAATGAGCGCAACTGCAACCATTGAGTCGAACCAATGAGCGCAACTGCAACCGTTGAGTCGAACAAATGGTGCCAACGTCGAACTTTCTGTTAACAATGAGTAGTGCGCTTTGGCAGAGCGAATTGACCCTGTGGTAGTCAGTGCTGCCAATTTAGCTATTTACTAGTTCAAGCGATATCGTAGGATAAATTCATTTAAAAGTAAAATGATTCCCCCTGATGTCGATATTGATATTTTAAAAGAAAACGCCAACAATTTGTTAATCATGACTGTTATTTGGGATATGCATTTAACGCAAAGCTTAAAGTGTATAAAAAAAAAATCTCGAATGAAATTTGTTCCAACTTTATAGTAGCATTAATCAACGAGCTAAAACAGAGGTATGGGGTTATGAATTAGTTGTGATATTTTGTTTTATTATTCTATAAATTGTTTCAGGTAGAAAAATTACTATGTGCACAAAAGATGACATTGTGAATATTCTCGAAGTCATTGATGAAACCATATAAAATATTGAAATAAACAAAAAAAAAACATTTTTATTATAACTTTTTTTTTTGCTACGAAGAACTAGTTCTATCTTTTTTCAAAGACAGCGTTTTCATGCAACGAAGTCTTTTTACGGCAATTATTTACTCTTTATGACAACTATTCAAAGAGATATTTAATTTAAGAGAGACCGCCAGGAGCGAATTGATGAGAGTCGCGGCGAACATGTTGCTCAATGGTTCCGGTGGTTCGATGAGCACTGATGTCAATTCAGCTTTTTTTCAGCCAGATCTGGCTATTTTGGAAATGCGATTGCGGGATAAATTTGGAAACATTGCCCAAGTCAATGGTGCGTTTAGTGAATCTTCAGAGATTGGATATAGGAGGCAATGAGTTTACAGAGCTGGTAAGTAGAAGGAAACCAGATTCATCCATTGAAACTAATAGAATTATTTGTTTGCAGCCTGAAGTCGCTAAAGTCGCTGGTCACTTTCAAGTGTGAGTCGAATGGTTTGAGTGAGTTACCCGACAGCATAAGATATCTGGAGCAATTGAAGGAGCTGGTGCTAAGTCATATGCTGAAACGCTTGAGGTTTCTTAGTACTGAGTGTGGCCAATAATCATTGTCAGCATTGCCAGCATTGCCACAGAATACTGGTTTTTGCCCTGTTCAGTGTTGTTGTTTATTTCAAACTGAGCGGACGTGCGCCATTTGATGTCGGAAAAAGTCGAAATTGAATAACTTGAAGCCATCGTCGTCGCGTCGCGCGTGTTTTTGTGAGTGAATAAATAAATAAATGAAATGAAATGAATGCAATTGAAATGGCAAAATAATATGCAGTGATCGGGAAAAATATATTGTTATTTTGTGGTCGCACAAGCCAGTCCGTCGGTGGAGGAAAAGGGCAGACGAGCGCCTTCAGTAAGTGAACAAAGGGAACAAAACATACAGCATAAACAAGTAAAAAGTTAACAGTGAAGCGGGTCTGTCGGGGGTGAAGAAGAGGAAATGTGTAAAGTTTACAAAAGTGATAAATTTTAGTATAAATGTTCATAAATTAAGTCAACAATTATAAAGTAACTAACAAAAACCGCAAAAATGTTATTTGGATTTGTGTGTTTATGTTTATTTGTTTGTCTGCATTCAACAATATGAAATTTAAATGCATTTTATTGCGTCTGCGCTTTGTTCTTCGCTTGCGCTCTCTCTCTCTCTCTCTCTCTGTTTCTCTCAATCGCTCTCTCATTGGGTGCGCTTGCAGTAAACTCCATGCGAGCAAGTGAGATAGGAAACACTTGCTTATTAGCTGTCCTTACAGAGCGACAGAGAGAGAGAGAGAGAGAGAGGCAATTGACATGTTTTATATTCTTTTATTTCTGTTTTTATTGTTTTTTTTTTTTTTTGTTTTTTAATAAATAATTAAGATTAAAAACGTGTAAAGTCAAAAATATGTACAAATTTATGTTTCTTTACGTAAACGAAGCCCCATTCCAAACAAAACACACACACACATACATACATACAAGCAACAGCTGCTGCTGCTGCCCACAGTGACTCAAAACAACACGAGAATAATGATGCGGCGAAGAAAAGGAGGATTAGGGATAAAGATGCCAACTATAAGCGAATTCAAGCTAAAGATGTTGGGAATGAAGGAACTCAAAAAGTGACAACAATTTACAGTGAACATTGCCTAAAACGGAAATTTGCGAAATTCAAAGCAAAGAAAATATTAGTTCACTGAAAAAATTGCTCAAATCATTAACAAATTTCAATTTAAATCAATGCAGTAAAGAACTGACCGATCTGATTCAAACTGAAGTCAATATCCGTCAATGAAGTTCTAAAATAATTTAATTATTAAATATCAATAAAATCCTAAAAATATCAGCAAACTTTCAAGAAATTCTTTAAAAAACGACTTGGAAATATGTTGTATTTTCAAAATTTAATGTAAACGATGTTGGAGTCGACGTATTTGAATTGAAATACATTCGTTGACTTTGGTCTAGTTTCCATTTTGAACTATTTAATACAGATAAAATCAAGCTAAAAATGATTTCCAAATCAAAATCTTGCTATTTTATGTATTGTATTAAAAGTATTACTTATAAACAGCTAATTAATGTACATACACCCAGCGACAAAAAAAAAGCCGCACCCGACCGTTTTGCAAATCGGTGCGTTCTTCGCTCAGAGATTCATCTAAATATCAATGCATTCTTTAATTTAATTTTTTTTTCGATTAATCAATCAATTCCACATACATTTATAAAAATTTAATTTGTATACCTCTTTTATCCAATTAGAAATAACAATTTTTCCGAAATCACACAAAATTATTGATTTTTGCGTAAATTGGCCCTCTTAAGTAAAAAAATTATTAAATAAAAAAACAAACAATTTTCAACAAAAACAAAATTTTTTCATATTAATTAAACTATTTTCTGTTAATATAAATTATAATATAGTCCAAAATATTTCAGTCTGAATTTTTAAATTAAATTATAAAGCTATCAATATTTGGTAGTGCCACCTTTGGCCTTTATAACACACTTGACCCTATTGGGCATGGAATCGTACAAAGTCTCCAGATAATCCGCCGTTATATCCTCGAACCACACTTTTTCGATCGTTTTCATTAATTCCTGTAATGATTTCGGCTTCTGCTTTCATATTTTGGCACTCATAAGGGCCCAGACATTTTCAATAGGATTGAGGTCAGGACTATTCCCTGGCCAATCTAAGGACTCAATACCTAGTTCTGACTTCAAAATTGATATCTGTGGTTGGCGGATAGTTAAAGTTTATTAAAAAATTATCGGAATGACTAAGTCCTTAAAAACCACTTACACAGCGCGCCCGATGACAAGGTGCAGAATCGTCCTGGAATATGGGGTCTTTTTCTCTTTCAGTAATCGACTCAATGCTAGGCACAAGCCCACAGAGAATTATTTCTTTGTACTTTTCTGCATTCACCATCCCTTGAAGCATAATAAGTGATTCTGTTTTGTATTTGGAAATGCATCCCCATATCTTAACATAAGGCGAATGCTTAACAGTGGCAACACAGCAGTTTTCCGAATATCGCTCTCCGTTTCTGCGCCGAACTTTCAAGCAGCCATCGGGTCCAATAAGATTAAGCTTGGACTCATCAGAAAATATGATCCGTGACCATTCAAATTGACCCCAATTTTGCTTATTTTTCGCCCAGTTTAAGCGAGCTGTCTTCATTTTCTGGTTGAGAAGGGGTTTTTTGGCTGGTGTCCTTGCTATTAAACCCATCTCCTTGAACCGACGTTGAATAGTCCGAGCCGAAATTTCTTTCGCAAATCGTTGCTGTACTTCAGATGCAATTTCTACGGCATTTTTGAAACGATTCCATGCCCAATAGGGTCAAGTGTGTTATAAAGGCCAAAGGTGGCACTACCAAATATTGATAGCTTTATAATTTAATTTAAAAATTCAGACTGAAATATTTTGGACTATATTATAATTTATATTAACAGAAAATAGTTTAATTAATATGAAAAAATTTTGTTTTTGTTGAAAATTGTTTGTTTTTTTATTTAATAATTTTTTTACTTAAGAGGGCCAATTTACGCAAAAATCAATAATTTTGTGTGATTTCGGAAAAATTGTTATTTCTAATTGGATAAAAGAGGTATACAAATTAAATTTTTATAAATGTATGTGGAATTGATTGATTAATCGAAAAAAAAATTAAATTAAAGAATGCATTGATATTTAGATGAATCTCTGAGCGAAGAACGCACCACTTTGCAAAACGGTCGGGTGCGGCTTTTTTTTTGTCGCTGGGTGTATTTCGGAACTGGGGCTTATCCCCAATTTATAATCCCCTAAATCCGGTCCTGTTGAATCTGAAGGATCATCAAAAGTTACTTTTTGATAAATCGAACAACTTTATCACTTGGAAATAAATAATTACTAAGAATTTCCCATTTTCCTTTCATTTCAGCATAAATAACATCAACTCAAAGAAAATAATAATCATAATTTAAATATTCGTTTAAAATTCAAAAAGAAAAAAAAAAAATAGAATTAATTTTTGTTTATTTTTATTTCACAAAAAAGTATTGTTTGTTTTTTTTATTAAAATATAAATAAAAAAGAGCTAAAAATATAAATTACAAGAAAAAAGGTGCTGATGTGTGTGTGTGTACATGTGTATTGGTGCGTGTTTCACTGTGTGTGCTAATTGTTTAATTGCCATGGCACAGGCAACAAATTGTTAATCAAAATAATTGCAAAAAGTCGAATTCGAAACTTATTGCCAATCCAATATCGAAATTGAAGATTCGATAGCTAACCAGCTAAAGAAGGGATTCCCCATCTGATCTATTCGACACGTTGGATACCATTCGCATATAATGTCATCAAAATGTGGATTAAATATGGTTTTCATGTCGATCATTTTCATCATCATCGTAAATGGTAAGTTCCAATCAATTTCAACTCGAAAATACATATAAGTTATACAATTTCCAATTTACTTTATAATTTCAATCGGTTTAGTTAAATTTTAACCTACTTTTCGAAGTTTACTAAAAATCGATCGATCTCATATCGCGATATACATATAAATCACAGAATTTTCGAAAGAAAAAACAAATTATGTAGAAGTATTTAACTCTTTTAAATATTAAGCAAATTTGAAACCATAATTCTTTTTAAATTCATTGCCAATTTGTAATTGTTTTTTGAAGAGACTATTACTTAAATTAATGACAAACACAGTTTCAAATCTATAATTTAACCAATACTCAAAACCAACTACAAACTCCAAACTAATGCTCCTTAAAAGAAGAACCGAGAATTACTGCCATATACTCAAAATCTGAAAAATACTATCTGGGGATATATACATAGATATAATAGAGAGCTGCATGAATGATAGAAAAATCAATTCAAGTTAACAACATTCAAAACCAAATGAATGAATCGAATGACTTTGAAAATCGAATGTGAATTGGTTTTTGACGTAGAACTCAGTCGCACAATATTCATAGGGAACAAAACGAATTGAATGATTCAAATGCATTCGAATCCCAATTCTGATTTTAGTATTTAGTATTGAATATTTTTCAACTACATACATGTGATTACTACACTTGTGGTCGGTGGCTCAGTGGGGACCTACTCAGACTTCAATACTGTTGTTATCGGAGAGACACAAAATTGGTATATATGTAAACAAAACACCAAATTTGATTAAAATCGGACAAAAAATATCCAAGTTATGCATATAAACGTTTTTCCATAAGGCCGGAGTTGGCCGTTGGCTGGTGGGGGCGCTAGGGTGCTCGTATGCATGTGAACGGAATTTAAAAATAACCTAAATTTGAAATACTTGTCTTACTGGTGAGTCGGCGGGACGACTTACCTACTTCATTCCATTGTGTGGTTGTCACTCATTCATTTGACTTTTCTCTCACTCCTGCAGCTCTCTAATAGATCAATGTAAGAAGAAAGAGGTCAAATGGAACTCATGCAGAGGAGCCATGGCTGGGATACCAGGGAACATACCTGGTAGTTTAGCCATTTGTAGTCTTCTCCTAATTAAAGAAGCGTTAATAATATAATCCATTTAGGATCCCCATGACCCTTGAAGATTAATCTGGTGTGGTTTTCGCTGTTCATCATTTTCGCAATGTTCCACTCCCTCAAAGGTTTTTAGCAATTCTGCGTTCCTGACTTGAACAATGAATATTTCGACCCATCTACATTTGAAGGATATTGATCTGCATTCAATTTTTATTTCACGCTTTGTTATAAATACGGTTTTTTTTGTTTTGGGCCTTTTCTACTTAGATATTTATTTACATATTTACATGACATTATTAGGGGAAAAAGTGACAAAGAAGTAGAAAAACCCCAAGGTAATTTATTACAAGCTAAGTTAAAACGCCAGATTGTTTATATGCGAATATGTTGAATCATGACACTTGGTTATGAAATTTTGCGATAATCGCGATAATCTAATATCTACCAATTCATCATTGGCTCGACAATGTAGGTCAAAAGTAGAATGATGCCACTTTATAACAACAAAGGAAACATTTCTTTATCTAAATTGTTTTCCAGGCTATAGAAATCGAGTGTATCTATTATTTTCAGCAAGTTCTTTACCATGAATTGTGACTACTACAAATTTAGGGGGAACTACAAAAGTTTTCTAACGTTACCTATACTTTCCTACAATATGTTCCTATAATCCTATAAAAGAGGATTCAAAAAAGAATAGTATAAACTCCCACGTGGTAAATCAATTTGGTATTTAATTTTAATATTTATTATAAAAATGCATAATTATTATTTGTTGTGCAAGTTGAATTAAATGTGAGAATAATCTTCGAAAAGTGAAACGTTTTGTTTTTCTAGTTTCTCCAATAATTTTATGATTTCTAATTTTCTTCTTTACTAAATATTGGCTAAATGTTTCGCTTTTGGGGTTGCATTTCGTGCTTTAAATTAATTTAATTTTCCCTCCGTTTGCCGGATAACATTGAAATAAATGCTCAATCATGCAGAAATTGAGTTAACAACAAAAATAATTACATACACAATGAATGAAGGAGACGGAAAACAAGTACTCCAGAACATACAATGGCGAGGGAGAGAGAGAGATAGAAAAGGAGCGAGAGGGACGCAAAAAGGCCTAGCCTTGGATGTGGCGTCATGTAGGGGGTGTGAGGGGGATTTAGTACTCTCATAATTTTAGTACCCACTTTGATAATTATTTCGCATTGTTCGTCTTCTTCTGTTTCTGTTTTTGTTCTTGTTTCGTTCTTTGGTTATTGTCCTTGTTGTGCATTTAATCGCCTGTGCTTGGAGGAAGGAGATGGAGGAAGATGAGAATCAAAGGGGGCTGAGAAGATTGATGGGAAGATTCCCTTTTCGATATGGCGATTTAATTTCACTCAAGTGTGAAATATATGAAATTGCATTAGGGCAACGGTTTTTATTATTTCTTGAGACAATAAAATTAGGAACTCTTACAGATTCGAAACACAACAAAGTGAAATAAAAAAGAAGGGGGACACATCTGATAAGTTTTATATTGATAAGCCACACCAACAGGCTATCTCGCTCACTCTTATGGGTCGCCCACGGCCAACTTTGCCATTTTGGAACTCCTAACTTAGCTATTTCACAACCAATTTTTATGAAATTTGATAGACCAATTGATATGAAATTTTAGTGTACTTAATTTCAATCATATTCCACGAACAAATATTTTCCAAAATACGAACTCGTAACGGGACGTAACACAAAATTTAGTTCGAAAACAAAGTGTTCCTTCAGATGAACGGATTGATTCGATTTTGATTAGGAATATATTCTTCACGTTGTGTTTCTTATTTTAGTAGATCATTTCACCTTATTTCCTAAATATGATAATAATTTCTCTTATAAAGAACGATTTTCCCCTTGGTTGTGCCGCTCATTTGCAAGTTCTTGTGAAATTCAACCTAGGTGAGAGTCAAAAAGACTGTTATTTGTTTATTTTTGTTTTCGGTTGGCAGGAAGTAAACAAACATTTCACAAATGAGGCATTCGTGACTTAAGGAGAATCACTAAATTTGATTCGAAAGTGTTGTACATTTTATCAACTAACTCTCGAGAACTCCCTTACCAATAAAGTTTCTTCCTAATCTTACATATTCAATTGAACACAACCTTAGAATGAATAGATTTTGCTTAATTCGTAGGCATTGCGATTTCACAATTATTCAAATGAAACGCAAGTTGACCCATAAAAAACGACAATTACTCACGTAGACCCCCTCGCAATCCACTGCCCTGCCGCTTTAAACAAAGCTCGCCCATTGTAGAAAATGTTGTAGAAAATGTTCATCGAACTGCCCATCTCGATGATTCATTCCAGTTTACCCAGAACGCGACAAATAAAAGACGAGCTGAGCTAAGAAATGGAACCAGAAAACGAGGCGAAACCTGATAAATAAATATCTGTATCTGCATCTTGAGTATCTTTTTTTGTATGTGCAACTGTTGCTCTATCGAGTACTTTCAATTCCTTTCTCTCTCTCTCTCTCTCTCTCTCTCTCTCTCTCTCCCTCTCTCTCACTCTCTTCGTTTCCGCTTCAATACAAGAGAGAAAAAAGTCGCCAATGTTGCTTTTTATTCTTATTTTTGACCAAAGAATATGCCGAGACATTGACCTTTTTATTAAATCTGAAAATAAAATTAATTTTTTATATGAAAAAAAAAACACCAAAGCAAACACTCGAAAAACTAAAAACTCTTTTAGACCATGCGAATTTAGTCTTTTTTTCTTCTTTGGGCCAAGTGGATAAACTGGTTTTGTTTTTTCTCTTTCTCTTTAGCTGCTTATTCTGCTGCCGCCTCTCTCACATTTTATTTCCTATGCTCTTTGGCTAATTAGCTGCGAGTTAATTTTTTTCTGCTCTTGTGTTATGTTATGTTGGCTTTTGTTTGTGTTTTGTAATGGTCGACTACAAATTAGTCAGAGTGGATTTTAATTGGCAAAGAAGAAAAAGGTAAGGAAAAACAAGAGTCTAGAAAATACAACTTAAAGGGAAATCCAAAAAACAGATCCAACTTTCGAGGCTCCAAACTTTGAATACTCTTCTAAAATTCCACCGTAAGTTTGCCTGAAACGATGAAATCTTTTCAAATAAGCTCGATTGTAACAGGATATTTGCGATTGCGACGAAACGCCGAAGACTTGGTTGGTCCTCATGGAAACTTATATGAAAGGGCCTCCGCTTAGTACGTCTCCGCTTTTAGCAACCGGATATTGACACATTCCGAAAAATACATGGAAATAATGCCAAAAGATATAGAAAAGTGTGCATTTATCAGGGATCGGCACCCTTAGTACTCTCTCTTACCTTTAGCTTAGTAGACACCTCAGCAATGCTGCTGAGGATAAAAGAGAAATAGCCGTGTGTTATCTTACAACATATTGGGAACCTGACAGTGTTGGCTGATCTCGTTGAACCTGAATCGACTTCTAGAACCTCTTAAACCGCAGAATGTGTTCAAGAACCTATATCTTGTGACTCGTGTCCGATGTTTTGGCTCCTGAAGCCACGAAAGCTGCAGGAAGTGTTCTCCTTCTGTTGCTTCTTTCGGTTGGAGCGCCCGGATGAAACGACGTAACATCGACAGTCCCTTGAACGTCGCTTTAACCGAATTCTACTGGATGTAAATATATAGCCAGACGGCAAAAGTCTAATTTTAATGACACAAATGTTTTGCTTGTTGTAGTTTATTTAATTTATTCTTTTACTGATTTTGCCATAATTGTTTACCTTTTAAATAGAAGCACTTCATATGTCTTTTGAGTAAACAATAATTTAATTATAAAGTATTCCTTCTCATTGGTTCATGACAAGTTATACTGAGTAAGCAAATGGTATCAATTTCCGAACATGTTTGATTATTTAGTAATTCTTTTGTTTATGGGATTGATAAGTCAATGAATCCGATATTGTAGGGTAGGGTTTAGGGTTGCTCAAGAGTGAGTGAACAAAACTGAACATCTTCTCTCCAAATTATTGTATTTTGCTCACTGTTCCAGGAACAAGAGTCTTTAATTATAATGAATAAAATTAAAGACTTGGATTTAATTATCAAACTAAAATTCAGATTATACTGAACTAGTGAGCAAGTGAACAAAATGATTGACTTGAATCACTTTGAAAAAGAAGAACAAGTGAACATGGTCAGCGAATTACAGAAAGGTTGATCCAGATTGGAATCTGATCTTAATACTTAGCGGTTTGAAAATTGGAAACAATAATTTGTTATTTGGAACGATTAAGAAATAAATTAACGCATCTGTCGATGTTTTTGAGTTATCATATACCGAAAGCGTTGAAAATAATTGAAGTAGCTTTCCGACATAATTTTAACAAAATCTGAATTCATTTTTAGAAGTTTTGAATGAAATTTCTTAAAGATTATATTACTTAAATATCTCATTATTTTTCTTAAAGATTTTAAAGAGTGCTCTGAAAAATTAAGCAGTGACAAAGAGCCAACTATGCATATTTACCTTACTTATTCAGAAGTTGTTATTGTTTCGACACTACAGTTGTCCAGGCGTTAAATAAACAAACATTATAAGGCTTAAAAACATGATCTACATGAATCCCCTTATAAAAAAAAGTTTATTTTTGTCGGAAAAACAAAGGGAGCAACAGTAAAAGCCCTGATAAAAGATATCGAAAGTGAGAAGAGCGCACACCAGTTTCCTGATAACCGCAACAAATGCTGATGCGTTTTTCAAATTCATGGAAAAATTTAATAAAGTTCTGTAGAAATAGAAATTAATAAATTTTTAGCAATGACTGAGTCTTGTATGTATGGGAAAAACTCTAATCTCTAATCTTAAATATGCCAGTAAGTCCGGCAAGGAAACTTTTTTGTCTACTTTATAATTTTAAACAAAAAACGAACACGCCTGGCAACTAAATTCATTAAATAACATTAACAAAATACTTCGGTGTAACTTGCACCAGGTGAAACGAACGTAAACAAACGACCAAATGTATGTTTATTAACTTATTATACATGCCTCATCATAGCATATGCTGTCTTGCTCACTCTTACAAATGCACGTGCACGCTAGCGCCGCCACTAGCCTACGGCCAACTGTGCACTCAGGGACGGCTTAGTAAAACTCGTTAATACGTAAATTTCTCATGTTTCTAGTCCGATTTTAAGGTTTGGTAGGTTGGTAGATAGATAGAATTTGGTTTCGATAGTCCAAAAGTTGCAGGAGGCAATTGGTTTTTCCTAGATTCTGGCGAAAGTAGGCGTGGCAAAAATGTTAAGTAATCATAATCTGCGGGCATACTAAACAAATCTGCATAGTTCATACGGACGGACAGACGAAGATGGCGAGATCGACTCGGCTGTTGATCCTGATCAAGAATATATGTATAAAAGTACTTTATGGTGTCGGAAATGCTTCCGTCCTTTCTGTTACATACATTTTGGCGACGTTAATATACCACTTCACCTTACCGGTGCATGGTATAAAAATTGGGTTAAAAAGGCGCGTGTGTTGGTCTCGCTTTTACCAGCCGTGACTCAAAAAGAAGGCCCGTGACTATCTCTAATTGTAGTCAAAAATTAAACAAAATATACTTTTAGTCTACATATATGATTAGCTGTTGAAGAAGTAAGTGAAACGTCTAAAGTGTTGCAACTTCTACAGAAGATTTTCAACTTCTTTCTACACAAAATGATGGAATAACTGTGAATTCTTCCTTTGAAGTCGAAACAATAAAACTTGGTTCAGAGTTCACTAGTTTAAAATTTGAATACAAGTGTTTAAAATTCTGAAATTATATATGTTTATTGAAAGGTCTTTTTTGCCTCTTCCATTTCTTTATATGTCTCTCATTCGTTTTCTACTTTGTTTTGTTGCTTATGTAATATGATCAAAGTAAGTCACCTTGTGGCCGTGGCATGATTCTTAACGACCAAAAACAATAAAAAAAAGAAAAGAAAAGAGGAAGAAAGAAAGAAGATATCACATTTCACATTTGGTTTTCGGCATTTTCTTGGTCTTCTGTCAATGTTAACCGAAAATTGCAATGGGAGTTCCACCTGCCAGGCATAACGATGTGCACACGTGTTCGTCCACCTTCAACCCCAACGCGAAGCTGGAGCCCCAAACCGCCAACACACATACATATGTACATATGTATCTGTATATCCTTCCATCCTAGAAGCAATTTACAACAAGTCACGCCCTTTTATTAAAGCTACTCATCAATTTTAAGTGCCATGCTCTTGACATATTCACGGCAACCAAGCAAAGGCTTAAAGGATTTATTCTGTAACTGTGGCAAGAGTTTCGTTCCTGCTGCTACTTCAACTTCCTCATCGTTATGTATTTAGCCATAAAGCTATAGAACGTATATATTTGTACACATGTGTACGATTCGCCTTCTTTTCTTTTTTTGGCCCTCTAGACAAACAATAAATGTCAGTGGCATGCATTTTGTCGAGTGCTGACTGTAAATGTAGTGACAGATCGAGAGAAAGAGATACAAATAAGCGCGAAGTGTACCTTATAGGAACCGAAAGGCAAATGGAAATAGAAACGGAAAGGCAAGGACATGGCCACTGACATGGACATGAACACGGACATAACAGTCAATCATATGCGAAAATATCAAATGAGTGGCAACGTCACATGCCAAGCTGACAGGTTTCTTGCAGACAAATGCACACACTGGAATAGAATGCAAAATTGGAAATTGTCACAGCACCAGTTCCTCGAAAATTCTACAGCAACAAATGGAAAAACTATTACAAATTCCAATGTGGTTCAACGTCTTTGAATTTTTCGTCAATATGCAACTTTAAGAACTCAGAACTGGGTTCATTTGTCTCAAAAATCCTAAAATAATGCAAAATGAAAAAGTCTTGATCAACTTGAAACCGTTCCCGAACTAGTTTCATGTCGAAAATCTGAAACACTTTTGATCTATGTAGATACTTGATTCGATTTAAAATTAATCTGAATGTTAACGAAAGTCACTAAAGTGACTGTCACTTAGCCGCTAAATGTGAACTTAAACACCTTTCTCAGACTTATCTCGATGGCAAGGATAAATTAGCGTAATTCTTGTATTCATATTATACCTTAATATCTATATTACGGTATATACTCTAGGTAGACCATCGATATATATCCTTCACCGGATTATGCAATCTTTCACCTGATGCCTCAAGTCCATCCTCGTTTTCAGCACAATCTAAATGACGTTCCTTTATACGGAAAACAATTCCGACAATTCTGGAGGAGATTTCCCCAACTCAAAATTAGTTCGAGGACATCAAAGATAAAACCCTTGTCGGATCCAGTCTACCACAGCCAGATCTGTATACATCAAAAGTTCAAATCGAAGTTACACCGAATGCAAAAATGGAGCTAAGCAGAGTAATTTATAAAAATAAGATGAAAACAGACTCGCAAAAAAGAAAAAACACTTTGCATTAAAATGTTTATCTTCGAAAAATTTAAAACTTTCGATGTGTGTAAAGTGTTTTTTGGCAGACTTTTTCCAAAGATTTTTACCCTTTTTTTTCTTGTTGTTGAATGTTAGTTAGTTATTTTTCGACTGCAAAAATACGACGACTCCGTCTAATCAACTGCAACTTGGCAACTTTAATTCTGTCAATATCTTGTCTTCCTTATAAAGAACTTTTTTTTCACACATTTCCGACAAGACGACAACAACCCAAAAGCTCTTACTTCTACACGAGTTGCCACTGTTAGTGTGACCCTTCTAGTTACATGTAAAATCGTGCTTTTGTATATAGTTCAATAAAGAAATAAGCAACCAAGAAACGAAATCGTATTCGAGTTTCTACATTAAACAAATTTTCATTAATAATATTAATAAATAATAATACTTAAAATTCTGAAAAACAGTTTGCCATAACCTCAAAAATATAACAGACAGTGATCATTTTTTTGTTTTTTACGGTAAATATTTACTTAAGCTACTCGCGTCCAAAACAGCCCTAAGATACGTAAATTTATTACCAAACGAAAGGGAAAAATTGATAGAGCAGACGAATATTTCACCGAAATAAATATTCGGCTGCTTGAGCAGTTCAAACAACGCTATAATCCATACAAAAAAGCGTTTACCAACACTAAATCTAGCTTCGTCAATTTTTCGAGTTTTCAGCACTCAAATCTCGAGTAGCTTAATTAGATATTTAGTTACCAAAATAACGTAGTAAGTGTTTACGATTTTCATTTGTATTTCCCAAAGGTCAGATAGTTTATTTTGCATTGCGTGTCACGGTGTCATCTCCAAAGTTTATTGCATGGTTTTGCTTATTTGCTTTTTGCTGTTTACGTTTCTTGCACTTGGGGCACGTACGACAAATAAAGTAAATGAAGAAAATTGTATAAATGATTCGGGCAAGAGGAATGGGGCCCCAGCCCTTTGTTTCACAGACCTCTCGCTCACAATCCCCCCTCCTCACCCCTCTGTCAGTCTATCTTCCTTCCGTTCCAGCTGCCACTGTTGTCCACTACCAAAGTGACATGGATGCGTGTGTCTGCGTGTGTGATTTATGGCAAACTTTAATATATGTTCAAAATAAACTAACAAATATTTTTATTAAGGTCTTTTCGAGCAAATGCTTATCAATGAATGAAATTAACAAAAAATGGAAATGCATTCCAAGAACTATGAGCAAAGCTGATGAAAAAAACGCAAAATTCTTTAATGGAATTCGAACCGTAACAAGGGAAATGTGTTATCTCTATAAATCTTAAATTTAAAAAAATAAAGAGAGCGACAAAATTTGTTATCCACTGTTTCATAAATAATAATTTTTTTCGGGCTGTATATCTTTAGACCCAAAATTCCACCATGGGCACGGGACTGTTCGTCTGATCTCATAATTTCAAATGCTACTCGAATTAGGAGTTCTTCCTGTGGTTTTAGAAAACCCAAAGGGAGAAATATTGTTATTCGACTTCAGATTTGTCAGATTTACATAGGGACATTTCCTTTTTCCATTTCCATTTTTCTTATCTTTTGGGATAAAAGCTATTATGGAGCGATCACTCACGCGACTTTAAGGGGACATCATTGCTAATTATCGGAAAAGTATAAAAAATATGTGTGAATTTAAATATTTAATTGTTTACTAAAATACTTTTGATTTTTTCGACAAGGAAACTTTCCATTTTGTGTGCCGTTACATATGAAATTTAGTATTTAATGTAAGAATGCAAGCCATAATAATAAAGAGTTTTCTAGAACATACAAATGACTAATTTAAACAAAGAATTTTGAAGGAAATGTAAGAGAATTTTAAAGGTGGTCAATAGTTTATCGAAAGAGACTAGAGACTAAGACTATAAAATGTAGAAAGAACTTCCATATTCCTTTAATAACATCACTTAACAGTTTCTTCTTTTTTTAACGAGAGGTCTCTATGAGATATGTTCCTAGTCATAGAAAAAGAGTCTAAAAAGTTCCTTCCACAATCTTTTTAAGTCTTTTGGAGTCTCTCAATGTTCGTCTCAAACAAAATTATGACTTACCTCAAGAGTTAAGTGTAAATAAATCCCCGCCAGATGGCGCTGTGGGTAGCTCTCGCTCCGCCGTTTTTCTTTGTATTTTAGAATGAGTCAATCTTTTTATAGTCTGATCGGATTACTCATAAAGTCTATATTGTCCACTGTGTGTGTGTGAGTGAGTAAGGGTCTTTTGTAATTCAATCTGGAGAAAACGGAGAGTAACTAGAAATTGTGCCTAAATTAGATTTTATGTGTGAATTATGCTGCCTCATTATGCGAAATGGCCTAAATAACAATCATATGGGGACTGAGAAGAAAAAAGAGGGAAACAAATTTAATTAAATTATTAAAGTAGCGCGGTAAGCCACACACTCGCACACATACACACACAAAGATACAGATACAGATAGAGAGATGCAGAAAATGAGCATTAGAGAGCAATAAAGGGAGTGAGGGGCAGGAATAAAGAGACACAAACAAACAAACAGAACAACAAAAACAAAAATAACAGACACAAAAGGCATAAAAACTTTTTTCGTTTGCTTCTCTTTCACCCCGTGTGAGAGTCAACTTGCGAAGCATAAACAAACAGAAAAGCCAAGCAGAAATGCCAAGGCAAGATACAAAGATACATTATGCACAGACGCACAGATACAGATACATTTACAGATACACAAACCCAAAATGGGTGGAATAAGAAAAGAGAAAAGACAAGACAAGAAGTAGAAGGGCCAAGGAACGATGCGAGCCACGAGCTAAAGCACATTTTCGTGTTGGCATTCATTTAGTATCTTTCCCGTCTGAAATTATGTGCATATTTTCGCCTCAACTCGGCAAAGATACATCTACGAAAGTGAAGGAAACCGAAGATACAAAACCAACAAAAAAAAAAAGGTAAAACATTAATAAATGTATTTCACTCTGGCGCCAAATAGTTTCACGTGCAGTCAGCATAAACTTTGCCTCCTTTCAAATAAAATGGAAAGCGGAAGAACTTTTCAATGTGTAATAATTGTTTATATTTCACACTGGTTGCTAATGGAATGGGACTAAATTGCCAAATGAATTATGGGAATGATCCTGGGGGCCGTTGGGGGTGTCGAAAGTCATCCCCTAGATAATCAAATTCTGTTCAAGTGATCCAAAGAGAAAGATGCCTACTTCAATTTTACTGGAAAGACTTTCTTTTTACAAATCTGTGGTCTTCTAAGTGACCGTTGGAAGTAGTTCTCACTTGGACTCAAAGGACTCGAAGTAGCGTGACAATTGATAATTATCCTGAGTATTATGTGTGTATCGACTGTGCTGAATTCAGGGATCGCATGTATCTCTCATTTACACTTAGGTTCCTTAAGACCTTCTCTAAAAAACCTTATAGAATTATTTTTTGATGTGGAATTTGTTGATTCGGCCCATTACTACGAGCCAAGATTTTATAACTTTAACATAAACTATTTGATTGATATTTGAGTTTGGTGTGGAGTGGGGGGCGTTCTTCAACTTTAACATTTCTGGCTTTTACAGATACTTTTGCACGCAATTTTATGGATGTTTCTTTGCATTTACAGGAAGCTGAGAGAAGCTAAAGATGCTTCCCGGCCGACATCCCGATCCCCATTCTCCTTCCCCGAGAAGCAGTCTCAGCCACTTCATTGTTCTTTTGCCTTTCGCCTTTATGCGTTTTTCCACTTTGTCTGTCTCGGAATTTTCTTATTGTTGTTTTGGGGTTATGCGAATGGTGAATGCTTGTGGAAATGAATGGTGGACGGGTGGATGAGTGGAGTGGAAATTTTCTTTTATTTTTATTGTGTGTCTGCTCTGCTCTGGCTCGACATTTTGTGTTGCGCGCTTTTTGGGGCCCGCTTCCATCTACGTACGCATACGTATGTGTGTGTGTGTCTATGCCATTGTGTGGCTTTGTGCGTGTGCGTGTAGCAAAGTTTATTTTCATTAGTTTTAATGCTGCTCATTATGCTCATCGTCAGCTTGAAGGAGGCTGTCTAGCAATGTGGGTAACTACATACATACCTATCCGTAACAGAATCTCTGTTTGTGTCTCTCTCTCTGCTCGCCTGGAGGCAGACACACACATACCACACTGATTGCTGCTAATAATTGTTATCGAGACGATAGCAACAGCCACCGAAAGGGGTAAACAGTCATTTCAAGTACCGACTAATAGGTGTGAAAGGTGATATTATTGGGAAAATCTACTGTAGATGGATATGGTTACCAAAGGAATGGCTGATGGGAATTTCCATTTGGAAATTATAGACACAAACAAAGCAGAAAGAGAAGCCCTAGAATCGACAATCAGTTGGAGAATGAATTCAATTATGACAAATGCGAATAACATCAATCATCGAAATTTCAAACAATAGACTCTAAAGTGTTAGTTTAATGTCCTTCTAAAACTTAGTCATACCTTAACATATTAAATAGTTTACTTAATGGGAGTGATCAAAATTTAAAGTAATTTTTATCGACACGATACTCGAAAAGGTTGAATTTTATCTTTGTTCTTAATAATCATTTCGGAAAAATGTTTTTTGCGTCGTTTAGCTTTTCGTTGTGTTTCAAGGTTGCCCATTAAGAATGCAAACCCAGTCTCTGGTGTATTTGCAGTAGCTTACAAAACTTTATCGTACTTAATACTGAAGCAATATTTACAAAACACCTGTGTTGGCTACCTGCTGAAAGTTAGAGGGGTATAAGGCCCGTAACCAGTTTAATTGCTCCACTAACAATATAAAAGTAATGTTTTTTTTACGATGTGCCCATTGGGAGTCTTATTGTCGGAAGTGTTTTTTAACTACAAACAGTTTTAGTCGAGTTAAATTGCTTCCAATATAAACTAAATCTCTATTGAATTAGGCTTAAAACATTCAAAATTTCAGTTTTGCTTATTAAGTTTCGCACGGAAGCACGGAAAGCTAAGTCCAGTCTCTCATTTCTCATTCTGTCTCGATTCCATAAATATCTCAATTTCCATTTATAACTGTTTTCCGCGAACTCTTTTAATACGCTTAATGGCCTTCAATATTTATTTTACTGTCATATTTCTGTTTATTTACGGCTACTGGGAAAAGTGCTATAGATTGGAATACATAAACCAAACATTTTTTGTTTTTCTGTGAGAGGTTTTCTTCCCTTTTTTTGACCGTTTTCAAAATGCAATGCAGGCAGCAAACAAATAGCCAAATATCAACAAATACGGCAAATGAAAATAAAAATTTATATAAAAATATCAACAAATAAGTCTGTCAATTTATATGAAAAACTAAGAGGAGCGCTGCTCTCTCTCTCTCAGCCTCTCTTGAAAATATATATTTTTAAATTGAAACGAAATTCAAATACAACAAATAAAAACCCATCCAAAGAGCAAACGTGACTATTGCCAAAAATTGGCTTGGAAAATTGATGAGGCACGAAGATAGATGGAGCAGGAGTAGAAATCAATGTGAAAAAATCGCCCCGAGGATGGCTTTATACAAAAATCAACAAATTGAAATGCATACCAAAGTAAATGAAAGAGAGTTGATTGAAATGTTTTGAGTTAGAGAAACTGCCAGATGAGAAATTCCTTACTTTAGTAAGGATGCCCATTAGAATTCGTTTGAATTGACCCTCTTTGAGAGTTGGTTGGATCTCTACTCTAACCAAGTATTAATTCTTTAATCAACCCTCGTTAAATGGATTTCTTCACACTGAGGCGTTTTTCGCTGCTAATTGCCACAGTGTTGAGCTCTGTCATTGACTTGGATTTTCCAACGAAAAAACAACAAAGATTATGAAAAAGAATTTGAAAACCGGAAATTCGAAACCGCATAGCCGAACAATGCAAACAACAACAAAAGAATAGTGAGAAGAAGAAGGTCGTTCTATGGAGGGTAGCGAAATGTTGAGGCCATGTCCTCGCCCTCATCATCGTCATGCTTCTTGTTCTCGTCCTCGCCCTCTGGTTTTTCCCATCCGACCGACAAAAATGTTCTCCAACCTTGTAGCATGTGTGACCGCTGTGTGCAAAGCGTTTTAGTCACACACAAGAGCATAGAGACACATGAGACTCGACTCGCATTTCAACATGTAGACACATACATACACACGGGGAATACACCACAATGCATACATATCGGTATAATACTCGACACCAGAGAAATTTATAACTTGGTCAAAGTGCCAAGCGTAAGCAAATTTCATCAAAATGAAATTGTAGCTGCGGCGCTTTCGATGTCTTGCCTCTCTGTCTCTGTCTGTGTTTAATTTGCTGGAACACAGCTGATTTAATCAGTTAGAAATTCTATGAAATTTCGTTTATAAATAAATTCATAATAAATTTCACTCTCCTTAACCCTTTTTCCTTTTTCTCCTTCTCCTTCTTCTTACATCTTCTTTTTCAGCGGTTTGGGGTTTGGTTCGTGGTCGTTAATCAATTTTATGCAAACCAAATGAACATTCTTAAGGGACGGAAAAGGGATAGAAGAACCTTGATTATTAGGTTAATGAGAGGTCTCTCTGATGCTAATAGCAAAAGCCTACTAAAATCAGGAGTGTTTGAAGATAACTTTCGAGACGTCTTCAAATAAAGAAGAAAGGATAGATTAAACCCCATTTTAGGAGAAGCTGACTTCAACATTTATCTAAATTGGTTCAATTACTAAATTTCGCTTAAATGAATTCTCGAGGATTTTCACATTGGCTCGAAATTATATTGAACTTTTGAAACAAAAGGCAACATCTATAAATATAAAGTTTATGTTAACAACAATAAAAATATTGTTTAAATAAAGTTTTTATTTGCCTTTCATTTAATTTAGTTATCGTTAAAATGTATATAACAAGCAGATAAAGCGTTTTCTTCTGCAATTATATATATATATATATATATATACACATATATACATATATATATATTCTTGTTCTTGCTCCCTACAAAAAGAGTATATTAATTTTGGTCAGAAGTGTAAAGTATATACATATATTCTTGATTAACACGTCGAGACGAGTTCAAATAACCATGTCCGTCCGTCCGTCCGCCTGTCCGTCCGTCCTTCCGTCCGGATCGACGCGAACTCCTCCTAGACCGTTAGAGCTACAGAGCTGAAATTGCACGTAGGCTTGTATATACTGCAGTTTGTATATCTCGGATTCAGCCGAATCGCAACACTATATCATAGAGCAAACGCCAAGTCACGAACAGTGACTTTTCTCAATAACTTCGTTATTTTCTAAGCTACTATGAAATTTAATATTAGTGAGTTCATTATAGCTATAAACGACTATGCCAAATTTGGTCAAGATCGGGTGACTATATCATATAGCTCCCATCGGTGGAAAACAGTGACTTTTATCAATAACTTCGTTTTTCCTGTGTTAAGATTGTGGGCCGTTCTTTCGCAAACATTACTATTTTTTGATAAAACGTTTTTCCACTTTGACGGCTATAAATGAGAAAAGAGTACCAAAGAACTTGCAAGGGTATACAAACTTCGGCGCGGTCGAATTTAGCGCAGGCCCTCTGGTTATATAAAACGTTTTTCCACTTGCAAGGGTATACAAAATTAAGCGCGGTCGAAGTTAGCCCCGGCCCTTTGGATTTGTAATATTTCAGAATAACATTTGTATCGATTGGATCTACCAAGATATTCGTCTCCATTCTAAATGATGACTTTATTGGTTTTTAATCTTTTGGAAATCTTTTTCACTCCGAGCGGAAATAAATTCCACGAAACTTGGTGCGAACTTAATCACTACTCGATTCTAGTGCAGATTCATAACTTTAGGAATGGCTGAGTTTAAAGAATGTTAAGAATGCCTCTAATAACTATTAACTATCAAAAGATTTATTTAGTGTTCTTATTCATGTGGCTAGCAGTGTAAAATCGTTGTATACCAAGGCCAAAATCTTGTTGGTTTATTTCTAAATCAAAAATGCAGCCACACTTATTTTAAATAAAAGGGCAGAAAGCTAGACAAGCTAATATGAATGAGTGGGTAATACTACACTCTCTATGTTAAATGATTGAACAAGTTTAGTAACCAGGTTCATTTTGCTCCCAATTTGCCCTCTCAATTACCCCCAAAATTCACGGCATATAAGTTCTCTTACATACGTCAAATGTAAAGACGTCAAATGTAAAGACCGTAAAAATTAAGGAAATAATTTCAATACCATTGATGAAAATTGAATCAAAACTAAAGAACTGAACAAGTGAACCAGTGAACAATTGAACAGGTGAGTGAGGGGGTGAATAGGTTCATCACCTGTTCAAATACAGTAATTACAGCTTTTTAACGATTTGATGAACCTTTGAAATCTCTTCATTAACGTATTTGGTCACATTATTTATATTTAATTGATCCTTTGGGACAATTTTCTTAAACATTTATGGTTTATCTTTAAACAATTCCATGTACTTACGTACATATTTAGCTTTGGGGTTGCAAACATCATCTGTGTATCTCCTTTTCTCCCTTAGCCCGAAGAACATATTTAGATTGTGTGAGATTGGATGAGACAATGTTCGTATGGATGTGTGTGTGTATTTGTGTTATTATATGTACATATTTGTATGTATTGTTGGCCTAAGGGCGTTTTTTCCCTCATGGTTTCGATTGTTGTGCAATTTGCTGTGATATGATTTTTCAAGTACAGATCTCGAAATGTTGCCCTGACCAAAGCAATTTGCATGTGAAACGAGGCTGACGATGATGATGATGGTGATGGTGATATGAACTCTACGCACTTTCGCGGGAAATGTCAGTTAGTCAGTCAGTGAGAGAGAGTAAATGCGTGTGTGAAAGACCTGAGACCGCTCTCCTTCTTCTCCATGGTACATAAATCACATTTAAATGAACTGAAGCGTGCCATTTGCCTTTGCCCCCCCTGACTTTATGGCTCTCTGACTAACATCCAGTCCGGCAGTCAAACAGACAGACAGCCAGCCAGTCGGCAATTGTTTGGTAATCGTTTTGGCCAAATATATTTCATATAATAACACGAGCAGCAAAACGCACGATGGGGAAAAAGTGAAATGGGTTCCTACCGACTGCAGTTGCCATTGTTCGTGTGGAAATTTTAATTTCTTTACTTTTTCTCTTTGCTGTCGAGACAATTTAATTCAATTTCTACGTTTTTCTTTTGCACTTCTGCGGACCACTGACTTAATGCATTGTCCGCACTCACAGGGGGCAACAGCAATATCCAGTGGCCGATTCCAATTTGTATCAAGATTTATGCTTTTTGGCCAAATTAAATTTACTTTTGACTAAATGAAAGGGAGTGAATATATAATATGCTTATTATCAGATATTTTATTATCAGATATATTCAATAACTATCAAAATTGTTCCACGCCAC
Source organism: Drosophila paulistorum (assembly GCA_018152135.1). Taxonomy (NCBI): domain Eukaryota; kingdom Metazoa; phylum Arthropoda; class Insecta; order Diptera; family Drosophilidae; genus Drosophila; species Drosophila paulistorum. Next base: position 902,149 of record JAECXG010000823.1, read on the forward strand.
CGGGTGAACCTCAGGATGTGAGGGGTAGAATGCGGTCACACTGAGAGAAGTGTATATCACCAAATTACAAATACCGTGAATTTCCATTCGTATTATTCAAATTCCATACAATTGTTATACTTTTTTCCAATCCGAAGTATAGGTAGAGTCTCAAAGAGTCGATTTATTATGTAGTTTTTGTGTAATTAACAAAAAAAATTATGTATTTAGCGGGATTATAGCTGAAAGTAGTTGATTCCGGCAAAAAAAGCTGTCAAATTTTGAGATACTGTTGCCAGATGGCAAATTTCGAATAGTTGACTACGCGGGCTTTTTGAAACTTTTGTTCGCACTATTCTCAGCAAACGAGAATATTTTGTTAAGTTTACAATATTTCTTGATTTTATAAAACATATTCAATATTCGTCTAAAACTACAGACTGGCAACACCATAATCCATAAAAAATAGCGTTTGCCAACACTGAAATCTAGCTTTAGGTGATTTTTCCACTTTTCAAAACTGAAATCTCGAGTAGCTTAAGTAAATATTTACCATCAAAAGTAACAAAGATTCACGAATAGTCCTAAGATCTAGTTCTCATCAAATTGTGGCAACCTCTGACATTTTGCATTCTTGCTCCAAAGTTTCGCTCTTTCCCTTCGGTCCCCTTTTTCCTTTTTCGGTGTACAATCACAAAAGAGTGACAGGATGATAGTGCTCCGCTAAATATTAAGTGAAAACTTAAATTTACTAAAATATAATTTCGGTCTTCTTCGAAAGTTTCTTAAATACTTAATACATTTTTTGTTTCTATTCATCCATTTACAATGTTGACTGATGTCCTGATTGTTTAAGACCTTTATGACTGATAAAGGTATGACTGATCATTTTATTGTTTGAATGGAGACTATATGATAAAATACTTTGATATACCGATTTTTATTCAAATGTAGTTAAGATTTTGTTGCGCCTTATTACATCGACCACACTTACCCTGAATTAAGTGGAAGTAACGAATTTCACAAGACAATGCATTTCGGAAACTAATTCAATTAACATCGATAAAAATTAAAAACTAGAACAATGTTTTTAAAACCATTTCTTAGTAAGCAAAAACTTATTTTCTTTGTTAGAAAACACACAATCCTAGATATTTTCTATACTACCATTGGATATTTTGGGTATTTTTTAGTTTATTACACAAATTTAACCTACCAAAATGCGATCTTAAGATCATTTATCTCTACACGAACGTGCCTTTCCCTACTTTGTGTGACACTTGGATCACACTCTGCGTAAGTAAATAACCAGAGTTTTCCTACTTTTCCATGTTTTCCATTGCAAAAAAATTATTCATATTGTTACTCCAAGTGAGAGGAAGTTGTTGATTTCGTCAAATAAATAAATTATCATATATTATCAATCAATTTTTATGTTGTTCAATCATAAATAATTTTGGTCAAACATTTCGACTGTCTCTGCTTTTGTTTTCACTGCGATGGTGAGTTTTCGTTTTCCTTTTCGTTTTCGGGTTTCTTTTATCGCTGTTGTTGTAGTTCATGACCCAAAATGTTAGTCAAGCTTGAAAATTATGATGTACAATAATACAATATTCTGTGATATGTGTGTGTGTGTGTGTGAGTGCTTGTTGTTGGGGCTATGATTTTCATTTTCCTTTTGTTTCACTCTGCTTGAGTGCGTATCTATGATTGGCGAATAAAAAACAAACGAAAACCCCTAACCAAACATCAAAAAAAGCACAAAATATGAGGGGGAGGGAAAAAGTAACAACATTTATTTTGTCAGTATATTTTGTGTCTCGTCTCGTCTCCGCTTCTCTTGGCTCGTTCTCTGTCATTTTTGCATTATGTGGTAATTATGTGTGTCTGTCTGAGGGAGCATTTTTTTTTTGTATTTTTTTGTATGGACATCATGAAAATTTAATTGAATTATGTGAGTTTTTGGTTTTGGTTATTTTCGGGTTGTCTGCTCTTTTGAAACTGTTACACTGGAACGAGTCATGCTTATGCGGCGTTTTGTGTGTGTGTGTGTGTGTGGATCCAAGTGCCTGAAATTAATACATTGGCCTTTTAAGGGTTAATTCATGGGGTAGGTTGCTGTCGACCACAATCCGGGGGTTGCAATTGATTTATAATCCGTTTAGTCGTCGTCGCTGTGCGGTTTCAAATTTCTGTGAAATTGGCGAAAGACCAAATATCAATCGATTTAAATACGTACGGATAATAAATATAAGCCTTTATAAAATCAATCCGGATTATGAAAAACTAAACAATCATTAGCACCATCATCAACAACAACAACAACTAGAAAGTATGATAAATCTTCTATTTAAACTTTGTGGGCATTCTGAAATTATACACGCTTTGAATCATTAAGAGCATTATAGTTCTATCTTTGAGGTTGTATGATAATTCTGTTGTTCTTGTGGCAACTCTTGTATAATTACTCATACAGAGGGTCATAAAAGTCATTTGATATATGTTTTCTGTTGTCCAGGCAATTCAGAACCACAAGGACATCTGTAACTAGGAGATACACAAAAGAAAGTCTTCGATCTCTAATCGTTGGTATTCCAACTTGTTTCTATACTAGAACTTTGGGTAGTCCTTCTTATATGCAGTTGGTATGGTCAATCCTCATTGGTCATGCCAATTTTAGCTCATGGGATCCACGAAAAGAGTTGCATTGATTAGTCTTAAGCCCAAGAACAAATAACTTTTGGCATAAAGCATTCATTTGTTTAATCTTGAGTTAAATGGTAACTAGTTCTGGACTAAATCATTTTGATGACCAAGTTCACTGACTGAATTTTTAACGAGTGAACAAGTTCAATTACTCAGTTACTCATTCACTGACTCACTTGTTCAGTTGATTCAAATGTTCATGTAAAAAGGATAAATTAACGGTTGTTGGTTAGCTTCCTATCCAACTAAAGCTTAGTTTCCATCTACTAATCCTTCCATATTGTCATTTTAGTTATTATAAAATTATGAAATAAATGAACTTGGTAGTTGGCGTTTGCATTTTCTTGATTTCAGTGTGAGAAAAATCAAACAAGTGAGTCAGGAATTAGTAAGTCCGTGTACAAGTAAGTCAGTGAATCATTGCCTAACTGACTAGCTAAGTGCACTAGGGAGTCGTTTAATTCTGTTCAGTCTCTAACCAATGCAAGACCACGTTGCGTATACGTAATTTTAGAGATGTTAGAGATGATAGAGTTAAAAGTTACCGATAAAGCCGTAGAAGTACACAATTACTAGCAATCGCTTAAACACGTATTCTTTGTAAGGATATCCAATTCAATGTTAGTTTACAATTGGAGCCAAAATATATAACTAATTAATACATGTAACAAACATAAAACCATTTATTAACAAAAACCAGAGGGCCGGGGTTAACTTCGACCGCGTCGAAGTTTGTATACCCTTGCAACTGTTTTGGTAATTCTTTCCTTACCCATAGCCATCAAAGTGTAAAATCGTTTTATCCAAAAAGTCTAATTTTTTTTTTTTTTTTTACCAATAACGGAAGGCCCGCCGTATTATACATGTTGTTTTTACACTTGCTGTAAACCATCTTTTTTGTATATAGTACAATATACTATAACAAAATATTTGGGCGCGACGGTTAGTTGGTTAAGGCGAAGCCCTTTACACTAATTCTGATGGCGCCCAGGGGTATGCACATAAAAAAAAAAGGTGGAATCTGCAGTTGCAAGCTTTGCCGTTCTTTTCTCGCTTCATGTAATTGGAATTCCCAAATACTTCTAGCGTTGAAGATATGGTATGGCCATTACAACTGTGGATTCTTTAGCAAAGTCTGCTGATGATAGAACTTGGTGGTTTTTGAAATAGCTATACAGACAACCTGCTCACCTTTTGTGCTGCCTATGATTTTAAAATCTTACAAATAAATTCGTAAGTAAGATTTATTGACCTGAAGCCGGCTAAAACCCAGTTTTGATTTTTCAAAAAATCTAATGTTTGCGAAAGAACGGCCATCAATCTTAGCATAGGATATAACGAACTTTTTGATGAAAGTCACTGTTTTGTCACTATGGGAGCTATATGATATAGTTACCCGATCTTTACCAAATTCGGCACAGTCATTAACAGGTATATTTAACTATCAAATGTTTAATTTGAAAGCAATCGCATTAAAAGTAACGAAGGTATTGACAAAAGTCACTGTTTTCGACCGATCGTTCCTATGGGAGGTATATGATATAGTCACCCGATCTTGACCAGTCGTTTATAGCTACAATAAACTTACTTATATTTAAATTTCGACAATAGCTTAAAAAGTAACGAAGTTATTGAGAAAAGTCACTGTTCGTGACTTTGACGTTTGTACGGGAGCTATATGATATAGTGGTCCGATCCGGCTGAGATATACAACGCCTGCAGTATATACAAGCCGACGTGCAAAATTTCAGCTCTTTAGCTCTTACGGTCTTGGAGGAGTTCGCGTTGATCCAGACGGACGGACGGACGGACATGGCTATTCAAACTCGTCTCGTCGTGCTGATCAAGAATATATATACTTTATATGGTCTGAGATGCTTCGTTCTATGCGTTGCACACTTCTGACCAAAATTAATATACCCTTTTTGCAAGGGTATAAAAAAAACAAAACCACTTTATCATTTAACTTATCGTGGACTTTTGTATTCATATTTTGGAATCGCTTTAGGTCTACGGTTAAAAAAAGATTCAAGCGCCGACGATGTCGCCAATTTTATCAAATCAATACGAAATATTCAGAAATATTGTTTATAAAATTGTTTATTTTATTTATTCACTATTAAAGTTTCCTTTTTGTTCGCTTACAATGAAATCCAATGAGCTCCGTCATTCTCCCATTCCAATATACATTTGTATATATGCCACAGAGTTTCAACATTGTAATAGTCTCATGTTTTTACATTTTCAACTTTCCTTTGATCTCTGTACACACCTCTCACCTGGGCCTCACCTTGCCTACGCTTTAACGACTGCCACCGGTCATAAAATGTGTAGCCAAGGCAGAGAAAACTAATTCTGTTCAGATTTTAATTCATTAGATGTTTCTTTTTTTGTTCAATGGCTCCCTGGCAACGTCAGCACAAGCCACAGTAGGAGATGGAGGCAGAAGGAGCAAAGGCATCCAAGGCGACACTTCTTTTGTCTCTTCCTGTCAGAGTGGAATTTTTAGCTGCAGGCACATTAACCCCGCCAACCGACAAACTGCATACAAAAGCTGCAGTAAAATGTCAAAGCGGTATGCAAAAAAGTTGCCATGGTATTAGTCTCTGTAAAAGGACTGTGAGCGAGTGTGTGTGAGTGTGTCTCTGGTTGTGTGTGAGAGCAGTAAATTACTAGTAAATCCTGCGTGTGCACTCGAGCCGCCATTAATTTTAACTGCTGCCTTCAAGTGAATGTCGCTAAGTAATTGAATAAAGTTTTCTTCTCTTTTTTCTTTACCCTTCCCTTTTTTATTTTTCAAGAGTAAAATATGTGCAAAAAACTAATAGCTAGTCATAGATACATATATTCAAAGGAATAAAAGAAGGACCTCGATGCAATTTTGAGCATATTCTGACTGCCTTGAAAGAAATGAACTTATTTGTTAATGACGTTAATTGCTTGAAACGGAGCGTCTCTAATTAGTTTTAGCTACTTTTTAAATGACGTAAAATGTAGTTCCGTATAAAAATATTTCATTCCATCGAAACAAATTGGCGACCTCTGATGGTAACAGCTTGACTTTTCACGTGAAATGGCAAAAGGTTGAACCTTTTAATTATAATTAACGAGGGAAATAAACGTTCATGTTGATGTGGTGCGAAAGGAATACAATGGAACATAACTTCAATAATTATAATTGCTTAAATTTCATAATTATTACATTTGGTGGCCGGCAAGCGGCAGGAGGCGCCAGTGGGTAGGTCAAGCCATAAAAATGGCTGCTCATGGTAACAATCTACAATAATGTAAAATGTGTATGTAATGCAAAAAACAAAAGTATAAAACAAAAAATTGTCAACAAGCAGTGAACGAGCGAATGAACGGACATTTTCCCCTTAGCTGGACGATGTCGTTTTTGTGGTCATCTCCTCCTGGGGCGACTCCTCCTCCTCATCCTTCTCAGTTCCCTTCATCACACACCACCCACACCCGCTAGGGCAAAGCCGCAACAATGGGGATAGCCACACACACACACAATGGGCAAATGGTGTGGAAAATAAAATTGTATTAAGTAATAAATGTTTAAAAAGCATTGTGCATTGTGCAATAATGTAAACCCCAACGGGAGGGCGTCAGCCATGCCCATAGAAATGTGTCTGACTCGAATAAATTTCGCTTAGCTAAAATGCATTCATTGTGTTTTTAGAAACTTGTAGGAAGGCTTTTATGACCATTTTCCAAATATGTATTCACTTCCATCTTTTCAAATGCTTAATAATTGAATGTTGGTCTTTTAATTATTTTTTTTTAATGGAATTTCAACGTAAAAAACATTATTAATTTTAATTGAATTTGCCAGAATCAACCAAAAGAAGTGTGAATCACCTTGAACTTTGGCAGATGTCCTTAACTATAATACCACAAGGCATCTAAAATGAGTTTTTCAATTGTTTAATAGAAGCTAAATTACTAATCGATAAAATATTTCATTCAATTTACTTTAAATTCAGATGATTAAAGTACATTTGGCTTCAGGCCTTGAAGGGAAAATTTGGAAAGAGTATTTGAAATCTGCAAACGTGAAAATAAAACCAGCTTCATCACTTTTTTTTGCTGGTCAATTCGTTTACGTTGAACGTCAAATACAGACAAAATCCAGCAATGGCTCATTAAAACTCCTATGCACATTTAAATATTCTGTTCATAGTTTGCAGGGGCAACCCCCAACCCCTCCCCTGAATTCTCATGCAGAAATAAATGTATTTTGTTTAAATGTTGTGCAACCTGCCTTAGTTTTTGTTGTTACATTTTGTTGTTTTACATTTTCAGATGCTTGCACACGTCTAATTAACGATACAAATTTGAATTTGTACACACATCTCCCAAACACACTCACACACACACACACACACACACACACACACACACTCGCACACACACACTCGCACACACACACACTCACAGAGAGATACAAAAATCATAATAGAATTTTACACGAATTGCAAAAAGCCAAAACATTTGAAACTTTTTTTGGAATTAGATTTGTGTTACGCCCCGCAATCGGTTGATGCCCACTTTTCGCACAATTTCTGCATTGGCAAAATGAACATTAAATAATATAATTATAGGTTATTATTTCTCCAACTGACTAGGGGCGTGTCTCGTTTCCACTCCGCCCCATGCCCCATTCCCTCTCAATGTCCCCCACTGGATGTGCGTACTGTAAATTGACTATAAATGTTTATCAGGTGAACCAGCAAAAGGGGGATGGCGGGAGGAATTTGTTATTGTACGTTTATAGTTGCATGTTTTCAGTTTTGTAAAGAATTTTCAATTGCGAATTACTAAAATTATTGTTTGCTCTTTCACTACGATTATTGCTTGCATTTTCATTTTTATTTTAACTAAACTGTTAATAAAAGGCGTTCATCAAAATATTTGTATGAAGTTGTGGTTAATGGAGTGAAATTGTTAGTTGCCCTAAATAACATTTAATTAGTTTTCATTTAAAAAGGCACTCCAATTTGTTATAGATTTCCATCCCTACTACTGTAGTTTTATTTTAAAGTCCCCAATAGTTGCAGAAAATCAGTTTACATACAAATATGTTGTTAAAATGTTGACAATCCTGAACACACTTGAAAATCCTGAAATCGTTATAATCGGTTGAAATTGAAATTAATAAAAATACAAAAGTTTAAATATTTCTTAGACAAAATCGAATATTGTGAAATATTGTGCATTAATTTTTTTTAGTAATGAGCGAAACAAAAATAATTCCCATTATGCAGATTTAACAAAAGGTTCCACTGTGCAGCTGAGCAAAGCTCCTTTTCTTCTGCATACTCCAAACTCTTAAAAATTCCACTACGTTTGCTCATAATAATTGTTTTAAAAATAGTGAATCGTTAATGATCGGCGAACATAATCTAGGTTGCATTTCAGTTTCTATAACAAAAAAAAATCATAGTGAACGCAGAAACCTTGAGATTGATTCTTATTAGTTCATCGATTCGTTCAGCTTAGCAAATAGATTTAACTAGATAAAGCTGGCTTCTAGATAATCTAGAACTGGCTTTAAATTGGTTTAAACTCAGTTTTATGGAGTCCCAATAAAGTGACGTTATATCGCCATATGTGCTAACTGAAGCATACAAAGTCATTCAGATATTTTATGAACGCAGATGTTATATCTAATTTTTATGCAAATATTAAATGGGACTTTTTATTCTCATTCTCTTGCCTCTGGTTCTTTCCAAGCAACTTTAAAATTACATTTTGAGGCGAATGGTTAAACTTTTATTTAATTTCATGGTTGCCAGACCGAAAATTGCATTCTTAGTTTTGATTTGCCTTCGTTTTGTATGCAATTCTAAATTTTATTTCCCTTTCAAGTGCATAATACTCACTCCCTTTATTTTTGATATACATCTCCCTCTTTTTCCCCTATTTTTTTTTGTAGAAGTAGAAGACTTTTCATAATATTTGCCCAACGCAGCGAGTTACCTAGGCAAAAACAGCAAAAATAAATAAAATGAAAAGAGAGAAAAAAAAAGATAGAAATGTTTTTCGACATTTGCAGCTCTTGAGAATGACAGAGTGAAACACCGTTGAGACGGACGGGCCATAGCTTTGTGTATGGCTATAGAAAAAAGGAACGAAAAAGCAAAAAAAAAGGGCTACGAATCTCGCTTGTGCATTTTGTGGACCCAAACCCTAAAAAAAATACATAAAAATGCCAGTTCACCCACAAGTTTTCTTTCACCATAGGAAAGAAACATTTCCTACCCCTCATCGTCTGCACTTTGCCCACTGAAGTGGTTTTTAATTTGAATACTTTGCGTGTACTACGGATGCCGTCCTGTCGTCCTTTTCTTCCCCCCCCCCTCTCCGAAATCGAAATAAAAAAAAAATAAAACCCTCTTCAGTCTCAAGCAATGAAGTTGGGGCCTTTGCCCTTTACTTTACTTTTTTCTTTTCGCTTCTCTGTTTTTTGATTTGCATATTTAAGAAAATTATGAAATTATTGTAAAACTTTTGATATTAAGACAACTTTTAAATAATATTTTCTTGTTGTTTTTTATTTACTTGCAGGTTACGCAAAAGATATTTCTGGAGTTAAAAGAGGTAAGTCAAAGCAAAGCCGAAAACACAAGACGAAAGCCTTCTTAAACTTGAAGAAGTTTCGATTACTCCGAAATCTAAATGAATTTGCTGTCAAATTTTATCTGAAACTAATTAATCGTGTCCATGGACGGTTCCAATGGGAAAATTAAGATTTTGGTTTGATTGGTTGGTTGGTCCCAATACAAACTTATATGACAGAGCCTCCGGTTAGCACGTCTTCTGGATATAACGACAAAATCGTCGGTTCCTTGAGCGTCGTTATAACCGGATTCTACTATTTTTTAGATGCTAGATTTGATAGCTTTCTTAGTTTATATTAAAGATGAAACTGAAGATTGCAGCTTTTCTTCACTCTAAATGTGAACATTTTTCTCTGCCTCTTTGTGGTCAGCAAACCAATCAACAGATGGCCCACTTGCCTTATATGGTTAAAGTGTAATCCTCTCAGTGTCATAAACAAAAGGAAACCATTGCTAAACGCCCATCCCTCTACAGTGCTAGCCAACTAAACTGAATTTTTTGTCGCTTCTGGCCCATTCACACGCTGGCACTTCTCGGAGCTTGGCATACACGATGACGGCCCTCTACAGAGCAATTTATAATACGAACGAGCAGGAAAAAAAACAAAATGAAAAGGGGGAAAAAATAGTCGCGTTTCTTTCGGCTTTTTCTGGACTCGACGGTTGAAGTGGCGCGTTGACTAGCCAGAGCAGGTTGCGCCTTGTTGACGGAAATAACCGCAAAAGTTTTACTTTATGCAAATGTTACTGCTGCATACGGCAAGGCGTATTGGGCGTGGCATGCAACATGGTGTGTCGTATGCATCATCATTCGGTGTATCTGTGTGTGTGTGTGTATGTTGTTTTTCTCTTATGAATCGAATTCGATTTTATGCTTGTCGCGGCCTCCATCAACACGCCCGTCCATCCCACCCAGCCTTGTCCGCACAATGGCATAAAATCAATGAACAAAAGCCAAGCCAAGCAACAAAATGGCCGCCATTTGCAAACACCCCCGCCACCCTTCCCCTTTGGCCTTTTGGCTCACCCCTCGCTGCAGTCGCCGGTTGTCATTATTTATTGAAAATATAGTTTGATGAGTTTTTACTTGGCTCGTACGCGGCTTCCTCCTCTTCCATTCATCCGCCCCGCCACGCCTTCTACTTCGGTTTTGGCCATTACTGCTGTTGTTTCTCTTTTTGCGGTCAATAAATTGGGAGGCAGAGGGTAAAAGTTTCATCTTTTTTATTTCTCTCTCTTGTTTTTGTGTGTGTCTGGTTTTAAAATTGGTTAAATCAGTAAAGTTTGCCCAGACGCTTGTTTTTTTTGTTTTTTTGGATCCTCCTCTAAGGCTTTAAGTTTGAAACTGTGCGGGTGTTACTGTTGTTGCCCCAAAATAAAGAAAAAGCCATGAAAGGCGGCCAACTAGAACCCAGCAAGTTATCGCAAATTGCCTGCATTTCATCCGTAAGTTGGCTTATTGTGTGGGCTCTTGTGGCCAGAGGTGGTTGATGTATGAGAGTTTAGTATTAGGTTTAGAGTTGCTTCTGGTTTGGGGAAGAAGTTAATTTTAATAGATAGTTGGTACATTCTTTAAAAGGGAGAAGAACCTTCACATTCTGGCTCTGAAACTTTTCATTATTCACTTGGGTTATAAAGGCAAATTGAAATGAATGCCATTGGTGTGAATATGAAAATAAATAGACTCTAAACTAATTTTTAAAGACTAAATAAATATGGGAATTAAATGAAAATGTGTGAAATGAGTGAGATAGGGCTATAGATGACTACATCAATTGATGCTTCTTTATTCATCACCTGAGTATTAAAACAAAAAAGAATATGCATTTCAGTGTCGTTACTTTCATAGATGAGTGAAAGAAACAAAAACAATGACATAAATTCTATTAAGTAAAGGTTAGTACCAGAAATTTCAAACACAAATACCCCTTACACCGATAAAAAGGTTGATCAAAGACAAGAAAGAGAGACATCAGCGGTCGAAACAAAGAGAGTTAATCTTAATTTTTGAGAGACAAATTTCGTTTCGGCGCTCTCAAATGAACTTCGTAAATGACTTCGGCTTATCTATGTGAAATAATCATTTGAGCACAATGAAGGAGAAATTAGGAAATGCTGTACAAAATTCGATTTAGGACGAATATCTCAATCAAAATTTAGAGATTTCGTGAAAGGTGCCCAATCGAGTAAGTAAAATAAAATAAATTAAAAAAAAATTTGATTTTTCAGTATCGCTAAAAACGAAGCAGTATGACAGGTCCTTTGAATGCATTTATAACCTGCATTTACTGTATTACCAATCATTAATCTGAATATGTTGTAACAGTAGAGGGTGACGATAGAATTTTCAGTAAAAACCCGGTAGGGTTTCGGTAAATTTCGGGTCTATTCATTTCCCTTTGCCTTGCCTGATCGTCTCTGTGTTGAACTAGGTTTATTCTTTTAAATTTGAACTGTCTTTAAAGTGTATTTAAGCGTTTTTTGTTTGGTAAATATTTTTTTTACATTGTTCCATTCCTTAAGAAAAGATTGTATCAGACGAATTTTTTCTATTTCAAGACTTAATGGATTACTGCGAAAGTAGACAGATAAAAGAAGAATTAATCTAAATACATACTTGTCTTACGAATTTCTTATGCAAAATATAATTGTGAATAGTGGAATTTCTTTTCAAGTTCAACGGAAAAGATGAAAACTTTCAGCAAGAGAACCCATTTATATCATAAATACTTATAAAAATAAATGTTGATATAAATAATTATGTTTTTGTTATTTTAATTGTGCCGCAATGACTTGAAAAATTACGAAATACGCCTATTCATAGCAGAAGTGGTTATTAATATATGTTATTCGAATGGAAAACGATAAGACGCATTACATATTAAATGTCAGCTTAAATGGATATAAATGTAAGGTATGATGGGGAGTTACAGAGGTTAAACAGCAGCAAGCGGACAGAAATGATGATCAGGAACAGCAGAGTTTAACAGACAGCAGAATAGCAGAATACAGTAGACCGGGACCCGGCACAAAGAGACCGCTGAAGAAATATAGTTGTATGTGTGCACTTGCTTGTGTGCGAATATTGCTTTACACTGCAAAAAATTAAAATTCATCAAATTCTGTCTCAAATCATGAAAACAAGCGCAGCCGATGCAAGAGAAAGATAAAGAAACCAAAGCAGCGATCAAAGCGACATATGTAGGTCTGCTTGCTTCGAAATGCTGAAGAAAACTAAATCCACCATCATGATCTTCATTTTTTGTGTGAGGACTTCGGCATCCGTTTAACTTACACGCATAGGAAGTACCGAACGCGTTCGTCCCCCGGGGTATATGAGTGCCGGGCCCTGCAGTAGAACTACAGTTGAAGTTGGAGAGTCGACAACGAAGAAGCAGCAGTGAGAGAGAAAAAGAAGTGAACCGAAGAGTAAACCACGAGATTATAATAATTGTAACTTTTCCAAACTACTTTTAATTTAAATAATCAATAAACTTAGTTGAGTAAACCCACTCAAGTCACATAAATATAATTTTTAAGCAGCTGTAAAAATAATTCGCAATAAATTCTAAAAAGTGTGAGTGTACTTATTTATAGACCCTAAAAAATAATTAGGTAATTACATCAACTTGCCGCTTCTCATCCTAAAAATACTGACTGAAGTACAGTGGAACTCATCTTATGTCATATCAACCAACCAATACTTCGCCCCAACTGATAGTAGCAACCCTTTTAGCCAAAATTTGTCCATAGTGTTGGTTTTTTCTTCGGCTGCTCTTACCGCCCACCCTCCGAAAGCATAAAAAACTGCATAACCGAAAGTCTGGCCCGGGGAAAAAGAGAAACTCCAACTTGAACATTATGTCGATTGCGTGGGCGTAGCCGGGAAATGCTATTAACTTGTCGGTCATATGGCAAATGTTTTTTTTTTTTTTTATACACCAACTGGCAGTAACACATGGAGTCGTCTGTCTCCCTTTTTGCCTCGCCTCGACCCCTCTGGCCCTCTTATCTAGTCGGTATAGCATGGAGTAGTCTCGTTCGCCGCCACATAATCGTATCAGCTGAAGATTTGTAATATGAAGCGGAAGAAATGGCCGTTGGTTCCTTTTTTTGTTTTTGCTTTTTTCGCCTCTCTGGTTTTCTGCTTTTTGCCTGATAAATGTAAAGTCATTGTTGGCATACTCGATTGCCATGACGATTTATTGAAACTTGGACAAGATGTTCGAGCTGTTAAAGAGGAAAAAGAAGCCTCAAGCGGAAAGTCGGAGTCAGTAGAGCGATATTGTTTTGGCTATGCCCTGTCAATTGGATACCTCGCTAATAAGTTTTATCAGTTTCAGAACAGAGAATAAAGCTAGAAATGTGTAAAGCTTAAAGCCTAAAGAATTTACATTTCTTGTATATTATTTCTAAGTTTTACAGACTCAAGGTCAAATTCGGGAAAACAAATAATGAGCAGGTTGTTTATTCTCTCATCAGCAGACTTTTCTAACCACTCTAGAACTGCAAGGCCAAATCGGCATTTGAACCAGTTGAGATTTGTAGCGTGAAAGTAAATGTCACAGTATAGGAATCATAAAAAACATTACGAACATTCTCCAGAAACTTTCAACCCTTTAAGAGTAACTTGTGGTTGCATCATCTAGATTATTTGTAAATTTATATTTAATTAAATAATAATTGTATAAAATATTTGAGCGTAACCAAATGATTCCTTAATGTAACCCAAATTAGTTAAATTTTGAGAAAAGAAGAAGATTTTTGATTGGGAAACCGCATGATTAAACTTTGACAGCCAATATTATTAATTCAAATACTACCAAGCCTAAATATCTAAATCTAAATCGTCTTTGAAAGTGCTAAGAACAATTTATCGATCGACTGCTCTAGGATACAAATGCTTTGGTTGCCTGAACTCTTTATTCTGGTCTTTGGCAGTCTAATCCAACTCTTTTAGTGGTTTGTCCAACAATTTCCCCAAAGTCCTGTTAAAGTTTCAACTTCCGTTTGGTCGGAACTGCCTTAGCATTAGGCATCACCACCACCATCATCATCATCATCATCATCATCATCATCATCATCATCATCATCATCATCATCATCATCTTCATCATCTTTCGTACTCGCGTATTTCATTATAATGCAACAGCCGAAATCCTTCACTCAACCCCAAACCCGATTCGATTCTCGTTCTGGCTAAAAGCGCTGCAAACATTGCGCTTGCTAAACTTTCCTGTTGCTGTGTTTTGTACTTTACATTTCGTTTTCGTTTTGTTTTCTTTCTTTTGCTGCTGCTTCTTCTTCTTTTTTCAAATAGATTTGCCCGTATCAGAGACAGAGCAACAGCAGCAGCAGCAGCAGGAGCTATAGAGCCGAACTGAAGTTGGAGTCCTTTGCTTGTTCTCCCTGTTACTCATCCCAATCCTGCCATTTAGCCACGTTCTGTTTGTTTTTGTGCTTTACTGCAGTTTGTGTGTTTGCCAGAGAAAACCTGCTGCTCTTCCTATCCCTTCCTCCTCCCAATCTCCCTTTGGTATCGTTTTTTCCTTTGCCAATTGCTTTGTTTCTGCGTTATATTTTTTGCCTTTTTACCTCCTTTGTTTGCGAGTGTGTGTATGTGTGTGACTTTGCAGCAATTTTTATCTTCAATACACGCTCATTTACGCTGTCTGATAGCTTTAGGGTATATTCATATCCGTTGTCATTTGTTTTTTTGTTTTTCGCCTTTTTCACTAGCTGTAAGGACTTTGCACTTAACGGGGGTGAGGCGTGGCATTTTTTTCGTATTCGCCGTGCTGCATTATGCATTTTGTTTGCTGATGAACTAAACACTGAACAGCAAATTTTGAAAATATTTTACGGAATTAGTGGGATGAAGAAAAGCTGAGTTACGTTGCCTTTTCTGATACCCTTACTTAAGTAGGAAACGATATTTATGCTCGATCAGGATAACAAAAGCTTTGCGGTTGTGTTCTAAGCTCAGCTGGCAAATTATTATGATTTGTTTTTTAAAGTTGTGCCACAAATTCACAAACTTTGGTCTGGACCATATTTTGAAAAGTTTTAACAGTTTGTGTAGTTCCATTCAATTTTACAATTCCTGAAAGTTGTCCTTTGGAATAAGATCCTGCTTTTGTAATTGAATTTTGATGTTTAGTGTAATGTTTCCTTTTAATATGCTTGTAAAGAGGCTTGTGTCTGGATTTTTGGCATTACGGTTGTCGTCGCCATTGTCTGGAAATGTTTTGGGTATTCTCTCTTTCGCCTTTCCTTTTTTGCGAATGTTGTTTAGCTCTTTTTGGCAAAAGACGAGGGATTATCCTCTATCTTGTCCCAATACTTTTGCCAAACATTTCTCGCTCATAAACAAGAAGCAGAAGCTTGCCATTGTTGTTGCTGTCGTCGTGTCGTCCTTGTGGTGGGAATTTAATCAACTTTATTTTATTGCCGATTCTAACATGCTCGCTAGGTCCTCCGCTATCTACAAAATCAGTCTGTATAACCCCTTTTGTTGGCCAGAGGATTTTCATTTCATTTTGTATTGAATGTCATTTTTGGCATTGAGAGAGAAAGCATTGATTACCAAATACATAACATGCTGCTGCTGCTGCTACTCCTGCTCCTACTCGAATCCTTGTTCGTTCATCGCATCCTGTTGTGTGTTGTATAGGCTTGTTAAAAGGCTCTTAAATTGGTTTTTATTACATGGGCCGATGTACATATAGTATGTATGTATATGTTTTGTTGCTTGGCTTTTTATGAGCCTGTTTCTGTCTGGCATTGCCTGGCCCTGTGTTATTTCGTTTTTATAGCAGTTCATTGTTATCACCCCACAGGAAAGACAACAAGGAGCAAGAGAGCGGTATGGATAACAAGAGAAAATGTGAAGAGCCTTTCTAATGTTTACTAATTGTTCAACATTCGGTTGCTGTCGAACATTTTTGCATTAGCCATGGGTCAAGTGGGGTCCACCCCCACAACCCACTTGCCCCCTTCGATTGCCACAATTGTTTTTCCAAATAAATTGGAATTGGCCAAAGGCTTTGACTACTTATTGTTACTTTTTCTTCGATTTTGTATTAATATTATCATTATGCTGCATATGAATGCTTAAGATGATTTCTTGGAAATATCTCTAAGTTTGTTAATTATTGTAATTCAGACTTTGCATTTCCAAAATGAATGGACAAGTCCTTATTATATCGGCTTACTAAACCACCAACACTTGTTTATTAGATCTATGAAATGATAAGTTCAGTAAGTAAACAAAGAAGTGAGAGACAACCAGGACTTACCACTTAGTAAACAGGATCACTTATTTATGAAAGTAAGTACTACAGAAGAATAATCCTTATTGCAGTCGAAGTAAAACGTCATTCTTTGTGGTCTATTTGATGATTCAATATCTCTCAATCGATTTAATGGATCGTTTTTTCTCAGTTCTCCCACGAATCTCCAGTTTTGTTATATTTTCATGATCTCATCTGTCCAAGCTAACTGTGCGTTGTTCTCAATCTTTGAGTAAACAACTTATGTCTGTATGGGAGACTCTGCGTGCTGTTCGCTAATCAAACTGACGCCTTCTCTTCAGCCCACGCACGCAGAGCAAAGCAAAGGTCTTAATGCCGGGTAATTACATATGTTGGTGGAATGCTGTGTTGGGGATCGGGGGGACAAACAGACAGCTCTCTTATCAGACAAGTTTGCTAATATAAACATAACGCGCCTTCCACCAGCAGCAAACAGAAGCAGCCACGCCCCGAAGCGCTCACGCAGCGCTGAGTCTAATGAAACACGCAAGCAAAACTAATGTATACAACTTAATTATCAAAAGCAAAAATCCCAGACGAAAAATATTGGACCAAGCTCAATATAAATAATGGCCACCAGACAAGAGATGCAGGTTCTCGCCTCCCCTCCAGTGCTTGAGATGTAGCGAGACAGAAGGCGGATTTCTCTGGATGTATGTAGCTGAAAAGTTTCGCCTTCTGAATTGTTCTCCACAATGTTGGTGTGTGTTATGTGTGTGTGACGTCTGGGTTTTGTTACTCCTGATGATGACACATGCCTTGCAGTATTCCAGGGTTGTCACCCTCCTTTTGCTTTGCCCCACCCTCTCATGTTTTGGTCAAATTATCCCTATTGCTCTTTCAGTTGTTGCGTGTTTCGGTTCATATTATTTTAAATATGCAATGCACATTTATTGTAATACAAACTCGTGTTTAGCATTTAGTCCTTGATGCACTTTTTGTGTGTGGTTTACGTTTTGTGCTCTAATGTACTTTGTTGTGTACCATTTTTTGTAAATTTGGTTCACTGTTTTCTCTGTGGATAGCTTACTATCATCAGTAACCAAGTTAATAACACCGAATGGAAATGCTTTGTTTAAGTAAACATTACGAACATTTTAAATAAACCCGTTCGACTCCTCAGTCCTCTCACGATAATCGCATATGGCAACAATAAAAAGGTTATGATATACTAAGGACATGGACACACTCCCAAAAAATAGGCTACCATATGTACAATAAAGATAATACATAAATATAATGGCAATCCAATGGGCTTATCAACTAAAAATAAAAGAGAGTTTACACATGCTTAGATGAAAATATCTAACAATAAATGAGAATCCTTTAGTCTTTTCTTTTAGTTTAGTCGAGACTTCAGATATCAAATTGAACGTAAATACTAAATATCTCTTTGTTTAGTCACTATCAAGATTTAATTGCTCGGCTTAGCTCCAAATTGAAACTTTAGAGATGAGATAAATTAAACAATTCTTTTTCTATTGTATCGGTGCTGTTATTGGATTAAAAATATATATAGACAATTGTCCCTTAAGAAATATGTGTGTATGTACATGGAGGTCAATGGTTGAAATGTACTTTAGCCATTGTCAAACTTGGCAACTCTGGCAATAAGAATACGGAGAGAAAGACGAAGAAAAATGTTTTACCCCAACTCAATTCTCAATTGACTACCAATCCTTGTTCCTCTGTGTTCTCCCTTTTACTTTTCTCAGAATGCACTGTGACTCGACATCTTCGACACTCGCTTCATCTTTATTTCATGTTTCAGACTTAATTTCGTCATTTTTTCATTCTTTTTCCCCGCTCTCTTTTTTCCAATTTCAGTTGTTGTCACAACTGGCAAACGGTTCTTCGTCGCTACTCGCCTGACAAAAAACAAAAACAAAAAAGAAAGTCGAAAAAAAACAGAGAGATCCAAAAGAATTGTGCACAAAATCCTTGACTCCTACATCTGACACTTTGGGTATTTGTGAGTCGTTTTCCTGTTGCCCTCTCCACCCAACTGGGATGCGCTTCAATACTTTTTTCTTTTGCCCTGTTTTGCCCAGTTTTTCCAATTTTTTTTACTGCCTGAATAAACAATACGCGACCGTCTTGAATAATAGATTTTTAGCTTTTGATTGTATTGACGGCGGGTGACAGACTAAAAATCGTTGGACCGCGGGCGTAAAGTTGGCGGCATAAAAATTAAATTCTACAAAACACAAATTGAAATTGCCGAGGCATTAACGTGACTCTTTGTGGACGGACCAGAGGGGCAATGAATGGGGAGGGCATAGAAGTAAAAGTTCATTTTGACTTTATTTTATTCATTTCCCCTTTGTTTTATTGGCTTTGGGTTGGCTAAATTGAAATGGATTTTTGCCGCGAGAGTGGGAGAAGTCGAGGGCACGAGTAAGGGCTTGAAATATATATTTATTTTAGAAAAAACACAAATTGACTATAGATAAAAAGGAATTGATTAAAAATAGGAAAAAAAAAAGTAGAAAAATTCATAAAAAAGTCAAAGGGAACGTGTATATACATACATATATTTTTTCAATTTAACAAACAATAATAAATAAAATATCAAATAAATATATACTAAAAAAACATACAAAAAATTAAAAGTTAACGAAAAAGCCAGTTACAATAGACGGAGAAATAACATTAATTTCAGTAATGAGAATGAAAAACACAGAAAATGTAAAATATCAGTCAAAAGAACAGAATATAAGAATAGGAATAAAATAATAAAATATGATATTAAAATTTTTTACAGTAACATTGTTAATTCATAATTAATAGTTAATATACAACGTAAACCGCTCTAAAAATGTTAAAAATGAAGAAAGAAATATATTCACTGGCTAAAAATCATAAGACCTACGGCGGTTTTCTTGAGAACGGTATAAGGAAAGTTTCCTCAGAGCCAAATGATCTGGGGATATTTCCGAATAATTCTAGATGACCCGGAGACTTTTCCCCTGCCAAATTTTCCATGTCTGATTTCTGTGGTATCGGCTCAAAACGCACATCAAAAGTTTTGTCAATATTGGTACAATCCTATACGAGTAGTTCAGTAACATTGGAACTATATATACTGGAATTATATATATTACATATACTTCAGTATTTGTTTTCTACATTGATGCGAACCTCAAAAGCTTTGGACAATATTGGCGAGTATGGCAGAATCTAACGACTGTCAACTTCGACAACTACCGACCAATGTCCGCAACTGATATCAATCATATCCGATTGATTAAGACATATTTGTTTCCTTTGTGTAAAAATCTTGGCCGACTTTGATCCTGCAAAAGCACATAGCTACTATGCAGCGCCACCTGGAGGCGAGTATATACAGTGAAACCTCGATATAACGAACTTCGTTATAACGAAAAACCCAATATAACGAATTTTTTGTTAAGTCCCTTGAAAAAACCTCGTTTTTACGAAGTTTTTCATACAAAAAAACACTATAGGTATAACGAATTTCTGAGCCTCTTAAGAGCCTCTGAGAATTTCTTAAAAGCCTCTATGTAGCGAAGAAATTTTTCGAATACCTCTATACAACGAAATCCAATATTTACCCCCTTTCAGTGCAATTTAGCATTATTTTGGTGGAAACAATGTTTATAACGAATTTTTTTTCAGATTTCTTTAAATTTCGTTATACTAAGGTTTTACATTTCAGTACCTATAGCGAATCAATAGATATAACGAATAATTTTGCGATCCCCCTCAGATTCGTTATATCGAGGTTTCACTGTATTTATACCAATTTTCATAATAATCGGTCGGTAGGTATAAGAAAAAATGCCAAGCCTAAGTGATATTTGAGAACAACAAATAAATGTTTTATATATGTAGATGTTTTACCAAATTATGCGTTGATATGGCAACACAATTTGTGTCTTTTTCTTCTTTTGTTTAAATTTGTGTATCAATTTCCTGAGACTTTGTTGCCCTTAATGCAAAGGTTACATTTAATATTGTGATCCATTCGTGGAAACATCTGGCACCTCTTGATGTCTGCTTATCCTTTGTTCTCTTGGCGAGTCTCGGTGTCTACCTGGTGGGCTGCTGCCCATGTCTTTCTTATCCCTGCTGACTAACTATTTGTCTCCTTCAATTTGTAATCATTTAAATTGATTTTTCTTGTCAATTTTTTTAACGACGTCATTTGAAGAGTATGTCTCCCTGTCTCTCGAACTCAACTCACCTCGAACATTTTTAATTGATGGATTGCTGTCAGTTTGTCTGTTTGTAATACTCTTTGATGCTCAGTGTGTGCGTGTGTGAAAGTAACCTCTTCCCAGATAAACATTTCTTTTCAACTTGACCAGGAAAGATATTGCCAGATTGACTTTGCAGTACTTCGCTTTGGTCATTGAACCTTTGACTTGTCCAGATGGTTGTGTGTATAGATTTATGGGCCCACTTCCTCCTCAGTGAACTCCCTCTTGACGTCAACATATTGCCATCGCCCACCTGTACAAAAAATAACGAACAGAAAAAAAACGAACGAAGCAACTTCCTGAAGTTTGTTCAGATTGAAAGCAATTACCTAAATAAAAATCCTTAATTAATATTGCATGTCGCACACACACACACACGCACACAGACGCAAGAAGATGGTCGGGTTGAGGTTCCCTCAAGCACAATATAATTGAGATTGATGCAATTGCATATAAAATTCATATAAATTACTTGAAACTAACTTCAACGAACAAACGAACGAACCAGTTTGCCTTTGCCCAAATGACTCATAAACACTCCACTCACAACGAACGGAGAGCCAAGCGATGGAGCGGAGTGAGTGGGGGACGATCCAAGTAGGAGGCCAAATGCGAGTGTCAAATAGAAATAGGGTGAACCATGTTGTGTCATATTAAAAAAGAAAAAGAAAACACAGATGCAAGTCTCAAAGTCATCTCACCTCACTTCATCTCCGACTTAGACATTTGAACTTGAAAAATGATTTCGTAAAGTATTCGTACAACTTTTTCCACACACACAAATTACATATGTGCTTTTGTTTTTTGGAAAGTTCTATGTGTCTTCAGTAAGTAAATCAACTTTGTGCATGTCACTATGCAGATACTTCAACTAGAAACTCTTAGAGTTTTGTGTATTAAACTAGACTGCGAGAAGCAGTTAAGAAAGAGTTTTGGCCCAGCCTTCATATGTATCTGTGTGCTCAAATTTCAAATGCATCAACGATTCAGAAGTTTGTTTCGCAGCTATTTACTAGATGGATGCTAAATAATTTCACCCACCTGGGAAGTAATGTAAAAAAATCAATAAGGAAAAACTAAAACTAATTAAATTCAAAATAGCCAATTGTTAAAAAGGAAATTAAAATTTAATTGTATAGTCAAGGCTTAAGTGTCAAATCATTATTTAATGTGCCTGAATAAATGGGTATATAAATATATGCAATATATGAAAATTGTAGGCAACAATTCAAAATATCCAATTACCAAATGGTTATCATAGATCGACGGAGTGTCGAGTCCATTCTCGTTGTAATGGTATTCGTAGTAAATATAAATTAAATCGATTAAACTTTTTGGAATTAGAATGAACCAAGTTAAGAACCATTAAAGAATTTGACCATCTTTGTTTTTGTTATGATTCGCATACGAAATAAAAATCAATTATGAGTTAAATATAAAGTCCATTAGAAGGTTGGCAAATTAATTAATTATAAAATTAGCGTTCAAAATTAAATTTCGATATTCTTTTGAAAACGATGCCACAACGACTGACGACAAATTCATATAATTATTTTAATATATCAAAAATTGTTGTTTTAGCAACCTTTTTGATTAATATCAAACTCTTTGCTTGCCGGTACGAGGTGGGAATGTTTGATAGTTTAAAAATATGCGATGGCTAAGTTGAAACCAGGATTAATGGAAGTTTGATTAGTCTTTCAATTCCCTTTTGTAAACAGCGTTAAACCACAAATTCTAGAGAAAATTACAGTCCTCGGAGCTTATAAAGGAAATGGACAAGGGAAAGAGTTATAAATATACATATTTATACTTATTTGGTTGGCTTAAATTGCTTTTTAAAATGTTCTATAATACATTGATAAACAAAAAGACGCTTTAACTTTTCATGATTGAAAAAAGAAATTAATGAAAGTTTCGTTCTGATTTTTCTAGATTATTCTAATCTTAAAATAATACAACCATTATTTTTTGCATGTTGCGGACTGAACTAAGATAAATTTTTTATACCTTTGCAAAAAGGGTATATTAATTTTGGTCAGAAGTGTGCAACGCATAGAAGGAAGCATCTCCGAACACATAAAGTAGTTCAGTTAGTCATGTCCGTCCGTCCGGATCAACGCAAACTCCTCCTAGACCGTAAGAGCTACAGAGCTGATCTTTGCACGTAGGCAAGGATTGTGGGCCGTTCTTTCACAAGCATTAGCCTTTTTAGATAAAACGTTTTTGGCTTTCATGGCTATAGCTAGGAAATAGTTACCAAAATAGATGCAAGGGTATACAAACTTTGACGCGGTCAAAGTTAGCCCCGGCCCTGTGGTTATTATTCAAATTTGGTCAGTGTATTTAATGTTCGTTTTATCGATTATGTGCAGTTGTTAAGGTTCACCTAAAAACACTTTCTGCATCAGAAATTCTCCCGCAAGTGTGTGTAAGTAAAATATGTCGATATACATATATGTATATAGATAGCTTCATGTGCATGTATGTAGACATCGTCATCGGTGCCAGCTGCATTTGATTAGCGCTTTTCATACACACATGGGGTGTGTGCATGCCCAACTCTCAGATCTCATCCCCCCGTTGTCCGCAAGTGTTCCGAGACACATGGCGAAGCCAAGTCTGGGTTTGGTTTGTGCTCTGACTTTTGCATACAGAGGGAAACGAAATGGCATTTGAAACATGTGTCAAGTTCCAAGTTGCACTTGTTTATGTTTGTCGGACAGAATATCTGTTTTCCCCCTTCCACAAAACAAACACTCGAGCCCCCCCAAAAAGCTATATCACCACCCTAGCACTATTTGGCTGCTTCCTTCTCCCATGACTTTGGCTTATTTATAGGCATGTGTCCATTTGGTTTCCTTAACACCAGCACCAGCACCAGGCCATGAGCACGAGCACGAGCAACAGCGGCCAAAACGCCTAGTGGAACGTGTTTGCTGATAAACACGACCATGAATCATTTCTCGTCACCAAGCTACGGAACCCCATTCCTCCTCGGTCGCTAACCTTCTCCTGGGTTCTCCTTCTCTCTGTGCTTCTCTGCTTTTTCTCTTTGTTTCGCTTGATTTGCATACGAATATCTCTTGTTGCGCTTTTTTATACCCTTGCAAAAAGGGTATATTAATTTTGGTCAGAAGTGTGCAACGCATAGAAGGAAGCATCTCCGACCATATAAAGTATATATATTCTTGATCAGCACGACGAGACGAGTTCAAATAGCCATGTCCGTCCGTCCGTCCGTCCGTCCGTCCGTCCGTCCGTCCGTCCGTCCGTCCGTCCGTCTGGATCAACGCGAACTCCTCCGAGACCGTAAGAGCTGCAGAGCTGAAATTTTGCACGTATACTTGTATATACTGCAGGCGTTGTATATTTCGGATTCAGCCGGATCGGACCACTATATCATATAGCTCCCATACAAACGTCAAAGTCACGAACAGTGACTTTTCACACAAACTTCGTTATTTTATCAGCAATTGTCATTAAAGTTGGTATTTGTCAGTTTGGTGTTCTTATTAATAATTGTGCCAAATTTGATCAAGATCGGGTGACTATATCATATAGCTCCCATACAAACGGCAAAGTCACGAACAGTGACTTTCTCAATAACTTCATTAATTTTATAGCTATAGCCAAATCAGCTTTTTTTCCCGTCAAATCTGGCTTTTTTGAAAGTCCAATTGCGGGAAAAATACCAAAACAGCGGGCAGCGGGAATTCTGGATTTTTTAAAAATATAAATTGCTTTTTTCCGCTCTTTTTCTACTGAACAATTTATCATTTTTGAGCGATTAATCGTAGTAAAATGTTATTCATCTAATTCAGTGGGAAAATACTGAGAACACTGCAAATTTTTGGGTTGAAGTGTTTGCCTATAAGGATTCTGGAGGATATAGCCGAGAATTACCACAACAGTTGCAAGGGTATACAAACTTCGACGTGGTCGAAGTTAACCCGGGCCCTCTGGTTATGATTTGTTTGTGATTTTCACGCCTCGTTTCTTCTTCTGCCCCATAAGAGGGTTACCTCAAAGATTTTCGAAAATGGCTAAACGAAATTTGCAATTGATGAGTAAATTTGAAATTTTTAATCAAAGTGTTAGGTAACTAAAAAGCAATCTTTATTGATATATTGAACTGGTCATAATTGGTTTGTTGTAGTGTAATTCATCTATTTAAATTTGGATTCAGGACTTTTTTCATTCATAGTAGAAAAGGCATTCCTTTTCGCCTTGCGATTTTAAACTTGAGCATAGAATAGAATGAATTTACGCTTTAAAATGCACTGTTTGAGAAAAATTTTGAACAACCCTCGTTTATAATAAAAAACTACATGTCTGTATTATCTATCACCATCTCATTCTCCCTTTCGCTACTATGCGTGATATGACCATTGAGCTTTTGTGTTTCGGATTCCGCTTTGGGGAATTCTCCACCGAATGTATTCTCTGAGGATAGCAGGGGGAGACCAACGGCATGTTTAGGCTGCCGCTGCTGCTGCTGCGGCTGTTGGTGCTGATAAAAACACGCATAAAATTCATAAATTCCATAAGCTCGGATTTAGTTTTGCTGCCACATTTTAAGCTGTTGAAATATATCACAATTTCTTGCTACATTTGTTGAATGCCTAATGAAAGAGAACTGTTTTCGGGGGATGGTTGAGATTATTTGCAGGCGACAATCAAAGTCAACTTTATCTGGTAAAGTAATAAACTTAAAAAATACTGAGAACTCTAAAATAAAATAATTCTGATAACTTGAATTTCAACATCAAAACTGAGTGTAATCTACGACCACAATTACAAAATTTGATTAATTTCAGAAATTTTGCAGATAACACCGAAAGAAAAGATAGTTTAGCAGTTGAGTCAGACAGATTGAAAAAAATATGCCAATTCTGTTTGTTTAAAAAGTTGTATGTATCTGCATAAACTTTCCTCTGTCAACTTCAATATTTTCTTTTGTTGGTAGTGCAGTGTAAATTGTAGCTAATTTTCGCGTATTACCTGCACATTTTGCCAATTGTCATTCACGTTTATTATGCAAATCAGTTAACTGTCAACCCCCGCTTTGAATGTCATAATGTGGTGGCGTGCTCCCTCGGCACCACCAGCCGGCCAGCCAGCACCACCCAACTATAATCTAAACCCCGTAATAAGCCCTATTATACGGCATAGATGGGCCACCACAACACTAATACCCATTGCTCCAATTATTTTAAACATATTACAAGCAGATTTAGCACAGATTACAATGGAGAAATCCTTTTTTGGCGCCGTTGGGTGGTGGTGGGTCGGTGGAATGGTTGTGTTTGGGTTCTAGGTTGCTTTCGAGGTAGTGCCACGAACTTGGCGCACTTGATGGCGCTAATTTATGCAGCAGTCGCCGCATCAGCACTCCCAATCTCGTGGCAGAGGCAGTGGCAACAGTAACAAAGCCACAGTGCCACATAATCCTGACTGGTGTGTAGCTAATTTGTTTATAATTTTCATAATTCAACGTGTGCGAGAGGCGTAACTCATTTCCTTCCCTTCTTCTTCCTCCTCTTCCATCCGACTCTTGTCTTAGTTTGGCAGCAGCTGCACAACTATTTTGGACGTGTGTACGAGTGTGTCTGAGTATATTTATAACACTTGGCATAACACGACCCAACACTTGGCAGCAATACTTTTTTTCACTTTTTTTGCGCCAGTTTTCTTTTTTCAGCCAACGACCCATGTGGCTGGAGTTGGCAAATGTAAGTATTTTTCAAGCGTGCCACACAAAATAAACCAAAAACAAGAAAAAGTAAATACAAACACCAAAAAACCAAAGACCAACTAGATCATAAATTTTAGATCACATCGAATGTAATTTTCAATTCAATAATTGGTCCTTGACTTATTATCACTCTTCAGTTCTAAAAAAAATAGTATATAAAGGAAATTATTCTACATATATACATAGTATGTATTTTCCATTGACTCTCTATTTTACTATATCTAATGGAACAAACAAAATTACGCATTTTTTATACATTGTTGTTTGGTACCGGGTAGTAGTAACATTGGACTTATCCTTTGAGTACCATTATAAACTGCAGGCACTGTATTAATATTCTGGATTGGATTCTATTCTATATTGGATTATATTTTGATCTTAACGGTGTTATTGCTTTTCAATTTTTGGGATTCTTACTCATAACTCAAGTTATCCGTTTACTGAATGTGCAATTTCGTTATAATCGTTTACGTCTTTGTTTTGCTTATTTCTTTCATTATTGTTTCAGCTTTAGTTCTGTTTCTTCCATTTCAATTCTGTCGACTGTGCTTTCGTTTAAGTCTTTTAGCAACTCAGGGATTATTCTGCCATTCATTATTTTGTGAAAAAATGAAGTTTTCCATCATCTGTAATGTTTAACGGTTGTTTCGTTTCAATGAACGCAATCCTTTTGTGTTCCCATGGTCTTGGAAAATTCACATTCTTGGCCATTGTGTAACGTTTATGCCTTCCCTCTCAGAGGACTTCCCCTAAGCAACGTGACCGTTAAACCGAATGTTGCATCAACCCGGTAATTAAAGGTACGCGCCACAAATGTCAGATAACTAGAGGACCAGGACCATTACCCCTACCAGAACAAGAGCGAGAAAGAGAAGGCGAGGACAATAGCAGTCCAAAGCCAAGCAGTCAAGTCCGCGTTGAACGAAACGAGTGACTCACTGGGCGACCAACCGAGCGACTGACCAAACAACTGTCTCTCTGTCCAAGTGACCGACCGACCAACTGACTAACTGACGGCCATTGTGTGTATGTGTGTGTGTGTATGCGTGCTAGTTAACGCCGTTGTTTTTGGTATTGGCCATGGTCCTGTGGGCCCCGTTCTCCTGTCCTGCTGTTGATTGCCATACTGCCGCGCTGCGTGGCCATAACTGAACGCACAAAATGACCACGTCTTGCGCCGCACATTTCATTTACTTGCACGTGCATTGTGCGTGTGCATTACTGCGCCATGTCCTTACCCCCCTACCATTCCGCCATCTCACCATCCACTAAGCCACCGTTCCCATTCACATTCTCCTTGCAGTGCCATGACCAGCTGCTGCTCACACAACTTCCGCTATGCATTGTTCATGGTGCATGGTGCATGTGCATTGCCTGCTGCTGCAACCTGCTCAACATGTTAATGCGCCACAGCGGCAACTGCATAAATCCACCGAAGCTGCTGCATGCAGCCCTTCGTTACGTGGTGCTTCCCCAAGTGGTGTTGTGTCCACCATTTACCCCAAAAACCCATTCGGTGGCGAATTCATTTTGCATTCTTAGTTATCTCCCTCTCTCTGATTCTCTCTCTTCCTCTCTCCATCTGTCCCTCTTGGAATGTAGAATTTTCTTTTCTGTTTCTTCATTTCATTTTATTACCATTTTTTGTTTTCCTCGTCGCTTTTAGCTATCCCTTTGAGTGTATGTGTGTGTGTGTGGTTTGCAGATTTATTCGACTTAAGCTATTGTTCATTTCATTTGCAGGCCAGGAATGAAAATTTATAGATATACTTAAATCTCGTCTTACAGCTGGAAAGGAATTTCATCTATTTCATTGTAATTTCCAAGCTTTTAATTTATCGAATTGGATATATCATTTACATATGGGAAAGAAACATAATTCTATAAAAGTCCGTTGCAAAGTTTTATTTGATTAGCAGAAGATAACTTTAAATATTGAAAAGAATGATCGGGATCATAAACGGACTAAATGCTTGATGTTTCTTGTCAATTACTATTTCATGATACTGGGATGCTATTAACTCGATCTTCTCTTAACTGAATCTTCTCTTAACACAGACACTAACATCAAGTTTGAAAAAAGTCTTCTTTGTCTAATAATTAATCTAAATCATGGGCCCCTGTAATCGTTCTCAGGATCTTTAACTGAGCCCTTTGTATGACTTTGATATTGCTGGTACTTGCAATTCCCCATAATACGGCTCGAGATGGTTGAAGTAGAAGATGGCGAGCATTACTTGTGATTTCTTCATTTGCTGGCGCGAAGTTAGCCTTATGTTGGATGGGAAGATAAATGACGTTGTATGCTTGATGAAATGACACGTACATCTGTTTAGCTCGGATACGCCAGTTTGCTAGCCATTCCTCTACGGCCTTTTGTGTTCCTCTAGTTATGCTGAGGCTTGAGAATTGCCGTGTCATTGGCAAAGTGGACGTCGTAAGCAATAAACTCGTTGGTAATACGACCAGCTATCTTGTGGTAAACCAGCATTTATACTGCTGGTCAATATGTTAGATGCATTCTTACTTACATTAACATTTTATTTATATCTATTTAAAAAAAAAGAAACATTAGAAAAATGTTTATTTCCGAAAATCTTGCTAATTATAAATCTTAGCTGAGGACTTAGTTATATTGCAAGGGATTAACACCATTTTTTTAGTGCTCGGGAGCTTAGAAGTTTTTTTCGAAATGTTTTCCAAATGCCATATGTCAACAGTTCTGAAGCTGTTTGCAAATATTTAGATTAGAAAATCCTTGTAAGTAGAAGAGCTTTATTTTTTTATGTTCTACTAAGATATAGACGTGTATTGTGTCTAGTGTAATGATCAAGAAAAAGGTGCCTTTTTCGAAATAGCTTTAGAAAAGTGTCCAAGAAACTGCAGTTTGTGCAATAATTCAATTGTTTTTAAAAAAAAGTTATAAATAAAATGTTAATTTAAGTAAGAATGCGTCTAACCTATTGACCAGCAGTGTATGTTGAAGTCAGCTGCGAATTTCTCATTGTAAAGGTTTGATTCCATAAGTTTGTGTCTGTACTTTGGCCTATGACTTTGTTTCCTCATGAAGCATCATGTGATGATAACTTTGGCGGAATGATGTTAGCCAACCTGGGGTCTTGATTTGGTGCCTACTCGAGCAAATTTTTTATGTATTACTTAAATGGCAATAACTTTCTATTTTGCATTTTAACATTGTTTTGGATCGTTTTTCGCTGTTAATGGCGTTTTATCAAACGCAATTAATCGTAATTGCTCGTTTAGCCCACGCCGAGATGGAAAAGTGGAGAGAAGACAAAAGCAAAAGAGAGTGCTACACATTAACGCCCCGGCCGCATTTTTCCGCTTTCCTTTCTTCGAATTCCCCGCGCTTGGGTTCCCCGGGTATTGTTTTGCTGCTACCCACTCAAAATTCTTCAAGTGGCCCAAAGAACAAGAGAACCGAGCCTCAGACTCTTCAGCACATTAACATTTTGTTCGTGACAAATGTCTACGACTCCAAACAAAATAAAACAAAATTACACTTAAATGGCAAAGAAGAGCAGCATACATTCATCCAGCGGTGCGATGAGGAAGGGGAGCGGGAAGAGACACTTACATGAAAAGTAAAAATTGTTGCATCCCCCAATGCTTTATGAGGTCAATTACCTGTCATTTACATGACTGACAGTCATGTCCTCCGCTGGAGGCGAGCAGGCGGCGGGTGGGTGGGGGAGTGTTGAAAGAGTTTTTAGAGGCTTTTCTCCTCTTGACTGTTTGGTGTCAGTTTACGTACGAAACGTTTTCACTTGTTCCTCTCTTCCTCATTGGGGGAGGGAAAAAAAGGAAAGAAACAAAATCTGAACTTTAAACGAAGGTCGTCGGGCGGTCGGTCGGTCGGTTAGGCGGATGGTCGCTCGGTCGTTTCTAGTTAACGTCGTCTACTTTTCATTTTTCTTGCTCTTGTTTTACTTTTGCCTTTCAAGTGCCCTGCCTTTGCCTTTTTGCATTTGGCCAGGCAATGAACTCGATTAATTAGGGGCATTGACATATGTTTTATTTGCTCTCTTCCTATCCGTCTTCTCTTTGTCCCTCTCTTGAATCGAAATACATCGGGTTCAAATGTCAATTTGCAAATTGATGACAGCTATTTTTTGTTTTAAACTTTTAACTAAGTGGAATGGAACTTCAATCGAAGAATGAAAAAAATGAAACAAAAAAGTTACTAAAAAAATAAACTCGATCATTCAGCAAATCAATCATGTTGCACTTGTTTTATTTCACATTAAATTTTTTTAGAATTTTAAACCGTGATTTTTCTAAAATTCAATTTTATACTAAATTAAAATTGTAAAATTATTAAATAAACCATTAACAAATTTGAGATAAAATCAGAGCAATAACTAATTAAATAAACAATTTTATAGGCTGTTATTTATGTGAAGTCTATTTAATTTGAATGGAATTAGATAAAAGATGTTATTAAGATGTCAATGCAATGTTATGTACTATCAGTTATAAAATATTGTTTTCATTAATAATGTTATATAGCAAAACATTTATTATTAAAGAAATAAATTACTTCATGCTTGAATGTAAATATTAGGGTTAATTGCAAGAAATAGAATAAATGAACCAACAGAATGGGAAATAGTTTTTTAGACCATCAAAGCCCATTTGTCTAGGTCTATATGGGAGTTAAATGGGGCTCTTTGAGGGTGGACTCGGTTTTCCATTCCGTTGACTCTCTCTACATACATTTTCCAAATGAAATCTGCAAATCTGAAATCTACCATAAACCTACAATGCAGAACCTGTTCATAGGAAGATGACAACTATAATTAAAGTTTTATTTTGGTATTCAAACAAATTATTTGTTATCAATTGTGTGTTTTTCCAAAGGCAGTAATATTGATAATACGCGTGTATGTACATCGGCAAATCTTTTGTGAAACTTAAGTTTAAACATTGAAAGGAAAAAGTTTTTGTCCTTGTGATTGTCAATCTGTGCTGTGGCTGTAATTTGATTTAAATTGCACAATTTCTATTCCACACAAAACGCCCAACTCTCTGGGACATTACTGAGATATCACACAGACTCAGTGGCAAGCCAGCTCGTTCACCCAGTCTGTTAGTATGTAGTACAAACACATTGGCCATAAAACTGATAAGAAATGCACACGCAGCAGTAGCAGCAGCAGCAGCAGCAGCAAACGACCACTGAGGGAGCGAGCAACAAAGAAACTCAGAGACACAGAGATAGACAAAGAGAGAGAGAGAGAGAGTGGGGAAAATGGAGATAATGCAAGCCACAAACGAGTGGAATTTGAGTAGCAACTGTACAAACATTGTTGAATACTGCTACTGTTGAGCATCGTAGAACTGAAAATGATAAATAAAAAAGAACCACAACATGCGATAAACATCCCAATAGACATGTATATGTGTGTGTGTATGTACGACTCAAATCTTTGCGCTCTAAAAAATCATTGACTAGATAATTTACATCAATATGGAAATTATACATGGCTAAGTGGCCTAGTCCATTGGGCAACTGAACAACGAGGATCCAGGTTCCGATCCCAGGCTTGTGTATGGATGTGGTTTTTGTCCAAGTCGAAGTTAATAGTGCTAGTAATATAGTTGAGTTGCTAGTTTACAACGATATCCTTATTAATGAAACAAAACTATTCTTGTAATAAAAGTAGTTATCGTTTATAGACCATAATTATTTGTCATCTTTATTTTATTGTGATTTCTATAACTGTTTGGAACTAATCGATATCAACATCGATCGATATCAAATCATCAAACATAAAAAAATCATGCATTCAAATCCAGTTCTATGTTAAAACAAAAATGTTGATGATAAATAGCTAAAACAGACAGAGTCACTAATTTTTGCACTAAACCAGAGCAGATCTGAATACTCAGAGAACATATTCGCATGTAGAGTACTCTGTTCCAAGAGTTTTTGTAGCTGCAAATTAAATATAAGCTAATTGGGATAAGATTCTTCCCGATTTCAAAATGTTTGCTTATCTTGACATAGTGAATTCTCTTACATGCAACATGAAACTTACTATAATATTATACAATATAACCAAAAAGAAATTTAAATAATTTAGTTATCTATCAAAGCACTTTAAAGGACCTCCTAAAGTTATACTTAATATTGTATATTAAAAATATATATTTCACCGAGTTGGGCTTTAATTTGTACTTCCGCCATGGTTTGAACAGCTTAAATAATTCATATTACGTTAATTGCCACATCCTGTAGAGCGCAGCCACAGACGATGCAACAAAAGCACAAACCAAAAAAAAGAAGGAAAATGAAATGAAAAAAGAAAATGCCATAATCAAATATATTTTAATGTTTATTTTTCTGTTCTTCTCTTTCTCTTTTGCTTACAGGTGAGTTGATGCTGCTGTTTCTCTTTCTGTATCTGCTTCTGTCACAAGCCTCCGCTTGGCTTACGTTGAAAATATATTTCATAAAAATGCACTCGATGGATGGGTAGAGTGAAGTAAGGTAAGGTGAGGTAAAAAGATGGAGTTCCCGTTCCTCTTTATCTCTGGCAAACTTTGCCTTTATTATCGGAGAGACAAGGCAAGGACAACACAACACAAACAGACACACACTCCGGAAGAGACAGAAAGAGATAAGGAGAGAGTGGAGTGGAGTGGAGTTAGAGAGGAGCAGTGCCTATCCAGTTGGCAGTTGGCATAATGTCATGCCATAATTCTATCTTCCTTCTTGTTCTTCTTCCCACACATAAATAATCGCTTTTGTGTTTTGCGGTGGCTCACTGCCTCGACCTGCCTCTGCCCCCTTCAAAACGGTTTGCATTTTCTGTTTTCTTTTATAATTTAAAATTAAATGATGCATTTGGCATTTAATGATGTAAAATTGTTTGCATCCTCCTTGAGCTCCATGCCTCTTGGGAATCATGTAAATTATGCAAGAATCCTTTAGCTCTCTCACACACACACACAGTCACAGATACACCTATTTTGTTGCACTCGCAGTTTACCCTGTCTAATGCCCAAACCATGGGTCTCTCTCTCTCTCTCTTGACCTTCCCTAATGGCCTCTATGTTGGCCGTGTTGCTGTTGTTTCATGATGAACATTTTGCGGCCTAAAAGGATAATTGCTTAAATTTCTTTCTTGCCACGTTCATTTATTTAGGCTACCCTCGTAATTTGGTCGACTCTTTCTTAACATTTAATGAGCAATTATCACAGGGGGAAAAAAGGATTGCCTACATTATGGCGAGGCGCCATTGATTGTTTATAATTTGATGCTAAGGCGAAAGAAGTGGGTCGAGAAAATAAGTAAATTATTATTATATCAAAAGTTCTAAACAATAGCAAATTCTAATCAAATTTCGATCAAAATAATCATAAAATCAAAATAAATAAAATGCATTTAGAAGTAAAAAACAGCTTCAAAACCGAAGAATCATACGCAAATCTTAATGACTTATTTGAGGGTATCTTGCAGTCGCTTTTGAAACTCTCAACACTTCATCGATCTCACACTTTTCATATTTTCCAGTTTGTTGTCAATATATGGGCTTACACTTCGACCCAAATAACTGTAATCCAGAAAATGAAAGACAAAAATATGCCACTCTCGTTTCCAAAAAGGTCGACAAAAAGATGAAATGCCTTGCAAAAAATATGTTTGCCATTTGGAGAAAAATGCCAAATGTAAAATACCTTTTTGGCCAAACAACAAAACAAAAAAAAAATGAAATATGTATAAATTTAACAAATAACTTCAAGCGACGACGAACCGAGAGGCAACGACTCCCTCGCATTCCCAAACCTAGTCCTACTACATCTCCTTCCCCCTGCAGGTTTAGGGTAGTTACCACGTTAAAATTTGCTCTATCATATTTGTCACACAAAAACATCCAACAACTTTAGTGCGTTGGTATTTGTGTGTGTGTGTGCTACATCCTGTTGGCGGAAATGACAGTCATGTTGTCATATTTCTCATCAATTCGCAGGAAAAAAGTATACAAAATACAGGTAAAGTCACGAAAAAATGAAATGCTTTAAAAATGAACTAAGAATTTGTTGCTCAGATTGGATATGCATGATTGTAGCTCTTCAATGGGTTGAATAAATGAAAAACTTTTTGATATATTTTGGTATGACACTAAATATGTCGTCAATGAAAACCAAAAAGAGTTCCCTGAATTAAATTTAATGAAATTAATTGTCATGTCCTGAGCACAATTAAGAGAATCACTTTTTTCAAAACTATAAGTGTTGAGAAATGCCTCAGAGATCATATCGTAATATGAACAAAATATTATAAGATCTCATACAGTTCTAAATTAGTTTTCTAATAATATTTCACAAAAAAACTTTAATTGCTCTTTCGTCATTTCTTTTTGTTTGTTTTTTTAAAGGTTAGAATAAAAATTATTCTAAATCGAATGCCTGAAACTAAAATCATATAAAGGCGCCAGTATAAATGAAGTTATCATCCAGTGTTGATAAATGTTGTAATAAAATTGCCATGAATTCTTGAAAAGTTAAATTCGCCTCCAGTTAAATTTTAAGTCTACAAATTGCGGTCGTAAGCCAAATGCTGCCAGTGTTGGGTAATAACAAAAAACGGCAAACTTTACGACTGCATCAAAAAGTCACGTAAAAGTGCCTCCCTATATTTGTTTGTATGTAAGTATGTAAAACAAATATGCATAGTTCTTGTTACTTGGCGTTTGCTTTATTATTGCTAGTTTTCATGGCAAAAAAATTTAATAATTCATATTTTTGCAACGTGTAATTTCCGCTCATTTGAAATATCAACGAATGCTGGTCCGATGTTTTTTACAACTGTTTTTACCACCCCTAGATAGATATGTGTGTGTATGTATATAGATTTTACGTGCCTCTTCACCAGATTGCACAAATATATGCAGCTCTATACCCTTTGTTGAATGAGGTATGTTTCGTTTAGGATCTTAATGTTCAATACATGAAAAGAGAGTCTTAGAAAAAGTTGTCGAAAATGGAGACAATAGAGATTACTAGTCGATAAAGTTAGAAATGTCATTTTCAATCCTTTTACTGGGAAGTGTATACAAGAAACCGGTGCGGTGAACGGTTTTAGCCTAATCCGTTAGCATTTTTTGAAACGAAATAATATTTACTACTCAGTGCAGCAGTAGCGAGTTCTGCTATAGAGCCTGCAAATCAAAAAGGATAAACTGTGCTTTCAGCTAACATAACACACTGTGATCTAGTGGCGAGTTAAGGCAGGGAGGGGGGCTTAGGTGAAGGCCCCTCAACATGATTATGAATTCGCAACGAATATGCAAACTTCCGCCATTGAGTTGTGAGTTGTTTGCTGCCATTGCGCCGTTTGGCGCTTTGATTTCGAGTTTTACGTTTGGGCCGACGAACATGAGAATGAGAATCAGAATGAGACTCTGAAGTGGAGTAGAGTGGAGTGGAGTGGTGACTGGACTCGTGCTGGATAGCTACACACATACCCACACACAAAACACACTCGTTCACACACACACACACAGAACTTTAGCCAGAGTTAGCATTGACTGAATGCGTTGAACTTTTGTGTAAAGTGCAATTGCATTTTATTTCATGCGCTGCTCGGGCTGCTCTCCCTATTCATTTTTCCTATTTCCTTTCTTTTTTTTGCGCCAATTTTTAGCACTGCACTTTCCACTTGCACACATTTGTGTATGGGCTTCACTGAATGCACATAAAGCGGGTATGCGGATAAGTTTAACGATTATACCAATTTCCATTATCACCGAATGGATAAGAGGAATAGCAAAGGAAAGGCAGTAATCATCTTGAACAAAAGATGGTTTATAGGCGTCATCCATATTAATTTGAATCGGTTCTTCCGTTATATTAATGGAATGGGATAAGAGAAAAGGATTATCGAAAGAGGATTATAGAACTATCTTTAAACTTAAACCTGTGATAGTATGAAAACTGGAACTAGTTCTAAATTAAGCCAAGCGACGATAGAAGCTGATATCGTCTGGGACGACTAAACTAACTTGAAATACTTTTATAATGAAAAGCAAATTCGAAACTGAATCAGACCAAATGTAATACCATTTGAATTCAGATTTTAGATGTAAATTGGTATCGTTAGGGTATAACATACTTCGGCTAATGAATTATGGCTGTACAGTGTACACTATTTTCGTTTACTCCCTTTTTGCTTTGCTAATGAAAAGAATTCGTTTAGAATTTTAAGCAAATAGAACGTGAGTAGCAGCAGCAATACATGAACGGGCAATGTTCCCTTTAACCCAAACTCGAAGCCATACGCTCCACACCCGGTGATTGCCCGTCCGTCCTCTCCGCCCTGGTACCTTTGGTAATGTATGCGTGTTTTGTATAATCCTGTTATATATAGCTAGGATAACCACACACCCACACAGACATACACCCACCGTAGCCCAGGCAGTTCCATTGCATTTTTCCAGGAGGATGTTGGCAGAGGAAATTTTCTGTCGAGCATTTTAATGCTCATTATGCATTTTTGTTGCCTTCGTTCGTGGTCGTTGCCATAGGCATTACTGCGGAACCTCTCTCGAACCTCTCTCATCCCTGTTTAAGACTCTTGTTCATTATGTTTATTACTATTAAATAATTTGTATGCAATTAATTTAACTTCATTTTGTGTTTGCCTCTGATTATGTCGTCGGGCTGGTTGTCTGTGTTCGAAAATCTTCCCACATCTCATTAGCGAGAGGCTTTAAATTGTCCGAAAACTGAAATCAAATTTAAAACACTGAAAAGAACAAAAACTTTGGAAATTTCCCATTTATATCAACACTCTGGTAATTGCCAATTAAACGAAGTCTTATCAATATAACAATTTTCGAATGATTGAAAGTCTATTATTTAGAGCAATAACCTTTATTTAGAGCCCATTATGGTTAATAACCGATAAGCCGTGCAGTGATAGATCGGAAAATAAATTAGTCGGCTTCATTCGATATACTCTACAGTTAGGAATAATTTTTCTTTTTCTTTCAAATATTATGAGATATAATACTCAAATTTATTTACTTTATAATTAGAAAATTTACAAGGCAAAGAAAAAGAGGGAAAATTTACATAAATGACCATCTAAATAGACAGAGGCAAGTCTTAAAGAATAACAAAAGAAATTCAAATGAAACAAACAGAAAAAGAATAATAAAAAGGAATAAAGCAAAGAACACCCAATGGAAAAATATGAAAATAAACAGAAGAAAAACCATAAAAAAAGTTTCGTCTGAACCATGAGGGAAACAAATTTTCGGCATGTTGCCATTATTTAGACGCAACAACATTATACAAAAAAGGTTTCATAGAAATTGCAAATAAATATATAGCTATATATATTTGTTCCATCGTGCTATTGACAATCGGCAGCCATTAAAATGCCAAGTCAGCCAACAAAAAAAAACAAGAAAAACAGAACAACACTAAAAGGCAGCAGTTTTCGTTTTATGCTTTTATGGCCGAGGCCAGGACATGGCCAAGTTCAAGGTAACAAATTTTCGATAAAATTGCTTTGACCTCTTACCAACGACTTCGTCGCACCCGTCTAACAAGCAGCACCTACTTGTTTTCACTTGACTTATTACAACTTATTATTGCTGAATGTAGTACAAAACTTCAAGGTCTTCTTGTGTAACTTACTCACGGTAATCACAAATCACTAACCTAAATTCCCACTCATAAAAATAATATATATTTACTTTGTGTACCTACCTATATACATGTATGTATACCTTTCATACTATATATGTAACTAGGTGTATAAACTTGCGAAATTGGCTTAGACGAATGTTTTTTTTTATACGGCCCCTTGGCTTAATATGAAAAAATATATTGTAGGTTTTATCTACGCTATATTTTGAATTTTAGAGGAGGGTATATTGAAACAATCAAAGGTTTCAAATCGAAACCCGCTGAGATAGTCACTTGAACTAAAGACTGAAGGCCAGAAGTTACTTACAAATAATTTCAGAGACATGCAAGTCAAAATAATCCCAAGTTGCTATGAGAGACAGATACTAACACAGATACTGATAGTGGAAAGTTGTTTAATTTTTCGTTGTTACAGAGTATTTTCAGTCGGCTAAGTACTATTATTATAATTATTTCTTCTTTCTTTTGCAAATTCATTAAAGTTGTTACAGAAACCTTGCACAAAGCCACATGCAATGAAGATGCGCATTCAAATGAAGCTTTCTTCAGCCAAAGAGCGAGTAAAAGGGTGGAGCAGGGCGGTAATAGGTAGGCATGGCAAAAAAAAAAAAAAAAACCGAGTAAAGTAAGTAATTGGCTGTGGATTGTGTGGTTTCTGCTGTGGTTTGATCCACAGTAAATAAAATGTTTGAATTCCTCATCACAGTCTGGTTAATGAAGAGAATAACAAAGTGACCTGCATTTTTATACCATACACCCATAGGGTGAAATGGTATATTAAAGTCGCCAAAATGTATGTAACAGGCAGAAGGCATAAAGTATATATATTCTTGATCAGTATCAACAGCCGAGTCGATCTAGCCATGTCCGTCTGTCCGTCTGTCCGTCTGTCCGTCCGTCCGTCCGTATGAACGCCTAGATCTCGGAGACTATAAGAGATAGAGTCACCAAATTTGGAATGTAGGCTCGTGTAGTATGTAGAGTGATCAAGTTTGTTTCAAATTTTTGCCACGCCCCTTTCCGCCCCCGCAATTCAAAAAAAACGTTTTTCTCAAAAACTATTGCAGCTAGAGAGACCATATTTGGTATGTATATTTGCTTAGTAAATGCGCTCATTTTGTAATTATAAAGATTTTGCCACGCCCCTTTCCGCCCCCGCAATTCAAAAAAAACGTTTATTTCAAAAACTATTGTAGCTAGAGACACCGTATTTGGTATGTATATTTGCTTAGTTAATGCGCACATTTTGTATGTATAAAGATTTTGCCACGCCCCTTTCCGCCCCCAAAATTTGAAAAACTCGATTATCTCCCGTAATTTTTTACCTTGTGGGATCAAATTTGGCACACTTGAATTTGATACTAATACCCAGCAAAATACCAAATTTGATCAAAATCGGACAAAAAATAGCCAAGTTATGCATATAAACGTTTTTCCATAAGGCCGGAGTTGGCCGTTGCGGGTGAGGGCGCTAAGGTGCTCACATGCATGAGTGAGCGAGATACTAAGATATGCTTGTAAAAAGCATGTGAACAGAATTTTTTTGAAATAGGCAAAATACATTTGTTATTACAAATTTGAAATATTTGTTTTACTGGTGTATGGTATACCTAAGTCGGCGAGACGACTTACTTACTTCATTTTTTATAACAGCAAGTAAGGTGAAACTTATGGTTTAATTAATGGAAAACTTTTTTGGACGTTCGAAAGAAATGTTTGTTGTTCTTTAGTCTATAGAAAATGCAGTACCCACCATTTGTATATGTACATACTTTGAATAATCTGTCACTCAACAGAGCGTTGACAAACTTTTGTTTAACTTCGACGGACTTTGCATAATTTGTTTTCCCTGTAAGCTGCAGATGTCCCAGTTCTTTGTGATAGTTTTTTGTTATAATTAGAAATAGAATATAAATACTCTTTAATCATAATTCCGCGCATTTGTATTTAAAAGCGTAAAGTACAAACAACTACGATCAATATCAACAGAAAAATCTACATAGCTACATACTTATTTATATTGGTCGACCTCTCTGAACACCTTTGGTAAACATATGTAAATTCTTAGGTCTGTATGTTTTAACTATTTTCACGCCCTCAGTTTTAAAGCTGATACGTGTTAACCAAAATTTCTGGACAATAAATTCAATTAAAATGTTTTAAATTAATTATTATAGAAATTGCCATGAATTATGGCACAGCAAAATGTTCGAGTGTCCTCATGCACTAATTGTTTTGTAGACCAAGTCTTGCTTAACCCCGATTCTCTGAGGATGTGTATTCCACAAGCACTATTTCTAACACGCTTCAATTCAAGAACAATTGTCATATGATGTTTATAATCACAATAATAATAAACAGGACAGAATGGAATGGAAAACAACCTCAGACACTGGAGATTACAACGGAAAATAAAGGAGTGAAGAGACATTGAAGCAAGGAGTGGTTGGGAGAAGAGTTGCGTGTGTTTATATTGACGTCTACGGCCCACACATCATAGTGGCGTACACAGGCAGCGCCGGGTTTGTCCAACTCAGTTGCCTTGGCTGGCATATTGTCATAGTCATTGTATTTGCTTCTGCTGCGTCTTCTGTTGTCTGTTGTTACAGTTTATATAATCAAATCTCATGCTTCGTTAATTCAAAATGTCGTTACGTGTTACATGACAAGCGGCTTCAACTTATATACCCACACCTCACACAAACAGTCGTCTGGGGGAAGGGAAACTTTTGCTTTATCATCCCGCCTTGCCGCCTGCTTGCCCGGTGGTATGTACAATCTACAAAACATATACACAAACCATAACTGAACAAGTGAAACGTATATAATATTGAGGCACAAAACGAATCGAAACGGTGCGGTGTGGCACACAGAAAGTCTTGAGTATCCGCATCATCATCATCATCATCTTCTACAAGAACAACCAATCTACTCTAACTCAACACTGGCTCAGCTTATCATCGTCTATAGCTGTCAGGGAAGGCGCCCGCATGTATGCTACACATTTTTGCCTGGTGGTCGCTCGCTCGACTTGCCTGCTGCGTGCCTACTGATTGCATGCATGGGTCTATCTTCATGTTAAGATCGGGGAACTTCCTTTTAACAACAATTTTTGTTGCTGTCAGATTGTTGAAGTCAACATAACAGCATGTCTGTCATTCTTATGAATTCAACAACCAACCGATGGAGCATACACATTTAATAGAGTAGAGTTCTAAAACTGATTTCGCCTAAAAAAACACAAAATTTTAGTCTATCTCTAAAGCAAAATTTACTTTGCAACGTATCACAAACATGTCAGCTTCATTTTCGTCTGGACATCAAGAACCTTCAACCGCTCAGTATCCTCTTTTTCTTCGTCTATCCTTTAATTTGCCTGCGGTGTTTGTAGCTTGTCAAAACCAGAACCTGGGAGATGATGGGCTTCCTTTTTTCCATTCTCTCAGCGTTCCATTCCCAGTGCATCGTCCAAGGGTCGAAAAAAACTAGTACGAACAGTTTATATTCTGGTCCCTTCCTCTATTTGTGGTGGCGTTGACAAAAATGGCCCATAATCTATATCTATATATCTACGTATAGTTGGAAATACTGCCGGGGCTCTGTAGTTGCCTTGGCCAGCTCTGCTTTTGGCCTGTTTAGCGCTGCCATAAACTTTATTTGCGTTTATTGTTATTGGCATTGTCTGCTGCTCTCTCATTTTATGCTGCCTATAAATTTTGGTTTCTCTTCAAGCCCCGAACTCTGGGCCCGCCCATCACTAGCTGAAGAGAGGATTTTACTTTATTTATTTTTGTAATTTGATGTTAATGGTGTTGTTGTTTCGGATTTCTTTTTTTTTTTTTTTTTTGGCTTGTTTTGTTTTATAGTTCTGTACAATTTTCTTTAACTGGATGGGGTCGAACGTAAAACAGTTTTCTTCCTTTTTCTTTAGTTTAACTTAACTGTTTGCCAATTAACTTGATGACACTTTAAAAAGGCATAGTCCGGGCTCTTTTTGACTCTGTGTCTGTGTGTATCCGCAATGCAATAATGATTTATGGCCAAGGAAAAAGTTGAAAACAGAAAAGGGTTGTAACTTGTTTAAGTTGGAGAAAAAAAGAAGCGGAAGTTATCCATACAGAAGCACGAAATGGGCTTGAAAAGTTAATTGGAATTGGAAACACGATTAAGTCTTAAATCGTTACAAGCCATCTGATTATTTTAAAATTATTGAACATCAATATTTCTTAAAAATTCAGATGGATGATATATAAAGAATATAAAGAAGTAGAGAGAAGACATCAAGACAAGGCTTCGTTTGATGCGAATTTGCTTTGAACGACAACGTTTTTACCTCTGGGGAACCATTTTGTAAGAAAGCTGAAATTTTCATTTTAAACTAAGAATTCCTATTTTATAAAAACATATAAAATAGGGAAATAAATTTGTTCAGTCTTTTTGGCACTTGTTTTGGTTTGGTTTTTTTTGTGTGAAAGTTGTTATACCCTTGCAAAAAGGGTATATTAATTTTGGTCAGAAGTGTGCAACGCATAGAAGGAAGCATCTCCGACCATATAAAGTATATATATTCTTGATCAGCACGACGAGACGAGTTCAAATAACCATGTCCGTCCGTCCGTCCGTCCGTCCGTCCGTCCGTCCGTCCGTCCGTCCGTCCGTCCGTCCGTCCGTCCGTCCGTCTGTCCGTCCGTCTGGATCGATGCGAACTCCTCCTAGACCGTAAGAGCTACAGAGCTGAAATTTTGCACGTAGGCTTGTATATACTGCAGGGTTTGTATATCTCGGATTCAGTCGGATCGGACCACTATATCATATAGCTCCCATACAAACGGCAAAGTCACGAACAGTGACTTTTCTCAATAACTTCATTATTTTATCAACAATTGCCATAAAAGTTGGTATTGGTCAGTTTTGTGCCAAATTTGATCAAGATCGGGTTACTATATCATATACCTCCCATACAAATCGCAAAGTCACGAACAGTGACTTTTCTCAATAACTACGTTACTTTTTAAGCTATTGTCGTGAAATTTAATATATATAAGTTTATTGTAACTATAAACCACTGTGCCAAATTTGATCAAGATCGGGTGACTATATCATATAGGTCCCATAGGAACGATCGGTCAAAAACAGTGACTTTTGTCAATACCTTAGTTACTTTTGATGCGATTGCTTTCAAATTTGACATTTGTCAGTTTAATATACATATCTGTTAATGCCTATGCCGAATTTGATGAAGATCGGGTGACTATATCATATAGCTTCCATAGGAACGATCTGTGGAAAACAGTGACTTTGATTATTATCTTCGTTATTTCCGAAGATTGTAGGCCGTTCATTCGCAAACATTAGCCTTTTTAGATAAAACGTTTTTTCCTGTGATGGCTATAGGTAAGGAAAGAGTTACTAAAAAAGATGCAAGGGTATACAAACTTTGACGCGGTCGAAGTTAGCCCCGGCCCTCTGGTTTTTCCTTCTTT
Source organism: Drosophila paulistorum (assembly GCA_018152135.1). NCBI lineage: Eukaryota > Metazoa > Arthropoda > Insecta > Diptera > Drosophilidae > Drosophila > Drosophila paulistorum. The sequence continues at coordinate 945,926 of JAECXG010000823.1, forward strand.
CTACTTATATTTCGTTTATTTGGTTAATTTCGGTTTTTTGGCGAACCATCACCAGCAATTATGGCAAGTAACAAATACCAAATAAAAGCGGTGGAGAGAACGAGGAGGAGAGGGTGTTGACAAAGAGTCTGTCGAGCCTGTTTCCAATTAACGTAAAAGAAACGTAATACAAATGTCTCTTAATGATGCCAAAGCAACATCCATTCGCTCCTTTCTTTTCGTGTATGTATTTCTGTCAACCGCAAATTAATTGGCGTACTCAGAACTTATATTTTGTAATTGTAAAATTAATAAGTTTGCGGTAGCTCTTGCATTTTGACTGCCAACTTGAGGGACGGGCAGACGGAGGCGATGGATCCGAAAACGTCGTCCAAACTTTGTCCCTAACGAAAAATTTTTAATTGCTAGTGTCGTCGTCCTCGTCGACGAAGTCTGGAAGTTGGCAAACGTTGACAACGTTGGCGACGACAATTACAACTGCGCTTCATAGTTAGTTTTTAACTTCTACTCAGACTTAGTTACCACCTGAGATATGGTTTCGGAATGATAGAGGGAAATGTGGGGGGATAAAAGAGCGTGCAGGTGGATAGCCAACCCCATCAGCATAATGAAAAGTTTCGAACTGTTTGCCGAACAATGGGTGAAAAGTGGAATTTAGTTGAGTGAAAAATAACTGCAGAGGCGGTAAATTTTCGAATGGCAAAGTTGCACTAAATTGATCTAAAGGGAATTCACTTGGAAAAAGACAAATAGTGGAAATTGTTGAAAGTAAATACTTTGTAAAATAGTTATAGTTCTTGCCGAGTTTCTCAATTTAAGAATATTAATTTCATATATGCGCAACTAATTGACTTATCAGCTGAGATTCGATTAATATTTATTCAATAATTAACCTGCTTATCGATACAATTATCCACGAAGATAAATATTTGTTAAGAATAAATTTAACTAAACTCATAAACTAAACATTAATTTAATTCTAATTTGAATGTTAACTACTAGAGATTCCAAGTGTTTTTTTAACATAAACTACATAATTTTGAAATAAAATGATCAATAACCCTAATTTGAAATATCGATTACCGATATACTGTATAACTGATAATTCAAGGACTAATTAATAAGGACTTGAGAAACAAATACAATCTAAATTGTACTCTATCTGTAATTGTCACGACTCAATGTATCTATTAGAGTCCCGTACTGCTTGAATGAAGTATTAACAAACGGAAATGTAAATTTATTTCAATTTCGAAAGTTTTTCTGAAACTTATTGTGAAATTATATTCTTAAAGTTAGTCGCTTGTTATCCATTGTTTTGTTCCGGCATCCTTTAACCTGACATTTTCATTCCACTGTCTTCAGTAAGTTTCTCTATTCATTTTTTATTCTTCTGCGTGCTTTTGCAATATGCTGCTCATTATAAATGTGCACAGTGTGTGAATGTATATGAGTTGGTATATAGATAATATATGTACTACATATATATGTATATATAGTTAGAGGAATATGTACTTCTGTTAAAGTCAGTCGCTTGCGAAAAAGAAGGCGCAACTTTTTCATCTTTTTTTTAATGTCTTTTGTCTTTTTTTATGTCTGTTTTTCTGTTGCCATGTTGGGTTTCTGTTGTACAAGTTCCTCGACATAGACATAGTTTTGCCTGGCGTGGTTGTTGTTGTATGTATTAGCGACGCCATTTGATAATGGGTTCTTTATTTATGTATGAGCTGGAGTTTGCAGTGGGTGGCAGCTGAGGGAAGAGGGCGGATAGAGGTGGAGATACACGCAGCCGTTAACGCGCTCAGCCAAGCGCGTGGAAACGTGCTAAACGCTCAGCCTCATTAACAATTTAAAATGAATTCTTAGGAAAATTGAAAGCAACAATGTACTAACTAAAAGATGAAACATTTCAAAAATATTACTCTGCCTGTAAACAGAACATTTTATACAAGAATGTAAGTGAATTTTTCAGCCAGGTATTTCTATTTTTATGCAAAATATAATATACTTGAATTTTGTAGCACAGCAGATTTGAGTCTTCTAGTTTACGTCATCACCAAACATCCGAAGTTTTCTATTGCAATTTCTTGAACCCGGGCTGAAATCCATCACAAAAATTAAGATAAGATATTTTAGGAGCATCAGTAAAAGATTTTGTAACCCTTAAAACTTTTGGTTTCTTAAGATATTTTTATCTAATTGTAAAATGTCTAATTCCACTTGCCAGTAGCCAATGGAAATACATTGTTTGTTCAAATTTGGCAGAAACTTTAGACGGAGGTTGAAGAGATGTAAGATGAAAGTTGTCAACTTTATTATCAAAGTGAAAGTGTTTGCACATGATTTAGGGCTAATGTAGAATAACTCAACCTAGTCTAACCACTAATCATTTGCTAAGTTTAAGTTCTTTTGTCCAGTTGCACAATGGATATCGTATATTTATTTCTGTTTGTTAAGCCTAAAAAACCTTTCCCAAATGCTATATCGTCTGAACATTTTCTTTGCAAATTGGTTTTTAGAGCTAATCGGGATAACTGTGTCTTAACGAAACAAAATATGTTTAGCCAAAAGCTCGACAAATATTTCTGAACAATTCAGCCAAATTGTATTCATACAGAAACACATTTACTATGTATGGACATTGTACATAGCAAAATATCCCAAATGGATAACCCAGTTTCTGTTGAAAAAGCTATTGATATTTTTTCTTCTTTCGTTTTAACATTTGAAAAAAAGGGATATAGGAATTTGCATATATGAAACCATATGTGCGCTCACATACATTTGTATATGTATGCGTGTGTATGTGTGTGTGAAAGGGGGAAAATTCCCATTTCTAGGTTATTCATTACTTTCGACTATGAGAAATGGCTTTTTTGGGGGGTGGCTTGGACCGGCCAGGCTGCTTGAATTCATAAATTTTTCCTCATGCATTTAATTGTCTGGCGAACAGATATTTAAACACATATAACATTTTTGGCAACTCACTTTTTGATCTCTGTCCACCGGCATAAAAACCGTTTCATATAATATTTAAAATTAAGTATATATATTTATATATTTTTATTATTTTTCGCTACTAAAAATCTGCCTCATGATGATTTGCGTATACGCACGTCAGTAAAGCGAAGGTCATAAAGCGGCTTATCAGTTTCACGAGAATTTAAAAAATACAAAAAAACTCGATAACAAAAAGGCTTTATAATAAGGTTTATTTTTAAACAACAATTATTCATGAACATCTGCGAAAATTTAACCATTCATTTCGGTACTTATTTACGTGTAATCAATAAGTTAGTGCACCCAAAAGACCAAAGGGCCGGGCTAATTTCTGTACTGACGAAGTCTGTATACCTTCCTTCCTTACAGGCTTAAAGACTACTAAATTAAGCTGGAGCAATCAACCGATTTAGGTTGATTTACATTTAGGATGTGAGGTCGAAAATGGTTTGTTAGTGACCAAAATGAATGTACCCCAAAAAGAGAAAAAAAGTAGAAAAAAGCTAGCTCGTTAGACTTGAAACATAAAATATATTTAAAACGCTCTTTTGATTGATTTAGAGTAATGAAAAGTGAGGGTAAAAAAGTGTGATGGAAGAATAAGTCCTGAGCTAGTGAAAAAAATCTCTTGTGTCTTATTTGATTATATTGAAATCAAAGGGAAGTATACAGATACATAGTTAGATTTGTTGACTTTTAAGATAAAGTACTAATTTTTGTGTGGCTTTAAAAATATCTTAATTTGAGACTATATTTCATATAACAAATGTTTGTACAATATCAACAAAACTTTAATACAACTTTTAGAATAGTCTGTTCTGCCCAAACCACAGAATTGACCGAAATTGGGTTAAACTGCTAATGAATATTCATTTTCTCCACACAAAAGAGAATCCAAATAGCCTGTAATGTGTTCAATATTAAAATGGATAATATTGGTTCCTTTCAAACAACATAAATTCAACCAAAAATCAGATTTTTAAAATCTTCATCTTGTTTAAATAAAATAGTTGGAGCTTGGAAAGAACCATTCGTAGATAAGGAAGGTATTTAGTAAACAGAATATATAATTTGTCACGAACTCGTTAAGCAGCCCTCGAATATGTCTATTACGCGCAAGGATTTGTTTATTTATATTTATTTTTGCGCACTTTTTACCTATACCGATTCGTTCGCTTGTTTCCCATTCCACGTTGGCATTTGTGACAGTTGTTGTAAATTGTGGGATTTGGGTTTATTTGCCTGCAAAACGAAATAGCCATTTGCCAAACGGTTTGGCTCGTCTCGCATTACAATGCGATTAGGTTGGTAGAGCAGAAAAATCCCCTCTCTCCCCACACACACACACACAACCATAGACACACACCAACTCTTCCTATTTTCATACGATTTTGAAATTTGCTGCCAGGCACCAAATGTCCATATACCCATAACAAGGCAACGCTGCGTGTCTAATGATGCAACAAAACCCTCTTTCCGCACACACATACACCGAGGGGGATATAGGAATTTACATAGATTGTCAGCAGACAGAACAGAACAGAACGTAAAATGTCAATCGCATTAGTCTTTTGTCAACAGAACTCAAATGCTTCTCGCAGCAACTATTTAACACAACAAGAATGACAATGGCAACTGCCGTCAACTTCCTGCAATTAAAATTTAGCATTTTACTTTTATATGTTGCATTTGGTTAAATAAGAAGTTTTCAATTCTAATGCTCGACTCTGTTGAGCTGGGCTTATGTTATGTATGTGTGCATGCCTGCGTGAGTGTATGCCCTCTAGTGCAGTAAATGACATTATTAACCTAGTTTTCAGGGCTTTAAACTACACACGAACTACACACACACAGACACACGCATACAAACACTGAGTCAACCAACCATCATGCGCTTCGACACCCACGATGAACAACAATGCAAGCAGCAGCAGTGCAACAGAATGCAATGAAGAAACTTTCAACTCAATTGCCCAAAACGCACCCGCAAATACACTTTCCGAATAAAGGCAGACCTTTAGATTTCAACAACTATAGAGGAGCCAAGTCGTAAATGATAAATGAAAACTCATCTAGTCATTTAATTTCGATTAAAAGTTGTAAATAATTAGTAATTATTCGCCCTGTGTAATCAAAATAGATATATTGTATGATCCAATGAAGAACGCTCTTCCATGGTTAATATTTTACTTACTTTGATTATTTTCTAAATAGTTACTTTTGCTACAATCATGTGCGAAGCTAACTAAGAATCAACATTATCAACAAAATAATGTAAATACCCATCGTCGGTTCTGAAGTAATGCTACATAATGCTAAAACTGGGGTATGTGTAGGGTATATTAAGCAGTGAGTTAACTCTCAACTCTTCTCCAACTCCTAACTCAGGACGAGGGCTCTTGGAGTGATATAAAAGAGATTCTAGTATTAATTCCCATTGGTGTGAGATGTCGCTAAATATGTACCCAAACAAAGGCCCAGAAAGCGGTAAAACTAAAACAAATTAACCTTACTAACATCCTAAGAGGGGATCCACCACATAATTTATAATATTTAGATAACAGTTTAACCATCTTGGTGTCTAGATACATGGTGAACATATATTTTGTTATAACTTGTTGTCTTAAAGCTTAGTATGTTATGTTATTGTATATATATACACCCCTGTATGCAGGGTATCACATAGTCGCCTCTTCCTTATGTTGTTGTGTATTTTCAGTTTCGGTGCTGTCTCTGTTATTGTTGTTGTTCTTTAGTTCACATGCTTCTTACGTATTATATTCTCTCTAATAGTTAGTTGTTGGTGTTAAGCTGGTAACAACAGGAACAACAACAGTTAGACAAGAGCATCTCCTCTTCCACCACAGCAACCGCCCCATCGTCTCTTGCCACTGACAGAAGAAGCTGCTGCTGCTGTGCTTCACAAAGCACTTCAACAGTCAACGCCTTGTGCTTGCTCTGAAGTCAACATTATTATCAAAAAAAAAAAGTAAAAATAAAAGAGGAAAATCTCTGCAACACAAAGCTTTCTACTGTTTAAACACGCGTTGACGTTGTTCTCGACAACGACATGAAGCGAAATGAGAAAAAATCTCGTTCAAGTATTTATATTTTCAGTTTTTTCGCCCCCCATCAGTCCCCTGCTGTCTCGTTTTAGTTTTAGTTCACCCAGATAACCTATGTTAGCGCATTTTAGTTGATAGTTTGCATACGAGTGTCCATACGCGCACACCCATACCCACACACCCACACACATCAGCAAGTGTGTGTTCGCATTATCTATCGGTATGGCAGGACAGGCAAAAACTACAATCACCTTACATTGTATCCCCTACGGGATGATTAAAGTTAAGTTTACTGAGCAACTTTACTGATTCTTCCATTTTTGAATTGCATTACCGATTTAAAAACTCTTTTCGGTTATTGCTCCATATTGATCAAACTTCAGTGACTGATACTTGGGAGACGAAATCGGTGCATCGCCTCCCACAAAATCTAAATTTTTTTTTTATTTTAATTTCAATATCCAAGATCGACTTCCCCCTTATTTTACATCTTAATCCGCCATATGTACAAATGAACACGTATAAGTATTCACAGATTTTTGTAATCAGTTAGTCATAGTAATAATTAAACGTAATTTATTTACTAACTTTTCAAATCGGTACCACATCATTAATTTTTGCTTTAAGAACTTTCAGTTATTTTGGCTCAGATTGATAAAAATACTGACAACATATTCAAATTTGTTTTGGTTATTCACACATTTTATCGATATTAATGCGATGTTTTTGTGCTCATGTCAACTAATTTAAGTTAGCATTGAACCGTAACCAACCCATAGGCAATTGTCAAAATTTTGTTAGAAGAATTATTTTTGCCGAATCAAACAAAATTTGAAATTGTCATGGAGTTTGGCTCATTAAGTCTTGATTATTAGTTTAATAATAGAAGTTTCAGACAAGAAATTCCACTGGTATCATATTGGCCGACAGCAGTTTCTCATCTCATCACTGACAAGGATAAAGTTTTCACTTCACACATATACATTTATATGCATTCACTTAAATTGTTGGTTTTTTTATATCCACAACATACTGTATAGATCTCTGGATGAACGTATATACTTACATACAGATATGTACATATTTCATATTATTTGTTGTCACAAAAGGTGGCAACGACGGCAGAAGCAGAAAACTTTTCATCAACATTTCATTCGAAATGCCAAAAGTTAACAATAGTTTTTCCTCCTTGGCAAAAACTTTCAATCCGCAGCCTTGAAGAAAAGAAGCCTAAGGGAGGAATTGAGTTTTGGTTTGCCTTGGCTTGGTTTTGGGTTTTGGGTTTGGGTTCGAGTTCGGGTTTGGGTTAGTTTGTGATGGCCAAAAGTTCACAGATGAGTTACTAATATGATAATAATATTTTGCCATAAATCGTGCATGTTTTTATTAACAATGAACAAGAGAAACACATAACTAGTTACTGAGTGCAAAGGAACTGAACTAAACTTGATTGAAACTTGAAAACAAGAAACTTTTTTAATTGAGAAAAAGTCAGAGAGGTATTTGTGCATATGACAAGCCAAATAAACTTAAATATTTTTTTAATTAAAAAACTTCCACATCCTGTGCACCAGCAAGCTCCGTGTGTCTGGCTTCGAGTTAGCATAGTACAAACGAAATCATCACTAAAAACTTGTAATGCCATCATAATGTTGAAGTTGTTCTTTCGATAATTAAAAATACGAAATTCGAGTCAATAGTTAATGCGAATTCTAGATTGAGATAGAAAGCGACTTTCATTTAAAAGATAAAAGTTCTTGTCCAGGATTTAAACAGCTTGAACTACAATTGTTTCTCTACCGCCTAAGAACATTTTAATTGCACCATTTTATAATATTTACTTCAAACACACACAAAAACTAATAAAAGTCGACTAAACTAGGCTTCATTTAACTGAAAATCTCACAGAGATCCAAGTCAAACCGCTGGACCACAAGCCCAGCTGGAGGCAGCCACATCATGTCAAGTACAAAATTGCCTCCACCACTTGAAGAACTTTATGCACTACTTCAAGTGCCACATAAATTACTTGCAGTTTGTTGTCGTTGTGGATCGCAACGAGACTTGTATAATTAAAATGAAGGTTGTGCAAAAAATGAAACAATAAACTTTAGTTACTTTGATTTTTCAAGAGGCGGCCCCAAAACGCTCTTAGATACGTAAATGAGATTTTAATTAATTTCAATCAGGTCAAAATGGTTGAAAACAAAGATTAGAGCAAACCAGAAGTCAGGGTGTCGTCTCTTCCAATAAGGGTGTCGAAAAACAGGCAAAACAAACCAGACATCGTGATAAAATTATAATGCCTCTTAACAACCACGTTGTCCTTTTTATTTGCACTCTATGGGCACCATGATGTTTTTATAAAGTGCACAAGTGGGCCACTTATCAGGCTGGTGATAAAATAACATCTTCTTTTCGATATGCCCTTCTAGTCTATAATTACAGGGTATAAAAGACAACCTAGACCTTTGTTGTTTTCTTGTTGGCCTGTTGTTGGCCATTATTTCTGTTTATTCAATGCAAGAGGAGCCCCAGTCGACTCACTTTGCAACTTATAATTGGATTTATGAGCAGCAGGTAACAACTAACAAACCAGCTCTCTCTCTTGCCTCTCTCTGTCCCTTATACTATTTCTCTTCCTGTCTCTCTATTACAGTCTGAGTATCATAAGTAGCCATACGATACGGGAAGCTTGTTTAATGGTTGGCAGCATTAAAATTGTCCTCCTTCTCTTCGTTGTCGTTGTGAAAAAGGAAGCGGAAATTGCACAAAGGTAAAAACTGCAAGTTATACGCCTGGGACGGGTGTAGAGAGATTAAGTAAGAGACAGAGTGATAGACAGAGGGAGGATGGAAACCTAGGAAAATACAAGCAAGATGGATACAAAATATCCGTCTCCCTCATTCTCTCAAGCTTGTGGTCATCTCTCTGTGCAAATGTTGCTCTAGTTGTAAATTAATCGCTTGGGCATTTGCTTTATTTAATTTATTTAATAAAGCTTTGGCCGTCATTAGTGCCTTGGCCAGGAAACCAATGAATTTGGATTTATGTGGAACATTAAAAAAAGAAAAACAACGTCAAAGCACTGAAAAAGGATTTGGAGATTTTACCATCTTCTTTTACACTTAAGAGGTTTCGAAAAAGGATCCTTACATCTCGACTTTGTCATATTGAGTATTGCTGTGAAGTTTAATGACCTAAGTAGTCAATATCAAAGAAGGGGTCTCCGATCAACATTTAGATTTTGGTTACAAATACATAATATCTTGAATTAAGTGCTGGTTTTTCTGCTATTAACTTGTATTTAGAGAAGGACTCAGCATGAAAACTTCAAAGTACGAATATTTGCTGGATGAAATTTTCGTTGTTATTTGTCAGTGATTACTGTGTTTCAAATTTATTTTACATACTATACAATTTAAGCGAAAGACTTTAATTTGTTCATAATTATTTGACTCTTCCTTGGAAATCACTGCGCTTTCTAAGCTCATATCAAGAATGTGTTTTCCAATTACTCTACCTTAGATAGCACAGAAACCGCAAAACACGTGCGTCGATAAGCATTAGTTTTCCCCTTTTCATCTAACTTAATTGATTTGTGCGGTTTAATGATTTTAAATCAGAGCTGAATAGCGGAGAAATAGAGGGAATCCTTTTACAGGTCTTTCACACCTTCAAAGCCTTTGGCGCTTTAACAATAATCAACTCGGTAAGATGGGGAATGCCAGTGTCCCCCTCTTTCTCTGTATAAGTGAAAGAGTGTGTGTGAGAATGTGTGTGCGTGTGTCTGGGGTTGAGTGTAATTTATTAGATTTTGGCAAATATTTTGCCAGCAGCATTTCACTGTCAGAAACTGTGGCGTCGTCTTTCAGAACTCAGACCAAACCAAGCCAGACAAGACCAGACCAGACAGGCTTGAAAGATACCCGCGACTGCTTATGATGTAATATTTTTATAAGCTCCTCCCCACTCTTTTCTTCCGTCCCCCCCACTGGTTTTTGCTGTCTATCCTCCACTGTCTTTCATATTTATGCTGCCAACTTTGGCACCGCCAAAGAACTTGCTTCCTTAGCAATGTTCTCCTTCTTTTTGCTTCTTTGTAGTTGGGACCTTCATTGTTTTCCTTTGGCTTGCAGCTGACAGCTGCCTGCCAATAGTTGATTTTCACAATATATACATTTTCCACTTGATTTTCCCCTTGGTTGAGTGCAAACGCGGACTCTTCTGACCGGATGACTGGCTCTGAAAATCAAACCGAAATGTGCGCCGCGGTAACTGCATTTGTGATGGCTAAAATGGGATTTTAAAACATTGTTGGCAACCCTTAAGACAATTATATCATGGACAACCTTACTACAAAGATTGTCGAGTGACATCTTAAGTTTTATTCGATTTATGGTGAAACTTCAGCTTAAGTGAGTTAGTCTACTCTTGTCTTCTTCGCTGGACATATGAGCTGGAAAGAAAATCAATCAACATAGAATATAACTATATAGGCAACTTCTTAACAGTCTCGAAACAACAAGTAAAGCCGTTGTGAATATGTGTCAACGCAGCTTCGTTTGACTAATATAACAATATTTTCGATCTTGACCCAAACCGGTTGACACCATTGAAAGAACGTTTATTGTCATGCGATTCCAGTTATATAATACCTTACATTTGTCTTATGCTTATCTTCAATGGGGTTTCTCACATGACTACTTCGATTGTGTATCAGGAAGAACGTATCTAATAACTCTTTCTGGTATGCCCAAGAGAGATAAACTCATCTACTAAACAATACATCGACTGGAGAATGTAGTTGGGCTGATATGTGTGTGCCGGAGATGGAGCTGTGTGAAGGACCTTTGCTTTATTTTTAGCACGAAAGAATTTGTTAAACTCTTGTGTGTAAATATTGATTACGCGCATCTCACGTACGCCACTTGAGCGCCAAGATTTCTGTTGCCCTCCTCCCTGGTATTGCGTCCTGTCAAGGAAATAGGCTGTGGGTTAAGGAACTTGAGCTTTGCTCTTCGCTCACTTGCTCTCTTATTGTCGTGTCCTGACTGTGTATGTGTGTTTGTGAAGCACACGTCCTTGTGCTAGTTTACAAGTCGCCTGGCTTTTTCGCTGACTGGCTTTTTAGCTGCTACCCGGGAAATTGAAAGTATTTTCCTTTAGCTGATGTTTTTGCCCCCCTTTTGGGCTTGTTCACAAAAACATTTAACGTAATGTCGACGAGACACGTGCTGCAAGCATCAATTGAGCTTTTGTTGCCAGTTATTTACCTAACTGTTTTCTGTTGTGTTTTCCTTCCATGTGTTAAGTGCTAATTGGGTTAGCCTAAGGACATCGACCATCCGCATCCACAACGACATCCACTCCCCTACCCATACCCAATAGTGCTTGTGCTGCTGATTAATTTTTAAAATTACTTAATGGCTAATGCCACTAATTATAACAAAGTGTATAGCAAGTGCCTTCAAGTGCTCTCTCTGAAAAAATTGAAAGAATTAAAGTTTTCTTTCGCTTTCGGTATCCTCTTCTTAGAATTTGGTTCTATCCTGTCCTACTCTGGTTCGGTCGTTCTTCGCAATGGCTAATTAAAGTTTTAAGTGCTTAGCTGAAACATCTAAAGAGCCATGCTAAATGTTGGCAAACAGCCTTGACAGCAGCTGCCAGATGTTTGGCCAATTTTTTACCGTTGAAGCATGAAAGTTTTGCGTTGTGCTTGTAGGTAGCTATTGTAGGTCGGGTAGAGATCAAGCTAATTAGATTCTTGCCTGTTTTTGGGGAGTTAACTTCTACGGCAGAAGCTAGTGCCAGGATGTAGACGTCTTTCCAAAAAAGTTGTTATGCATAAATATACATATATAAAAGTATTAGTACAATTTCTTGTTCACAAAAATTAATGAATCTCCTTTCGTTCTTCTTTTTACTTGCAGGTAACTTATGATGATTAACTTCAAAGATTGCTTAATCTTTTGCCCAATAATTAACATTGAAACAAGCTTAAATTAAGAACCATCAACTAAATGCTGCATATTATAAAGGTTCCTAGTAGTGTGGACGTTATTATACCCTTGCAAAGGGTATTGTAAAATTGGTCAGATGTTTGTAACGCACAGAAGGTGACGTTTCCGACCCCATAAAGTATATGTATATATTCTTAAGAAGCTGAGTCGAAATAGCCATGTCCGTCTATCCGTCCGTCTGTGCAAATCAACTTCACGCTGGCATCTTAAGAGCTATCGGAATGAAATTTGATATTTGAGCTACTTTTAGCCCGGAGATGATAAAGTATGAAAATTGTCAGGGTCGGACTACTATATCATATAGCTCTAGAACAAACATTTTTGCAAAAATTGGAGTATCCCCATGAAATAGGAATATGATAGTATTGGAGATAAAATCTCAGATCCCAAAGTTTGAATCTGATCGGATAAATAGAACACAAGTTACAGTCAATACAAATCGGTTCAAGAACTGCCGGCAGCGCTGCTTGCTGCCTACTACGTCATCATCAAATCAAACAGAGCACATGCATACACACACACAGACGCAGCGCTGCACGAACTGTATGTGTATGCGTGTGGTGCTTTGCTTAGGGAATGATGGAAGAAAAATTTGTAGTAAAAAGAGAAATAATTTGAATGTTTTGTTTGTGTGTTGATGAATTGAGTTGCAGGGAAACAAATTTTTATACCATACACCCATAGGGTGAAATGGTATATTAAAGTCGCCAAAATGTATGTAACAGGCAGAAGGAAGCTTTTCCGACCCCATAAAGTATATATATTCTTGATCAGTATCATCAGCCGAGTCGATCTAGCCATGTCCGTCTGTCCGTCCGTCTGTCCGTCTGTCCTTCCGTCCGTCCGTATGAACGCCTAGATCTCGGAGACTATAAGAGATAGAGTCACCAAATTTGGAATGTAGGCTCGTGTAGTATGTAGAGTGATCAAGTTTGTTTCAAATTTTTGCCACGCCCCTTTCCGCCCCCGCAATTCAAAAAAAACGTTTTTCTCAAAAACTATTGCAGCTAGAGACACCATATTTGGTATGTATATTTGCTTAGTAAATGCGCTCATTTTGTAATTATAAAGATTTTGCCACGCCCCTTTCCGCCCCCGCAATTCAAAAAAAACGTTTATTTCAAAAACTATTGTAGCTAGAGACACCGTATTTGGTATGTATATTTGCTTAGTTAATGCGCACATTTTGTATGTATAAAGATTTTGCCATGCCCCTTTCCGCCCCCAAAATTTGAAAAACTCGATTATCTCCCGTAATTTTTTACCTTGTGGGATCAAATTTGGCACACTTGAATTTGATACTAATACCCAGCAAAATACCAAATTTGATCAAAATCGGACAAAAAATAGCCAAGTTATGCATATAAACGTTTTTCCATAAGGCCGGAGTTGGCCGTTGCGGGTGAGGGCGCTAAGGTGCTCACATGCATGAGTGAGCGAGATACTAAGATATGCTTGTAAAAAGCATGTGAACAGAATTTTTTTGAAATAGGCAAAATACATTTGTTATTACAAATTTGAAATATTTGTTTTACTGGTGTATGGTATACCTAAGTCGGCGAGACGACTTACTTACTTCATTAAATGTAAAAACATTATTGCCAAGGACCAAAGTTAGCTTCTTTAATATTTTTGAAACTGAACTCGTCCATATCTGATTATATGGCTAAAATGTATTGATAATTGGCAAGAGCGCTTTGAAATGCATTAATTCGGCTAGATTTTAAATAAGTGATTCCTTTCTCGTTTGGATCCATAAATTTTGCCAACAAAATGAATGAAATGTTTAACAAACAAATTGATATTCATCAATAAAATCGAATTGTTTTTGCTTTTGAAAATTGCACATGATTGCTTAAGCTAAGCTAAGCCCGTTCATAATTGAAAATTTACCTGCATGACCAAATTTGCGTGTTTCCGTGCGCAATTGCATTTTCACATTGCTCAATGACCCAATTATATTGACTTGGTCAGATTGAAATCCATTACCCGATCTCTCTCCCGTTTCCATTAATGTCCGGCATAGACCTAAGTTGTGCAAACTAATTAACAATAACGTTTTGAGCCTCATATATGTATGTGTATGGAATTATGTGTATACCAAACTGATAAATTATAGCAGCGTAATTATTATCATCATCATAAGGTCTTTGAGCAGGAACAGAACTTGAAAGCCCCTCCAAAGACTCAATCAAGTCTAAGGGGGAATTTAATGGTTTGTTCGGAATTTAAATGGATGAAGTGTTGTGTTCTACGCGCTGCCCCTTCTCAAACCGAATTCCTTGTATAAACAAATGAAATGCAACTGCCACAGCGGCAGCAGATGCTGCTGCAACCACCAAGTCGGTTGGTTCGTCCATCTGCCTCTCCTCTGGTGGTTGCTAGGCAATGGCTGGCCTCTTATCTTGCTCTTCTTGCCTGCTCCCTGTCTTGGCAACACTCCTAACTCACTGGCACACCATAATCAGGACAAGTGTCCTGGGCGTGCAACATTTTGCATCCACTGCCGCATGTTGCAGCGTTATTATTATTATCATCATTATTTTATATACCAGCACTGAGAGAAATAAATGAATTACCCAATAAAATACACTAAAAAAATGTAATATTTTTATATAGTAAGAACGATTTGACATTTTCTTGAAATCTATATCCAAATCTCAATAAAGACATTCTACAGTAAAACTATAAGATATGAACGAACCAACTAACTGTTCCATTATATCTAAATAATAGAAATGTATTATAACTAAAGAGCAATAATCGAATAACCAAGAAACCATTTCGTTTTTCTCAGTGTGGCAGATTCACATATAACCTCTGCCCGTTTTGTTTGTATTTGGCACAATTTGCGCAAAGATTCGTGTTCCATCTTTAGCCTCAATGTACAGGTGACATTTCTGTAGAATGCGAGGAAGGACCACTCCACCATTCACCATCCAACTCCACACATTCACAAATGTGCAGGGAACTTAGCCTTGAGCAAAAGTTGAGAGCGTTCGCCTCATGATTTATGCACGTGTTTAGTGTGAAAAATTTACATTAAAAGCCCAGAGAACTCCCCAAGCCGAGACCAACTGAACTGAACTCTACTCAACAGAACTTAACTTGAAAGAAGCGAAAGTGTTGCTGCTGCTGCTGCTGTTGTGGCTAGCCGAGAGAATATTTTATATGGCATAGAGCCAAAGGGAGTTGAGTATGTAGTAAGGACTCCGACAGGAAGTGAAAGTGTGTTAGGTGGCGCGCACGCATTTGTGTGTGTGTGTGTGTGTGTGTGTGTGTGTGTGTGTGTGTGTGTGTGTGTGTGTGTGTTAGTGAGCCCGTCTGTTTGTATACACATATATTGGTATTGAGGTCACTGGTCATTATCAAGATGTTGCAAAAAGAAATGCCATAAAATGTCCTGCCTAACCACCAAACTCTTTCTGCTTCTTCGCATCTTCTTTTACATCGTTCAGCTCCTTGTCGATGTCGTCGTGAGAATCATTTGATATGCAAGGCAGATAAAGGCCAACGCGCATTCAACTTTGCTTGAAAGAGGCAAGAACTAGCAATTTGTACAGCGAGGAGGATAGTTTAATGGCAAAACAAACTGTTGAGTAAGCAAATTTCACTAAGCGAAATGGATACACAGGAAAGAAGCGAAGGAAATGCGTAGAAGAAAGGCGCGAAAAACAAACTCTGACTAGAATTAAATTTAAGTTAAAGGAGAAATACAAAAATATTTGTAATACAACAAATACTTCTTCATGCTGTCCCATTATATTATATATTATAAATCGTCTTTATATGTCACAGAAACTGGAGAGATTTTGAGGCAGATTGTTTTTGAAATCTACCAAATCAAATGTCGGTGTCACAGAAATCACGTCGTTTTCATTTTTGGTCAACGATTTTTGTCACGATAAACGTTTCGATTGCTGATAAGTCAAGTAGCATTGCGAGATTAGATTAGATTAGATATAATACCAGTTATTAAACTTAATATTTGTATGCTTATTTCAAACCTTATTAAAAATAAATAAACCCGTAGAAAAGCAATATAAATGGACATGCTTCTAAGAACTCCAAAAGTTATAATTAAAACAGCAATTTTTAAAATAATTACCGTGCGCAATATTATTGCGGTGTTGACAACCCTATGACGTCAACTGAAAATTGTAGCTGCCAATTTAGTACGTTTTTATACCCTTGCAGAGGGTATTATAAAATTGGTCAGATGTTTGTAACGCACAGAAGAAGACGTTTCCGACCCCATATATATATATTCTTGATCAGCATGAGAAGCTGAGTCGATATAGCCATGTCCGTCTGTCCGTCCGTCTGTGCAAATCAACTTCACGCTGGCATCTTAAGAGCTATCGGAATGAAATTTGATATTTGAGCTACTTTTGAGCCCGGAGATGATAAAGTATGAAAATTGTCAGGATCGGACTACTATATCATATAGCTCTAGAACAAAAATTTTTGCAAAAATTGGAGTATCCCCATGAAATTTACCAATATAATAGAATTCGATCCCAAAATTTGATCGGATAAATAGAACACAAGTTACAGTCAATACAAATCGGTTCAAGCGCTGCCGGCAGTGCTGCTTGCTGCCTACTACGTCATCATCAAATCAAACAGAGCACATGCATACACACACACAGACGCAGCGCTGCACGAACTGTATGTGCTTTGCTTAGGGAATAATGGAAGAAAACAAATTTTAGTAATAAGAGAAATAATTTAAATGTTTTGTTTGTGTGTTGATGAATTGAGTTGCAGGAAAACAAATTTTAAGATGTAAAAACATTATTGCCAAGGACTGCAAGGGTATAAAAACTTTGGCATTGCCGAAGTTAGATTCTTTGATATTTTTAAAGTCAAACACTGTGACTTTCAGTTATAGTTGTTTTGGGCAAAGTATTTAATTTTTTCAATGCCGTAAAACAATAAATGAAATTATTAAAATTAAGTAAGTAAGTCGGCTCGCCGACTTAGGTACCATACACCAGTAAAACAAATATTTCAAATTTATAATAACAAATGCATTTACGTTTTTTTTTTAATTCTTATCACATGCTTTTTACAAGCATATCTCAGTATCTCGCTTACGCAAGCTTACGAGCACCCTAGCGCCCCCACCAGCCAACTCCGGCCTTATGGAATATGTTTATATGTATGTATGTATAACTTGGCTATTTTTATTCCGATTTTTATCAAATTAGGCATTTTTTTGGCTATTACTATCAAATTCAAGTGTTCCAAAATTTGATTGCTCAAGGTAGAAGCTTTTATAGTCTGAGATCATACGGACAGACGGACGGACATGTCTAGATCGAGTCGGCTGTTGATCGTGATCAAGAATATATATACTTTATGGGGTCGGAAAAGCTTCCTTCTGCCTGTTCCATACATTTTGGCGACTTTAATATACCATTTCACCCTATGGGTGTATGGTATAACAACCATTTTTAGCTATCGCTTAAATGCAGATCTATGCAAAAATAATCAAAGTTTATTTCAGCAATGTTTTTATACCCTTGCAAAAAGGGTATATTAATTTTGGTCAGAAGTGTGCAACGCATAGAACGAAGCATCTCCGACCATATAAAGTATATATATTCTTGATCAGCACGACGAGACGAGTTCAAATAACCATGTCCGTCCGTCCGTCCGTCCGTCCGTCCGTCCGTCCGTCCGTCTGGATCGATGCGAACTCCTCCTAGACCGTAAGAGCTACAAAGCTGAAATTTTGCACGTAGGCTTGTTATACTGCAGGGTTTGTATATCTCGGATTCAGTCAGATCGGACCACTATATCATATAGCTCCCATACAAACGGCAAAGTCACAAACAGTGACTTTTCTCAAAAACTTTGTTATTTTATCACCAATTGCCATAAAAGTTGGTATTGGTCAGTTTTGTGTTCTTATTAATAATTGTGCCAAATTTGATCAAGATCGGGTGACTATATCATATAGCTCCCATACAAACGGCAAAGTCACGAACAGTGACTTTTCTCAATAACTTCGTTACTTTTTAAGCTATTGTCGTGAAATTTAATATAAGTAAGTTTATTGTAACTATAAACCACTGTGCCAAATTTGATCAAGATCGGGTGACTATATCATATAGCTCCCATAGGAACGATCGGTCAAAAACAGTGACTTTTGTCAATAACTTCGTTACTTTTGATGCGATTGCTTTCAAATTTAACATTTGTCAGTTTAATATATCTGTTAATGACTGTGCCGAATTTGGTAAAGATCGGGTAACTATATCATATAGCTCCCATAGGAAGGATCGGTGGAAAACAGTGACTTTCATCAGATAGTTCGTTATATCCTATGCTAAGATTGAAGGCCGTTCTTTCGCAAACATTACCCTTTTTAGATAAAACAGTTAGTTTAGATAAAAGAGTTACTAACAAACTTGCAAGGGTATACAAACTTTGACGCGGTCGAAGTTAGCCCCGGCCCTCTGGTTTTTTAAATCAATCGCGCAACAACTGCAATTATTTCCAAATGTTGGGAGATTTAAAAAAAAACAAACGACATTTCTGTGATAGCCACATTTGCTTTTAGGTTGGTTTTAGGGGGTAGTAGAAGAAATCAGAACCTAATTTACAAGCTAAGTAAATTTCAATTCAGGCTTTGATATCCAAATAATGCGTTCGCGAGTTTTGGTTTATTAGACTTACATACATATGTAACTTATTTTCTGAATATTGTTTATAAGTATCGATTTCATAGCTCGCAAATAACTGTTGACAGATTCATGCGGTCGCAAAATAAGTGTTGTTTAATGAGACTTTGAAAAAAAGTCACATAGCACCTGCATGAAAATTCAAAAAGTCTTTTGAGCATGTATCTGTGTATGTAAAGTCTCTTTAGTTCTATGCGTCACTCGAATTTGTGAATGCGCGACGAGAACACATGTATTAACATAATATATAATATTCATAGATATATATGTATGTATGTATGTAATATATTTTAATTAAGGTAATCGCGTGAAAAATAGTTTGCGCTGATGCAGACTATGTCTATATGAACTTGTTTCGTCGTTTTGATCAAGACTATATGTATATTTATGTAGTTTATATGGTCGGAGATACTTCCTTCTTCTATTCCTTCTATACTTCTGACCAAATTTAATACATCCTTTTTGCAAGGCTAAAAATAGAATTCGCATAAAAAAAAAATTTTTTTATTATGTTACTGTCATTAAATAAAACTGAAACTAAAGACATCATTGCTTGATTTTTGACAAGCATTTTTCAATGAACATAAAGCCGTAAAACAGTTACTGGCTCCTAGATACTAGCTACTAGACAGACTTACCATTAAGACGTGACTTCCTAGGTGACCATTCGGGCGTTGCATGGCTAAGCCAACGAAATAACGAGAATGAAGGTAGGTTCTCTTCAGGAAACCTGGTTATTGATTAACAATTTAGGAAATGCAAGAACGGAATCGGGTCCGGAATCGGGTTGTTGTGCTCGCAGTATGAGTCTGTCTGTGCTTATGTATAGAACCATTTCTAAGAAGTTTGAAGAGAATTTATAAAGGCGTCAATCGTCATGGCGGACAAAGAAAAAAAAAGAACAAGTGATAAAAATAATTCTTTCCGAAAGTGTAAAAAATAAATGAATTAAGTGTTTTAATGGGTAAATGTAACGAAAAGTTAAATTCTATACCAATTCAAACTCATTGAGGATTGCTATCTCTCAGACCTGTTCATTCCTCTGATTTTTATACCATACACCCATAGGGTGAAATGGTATATTAAAGTCGCCAAAATGTATGTAACAGGCAGAAGGAAGCTTTTCCGACCCCATAAAGTATATATATTCTTGATCAATATCAACAGCCGAGTCGATCTAGCCATGTCCGTCTGTCCGTCCGTCTGTCCGTCTGTCCGTCCGTCCGTCCGTATGAACGCCTAGATCTCGGAGACTATAAGAGATAGAGTCACCAAATTTGGAATGTAGGCTCGTGTAGTATGTAGAGTGATCAAGTTTGTTTCAAATTTTTCCCACGCCCCTTTCCGCACCCGCAATTCAAAAAAACGTTTTTCTCAAAAACTATTGCAGCTAGAGACAACATATTTGGTATGTATATTTGCTTAGTAAATGCGCACATTTTGTATGTACAAAGATTTTGCCACGCCCCTTTCCGCCCCCGACATTTGAAAAAATCGATTATCTCCCGTAATTTTTAACCTTGTGGAATCAAATTTGGCACACTTGAACTTGATACTAATATCCAGCAAAATACTAAATTTGATCAAAATCGGACAAACAATAGCCAAGTTATGCATATAAACGTTTTTCCATAAGGCCGGAGTTGGCCGTTGGCGGGTGGGGCGCTAGGGTGCTCATATGCATGAGTGAGCGAAATACTAAAAGATGCTTGTAAAAAGCATGTGAACAGAACTTTTTTAAAATAGGCAAATGAATTTGTTATTACAAATTTGAAATATTTGTTTTACTGGTGTATGGTATACCTAAGTCGGCGAGACGACTTACTTACTTCATTCATATTTGTACCTAAAGTTTAGGGGTAAAGGTGGCATGACCGATTGAACTGGTATTGCCCTTTAGTTTTGTTTAAACATTTTAAAGTGATAACCTATCTATAATTTAAGTGACTTTATTGATAAATACATATTTTCTGTGTAATCCTAATCTCATTTCCAAATTTTTATACCTATGAATACAAATGATTATCGTTTAAGGTATGAGTGGTAACAGAAGTCAACTAGAATCAGCTTTAGTTAAGTGAATTCCTGTTAGATTCGAGTTAAGTACTCTCACTGGTAATCTCTGCACTTGTTGCCGCTGATACTTCCGCATCTGGATTAGTTTCAACTGAAGGTGATTGTGTAGCTTCAGGGGTAGTGGTCGAAAGCTTAGGTGCTGCTGGACTCTTTTTGGGCCAGAAAATTCTCTCTAGTCCAAGAACAGGTGCCTCAACCAACAAATGCATTTCATAGGCAAACAATAGAGTCATTCCAAAGGTGGTCCAGAAGGAGAGAAGCTGCAAGGATCATAACCAATAAGCTGTATAGCAATTTCCTCTCTCTATCCATAATGGAAAATATTACCCACCACATTGTAATCCGAAAAGAATGTGTTGCCCCTCATGGTTCTATTGTTTGTGACCTGCACACATTTGTGCCAAATGAAAGCCGAATACGAGAGTTTTGACAACGGTTGCCATGATTGATGAGAGAGAAGGCCATTGATCATGCCACCGTAACCATTCATGCAGGCAAACACAAGCCAACATAATCCCAAAGGCCAAGCTAGACGCGTTAGAGTGAAGTAAGAGGCATCTGCCAGTCTGGACAAGTTCGGGGCATCCCATTGCGAGGCAGGGAGCAGAGCAAATAGACAAGTAGAGAAGAGACCCAAACTGATTAGCCACCCAAGCCAAATCGTGATGCGACTCAATCGAAACTTTTTGTCTTTCGTTTCGTGAACAAAATATCCAAAAAGAGCTCCAATCAGCCAAGGAGCGGCATGAGTATGCGTAGCTCTGTAAATCACTGGATGAGATTCAGGAAGCACAGATATATTTCTGAAATAGATAGATAATTCCATAAGGTTGCATCGATGTTTTAAAGGGATGTGCTCTACTTACTTGATAAACATGGAGTAACCTCCAATCATCATAGTACTAAACAGACAAGCCGACAACAATAAAATCAAAACAACAATGCCAGCAGCAGCCTTTTTACCCCATTTGTATAAGGATATCAGAAGAATCGGCGATATGATAAACATTTGCATATCCACGGCCAAGTACCAGGCATGTCCAAGACACTAAAGTGGGAGAATTCAATTAAAATTAAAATAACTTAGATTTACAGTTAATTAACTTTAAATGAGTATTTAGTTAATCAAGTTAGAAATAAAACTTGACTTTCGCATAATTCTTAAAATAATTAATCAGTGGGTTGATTACAAAGTTTTGAAAAGGCGCAAAACTTTTAAACAATTTTCAAGGAAGCACCGAAAAGGAAATTCATATATTTTCGCAAAATGAGGGGCATGTCATCTCATCGCCAAATTCAGCAATTCTTTTTCATTTTCTATCTAAAGTTTTCCGATTTGTATAGTGTCCACTGCATAACATCTGAGCCTTTTCTACTTAAAAGCTAATTTTTCCACACTTTTTGCTCTTTCTGATCATGATGAACTTACGTAATCGGTAGTTGCATAGTTTTGTATGTACAACAGATTCATCCACCAGGTCTTGGCACAATTACTGAAATTATCGGGATGCTTATTATCGTACAAAGGTCCATCGCCCATATAAGGTAAAAGTTTCCAGTAGAACAAAATACCCATGAGCAAGAGAGGAGTGAGTCGCAAATAACGATGGATGTACATCTTGACTATATCTAATTTTCCCTTATTTCTGCAATATTTCACAAAATGTTAATAAAATGTTAAGATTTCTAATTAAAAGAAATTACTTTTCCATGTAGCTTAAAGCAATTTTGAAAACCAACAAACCGCTGATGAAAAGAAATGTATCCACAGCAAAAAGAGCATGTAGAAAATAAGTGGCAAGGAAACTCTCTAGCCACTTGGAGAAAAAGAAGATAAAGTGTTAGACTGCTGCATTTACATATTTTCGTGGAGTAGATGCTTACGGTATATATGTGAAATTCATTTGTATTAGGTCCTACCATGGCCATTATGTATTCATGTCCATATATGACCCATAGGAGCGAAAGAACGCGCATTCCGTGAAGACAGTCGATGACATGAGGCTTGGAATTGGGTGGCTCAGTGTGGAAAAGGTTATCAGAGTTGAATTTGCAACTCAGAATGCGCATTAGTTGGGGCATTTTATCTGATTTGATGGAGTAGATGAGAAAAATGAGTCCAATTAGGTGCGGTGCGTATTAGTGGATCGATCAAACTCACCTGCTTTCTTGCCCAACCAATAGTCATAGATAGTAATGGCACCACAAACCACAGCCAACACAACGTAAAGTGTACTGAGAAAATGAATCTTGGAATAACTGAATACTCAAAGAAAACATTCAAACTTACATGGTGAAAATGCTGAGCCCATCGAGAGGATTAGCACCTTTGTACTTGCAGGTCTCTTCATTTACCAATTCGATTTCATTGGAGTAGTTGATACTAAGCAAGGCGTTAAACAACTGACGTAAGACTGCATCCATATTGGAGGCTGAGCAGGAGGCAGGAAAGCAAATTGCCGTCTCAATGGTAATTGAAGATATAAATGAACTTTCCTCCGAATCAATTAGTTTGCCCAATGGTAGGCTAGCCAGACAATATTTCCCCTTTAGGTTGTTACCGTCTACCTCCGATTCCAGATTTATTTTATAGCACTGATCGTAATTGCCCAGATCAATTGTATTACCAGATATCATGCCACTTGGTATGGAGCCCCACGAATCAATCACTAAACCGATTCAAATAAGATTAGGATTTCGTTCAAATCAAATCATTTCTCACTTTTAAAAGCCCATAGCTTTTTGGCACTTAGATCCTGCAAAAATTTCGATAAATCCGCCAAACAATTCAAATCTTGCTGATCAATGCGTCCAGTATATGCTGTGAGATCATTGATGGATATATTCCGATAGTAATTGGAAAATTCCACACCCAAAGGCCGCAGCTCTCTCAATTGCTCCAGTGCTTTCCTGTTAACAGTTACATCCTGTTTGCTTCCTCCAATCAGGGCGAGTCCACAGAACACCAATATCACAAATTTACCAACCATTTCACTTAAACGCCGATTCGATTTCTGTTTCGACAATTTCCTGTCAACGGGTCTTTTATACCGCCAAGATAAGCCCAATAATTTTGAAGTATAATTGGCATATTTTGAGTGGTTCGGTCGACTACAACTGATTAGGTTATCATGCATTTAGATTTTATGTAAATGCATAAGGGTTAAACTATTTCTATGAAACTACTTAAAAAAAGCTTGTGCTGTGATTTTTGCTTTTGCTTTTGATAAGCAACAAATCAAATGATTAACAAACAAGTAAAACGAATTTTTAGTGATAAGATTAACTGAACTTGAAACCTTACTCTTTAAATTGAACAAAATATTTTGAAGATCGATAATTTTTAACTCTAAGTGTAACTGACCTAGTGTAAAATCTTTCTTATCAAAGTCGATAAACGGGGTTTTTATTTTAGACTTGTTGAATATGAGTCACTATGTATATAAAACAGAAATTGGTTCTTCGTTACAAGTCAAGTTTTCTAATCAAGAACGAACGATCACTGGATTCAAAGAGTGTATTTAGTAGTGTGGAATCTTGGATTTATTAAAAATACTGACATATTATTTTTAAGGTTGGCACCAATTTTAAAAGTTATAAACTGTATCTTTAAGAGATTATTTTAGAGAGAAATAGATTTTGAAAGAATTAGTTTGTTGGATTTTATATTAATATTAATTTTGGTCAGAAGTGTGCAACGTATAGAAGGAAGCATCTCCGACCATAAAAAGTATATATATTCTTGATCAGCACGACGAGACGAGTTCAAATAGCCATGTCCGTCCGTCCGTCCGTCTGGATCGACGCGAACTCCTCCTAGACCGTTAGAGCTACAGAGCTGAAATTTTGTATGTAGGCATGTATAGTGCACAGGTTGTATATCTTGGATTCAGCCGGATCGGATCTATATCATATAGCTCCCATACAAACGGCAAAGTCACGAACAGTGACTTTTCTGAATAACTTCGTTATTTTCCGAGCTATTGTCGTGAAATTTAATTTTGATGAGTTTATTACACCTATAAACCATTGTACCAAATTTGATCAGGATCGGGTGACTATATCATATAGCTCCCATAGGAACGATCGGTGGAAAACAGTGTCTTTGATCAATATCTTCGTTATTTCCCATGCTAACATTATAGGCCGTTCTTTCGCAAACATTAGCCTTTTAGATAAAACGTTTTGCCCTTTGATGGCTATAGGTAAGCAGTAAGGGTATACAAACTTTGACGCGATCGAAGTTCTAGTTTTAACTCTGATCGGTCTATCTAACCATGTCCCTCCGTCCGTATGACCACCTAAATATCGGAGACTATAGAAAACCACCAACTAGAGACTAGAATGTTTCCTTTCGCCCTCGTGATTCATTAAAAACCAATTGTCTCCAGCAAGTTAACTAATACGATTAAGTAGGCTAGATAGTATATGCTTGCTATGAAGCATAAAGAGAATTGTACATAGGCAATTCCGCAATCGCTAACACGGCATTCAGCAGAATAAAATTTTATATACATATGTACATATGCACTTATATTTGGTCTTTTAAATTTAAAACACTTGCTTCAGTTGGACGACTTACTTCCTTCATTTTGTTTGAAGTCCGAACTTTTCATTAAGATCAAGGGTGACTTATTAGCAGTCATTTGTTTGTAAAATTCGTTTCAAAGAATGAAAAAAAAAAAATTATTCGTTAACCACAATCGTTTCCATTATCCCCGACGGAACTACCTTTCAGTATTGCTTCATCGGGGGGAAAAGCCACCTACGTCGGGGTTCGAACTCGAGAGCAACAGAATTGTAGATTTAGTAGGTCTCCACTGAACCACCGACAAAGTCATTTGTATTTAATGAATGGAAGCTGAGACGTTCGTAGTTAATAATTTATATAATAGGTCCCACTTATAGTCGACATTATCAAACGATAATGGATCTTCAAAAGTTCTTAATACTTTGATTTTTCCCAATATATGATTCGCAATCGGTCGGATACCGTTCTCTATGTTTCGGAAACAATAATTACTTATAAGTGTTTTATTGTAAACGCGATTGAACAAAGGCCCACGTATTGTTTTTTTGAATTTGCCTCTCAATCAAGTCAGAAGATGGATGAAAAATGAACCAATTTGGTTACTGATATAAACTAGCATTTGCCCTAGGGCTGGCAGAACGTAGAATGGCCCATAAATATTTAGATTTGTTGTTCAGCTGCTTCAGCCCTGTTCCATTTTATGTGGCTCAGAGAGCTAATGTGCTCCATTCGCCATTTAAATCATTCCCCTATTGACTTATTTAGCGACTTTGGCACTTTTGCACTTTGGGCAGAGGTGCCACGCCTTCCTCCCCATGGCAATTCCTTTCAACTCTTTGGATGCAGGCACAATAATTCTTTCCACAGTTGGCAGTTTTTCGTCGGCAAGTTTCACGCCCAGAGTAGAACTTGGCAATAAACCGACAGCCCACAAAGAAACACTGGGAAAGAGATGAAGAGAGAATGGAATGAAAAGACAGAGAGGGAATGCCAGCCACGCCCACCACTGACGCCTTTCAATTTCAGTTGAGCATTTTTGCATTGCACTAAAGGAAAATTCCTGCAATTGTTTGCACTTTTCCACCGCGTCCTCATTTTGCTGCAATTTACGCGTTCCCATTCGAATGGTCCAAAGGGAAAGAGAGGTGGGCAAATTGAAGGAAAGAAAAGAACAAGCTCACCTCTGGGCCTTGGCAAATTTTCACTTTTCTTTGCCTCTCTCCCATATGTATTTGTTACTCGTTTTCGCGCCTTTAAAAGGCGAAAGAGGAAGGAAAAAAAAAACAACAAATTGCATCAACATTTGTTATTTTGACTAAATCGTCTTTTAGCTTCCATAATATTTCTCTAGCAACCTTTTGTGTGTATTTGTAGGTACATTCATATATATTTATATACATATAAATGTTCTTAGTGCTGATATCCTTTGGCAAAAAGGAAAATTGCATTTTTATAACTCTGGCCGACGCCGCATTTTACGTTTTTAAGTCCGCTTTATACCTGTTGTTTATTTATGGCCTTTTATTTTTTGCTTGCTCTCTGCCATCTTACTTTTTCTTTTGCTGCCTTTGCTGTCGACTTTTCCTTATACCTTTAGCTTTGTCTTGTACAGCTGCTCTGCGCCTTTTCCGCCTGAAGGTGCCCGATGGGTTTCTTTTTTTCGTCCGTAAAATGAATTTTTCAGAATGTATACCAGGTCGGGCGCTTTTAACGATCTCGGAAGCGCCGCCATGTGGGACTTTTGTGGGTTTCGCAAAAATTTTTAAGTCTCGTTTTTTCCCCTTTTCTCCTGCACAGCCTTTTGCATTTAAAGACAAATTTTATGGCATTTTAGTTGACAGCTAAAACAAGTTAAAGTGTTTTAATGGATGCTATAAGTAGATAATGTCATTTTTACAGCTGTCTAATTTAAATTACCAAATTTTAATTTAATATCATGTAACTTTATTCCAAACAATAATAATTATATTTATTTGTTTCCCTCTTTTCCAGGTAAATAAATCAGAGGAATGGTAAATCTGAACGAAATGGAATAACTATAGACCCAACAAAACTCGCTTAATATGGAATGTTATAAAATGGTTTCCGTATTAAAACTTTACCAACTTCAAAACTATAGACTATTGCATATCATTAGGTTTATTTATTGACCAAACCGTTAAGACAATCGATTAGCAAAGACATGGGAGATTTCATTTTAAAGTTAGAGTAAAGAGAGGCAATAAAATAAATGGGAGTAGTTGTGTTTAATTAGCTAACTATGTAAAGTATTTTGCCTCGAGTCCTCGGGCTACAAATGACAACTTTTAAGTAATATTATTAATACTTTGAATAGTTTCATTAATTAAATTGTGTTTATTTTGTTTGTAGTAATTTACTAATTCAATTATTTGATACGTCATGAAAGCTTCTTAAATTTATCGAGGGCCAACAATGAATCAAAGCTTATTTATTTGGCATTTCTCATTTTATTAATTAAGGAATTATGACGTATTCATTAAGTTAACAAGTCTTCAATTACTGTAAAAATGAAATCTAACGCATACACACACATGCACTTGCACACACTCACACACAAACTGCACAATTTAAATGAAATGGCAGCCACACGATGTTTAAAGATCCAATCAAGCAAGTAAATAAACAAAAACAATTTGCCTACCACAACCAAATGAGGCGCCGCCTGACCAAATGGCCGAAAGCCATTCATTTAAAAGACATCATAATCAAGTCCCAGAAGACACAGAACCCAAACCGACAGGGCTACGAGACTCGTATGAGGGCAATCTGTCATGATACACACAGACACACACTTTATAAGAAGAAATTATTTATTAATTACTCACACTCACCATGGATGAAATGCAAATGGAACGGGTCTGTGGAATGGAAGGGCAATTAAATCAATATATAAAGAGTTACAAACAAACTTCATGATGCTCTCAAAATCATCTGCCTCTGCCCCAAACAAAATGAATGCATAAATAATTGATTTAATTTTCATGTTGCATGCACAAAATATAAATGTGTACATTTGTATATGTATACATATGTGTGTGTGTGTGTGTGTTATTGGCGTGCTATGGGCAGAGACGGTGATGGGAAAGCGGTACTCGGCAATAGAATGTATGCCAAATAGATATACTGCAATAAATCTAACCATACATTTATGCATGGATATCAACAACAAGCACAAAAAAATAGCCTATAATGCCAGAAATAATTATGCCGTATCCATTTTGAATTACCCACCGAAGCTGAAGGTCAATAATATGTTGAGTTGCATAACTAAACAAACAACCTAAAAATTTCTTCTTTAAAAATATGCATAATCAGTAAACATTTTTCTTATCTTAGTATTCACTTTGTTGATGTGCCCAAAAAAGTATGCTTTGTTATTTTGCAAATATTCTATTCCAACTATTAATCGATTAAACAATTCGATGTATTTGTATACACTGATTTCCATCGGTTTTTATCCTTTATGCTGATCAACCTGTATCTCATTTAAAGTGTATCACTGATGCTGATCAACCTGTATCTCATTTAAAGTTTATCACTTAAATTAGATACAGAGTTAATGAGAAATATCAAAGGAAAATAAAAAATGAATCACTAGTCAACATATTCAAAAGTAACCAAGAAGAACAGGTGAAGCTTCAATATGAACTAAGATAGCTTGAAGCTATTGAAGCTGACGAATTTTTACCAAATAGGATGATATGTACAAACATATAAGAATGATGACAGAGATTTAACTTTGACTGTCCAGAAGTCAAATTATAAATTTATTATTGAATAATCTAAAGCACAGAATATTTAATAATTAGTTAATTACATCTTTTATTTCCTTTTTATAAAGCGTAATATACCAACTCTTAATCAATGGGTATGTCAAAGGCAACTGTCATAAAAATTCATACAACAAAATTCTGTGGTTGTGTCTGGAGTTTGGCGAAATGTATGTAATATTTTTCTATCCCTTCCCATAGCATTCTTTTTCACTGAGTCTCTCTTTCTATTAGCTATTACTGCTCTCTTTTTGAATGTAGGAGTAATGTATGTAACATTTGCTAAAATGGAAATGTAAATTATTAATTTATGTTTTCAAATTTGCTTGTTTTATTCACTTTGTTTTTGTTTTTTACTTCTTTTTTTTGTGTTTGAACATCCAGTTTGACATTATGAATTTATGTTTTGTGTGTGTATGGGCAAAAAAATGCACGACCCATTTTCAGTTATGCCAACAAAATAGACGTACGCAAGTATTTGACCATTTGGGTCAGTTAGCGGGCTTATCTGACAGTGCGTACTGAAAATGTCCTGGCTTTCACATTTCCCCTTTCTCTTTCACTGCCTCTGTTGGCATTTCCAATGATTTGTTTTCCACACAAACATAAGCAATTTGACACCTTGTTGGACTTAAATACACTGACAGTGGCTTTAGACTTTTGTCACATTTGTTTGTATAACGAATTCACCATAAAACAAACAATCCTGTAGAATAGAGAATTATTGCATTTTCAACTCGGAAAAATAAACTTACGGCACAAAAAGTGTATTTGTATGTGTCACAAATATTGAGTATCAATATTGGAAATGCTTTTTTGTTACTTTTTGTTCTTGAACTATGCTTAGTATTATTTATGTGACTATGCAGTTCTGTTTCAATTTTGGTCGATCAAAATTAAGACGAACCAGAGTAATACGGACTACACATCGAAAATAGACTAAAATCTTATCCGGTTAGAACCGTTTTCAAACCTGGAATGAACGTAAAAGTAATTCAAAATATTAGAATATGAATTACTGCCATACTTAGTGAGATAATATTCCGATATAATTCCATGTAACCGAAAATATCGATATATTGACAGGTCAACTATGACTGTTGATTATGATTGCTTAAGAAATTGGAACTCACTCTAAGTAAAATTTCAGACCGTCGGAGGGACGCTTCTTGCACACTGAATAAAATATCCCTTTATATATCCACGAACGCTAAAAGCAAAATGAAAGCTGTAAATTATTCTTCATCTACTAGTATTTGCATGCTCATCTTTATGTAGCGACAGTAAATGGATAAGAAAATGGAGTATTCAGTATATCCCTTAAGATAAGGGCAAAAGGTGGCATTTCTCTCACGATTGTTTATAATTTGTATCCAGCTTCTCTTATTGTTAGAAAGGGCCAAGAAAACTCATGTAATTTAGAGCAGAAGTTAGCTTTTTTTTGGTCTTATTCTTAAAATTTACATACTTGAAGTAATGCAGGCAAGTTCTAAGCACTTCACACGTCATCTCTGTGTTATGTTGTTGTAGAATTGTACAAACACTCACACAGAGACAGCCTGGCTCACAAACATGGTCATATGAACACACGGTTACTTTTACGCCCCTCACATTTCTCTGTGGTTTTGTTTATTTATTTGTTTACTCGACTTGTGCGACTCCAGGAGTCCCAAGATGTCCCCAACAATTACATTTTCCTCGCAATTTATGTATGTTTTTCAACCTTTTCTTTTTCCCCACTCTGGTTCTTCTCATTCCTATCCTTTGGCGGCGTCGTCATCGTCATCGTCCTTCTTCCCGTCGGAAGCTATTGTTTTGAATGTGAGTGAGTCAGTCACATATGTGTTTCTGTTTTGAGCGGCAGGAGCGGTGGGTCGACAACCGCAGGCTTAGGTCCTGCGGTGGCCTACAGAAGGCTGAAAGGAGCCGAGCGGCGCAGAGCAGCACGGCTTCTGTCTTCCATTTTCATCATCATAAAGTCGTGTGCTGAAAGGAAATCGATATGTATGGGGCCGGGGAGCAGCAACTTAATCATGAAATGAAGTCGACGTCAAGTTGTCTTTCATTTTCAATTCCATTCTTTCTGCCTCGTCTTTCTGTAACCTGCTCATCCTCTTGCAACACAGTCTTTGCACTTATTGTTGCTCGTGCGTTGCCAACTACTTCTCTACTTGGTCTTTGTTTACCTAACCAAGAGAAGAAGAAAAAAAAAGGAAAAGCACATGTATATTGGAAATGTCATGCCGACTGTAAGATACCCTTCGCAGAGAGAGTCAATGAAGGGAAACGTACAACGAATCGAGACCGAGGAAATAATTATATTAGCACTAACAATATCAAAATTAGCGGCCTTATTATTATTTCTCTCATTTTCGACGCATACTGTTAATATAATTCCAAACCAATATCGATTTGGATTTGCTTTATGTCGAAATTGGATTAATGTTCTAATATACCTTCTTTTGGCCATATGGTGGGTACAAGTAAAAGTTTTTCTCTTCGTTCGGGTTCGGCTACGCTTTGGTTTGCTTTGGTTGGGGTTTTTGTTTGTTTTCATGTCTAAGTTAGCTTACTTTTGTGCAAAACTTTATTCTGTTTTGCCTTATGGTTGCTTTCAATCACCGTTTGCCACACTTCCCCGCTGCCTGCCCGTCCGCCCCCTAGCCAGTTTTGTTCATTTCCGTTTCAACTTCATTTTAGTGTAGGTAGCTGGCGACTGGGCTAATGCAGGTCAAGTCACTCAGTGTGGTGCAGTTTAATATTAATTTTTCTTCAATTCTCCCTCCGATCTGCTATTTTTGTTCTTTGTAGTTCTATTTTTTGGGGTCAATCTCCTGTTTAGAAGTCATTTGGAGTAAACTAACAGAACAATTGTGCACTTGCAACCATTTGGCAGGGTTCATTCTTTAGTATTGTTTCATTATGCAAACACTTTTACTCGGCATAAACTTGGCAGGTCTTTTTGAAACTTTTCTCTATTTCATTGGCTCATGTTGAGCTGGCATGTTACCGGCTAAGAAAGATTGGCCAAGTAATGTCTATGTAAGTATTGATTTTTCTTGGCATACGTGTTGCAAAGTAAGCAAAATTGTTAGTCACATTTTGTCTATCTCTAAAAAAAGAACATACTTTTGTTGCAGTTTTGCATATTGCTCTTTGATTTGATCAATTAAGTGATAACCGTTTTTCAAAACAGAACAACTTCTTGGAGTTCATACAATGACTTAGAACGTCCAAAAGTGAACTCAAAAGAAAGGATGCGTAACCTGACACATTTTTCCATTTGCACTTTATATAAACGGATTTCTATGTTTTCATGGATTACTATAAAGTCCAGTAGCTCAGATTTCTAGGATAGTAATATTTTCTGTGCATGCCAATTTATCGACATTTTTAGTTATTTCGAATATTTTATTGAGTAGTATAGTATATTGGTATGGTAGCGCTGTAAGGACAGACCTATACCGAAACAGCTGATCGACGAGGTGGCAAGGACCGCAGACAAGACGGTGTGGCAAGGGAGAGTAAGAAACGAGAAGTCTAGAGACAACAACGAACGACCAAACGTAACTAGAATATCTCATCTAAATAAAAAAGTTTTTGAAAATATAACAACAATTCTAATCCTACATATGTATGTAAGATGGAGTCCTCATTTGAGTCCCCAAATGTATTGCATTATATTATAAATCGTGGACGGGCGAATAATGATTACAATATGCAACTTAAATTTCGGGTTCTGTGTACTGCTAATTTATAGGCTTCTTACTGCTGCTTACGACTGCTGATACTTCTGACTGCTGAACACTGACTTCTGACTGCTGAACCTCGACTGTTGACTGTTGAACATCCTGAACACCTCACGACTGCTGCTGCGTTGCCTATCTGCATAAGGGATTTGCCACAACGCTGCAACAACCTTATCCCATCTCATATGTATGTACATAAGAAATGTCTGTTTAGAATGTCATTCTGAAATTCGTATCTCTGAGAATAAAAGCAGATCTAATGGGTTTATGGTTTAGTTGGTACTTTGTTTGAAGCTTTTTATTCAATATATTGATACAATGAAACAAATGAAACAGAATGAAATGTAACTATGTTAGGTATTTATTCAATATTTTCCCCTCTTTCATATCCCCCCTGTATTGATTTATCTCGCATTCATTCATTTATTCCACTCATCTAAATTACATTTTCCACATTTTATGCTTGTCATTTGTGAAAATCCCGTTTGCTCTCTGTGAAGCGAGGATTTGTGTAGATTTAAATACCATAGATAAATCAATAATTTTATTTAAATTTCAATGCGAGGGAGACACACTCACACTTACCCTCCAATTCCCAATCGTTGTTTTCTCTTGGCAATTAAAAATCGTTTGCGAAATGTTTTGACATATTTTATAGATGTTTATCGCAACGCAGCAAATAAAGCTAAAAAAGGGGACAGCAATTTCCCTTCTTACGTTAGACAGACTTGCAAAACTCACCTAATCACAGTATAATCTATAATGCATCTCTAATAGCTATAACTTTAATTTTTTAAATTTGACCGTTTAAAGCATAGAAGGATGTAGAATTGATTGGATTGAAAATAACCAAGTTATCTTAAAAATGCCTCACTAAACTTCTCTCAACTTGATATTTAAAGTGCACTTCCAACGAAGTCCTATTGTCTAGGGTATCCCGAGATTGATTCTTTGCCACCTTTTGCGTTTATATTTTGTTTTGCTTTCCATGGTTGACTAAGTTAAAATGTCAATAGGGATCGCTGGGATTTTGTTTTTACATATCACTCACAATACAATGACCCACATAGAGTCATTTTTTAAGTACGCACACACAGAAATGTACCTATACACACACACCCCCACGCAAAAGGAAAAAGAAATGTCCTTCAATTATTTTGTGCCTGCCTTGCGGCAGCAACGTCCTCTTTTGGTCCTGGCAATGTGGCAAAAACGTGGCTGACGTTGAGTCAGGTTAAGAGCAAAAAAAAAGTGTAAACGGAAAAAAGGCCATGGGAAAAGTGAAATATTTTATGTGGCAGCATAAATTTTTCATGTTATTTAAAGTTCATTAAAAATTTATGTCATTCAGAGAAGGGAAAGGCAACAAAAATTCGTACTGCGCAAGCGGAAAGACTGAAGTGAAAGGGGATATTGGTCATTTGACTAATTTTCTTGCCCAATTGTTGTTGTTTTTGTTGCTTTAAGCAAAGTTCCATTAAATCGTATTCGTGTCATCATGTGATACGAATTTGTTGAATTTAGTTTTCCATACAGCAATTAACAAAGTTTATGTTGTTCAATTGTAGATGTCGCACATTCTCTGGTTTAGTTTTTGCAATTTGCCAATGGTCAGTTGGAATGTCCCTCAACAACAACTAAATTAACTTTTACAGCACAGTACATGTTTTTTCTTCCAGTTTTTGATTGCCATCAGTGGGGGAAGGGATGAAAAAAACAAAATGTAAACTATCAACTCGATTCGCAACGGCATTTTATAAATATATGCATCTGGATTTCTATTTTGCATTTGTTTTCCGGCAGTTTGGTCAACAAGTTTACCAATTTTCTATTTTCCCGCTCCCAACTTCCATTCCTTTCCCTTAATTTGTCATTTCAGTGTGGGGATCAAATATACGTAATATAATAATATGGTGATATTTGTATCGATTTGAGTAAAAATCCATTATTAAATCACCAACTAACTTCTGTCATTTATTTCGAAGACAAGTTTCATCTACGTTTGTATTTAATTCCTTTCGTCTCTCTTAAATAAACTACATGATTCTAATTAATAAATATATGTACATATCAGAAACGGATCTAGAAAAGGATTTGGCGGGGCAGGTGGTCCAATCGAGAAAATCATCCTAATCACAACCAAAATTGGTCTGTTATAAAGACCCTTGGACACTCTAAAGCCCTAGTTCCGTGGCTGGTTCATATAAAACCTCAAATTAACTAATCAAAAAGCAAGCACAGTTTAATATTAAAATGATTGATAATTTTTCAATATGATACACCAGATGTGCTCTTTGAAATATTGTTCGCGAACGTCTAACCCTTAGCATTACATAAGATAATTGGCTAGCTAAGCTACTTGATATCAAACATTTTTACTGAGTAGCTATTTATAATAATGTTAATAGGCTTCAATTTAGTACTTTTTCATTGATTCGGATTTCCAAAACATATCCCTGATTAGCTTAGGATAATAATAGAATACAATAGTCCCAGAGTCGTTTTTCTTACAATAGAGATTTTGAAGAATGGGCGGGAATAAATATTGGATATATCGGAAGATATAGATAAAAGACAGTTGTGTAGTTAAAAGGCACGACTGAAACACCATCCATTCATCTCTCAGTTACTCTCCGCATCATTGCTGCTCTATCTATTCCGCTCCTCTTTGCACTGAACTATGTGCGAACTGTTGTCGAGAAGCTGCATGAAAGGAGAAGGAAGACAAAATGCAACACTGTTTGCCATAGTTTCGAAAATAAACAAAAGTTTCATACTTTTTATACCATACACCCATAGGGTGAAATGGTATATTAAAGTCGCCAAAATGTATGTAACAGGCAGAAGGAAGCTTTTCCGACCCCATAAAGTATATATATTCTTGATCAGTATCAACAGCCGAGTCGATCTAGCCATGTCCGTCTGTCCGTCCGTCTGTCCGTCTGTCCGTCCGTCCGTCCGTCCGTCCGTATGAACGCGTAGATCTCGGAGACTATAAGAGATAGAGTCACCAAATTTGGAATGTAGGGTCGTGTAGTATGTAGAGTGATCAAGTTTGTTTCAAATTTTTGCCACGCCCCTTTCCGCCCCCGCAATTCAAAAAAAACGTTTTTCTCAAAAACTATTGCAGCTAGAGACACCATATTTGGTATGTATATTTGCCTAGTAAATGCGCTCATTTTGTATGTATAAAGATTTTGCCACGCCCCTTTCCGCCCCCGAAATTTGAAAAACTCGATTATCTCCCGTAATTTTTTACCTTGTGGAACCAAATTTGGCACACTTAAATTTAATACTAATACCCAGCAAAATACCAAATTTGATCAAAATCGGACAAAAAATAGCCAAGTTATGCATATAAACGTTTTTCCATATGGCCGGAGTTGGCCGTTGCCGGGTGGGGCGCTAGAGTGCTCATATGCATGAGTGAGTGAGATACTAAGATATGCTTGTAAAAAGCATGTGAACAGAATTTTTTTGAAATAGGCAAATGCATTTGTTATTACAAATTTGAAATATTTGTTTTACTGGTGTATGGTATACCTAAGTCGGCGTGACGACTTACTTACTTCATTTGTTTTATGTTTTGCGCATTCTTTTTTCTTCGCCTCGCCTGACACTATTTTAAACTTTATTCATGTGTTCTCCCTGTTGCTGTTGGCTCCTGCTATTCTGTCATTTTGTTCTTTCTTCCAAAAACATGGACTGAGACAAAAAATAGTTTCTCAACTCCTCAGACCGACCAAGTGATTCTCTTGCCTTTCATTTTATATTATGTTTTTCTTAACACCTTATTACCAAGAGTCATAGCTCATCGGATGCAAACAAGTTTGAATATATACATACTTGATATATCGTGGGCGATCGTAAAATAAATATTTATGTTGCCTACATTTGGGCGACTGTCATGTAAACCAACTTCTTTTTGATAGAGAATAGATATAAAAAGTGAATAAAAATTTTAGTTAAAATATTTCTTGCTCGTGATATTTGCACTCCAACTCTAGCTGTCTTTCTTGCTGTTTCTGCTGAGTGAATATTTCAGTTTTTAATATTTTTTTCTTGTTGTTTTCCGGTTGCCTGTTCAATTGTAAGATAGTTGCCCCCTTTTTCGAGTGTGTGTTTGTGTGTGTATCGAAGGATTGCGTATGCTCAACAAAGCATTTTGCTGCATGTCACATTGTTGCCTGACTCACTGACTGCCTGCCTGATATGCCTGCAACAAAGTTGCCACACACACACACACACATCCACCTACAAATATGTTACAATGTGCAACTATTAAATAGTTTTGCAGATGCCATTTTCAAGTTGAGTTTTTTGTTGAGTTTTCTTTTTGATTTGGCCAAGAACTTTTGCCACTTAAATGGGTTGCAGAAAATAAGTCGAAATGAAAAACTCAACTTTCAAGACAAAAGCCAATTGTTAAAGATTGACCACAGAGGTAAACGAAAGGAAATTCTGAATAGATCAAGATAAATTTA
Organism: Drosophila paulistorum; assembly: GCA_018152135.1. Classification (NCBI taxonomy): domain Eukaryota; kingdom Metazoa; phylum Arthropoda; class Insecta; order Diptera; family Drosophilidae; genus Drosophila; species Drosophila paulistorum. Next base: position 983,337 of record JAECXG010000823.1, read on the forward strand.
GCCAACAAATAACCGTTTAAAGACACAATTGATGAACAAATTAGCCATAGAGACGGCTTGTTAATTTTGGTCGAAGCCAATCAATTGTGAATTAGTGTATTATTCCCCTCAAACTTGCGGTTAATAAATAATCAACTTGCTGCCTCCCAATGGCGCGCCATCTCGTAGATTCCTATGCTTCCTATACACCTTTACTACTACTACACACACACACGCACATTTATATCTATGTATATGTATGTATGTATATGCATATGTATGTACACCGTAGTATGTCTATGGCTGTGTATGTATCTGTCAACATTGTCAATATCCCAGGAAATTAACAAACATCATAATTGTTTTCATATGATGGAGTTTTGTTTGCTTATGTCTCGAGTAGATTTTGTTACACGTTGGTTAGGATGGGGGAGAGTTTGGTTTCTGTGCAGGTTAAGGTACAGTTGTGCTGCGGTTTTGAAGCTCATTAAAGTTTTGGTTTATCTCTTGCAACTCTACACGTTTTGTTGGCTGTCAGAAAATGGTTTGCCAAATCTTTGTCTCTTAATTAAAGAGATAAAAGAGACATGCGAATTCAACGCAAGTGGCATTTAAAATATATGAATATCAAAGACAATTTATCAATTTAATAATTCTTCGCCTGTAGGAATAATATCAAATTCAAATAAATCGTTTTGTTTATACATATCTTTCTTTTTAGCTTTCTCTATTTTAGTATGTATTATATCGATATACATACTTCCCATATTTGTAAATGAATTTTAAGTTCTTTAACAATTTGCAATTAACAAAAGATAGGAACTTTAGATTCGGCCAAAAATAACTTAATCAATAATTCAATTTACCGAAAAGAAAGGGAATGGGCAAAATTAATAGCTTGAAGGAAAACGCAACTTTTCCACCCCCTCAAAATGCTAACTAGTCAAGCAATTAGTGTAACTTACTGAAGAAAAAGAACTAGTTACGTTTGGTTGGGCCAGCCCTCCCATAATTGTTGGATTCAACTCCCCGCATCCGGTGCAAAGGACGAAGGACGACCAAATTACTGCCACACCAGTTGTTATTGTCTTTTCCGTGCATTGTCTAGGACTACCTTTTCTCTGGCTCTCTCGTTTTGTGCACGGAAATAGCGTTACGGTGAAATCAAACTAATCAGTTGAATGATTGGCGCTGACAACCAGTGAACAATGAGTACTGTCGATCGTGTTCTATCCACATCCTGGCCTTACTTGTCCCGGCTTGTCCATGCTCATGTCCCCATTCATGTCCAGCAAATGAAAATTGTCGCTTCTATTTTTGTATGGGTTGCCTTTTCATAAAACTTTGCTCCTGCTGTTAACGAGTCCGGCAGCCGGTCTGGCCATTCAACATGCTTGAATGGACCTTTTTGTTTACCCGTCTTTCTCCCACATTTCAAATTGTATTATAGGCTAGCTTCATTTAGTTTATAAAACGCAGATTTTGCTTTTGCCGTTTCCCGCTTCCGCCTGTTTCTTGCGTTTTATTGGCGATTTTTTCTCGACACTTTTAATTTGTCGTAATTTGAACTTGCCGGGACATTAATTATACGCCATCTTCTTGTTTAAGTGGGTTTGCTTCTCTTGCTCTTTCTTTTCTCTCCTTTTTTTTCAATGTCTTTACTTAATTTGTTATGCAAAATGTTTGCAAGAGGCCAAAGGCGCGGGGAAGAACTTAGGCCTATTAATGCCAGCTTTTGTGGTCGAAAAGTAGCTAAGTTGTCGAGAGTTGAACAAAATGTACCGATTAATTATAGTTGCATTTTGTTCTAGTCTACTTTAGTCAATTTGACAAAACATAAACAAGTTGAAATGTGTGTCCTTTAGCCAAGTACTTTTAGTAATATTTGACCAAGTAATTTTTGTCAACAAGAACGATCTTGGACGAAAGCAAGAAGTTTCTTTTATAAATTTTTACAACTTTTTTACAACCTTTGCGAAATTGGAATTATCCAACATTGTCGATTTCTTATTTGGTACGATTTTAGGTAAACTTAAACTCTATTAAAACTCATTGAAATTCGCATCAATCTTTTTGTTTCCTCATGTAGGAATTCTTGTTAAATTTTAGAGCCCAGTCATCATACAAAAATGCCCATTCAATCGAAATGATTATGATGTGTTGGGATTTTTTGGATGCTCACCCACACCTTTTAGTCTCGACAACAAAAGAGGCGTGTCATTACCCATAACGTATCGACCGACCTCTTCTCTGTCAGCTTAAGGATGAGGAATTCCATTTTCCTTTTTACCGAGCAACAAAAGTGCTTGGATTAGCACATCATCATCATCATTATGGTCATCATTTGAGAGAAGAATGTGAGCCGCCGAAATTCTATTTATGCAGAATATGTATTTGCCCAATTCTTTGACTCTCTGAGGGCAGCTTAACCTTTTTCCCGTTTCTCCGTGAGTGTGAGGAAGGTCAATAGTTGGCTACAGAAGTAAAAATAATCATAAATTGTTAACAAAACACACGCCCCGTTTCACCGTTTAAAGCCACTTTGACCCTTTAGTTTTCTTTTTTGTTTGTTAATTTTTTTGCTTGTGCGATGGCTGAGCCCCAGCCTGGACCCTGACCAAAAAAGACAACCAAAGCATACCAACAAACTCATGCGTGGAGGATAAGCCAAGGGATTATAGGCGTGCCCACCGTGTGTATAACACAACAACAAAAACTGTTGCCTACATTTCTGGGTGGCAACGTCAAAATGGCATTAGCGTTCGCATGTGTATGTGAATGTGTGTGTGTGTGTGTGTGTTGGTGAATGGTTTTGCATGTGTTTGTATGAGTGTCTGCTGCGGTTACAAGCGGTGCTAGGATGCTCTTCTTTATTGCCAACTTTCAGGCCCACATTTTCACAGCATTTTGTCCTTTGTCTAGTCTACTAAGGAGAGGGTAAAGTCAAAGTGGAAGAGCGGTCTGGGTTTGGGGTAAAAGTTGCAAAGAGAAAGTTGCTCATTAAGCAACAAAAACCGTGTTGAAGTTTTAAAGGGAAAGTAACATAAATATACATATATGTATATATCTGAATGTGTCAAAAAGAAACAAAGTTAATTGGAAATACATTTAAAATAAATTTTCACTTGTGTGCTTAAAAAGAAAAGTTTGAATGGTTCATAGAAGTTACTTACCCTTGATGTTGGTCTTTATTTAATTAATTTAGTTGGTTTTCTTTGATTTTGGAACATTCTGGAATCAATCTGTTACATAGATTCCTCTTTGGTTGATTCGTCCAAATTTCAAAAACGAACTTATTTAATTTCAGTTTCCTTTACAGATAAATAATTTTCTTGTTTTTAATCTACTTTTCGTAAGGTTCCATTCTGATGGGATTTAAGATGTTTGTTTTCTATATTCCATCTGTTTTCTGCTTAATTTGTAATGCTCTCCTTATTTCAAAATTGCTTAGACTAAACTTCCGTTAGTTAACTTCAAATCATTCGCGATTTATTAACTATTTACAAAGCAGCATTTAATTAGATTTTAATTGCAAATTTTCAAATTAAAACGACACACCTAACATTTTCTCTGTTCAATACACAAGTAAGGCATACATCTGTATGTATATGGAGAAATTTTAAATCGGGGACTTGGCCCTTTGGAGTAAAAATTTAATTAATTTGTCAAGCTCACTAATTGAAGCTGCTATGTATGTATGTATGATGATAATGTCTAGAATAATTTTTGATTTAGCCAGTGGCCAGGAGCAGTAGGAAAAATTCATTAAATATTGATTACAGATATGCCTGCTGCACATGAGTACCAATTCTCGGACACAAGAGCAAGACTGGGGCCGGAGTCTGTAGTCATTTTGCTTTGAGCTGATATTGAAAATGTAAAATGCCCATGTTAATTGCAAATTTTTGCTTCCTTTCGCACAAGCCGGTCCTTGTTGTCATTGGTATTTTTGTTGTTAGGCCTTATCCTTATCGTAAGACTTATCTCCATTGCTGTCCTTGGCATATTTGTGTTTGCAGTTTTCACAGCTGCTGCATCTTGAGGCTATTTGCCTTTACTGCTAAGACCGTGTCAATTACTTGTTAGATAAATTGTAAAATTCCAAATTAAATGAATTGAAAATTCTGTTATTTTTAGTCTAGATTTGCCAACATTTCTATGCGTATTTGTGTGTTGATTTGCTGTGTTCTGTCTTGCATTTATTTTGCATGATTTACGAAACAATTTCTTAAGCCTTTTGTGCTGAAATGCCAGCTCAAAGAGAATTTGAAATTAATAAAACTTTCTTGAAATTTATGGACATTTTAATAATTTAATAACTATTCACAACTATCTCCGCCAGTGTCGAGTTTAAAACACGCTTATATGGTAGTTTTAATGCACACTAAACGCATAATTTGATCCGCTTAAACATAACTAATTTGGGTTAGTCTTATTAACAAATAGTAGAAATCATTTATGGTCAACTGTTGTGGCTTTGGTATTACCAATAGCTGACGAGAGTCCTGTGCAGCCTTTGTTTTCTTGGATGATAAACCTAATTACCATAGGAATTCCTTGGATTTAAAGATGCAACAATACATAATCTGTCTATATAAATAACGTTTTTGGCATTTAAATTTTGAGTTTGCTACAATTTCAGCACAACTTTGCGTTGTTCTTCATTTAGACCCCTCTTTTTTTATTATCCTTCTTGACTTTGGTTTGTCCTGCTTTTTGCCCCAGCGCTTTATTGTCTGGTTGATAATAACTGCTTTTCATATTCATACAAATTGAAAAATCTCGGTCAATAAGCATAATGCGTTGTCAGTCTGCCCTCTTCCTCCTTCCACTAACCATTCTGTTTTATATTTCCCCATCTCCCTTTCCATCTAGAGGACCCAAATAAGGAATCGCTGACAAAGCGAAGCGACTGCCGTTTACAGATACGCAAAAAGAACGAACCACTGCAACCGCGATGTCGGTTGATGCCGGAGAGGTCACAGTGTGTATGGGCCTTGGGTGTTGGTTGTTGGTTGTCGGTTTGTGTTTTGGGTGGTATTTTGGGGACTCCAAAAACGTCACATGCATACAAAGCACAGCATAAATTCAATATATTTGTTGTGTGTGTGATTGTGAAAAGTGGCAAACGGCGCGGCGTCGCCTCCCACTACCCGACAAACAAAAAACAGCTTTTACAATTGCAATTGGCCTGAACAAAACTCGGAAAATTTAAGTAATACTAAAATCAGTTGGTGATGGGTAGAAATTTAATGGAAAACTCAATTTCTTGGTTTCAAGTCAATCCCAAGTAACATAATATTGAAATATAACTAAGTATTATGATACTTAGGCTTATACAAATCACTCAAATAATCAATAAGTCAACGAGAACTATTGAGACAACAATCGCCAGTCGATTAGGACTATGCGATCGTATGTCGAGCACAGATATCGCCAGCCTATTGTGAGAGGTTCCATCACTAACCGAGCAAAGCAAAGCCCATTGTGATGCCACCCCTTGATATTGTTGCTATTATGCTTATTGTGCCCACTTGTTTCAGCAATGTGGGAAAGTTCAGCGGCTGACCCAGTTAAGAAATGTCGCCCCGCCATTAAATAAGCCTCCTACCCTCAACCCTTACTTTCGGTCGCCCCTTGTCTCTCCCCACCGTCTACTTATCGTACACTTGAGCCGAGAACAAAATGCTCAACATTTTCTCTGCTTATTTAGTTCATTGCGCGTTTTCAGTTCACAGAGTGGGGACACTTCTTTCTCCTCCTTCCTTTGCCTTCGCCTCCCTCTGTATTCTTTTTGCCTTGCCATCTACCTCCGAGTTGGCATTCATCCGGTTTTTGGGGGTTTCTCCACAATCTTTTCCATCTGCTCTGATGGATTTTTGCTTTATTTCTTTCGTTTTGTAGTTGACTTGCTTTGGTTTAAAGTTTCTGCTGCCACACACAAACACATACACACACACAAAGTTCGGTTGTGAGGCTTGTGCAAGTGAAATTACTTGTAATGCATTACATGTAAAACTTTTCGTGTTCTTGTTGCATGCTTTAAGGCGCTTTTTCCCTCAGTGTCTGTCCTGGCCGCCTCACTGTCTGTCCGTCGCTGTCGCCTTAGTTTTGCTTACTTTGAGCTCGCCGCCCGACATTGATGTCGTTGCCAAGCAAAGTTTTCTAGCTGCCATCCACCAACGCCTGCAGTTGTTGTCCTTCATGACTTGACCCAATTGGTTTTTGGCCGTATGGGTTTTTCTCACTTTGTGTGTGCCCGCCGGATTATTGGCTAGTTTATGCAAGGGCCATGGCCCAAGCGAACTGGCTTTTGCCGCTATCGTACGATATGCACTGCAGCCACAGCTCGAGCTCCAGTTGCTACTGCATCTGCTGCCCAGACAGGCTTTCTGGTCAAGTTTATCTTTTGATTATTTTGCAGACATCGGCTTAAGTGTATGGACAAAGTTTCCAGCAAAGCTGCTGGAATTTAATATGGTAATTATTTTGCGGACTAAGTGGATAGTAGGTTTTCAAAGACTGGGCAACAAATTGATGGCTTGAAGCCAATTGAGGGAAATTGATTGAACAAGTTAGTATTTAGAAAAACTACCAATGGGCTACAATTAATAATAGAATGGCATTTGCCATTAGCACAGTGTTTATGACCAGTTTTAGCGCAACTTTAAAGACAAGGAAAAATTTAATTCTTACATTTCATTTTAAAATTTTTTCAATTAGTTTAATTGTGAATGATAATGAGATTGAATATTCAATATGTGAGCTTAATCAGACTAAGTTTCTAACAAGCTCATATTTATATTAAGTTCCCCGACATTAAAACAAAATCAAAAGAATTTCAATTTATATCTAAAAACAATAATCGTTATTCAATAATCCTTTTAAATATTTTCTACAAATATTTCAAATCGACTAACATTGGAGAATTTACTAATCCCCTTTAATAGGTTTAACAATAAACAAGAGAGATAAGACTTCCATCAAGCTTAGTAGAAAAATTAAAGCCAACCTGGCAGATATATGTATGTAAATATTTCTGTATTTATCGGGTTAAACAAACATATTCAAACGTCATTCGGTATTTGAATTGTATTTATGAGCTTGAAAGGTTAAGGTAGTGTGCCTCGTTTGACTCCTTCGACCCTCATTCTCTCTTTTAGCCACAAAAACTCATTTGGTTAATGTGTTCTGGTCTATGGTAAACTTTAACTTGAACAATTTATGCAACAAAATGTTTTGTGATAAGAAGAAATAAACAACTTCTTCACCCTTAAATTGGATAAAAAAAGAGAAAAAAAGAAAAACCAAACAGCCGGCAACGTAGCGCATAAGTAATAAGACGTCTACGCGGCGTATACGCAATATATTTTTTCTTTTTAACAATCCACAGAATGTAGGTTAATAATCAACGAAAGGAAATTGAAAAATTTTGTTAAGTGGCAAATTGAGAGGGACAGGCAATTGGAATTAGGTGTCTGTGTCTGCTTCTACTGTGCACTAGACTGTAGGCAATTGAAAAGACTCTTTCTACCCTGTAGGTATGGTATGATAAAGGTAGGCCACATGACGCCAGCTTTTTGATTTCAGAATGAGATAGAATTTAGTGAAGGGTATTGCCAAGTTGCTGCTCTAGCCGGGCCAACAAAAGTTTTTCCTTCTGCTGATTAGGATAAGTACTTTTCATATATTTTTAGATGCTTGCCAATTTGCATGAACCATGAAGACTTCAATAAAATTGACGGCTCAAATTCGTGAATATTTATTAGAATTGCGTGCAAATAAATAGAAAAAGAAAAAGATTCTGTGCCCAGTAGAATTATTATAAAGTGGGAGAAACATTTAACTTTGATCAGATCTCTTCTATAGTGTCATACACTTACATAGAAGGTGGCTAAGAAAAGAGTATTTCGCCTACAGTGTACTTAAATTAGATTATGGAACATTTTTAAAGCCAAACGAAGGCATTGATTAAAATCTTTAATTAAAATTCTCATGCACGCGACTTTGCCAACTACTTTACGAGCGAAAAAGAGATAGAGTGACAGAGACAGAGACAAAGAAGGTTTTGGGTCGATATTCAGTCTGTAGCCAGATGCTGCTGTCACTTTGTTGGTTTGAGAGTCGCTGGCTTTAGGCATTCGCCCTGCCATGGTAAGGGTTTTATGTCTAAGCTGTGTACAAATTGGGGAGAGATGGAAAGCTTTCCAAGCATACACACCCACGCACACACACACACACACACACACAAAGACACACACATACTTTTACGCTATGTAAGGCTATTTGTTGATGCATTAGTAGACGGGGATCGGCAAAGGGAGCCAAAGGAGCGTAATCTTTGGGGCTTGTCTCTCCATTTAAGTTTAAGCATGAGCAGAAGAGGGCAACAGATGCTAATGTGCCTTTGTCTTTGCTTTTGTTCTCTCTCCGTGCCTGCTGCATATTGTGAATACATAAGTCCTTGCTGCAACATGTGTGTGTAGGCTCGTATATGCTGTTGTAATTGTTGTTATTACAGCTGCCAGGTTGTTTGTTTGTTGCCTTTAAGCTAAAGACTTAATGCGCTTTGCTCGACCAACAGAACCTTGGATTTTTTTTCGCCACCTACCAGCAAATTATGCAAAAATAAAAGTAAAAATCAGTAAAAGTAGGAAGCAACAACAGAGCACACAAAAACAAGAAGCTTTAGTCACATTGCAATTTCGCTTCTCAAAGTTTTTTTTTCTCTCTTTGAAATTATGCAGCTTTATATACATACATACATACATGCGTGTATGTGGTTATGCGAGGGTTGATTCACAAATGTCCAAGCAATGAACTTTCAAAAACCCTACATTCATGATTTCGTTAAATGTCCAGATACGGCTAAACCATCGAAATGACCAAGATATTTGTATAAATACTTTTTGATACCTATAAATACCTTATTAAATGCTGCAAACATTTATAAAGATAGCCAGGTCTTATCGTGGGGTTTAACTCTGAGCTACTAGTAAAAAACTCCTACTTAAATAGAAGCTTTGATTATGTGAGTCACTTTAATATCTTGTTGTAGATAATGCTAAAGCAAAATACTTTGAGTCTAATTAACTAACAAACTAAGCTGTAATAGGAAAAGAGGGATTTTCAGTAAAAACTAATTTTTGAATGATGTAAATAGCGGCAAAAAAGAGTGAGAAAATAATTGGCATATAAGAAGAAAAATACAGTTTTCAATGGCAAGTACCTAGCTAGCTACTTGTGGAACTGCCCATGCTTTGTTATTTATGTACATGTTTTACATATCTTTGAATAGGTCTTTGACTGTGTGCGTTTGTGTTTACTTCTTTTGTGACTCTGAACTTCTCTGTAGTAAGCAAACAATGTCATTTTCCAATTTTGTTGCCACATCTTGCTTCTACTAAAACTCATTTTAATACAAAAATTTGAAAAGGTTCACCATAGCAAAGACATTTTCCAATTTGTTATGATGAGGTGCAAAGAGATGCCTCAGAGAAAGCATCGAAACTAACCAAAAGTTTATGAAGAATTCATTTTTGATTCAAAAAACTGTAAACGCATTATCTTTATAAATATTATATGGCATAACTATGCCAGCAATATTTCGCATCAATCTTAAGAAGAATGTCTACGTCAAAAGTCTTCCTTTAAACGGCCTTCTAAATGTTCGTTCCAGAACATTAGACGCTCACTTTTCTTACATTTTTTAACTTCTTGGTGTGTTTCATTCCTTTTTTTTTTGAAGGAAAGCCAATGCAAACTTCTTCTCAAGTTTCTACATTAGATTTCTCTTGATTTTGTTGCAATTTTCTAACCTAATGGGACGCACGTCATGGTCGTTGCTGACATCACCTTCCTCCAACACCCCCGAAAAAAACTTTTTTCACCATCATCTTTAGTTTTTTTTTGGTCTTTTTTGGTTTTTTATTTTTGTTTTTTGTGGAAGCGTGAAAAAAACCGCAACGTTGTCAGCTTTTTGGAGAAACCGCACGAAAGGTTGTCAAATAAAATCCAAGAAAAGTGCAATAAATCACGTAGCGCTGCAATCATTTTATCAGCGTCAAAGTCCTTCAAATAGCGCAAAGAGCAGTAATACTCTGGTCAAGACACAGCCGAAAACGCTGCAGTAAAATTGAATAATCAACATTAATTTTAAACATACAATTTCTCTGTTTTGTTGAGGGCAGACTTTTCAAGACAAAGTTGATTCCCTTTCATTAAAATTCATTTGGCTTATTTTTACACAGTATTTCAGTATTTTCTTATTTGCCTGGACTACGTTTTCAATTTGAATTGCTGGCTTATTATTTTGCGTTTTTTCTTCCTTTTTCGTTCGATTTCAACTTAATTTGCCATCGTTGGAGGTGCGGTTGGTATATTGGCAAAGCCATGACCCAGGCCCATACAATCACAAGAAATTCACTTCAACGCCAAATGAATGAAATGATTTTTGTGTCTCGTTTACATGGCATTTCCGAAAGTGGGTATATTAGCTACATGTGGTTAAGAGTTAAATAGAGTCAGTAAAGGTTCCAAGCGGCTCGAATTAATTTCCCACGACCATGTCCTTTGATCTTTTGGGAGCCTTTTTCTATAGAGATTTTATTAAGTTGTAACTCCATTTAGGATACAATCTTGAAAGAGTATGTAAGCATCGGTGTACTTCACTAATTGAGTTCATTTGACTCTGCTCTCTTCTTTGCCCTTTCTTCACTCTCTTCATCTTTCTCTCACATTTCCTTTCTCAACTTGAGGCGATTTAAATGTAAATTGATGTGGCTGCTGCCAGGGACGACTTACGCACGTGCCCAATAATTGGAGTACTTTTCGAAAAAACCCACACAGTCACACAGTCACACAGCAAACACAAACACACACACACACAGATGCACACTCACGCCTATGTATATGTATGTATTCACACAAAGTTTGTAAAGAGCTCAAGGAAGAGTGGTGGCAAATGGATGTGAGAATGTGATGAATTTCTAAATGAAAAATATATATAAATAATACTTTTTATTCCATGTCCGTTGCTTTGGGAAATTCTACCATATCACCAAAAGATATTCACACTCAAAATGAATAGAAACTAATTGTTGTCTTTTCAGTAAGTTAAACACTTTCGTATAGCGACAGTTAAAAGTCAATTAGAAGAAGAATTAAATGTAAAGCATTTGAATATTTTTCCATTAGTTATTATTCTTAGAGTTGTTAAGGATTTTAAGAACAATATAGTTCTTTAGGGCTTTTTCTTAGACCTTACTTTAAAGCCAATTTTCATTGACTAGGTAATCATCCTTAGCTATTCTTGTAGACAAATCAGATAAGGATTCAATTAATCAATTAGAAATCAATAAAAAGCAGTTGGATTTGTTTTGCAGTCTTAATTAAATCACGGTGATCGATACCAAGTCAAAATTATTGACACAAATTTGCATTAAAGAATTTTTATACAAATTTTTTAAAGAAGATGTCACAAGTTTGTCCAAGTTTGCAACTGTTAAAACGGTGAAAAAGATGCAGTTACCAGGGCACACACCATGACATTGCCTCCTCATCTTCATCCTCACCCTTGTCTGCATCTATTCCAGCCTTCCCTAAACATCATCCATCAACTTCAAGCGCAAAACCGAAAAACGAATCTCAATGCAGGCGAAATGATAAAAGTGCCAAGCAAAAGGGACACCAAGAAGGGAAAGGCAAAGGAAGCCTTATCTAAAAACGTTCTAGGGGGATAAATGCAACGTCAAAGAGAAATCAGCTTAACAGTACACCCACACACACACACACACACCCATAGACATATAGAGACTAGTCGAGACACTTAAGCCTATCAATCAAAATGAGCATATAAACCCGAACCGAAACCCTGACCAGAAGCTTAAAATATTCAAGCTGAGAGCCATTTAAGCCATTTTGGCGTCCACCAACTGCAAGTAAATTGAATCATCATTGTGTGCAGAATCGAGAGGAGGAATAGAGCGAAGGGGAGGTGACGTAGGAGATCCCAGTGAATATGACACATGCAGTTAAAAATGAATAACGGTGAGTGGGATTGGGTTCTGGACAGTTCAGCTCGGTTCGGTTTGGTCCAGTCCATAGCTCACATTTGTCCCCATCTTCCTGCGTTGCCTTTCTCTCGCCAATGAAGCGCATTAAATGCTCGTTTGTTTGATACAAACGACATGGATCGATGGGGACGAGAAAATTTGGGTTAATGGAATATAAGTGAGACAACCGAAAAAAAGATGAAGGAAGCAATGGTATGTTTTTTTTTTTTTTTGTTTTCTTTTTGCTACTCCCTCTCGTTAGTTCTATGAAACATTTTTCAATCAAGTTAGAGCAGCCGGCACTCAAAACTGTTCGACTTCGACTAATTCTAACTCATTTTTTGTGTGATGTCTATGAAGGGGCAGGCTGGAGGACGCAGTAGACTTGTTCTACCAGTTTGCCATTTTTACTTTTCCTAACAAGTTTTGTACTCGAACCATTTATTGACTTTTGGGCGTTTTTTTTCCTCTCTATCTCTCTTTGAGGGTTTTCTTATTTTCCAATTTTTTTCTTTGCCTGGCGTCGATTGGAAAAACTTGCCAAACGTGTATCTCATCGTTAGCCGTCTCTATATTCTCATCTTAGATTTGCGGCGGAGTGGGGGGTCGGTAGAGAAGCGAGAAAATGAAAAAGAAAAGTCGTTTTCTTGGGAAAAAGTCGGGCAATTGCCTGACCATAGACCATAGCAAGCGTTGTTTTTCATTTTCGCCTGGCTTTGGCATTTTCTTTTGGTTAAGCTCCGCACATTTTGCCATATTCAATTTTTCTGCTCTATGCCTCGGCCATTCTCATTGAGCGAGTGGTCAAAACAAATAGCGAAAGTCGTTTTCAGCTGGTTTTTCTTGGTCATCACTTCCTCGCTTAGTCTCACTTGTTCATTTAAGTGTGCCAAATGTGCAGCTGACTTAGAAGATGGCCTGGCCAAGGGCGGGAACAAAGAAACGCTAAAAAATCGAAGTGAGCAACAGGCAAGGTGTAACTGATTGGGGTAGGTCACAAAGTTTTCGTTTGAGCAAACAAACTTTGTTTTACAAATATCATCTGTCGAGAAATGAATAACTCACAACCTGAAAGTTACAAGTAATGATTGAATGAATAACAAGAAATATTTAATAACTTTAGCAGCCATGATTGGCTAACTAAACTAATTGATCCAACTAAATAAATGTAAATAAACGAATAGAGTTTTAAGTTCTCTTATAGCTATACATATCTGAATGAAAAACTCTTAATTTCGTTATTTATTTTATCTTCTGCCTTTAATGTTATTACAAATTAATGGGACAAGTTATATTGTTTTTCCACGTAGCTACTGCACTTTGCTTCTTCACTTTTGCTTTAACTTCCATTCATTTTAATTTGCTTTAGGACTTTGGCTTTGTTTAATCAGTGAACTGAAAAAGTATATGCTAATATATATATTTAGGTATGTACTATGTACTTTTGTATAGGTATATTATAACTAGAAGGGCGCCCTCTTCCATTATTGTTGGCCCAGCTTTGTACTTCTTTTGTGGGTCAACTACTAGAAACGTCATCGCCGTCGTCATCATCATCATCGTCATCATTTTCGTTTCCATCATTTTTTCTTCAAGTCTTGGCCCCCATCCTGGGGGAGTTTTGCTCACACAAAATCGTAATGTTTGCTTGAGCATTCAGTTTAATTACCCTTTTTCCAAAAAGGAAAAGTAAACGAGAGGAAAAAGAAACAGAAATCCTTTTACAGTTTGTTTTACACATTTTTACGTTTTTCTGAGTAATTTTCTTAATTTCAGAGCCCGCATCCTACGTAGATTTTCACCATTTTTATTTTATTTTCTGCGCTTTTAAGGTAATTAAAATTTTCTACACTTTCTTCTGCCCATGGCAGTAAATGCAACAAATGCTAACTCTCTTCTCACTCACTCGCTCTCTCTCTATCTCCCTCTCTGTGTTTCTATATAGCAAGTTTGTTTGTATTTTCATTATAGTATCGATTTTTGTGGTTTTTTGAACACAATTAACCTTCTTTTCCTTTAGTTTTTTGACTTTGGTTTGATGGTGAAATTGTTGTTGATGTTGCTATTGAGTTTTATTGTGCTCTGATGAGTTTTCTCTATCTACTTTGTGTCTCTGTCTCTCTATCTCCATCGCTGTGTGTGTGTGTGTCTTTGTCAATTCTTCATTTGTATTTACTTTGCCTAATCCTTGCCGATAATTTGCTGTGGTTGATTTTCTATGTGGTAGCATCTCGTTAAGGCATCGTTTCGGGTTTGGATTTTGTGTATTTTCTGGTTAGGAAGATTTCCCAGAAATGGAAAGCAATTAATTTTCACTTGATTCAATTTTGTAAGTTTTTGCTGCAACTTTAAGACTATTAATACAATTAAAAAGAAAAGCTTGTATAGATGCGAAACATATAAAATTATGGTCCTTCTGTGCTCCTTGGAAGCCGTTTCCTGGATTACGTATGTAACACTCCATTAGGCAATCTACCAGAACCGAGCTCAGACCCAGAACGACCATACCGAATTTCTCATAAGTAATGCAGTTATGCGTATGTGTGTGTGTAACTGAGTGTGTGTGGGGGAGTGTGTCTGTGTTTGTGCGTGTGTTGTAAATGCATTAAAAATGTTGTGTGCAAAAGTTCTCTGCAGGCTGAAAATGTCGACCCATCGACTGCATTTGGCATTTCCTTTGGCTCTAGATGTTGCCAGGTTCTGCTTCTGTTACTGGCTGTGGCTCTGGCTCTGCCATTTCTCTCGTCATTCTCGTTACGTTTTCCATTTTTCCAGTCCATCTGCCAAAATAAATATGTTTGTGACCCAGCAGCATTCACACACACACTCAGCCACAACCAAAGAGTGAAAGAAAAGAGGGGAGCGAGGATGGGAGGAGAGGAGGCTTGCTTTTACTTGCCGCCTAGTGTGTAGTTGCCATCTGTTGCAACTGCTACTGCAACGACAGTAAATGCATTACAAGGAAATGCATTGGACTCACACCCACACACACACACACACGAAGGACATTGACTACATCTGCCTGCCAGTTTGCCCCTCTTCTGAGGCACCCAATTCATCTGAAGGCATTAAATGCAATCAAACGTTAAAAGTATTAAGCGAATCAGCAATGAAGTTGCAGTGGAGCGAGAAAGAATGAGATAGGGTAAATAGAGTAAGTGGGCGGGAGGACGAGGCGTGCCTGTTCCTTTGACTAGCCCCCAAGTCCTTGTTGGTTCCTTCACTTATCGTATATCGAGTGCTTTTTGGCTGGCGAAAATATCAACATCAACTGCCCGGTTGGTTGGTTGTGTTTCCAATTTCCGGCCTTCAATTAAATTGAAATTGCGGCTAGCCGAATTGTTTTTTGGTTTTTGTGTTGGTTGGTTAATGAATTTCAAAGATTTATCGATGAATGTTTCTGCGTTGATGATGTTTCCGATTGTAGTCGAGTAAAATGAGTTTTTGGCTGGACAATTAATTCAATTTTCAATGAAAAGTAAGGAGTGAAAACCAATGAATACCGAAAGTAACAACTAGCACCTGGCCAACAGGTTAATAACGATTATATAAACCAAAAGACACTCAGAATCAAATGTAAAATCCATGTTTGTATTACTAACTAATAGAGAGTAATAATTGGGATTAATACACATTTCAATAGAAACTTTTCATTGTAATTTTAACAAACAAGTAGAACCGGAAAGCACTTTTACTTATCAATTTTTCTTTTTGTCCTTTCTTGCAGGTCGTGAGCGACTCAACGAATACATATCGCACTACGAGAAACTCAACTATGATCCAGAGCACATTCGAACTAGTCACCATAGAGCGCGACGATCAGTGACCAAAGATCATTATGTACATTTAAAGTTCGCATCACATGGAAGAGACTTCCATCTTAGATTAAAACGTGATTTAAATACATTTAGCGATAAGTTAGATGTGAGTATATTATAGTTTTTGTCCAATTTGGAATACATTTTTAAATACCTTTCTTTTGGGTTTTCAGTTTTATGATAGCAACGGCCCCATTGATGTCTCCACGGATCACATCTATGAGGGCGAAGTGATAGGGGATCGTAATAGTTATGTATTTGGTTCCATACACAATGGGATATTCGAGGGTAAAATTATAACGGAACGTGATGCCTATTATGTTGAACATGCCAAACATTATTTTCCCGCAAATCGCACCACCAATGTGTCGTCCTCGACGACAACAACAGCAACAGCAACAAGAACCACATCGGAGTCTACAACTCCAAGGAGCACCACAAGGAAAACACAAACACGGCCTTTGGCCCTACGAAACATTAACAACAACAACAACAAAACTGCCGTTGATAATAAGACAGAAAACTTCATAAACAAAATTGCTGAAGCCACAACACCGACAACAACAACTACGACAACAAGAACAATGTCTCTGCACGCCTCCTTAGAGCCAGAGCTGTCTGAGCTTGAGCCCGAGTCTGATTCTACAGCAACAGCTGCAAGCAATGCGGATAAGCCCGAGGAGAAGGATGAACTTGATTTTCACTCCATTATCTACAAGGAGTCACATGTCGAGGATGCCTACGAGAATGTACGCGAAGGTAAGTCCCGAAGTGTTTTCTGCCAACAGAAGTTGGCTGATGCAGAAATGAAAAATACTTTCCCCATATTGTTAGAAACACGAGCCATGAAATGAAATTTCTTTTCCCTCTCACTCATCCCTCCCATTTTCCATCACTTTTTCCACTTTTCCTCTTGTTGTGATTTATTTGTCGTGCATCGTCAAAAGTTGAGAGGTTCTTTTCCTCTTCATTTTGGCCTCTTCTTTTTTATTTTATTTTGTGGGCCCAAGTCAACCTTGAAATTGTTTGATAACATTCCGTAGCTGTTCTGACACTTGACTTATGATTGTCGCGAGTGGCCTGGCTAATAACTTACCTTCTCAGTAGTCAATTGTAACCAAGGCAGCTAGTTTATATTCAAACTTGCACAGCTTAAAGTAATTTATTTAATAGTATCAAACAAAAAGTCACAATTTTAAAATAAGGCTGACTAAAAAAACATGCTAGAAATTCTTTCGAAATTGGTTTAAAAATGTTACCTTACTATTATTCCGATACAGCAGCATTAAAAAGCTGGCAGAATAAACCAGTTTACTTTCTGGAATACCTGTTAAGAACTGTGAACCTGAATATACTGTTATTTATAATTTGACACGCTTATTAAATTTATTTGGATATTTTCTTAAAAGAATTTTTTTTCAATGTTATTATTGTCGGCGTGGTTTTTTTTTCAAGTGTTGCCGTATCTTCGTAAACTGAGAATACATTGAAGTACATTGGCATTGAAACTTAAAATACTTGATATGTCGATCTTGTTCGAGGAATCTTACTACCATACTAATAAGCTACGACATATACACTTGGCTTTAATGTTATATAAATTTCATAATTTGAATTATTTCAAAAATAGTTTCTACAAAAATGCTGAAATGTTTTTGTAGTTGAAGCGCAACTTTCAATTATCTCGACTAGACCCTTTAACTGTGAGGTATAAATTAGAAAAAAGGTATCGAATAGTGACAGATTATTTAGATTTATGGTGTTTAGTAAAATGGGCATATACAGTCATCGTCCTTTCTATGTTCACGTTATCGTTCGTCGATTCGAATATAACCAATTTTATAATAGTCTTTGAAAATGTTATCTTGTTTATTCTATTAACAATATAGTTATTTAAGTTAACAAGATTCTGACATATATTACTGACATAGATTCTGACATATATTATACTTATATACATTTTTAAATGTTCACCTATGGTTAAGGTGATGAGGAACCGAACAATGTAGCTAACACGGTGACTCTTTGCTGTATTTCTACCTTAGACTTTCTTTGTCGTCTTTGAAATTTATATATCGCAGTTCCTTTGCTCATCGAATTGTGGTTTCAATTTGTTTTTCATATTGTCTGAGCAAACATTAGTCTTAAAGCAAGCTGAGATGCATTTTAGGCCAATTGTGATTATTGAACGATATATGAGGGAATTAAACGATATATGAGGGTCAAATGTTTGCTTTCTAATAACAACAATTCTTTCTGCAGTTCTTTCCATGAGGGTTTTCCTTCAAGGGAATTCGCCCTGTAGTAGGCAACAGAACATTCTGTTAAGCAGAAAGCTTGCATAACAAAGATGAGTTTTTGCATAGAATACATAACTCCTAGGCACAAAATGTTTCTTGTCCTAATCAGAATTCATAGATGATATCTCATCTTCAATATTGTGGCAGCATTATGAAATTGAAAACTTACAACGTTGCAACGCTTTTCATTGTTGCAGGCAAGTTCATTTGGCAACTCAACCACGCACAGCGGCAAGAGCAAAAAGAAACCAGAAATATTCTCTTGCCAGTTCAATGGTCACTTTTTTATGCAACTTGGTAGCAAAACTTCAAGAAGCACCACAGCACAGACTTACACAAACACACACAAACACAGCGCAACAATGACACTGACAATGAAAGTTGCAACAATAACGGATGCAACAACGTCTCGTTGTTATTGTGCAACTATGATGATGACAACAATTCCGACCAGGTTCCCAGAGCCATGACAATAGGCCAACAATGAGATGGAGGAGAGTGTGGCGCCACACCCATATTTGTATATATATAGTTGTTGCCACAATAACAACAACAACAGAAAATGTAGAATCTAATGCATAGCTAAACAACTGTTACCCTGTCTGGAAACGAGAGCAGCAATCAGAATAAATGATGTTGGATAGAGTTGGTGAGGGGGGGAATATGGTTGCATGTAAAAATTGCATGCAATTTTAAATAAACAAAACAATTCTCAGGGGCGTATTTAGTTAAGTTACAGATTGTCATAGTTGTGTGGGCGTGGCAAATGGGGAGTGTGTGTGTAATCATTTTAATGAGCTTACGCAAAAACAACTTACACATCGGACAAATCCATCAAACAAATCGCCGAACCACCTCCTGATCACCTGTTTACCCACCTACACCACCCAGCCGCACCACTGGACCCACCCACTTGCCAGTTTAGCTAGTGGAAATTGTTGATTGATGCACTTCAAACACAACAAAAAAGGCTCTCTACAAAGCATTGCGGCTTTATTAAATTGATAGTTTTCATTTAGTTTTGTTATGCAAATTCAGTTTGAAACTTTTAATTAGATTGTTGTTGTTGGTGCTGTTAGTGTTGTTGTTTATGTTAGAGTTGATGCTGATGTTGATGTTGATATTGATGTTGTGTGATTTGTTCATTTGGACAGGTGAAAATAACATGTCCAGATCACACAAATTATGCTAATTAAACGTCGTTGCTGTTCAGCGTACCATTCAAGTAGAAGCATTCAAAATGGAAATCAAAATTGTTTCATTTAGCCACGAATATCCGTTAAGCCCCCTTCCCCCAAATTTGCGTCCAATCGAATTGTTAACAATGCACAATAATTGGAAAATGTATGATGATGGAACCAAAAAAGGATGTCATTTTCATTCATTGATAAATTAGTTTAGTAAAAGCTTGATATACTTTGTTTTCATTTAAAAGTAACATCAACTTCGATTTAGCGCACTTTTCGTTCTTCTTCTTCTTCTTTCATTCGCCTTATAACCCTCTCTCACACATTTAGCTATTTATGGCTTGGTTTTACTAGCTGCCCCTCTAAAAAAAACGCACCCTTATGGCTTTTCTTAAACTGTCCAACTTTATTAGCCAATCCTAGAAGGCAAACACACTCACACACACACACACCCAGTATAGGGCACACGCAACTATGTCGAGGTGTTTACGCTACTGAACTTATCAGAAATGTAGAACGTATTCCGCCCCGCTGACGGCACCCCCTTTTATTTTTAATGCCATTTAGCAGCATATTAACTTTGGTAGTAGAAATGAGCAGTCCGACCAGCAGCTGCCTTGGACCCTACTTAGATTACTTTGTTAACGGTCCGGGTGGGAAGGATTAGTGGAGGTGCGTTAAGTGCGTGTTAAAACCAACGAACCAAGAAACCTGCACGCACACAACACATCGTTCCAGTGTACTCTGCTGTTCCACATTCGAAGCGAAGGACTCGCTCTTGCGGTATTGTGTTCATTCTTGACACACTGTAGCAGCAGCAGCACCCTTCCCCATCTCATGAGGAGAAGGACTGACTCAATTAAGCGACTGCAGTCTGCACT
The DNA here is from genome assembly GCA_018152135.1 of Drosophila paulistorum. NCBI lineage: Eukaryota > Metazoa > Arthropoda > Insecta > Diptera > Drosophilidae > Drosophila > Drosophila paulistorum. The sequence goes on from JAECXG010000823.1 coordinate 1,003,555, forward strand.
TGAATGCCCTGCACATGAGGCTCCCCTTATGGCGCTGCATGGAAATCACAATTTATATACAATGTTGTAATATAATTTTTGCAAAGAGCAAAACAGCACAGCAAACTCAAGTGGCACATTGTTTGGTGGCGTCACTGTTGCTACTGTTGCCTTTATCCTTGTGCCACAGCGCCCACCCACTCGTTTCTTTCCTTTCATTCCCTTTCCTTTTCTTTCATTATTTGCAACTGGAGTGCATTGGCCGTGGTGGGGGCAACTTTATGCACTTGGCTGCAACTGCCATAAATGCAATGCGGCTCTACCATATTTATGACGATTTTATTGCACTTGTTTAACGTTATGCAAATTTATTGAAAAGCAGAGAGAGAAAGGGTGAAAAAAGGAGAGAGAGAAAAAAAAATCGTATAATGTGTTGGCCTTGTAACATCTGGTTCCCGCCTGCTTCTTATCGTCCTACTCATAAACTATGAACTCATTGGCGCATAAATGTCAATGACACAGCTGTCGTACTTAGCGGAAGTGAAATTTGTTATACTTATTAGCCCAATAAAGCTCCCACTTAGTTTAATTTAAAATTAATTGACAATTCTGCAAAAGTTTCGCAAACTCTGGCAGTTGCTTTAGTTAAAAACAAAAAATATTTCGTTCAATTGATAAAGAATTAAGTACACTGTAAAAGTACTTTCTATGAAATTTGATATACTTCCATTTATTTCGATTCTTCGAGTCTTCTGAGAAAATGAGCAAAGCTGACGATTTCGGTGCAGTCGTGTTCTTTTGCAGTAGTTGAGTCTGAAAATCAGCCGAGAGGAAAGTAAACCTCAATGAAGCACTAAAATTATAATCAAAATGAAGTAAGTAAGTCGTCTCGCCGACTTAGGTATACCATACACCAGTAAAACAAATATTTCAAATTTGTAATAACAAATTCATTTGCCTATTTTAAAAAAGTTCTGTTCACATGCTTTTTACAAGCATCTTTTAGTATTTCGCTCACTCATGCATATGAGCACCCTAGCGCCCCACCCGCCAACGGCCAACTCCGGCCTTATGGAAAAACGTTTATATGCATAACTTGGCTATTGTTTGTCCGATTTTGATCAAATTTGGTATTTTGCTGGGTATTAGTATCAAGTTCCAAGTGTGCCAAATTTGATTCCACAAGGTTAAAAATTACGGGAGATAATCGATTTTTTCAAATGTCGGGGGCGGAAAGGGGCGTGGCAAAATCTTTGTACATACAAAATGTGCGCATTTACTAAGCAAATATACATACCAAATATGGTGTCTCTAGCTGCAATAGTTTTTGAGAAAAACGTTTTTTTTTGAATTGCGGGGGCGGAAAGGGGCGTGGCAAAAATTTGAAACAAACTTGATCACTCTACATACTACACGAGCCTACATTCCAAATTTGGTGACTCTATCTCTTATAGTCTCCGAGATCTAGGCGTTCATACGGACGGACGGACGGACGGACGGACAGACGGACAGACGGACGGACAGACGGACATGGCTAGATCGACTCGGCTGTTGATACTGATCAAGAATATATATACTTTATGGGGTCGGAAAAGCTTCCTTCTGCCTGTTACATACATTTTGGCGACTTTAATATACCATTTCACCCTATGGGTGTATGGTATAATGATCTTAGCTTGGTTTTTAAGTTGAATTTCTTTCATTTCAGTGACTTGCCTCACATCATCTGATTCATTTTTATACCATACACCCATAGGGTGAAATGGTATATTAAAGTCGCCAAAATGTATGTAACAGGCAGAAGGAAGCTTTTCCGACCCCATAAAGTATATATATTCTTGATCAGGATCAACAGCCGAGTCGATCTAGCCATGTCCGTCTGTCCGTCCGTCTGTCCGTATGAACACCTAGATCTCGGAGACTATAAGAGATAGAGCCACCAAATTTGGTATGTAGGCTCATGTAGTATGTAGAGTGATCAAGTTTATTTCAAATTTTTGCCACGCCCCTTTCCGCCCCCGCAATTCAAAAAAAACGTTTATCTCAAAAACTATTGCAGCTAGAGACACCATATTTGGTATGCATATTTGCTTAGTAAATCCGCACATTTTGTATGTATAAAGATTTTGCCACGCCCCTTTCCGCCCCCGAAATTTGAAAAACTCGATTATCTCTCGTAATTTTTTACCTTGTGGAACCAAATTTGGCACACTTAAATTTAATACTAATACCCAGCAAAATACCAAATTTGATCAAAATCGGACAAACAATAGCCAAGTTATGCATACAAACGTTTTTCCATAAGGCCGGAGTTGGCCGTTGGTGGGTGGTGGCGCTAGGGTGCTCATATGCATGAGTGAGTGAGATACTAAGATATGCTTCTAAAAAGCATGTGAACAGAATTTTTTTGAAATAGGACAATGCATTTGTTATTACAAATTTGAAATATTTGTTTTACTGGTGTATGGTATACCTAAGTCGGCGAGACGACCTACTTACTTCATTCTATAAAAGATCATTTTACGACAATAGAACCCGATATAATTAACGGGCACACATGCATAGGGAAATTTACTTGCCAAATTTGGTCTTGTCCTGACCTAAGGCCCCTTGGATGTTGCCGTAGCTTGCAGAGAAGAATCCGAGAGCTCTACAACCTATTCAACTCAAAAGCTACTTATTAAGGATAAGCAAAATGCAAAATAAAGTAGTTAAAGTCGAATTGTGCTAGCATTTTTGTGTTGTTTTTACCTTGTTTATTTTCTCGGTACTGGATTGAGTTATCAATAATAATCAACGATGCGTGAAATAAGAAGCGAGAAGAGTAAACATCGAACCATTGCATATAACATAAACACAGGATTTACGTCAAATGTCAATGATAATGACGACATACAATAATTTCCGGCATTTGATATTAAAAAAGAACTCACAGCAACCATCACGTTGGACTTGTCAGACCAAGGAGGAACACGAGTTGGCAATTGTCTACAAACAAATTTCATGCAACGCTGCCCAAGAAAGTTCCCCCCCACGAAAACGAAAAACGGAATGACAAAAAATTGACAAGCGACATTTATGGCCGGAAATAAATTTTTATTTTTTGGTTTATTATAAAAAAAAATAAAAAAATCGCATTCAATCCCGGACCATAGTTAATTGGCAGGCCGTTCAGCCCATATAGCCGACCCAGTCCGCCCAGTCATTGAAATCAAAATGTGTTTGATTCTTACAATGGTCCCGGACCGACCCTACCGACCAGACTCTGTCCCTGTCATCGGTCAATGCTGCCGTTGCGGTTGGATGAATACATTTTGCATGCGTGGCGACATGTGTCAAGTTCTATTAAGTTAACGTTGGTCATTCAACTCGCGGACATAGACTGCCTGCTCCTCACTCGCTTTGAGCGCTGTCTCTTTGCCCTCATTTCCCCCCTTAGAAGTTAACCGCTTGGATTGTGGTTTTCCGTTGCCACGACAACAGATGCGGGACATTTGTATAGAGAGATAGATGATAGGAGCTGACTAGAATGGGAAATGCCATTGAGATTGGGAGTGGTAGATGGGGGTTAGGGTGAAGGGGATGTGGTTAGTGATAGCGAGTGGATTTGTGCAGTTGGTCATGTTCCACTTGTCAAGCGTTTTAGAAAATAAACCATTTTTGAGCTTAACACGCTAAAAGGGACTAATAAACTTTAGATGGGTTAGTTTCTCAAAGGAAAGTGCTGAAGAGTGGGGGAAGTTCAGAGTACTGATCCCTCTTCAATAAGGGTATTCTAATCACAGTAAAAGTTTAATTTGTTGGCCAAAATTAGAATCATGCAAAAGAAGGAAACCAATTTACATCCAACAATAAACATCTGTTCTTGCTCTATTGAAACTGAAATCGAAATAAAAACGAACGTTTCAATTGTAATAAATTCCATTAGACAAACATCTGCTCAAAATGGGAAAGAATGTCGAAGTGCAAGCTTTTACTCTGTTGCCGCCTCTCTACATAAAATAAATATGGATATTTCCCTTGTATAACCACATTGTGTCTGTCTATTTATTATATTGATAACCATCAACTCTCCATTGGCCCGAGCTAATTACGAACTGACCAAATTGGGTCATCAGCAGAAGCAGCAGCAGATGCAGCAGCTGGAAAAGTGCGGCAGAGGCAGCTGCAAATTTCAAATCAAGAGATGGCAACCGAATCTGACCGCATAATTACAATGGGAAAGTCAACAGAAATCAAGTGCACACAGTTGGTTAAAAACAACAGCAATTAGAAGTGACAAATTACAAAGAGCAACACATTCGACATCATAATGGGAGCGAAAAGGAGAAAAATTCATGAAAATATCAAGTGAGCGAGAGGGAGGGAGGGAAAGGACATGCATAATAAAATATGCGATGAGCTTGTTCAGAAAACTGTTTTAATTATTTTCATATTTCAGTTTTATTACACGACATGTAGAAAATAACAACAAAAAAATTGGAGAAAAACTGCCAAAAGAAAAACTCTGTAAAATTCTGTATTTTGTAAATTGTTGTTTGCCAACCACAACAATTGCATTTGATGTACCAGAGATAAGCAAAAATTTACCGCCCTGGCCCTCCCGTCTTGGCAGCAATATGGAAATTGCGGTTAATTGAATTCACTGAACAGAGTTCAGAACCCAGAGGCAGCAGCAGCAGCTGCTGTTCACCCCAATGTTGCCCCTTCCTGTTTTTGTTTTTTTTTTGTTTCATGCCCATATGTGAAAATTAATTGAAGTTTTGCACTTTAATGGTGTTTCCAGCGAGTTTGCGGTGTCCGGCGACAACGAAATCTCGCATGACTAACTTTTCATGTTGGCTGGTGCGTTACTTTTTATAGGGCCAACAAATTTTACGAGCTCCTCCATACCACCCACCACTCTTCGGACTATACATAAAAAATTTAGTGGTGTTTATTATTTTTATGCTTTACTTTTAATTGACATTTGTACAAAGATAATGAAATGGTGATATGTGTGTGTGCAACATGCCAAGTTGACAGTTTTCTCTCCTTCCCATTCGTCCATTCGCCCATTTATGCTTCTGTCATGGCACATAAGTTGGAGTTTTGAGTTGATGTTTTTGTTCATGTTCAGCATGGCATTTAGTTTTTTGCAGTTTTTCAACCCCTTGAAAAATAACAACTATGCCAACGTCAGAGAATGTCAATCCAACCAAACGGAAATATTAGAAACATTTTTTTGTGTAAATTTGTCAATGGTAAAGTTTTTATACTAGTTTTGCTTTGATATCAAATATCTTAAACATCATCCTTAGAAATTTATAAATTTAATTTTCTTTAAATTTGTCGTGTCTAAAGTAAACTAGAATAGGCAAGAGTTGCTCTCTATCATAATAAGATTAGTATGTCAAAAAGCTCTTAATTCAAGTTAAAAAAGCTGGCAAGTAGATTTTCAAATTCTGGCCAGTTGAGTTCTTTTGTGTATTCAAAAATAAAATATGTATGCATGTGTACGGATGGTTCGTGCCCACATCAAATGGCGTATTCGATTCGCAGTGGTCATAACAAAAAAGTATGCTACAAAAACTGAAAGCTCAACAAATAGCAGTTAGATTGCATACCATAGGGTTTGGTTGAACCTTTTGCTTTTTGGTTTTTTTTGTTTTTGTGGCATACAGAAATGTGTTATCCCAGAGACGACTATCCACAGCAATGGCATTTAAAATTTACAATGCGATACAGACCAAAAATGCCTGAAACATTGTTGGTCTTGTTGCTGTTGCTGCCGCTGCTGCTGCCTTTGCCTATTTATGCATGCAACTTGCAGTTTGCAATTTTCACTTTGCCTCTGCCAGGGTCCTGAATCGCCTAGATCGACTGCACCATTTCTGATTGCTAAATGCAAAATGCAATATGCAACGCAAGGGAATGAACGGAAGAGAAGGGCCTTGAATATTAACTACATACCAATGTGCCATAACTTTTGTGGCATATATATAGGAATGACAGGGACAGAGAGAGAGCGAGAAAAAGAGAGAGAGATGCCTTTACCTAAGCCCAGGAGGCAACTGCTGTTAGCTCACTCCAATAATCAATTCCATGCTGTTGCTTTCAGTTCCATGCTAGTGCCTTCAACTTTGCACACATCGTCGTCATTGTCATCTACATGATGGTATTGCACGCTCCCCACGCTTCGTTTCGCCACGCCTCGCCAATCCGCCCTCGACGCGTCATGTTTTCCTACCTTCTTCTTCCAAGGTTTCTCCCTTCTCCATGCGCTATACTTTGCATAGTTCTCCGTAACTCCCCCCCCCCACTTGGGGCGCTGTTTTCTGTTGTCGTCTGCCTGAATATCTGTCTGTCTGCCCGCCTGCCAGTCTGTCTGTCGCATTGTGTGGCGTGAAAATTCAAATTAGATTTTAAAATTTAATAAATGTTTGTTGCCAAATTAAAATGTGCCATAAACGCGTCACAGCATCTCACCTTCAGTATTACCTTCGGCTCGCCCACATCAGGCACTCCATCTCTCTCTTTCTCTATCTTTCCCTCTCTATTGCATCAGACAGTGCAGTGCAGACAGCGTGAAACTCAAAACACATTTCACAACATTTAAGTCGCTTTTAATGGCCTTTCTCGTCTAGCTGCAGATGGAATTATAAAGAACAGAGAGCGACAGAGACGCCTGCATGGAGCGGCGGAATGACAGCTTCATCCATGACATTGTGTTGCCACTTCAATTTCAAAACTAGATTGCACATTTGTGTGTTGCAATGCTTTTTGATTGCCTTGTCCTTGGTAGGGTAGGAAGTTAACCCTATCACATTCTTCAATTGCTGGAAACCAGTTGGTTGATATGAAGCCAAAACGAGACAAACATGGACATTGGCATTAAGGACTCGTACAGTTAATTTTATAATGGTCCTAAAAACCTATCAAGCAAAGTGGTAATCATATGATTTTACCCAGACTCATTCCATTAGCAATAGTTTTATTCGAAATTATCTCATTGCATTGATAACTGCATCGTTAAATTCTTAAAAAAGAAAAAGCAGATGAGTCGCTTTAATTAGTTCGTTAATAACTAAGTGCATATATCCCATTCCAATTTGTTACATTATTATTTTGGATTATGTGAAATTCTGTTTCTGCAAGTCCTTTTATACCAATTGCAATTGTTTCTTCAAACACTGAGAAATTTTCCTTTGAATAATCCATCGATGAATGGATTTCGAATCACTTTTTATTCCTAATGTAAATTATAATTTCTCACAGTTTAATTTTATTCATATTCCCATTCTGTATAGGTAAATTCTGATCCGATTGTTTGTTTTCATATTGAATATTCCTACCTAACAGCCATTGGGTTAATATTATCTGGTTTCGAATGATTCTGGGATTACTAAATGTGAAAATAACGAGATTGATTTGACAATTTGAAATTAAATCGAGAGCGCGCGTTATTCGAAACTGCGCAAACAGAACCCAACGACCAAATATTTTGGAAAATAAAACAATAGTTGACTCATTCCAAACCGCAGTGTGCCATGTCATTTATAATTTCTCGCACAGAATCACGCACACGCAACCCAATCTAACATTGCAGGCACCTGGTTTCCACGGACATTTGCATAAATTTTAATGCTGCTCGGAGAGAAGGGAATGGAGATGGAGGACGAGAAGGGAACGGATAGAGATACATAAAGGGGCGATGGGCGGAGGAGGGAAATAGGACAAAACAAGACGAGCGTCAGCGACAGGTTTTAAATACATTTTTCACATTGCACTTGGCAATGGCGATGGCGATGGCGACTATGATGGCGACAGCTTCAACGCCCGTTGGCTACAATTATTGGTTGTGTGTGCAGGCAGGTGCACGAGACCGACCGAGCACGGGTCACGGGGCGGTCAGTTGTGTCCGGCTGGCCATAATAACGAGTTTTGTGGTAAATTGAATTGTTGAACATTCCCCATGTTTTGTGTTCCATGCCGTTCTGAACGTTTGTTGGGCGGTCGGTTCGTTCGTTTAGCGCGGTTTTCGGTTTTTCATCGTCTCACATTTGCTGCAGCTTAAAATATTTATCGATGTGTTTGTCCACTCCAACTCCTCGCTTTTTCCGACTCCCTCCTGCCACCCATTCGTCCTTGTTTTGCGCTCCTTTTGCGGAGGGAAACATCGTGCGAATGCATAAAGTTGATAGACAGGTTAGCGGCGGAGAGGACATGAGGCGGATGAGCCAGGGACAAGAAATTATGACGGTCATAAATTTCATTTCTTGTTTTGTTTCTTTTTTTTTTTACCCCCCATGGCTCTGCCACATATCGCAACCGTTGTGAAATGTGGCGATTGTTATTAGTGGTGAGTTTCTCGCGAAATTCCATTACGCGGTCTGAAATAATAGTATTGAATGCCATAAACTGGAAAAATATTTTAAACGGAAACTGAAGAATGCGACTGAAAGTCTCCCAATTTTATTCAATTCATTAATTACCGAATATTGAGCCCATGGGAAAAACAATTATCTTGCGTTTGCCATACAATAAGAAAGTCTCAAAATGATAACCCTTGGATAGGTGGACATCACTTCGTTTGTTTCCGAATGACTCTTTGATAGGCTGCAAATCCACATTGCAGCAATTGATCATAACTGTATCTAATTTCAATCTGGCTATCACATCGTAACAATCTGCCACTCTTTCGTTCCAAATGCTAACAGAAGCAAAGGGTACCGATTCCTCCATGCAAGTCTCGGTGCTCTCTATGGGGGTGCGAAACGAGTGTATTGTAATAATGCCAGTTGGACCGTTTCCCAGAAAAGATTGTGGTATGTCAAAGGCCAGAACGGGGCTAGCCTTAACCTCATCATTCATTACGATTTGAGCCTTTAGTGCACGAAGTTTTTGCAGTGACCTCAAATAGTTGGGGTGTGTAGCCACCTGAGGATCAAGTTCCTTTAATTGACTGCCCAAACGATCTATAAATTGTTTGATCAGAGATTCTTGAACCATCACAGAGGCCACAGCATTTCCTTCGAACGGATTGTGTAGGGAGTCAAGCAAATAGTGTAGAGCACAATTAAAGTCTCCGTCATGGAAAACAATCATGAAACATGGTTTATTCCACGAGTAGGTGGGAACCTCTTCATCAGCACTCAAAACAGTTTCTTCCCCCTTTGGATCAAGTGTCTCTTGCTGAATAAATGCCTCGAATTCGGCTTCTTCTTCTCCTTCAACTTCTTCGTCGTCCTCCTGCCCGACTTCCTCTTCCAAGTCATTTTGTGGAGTGGTTCGTGAAAGCTTTTCGTATGGCAGAGAATGAACCATGTCGTAGGTAATCAAAGGATTTAGTGTCAGCATTGCAGAAGAATCTGCCATGATTTCCAAGATTTATATTGTGGATTTATTTGAAATTTTCAAAATAAAGTGATTTTGTTTGATATATTTTTCCCAGATAGAGAGACTATTACTACTGAAAGCTCCATACCTAGGACTATAACTATTGAGTTTCAAAGAACTTTTTATGTAGTTGGAGAACAAAACGAAGATTTAGCTTTCCTTTAGTTCTCTTTTTTATTTCTCTATTCTTTTTCAGCATCATTTCATAAATGGTAAGAGAAAAAGTGCTAAGAGTATTGACATATCTCAAGATTTTGTCAACAATCCAACTTAACACCAAAATGGCTCATGAAGCATCTTTCAGCCTTCTAATGCCATGTACCACATGTTGTATGCGTAATGTGTGTCCAATTGGATTTATGCTGGAACTCGCATACAAACTCCAACGCATATGTAAATACTTATGTATATACACTCTTATGTGTAGATGTCTATGTACATATTTATGGACGTCTGTATGGAACTGCAACTGAGTGAAGCTAAAGCTAAGATTTACCAAATGTCTTTTGCGAAAAACCATAATTCAGGAGACGACTGCAGTTCATGTCCTTTGCGACAGCTGCAAGAGCAGCAACAAGAAGCCGAATTTAAACAATTTTAAAATTTACAACACACACATGCCCTACCCCCTAGCTTCTCGCCCCTTTGGCTAACCAGACCCCCCCTATCTTTCTGGAGTCTTTACGAGCCTCAAAATATATGCATAAATCTTGTGTTGAAAATTTATATTTACATTTTGTTCGTGCTATTTAACAACATTTGGTCAGCTCACAGGAATGAGGGTAAATTTTAAGGTTTCCTCAACGTCCTTCATCCTTCTGTCCCATTCCTTTCCGCCATTCCCCGCACTCAACCAAGCTGCTGCGGTTTGTGTCATGGCTTCGAAAGTTTTGCATTTTAGCACTTTGCACTTGTTCGCTTTTGGCCAGTTGGGGAATGAGTTTTGCAGCTGCAAGTTGTTTGTTTTATTACAAGTGCCAAATAATTTAACTACTAAAATATTAAATTTCTGTTTGAATTGTCGTCTATGTACACACAAACATACATACATACATATATGTATATGTGAGTGTGTGTGGGTTTTCATTCGAACTGCTGCCGTTGTCAGTGGCCATAAATTGCTGGCTAGCAGCTCTTCTTGCTAGCACTGTGTGTCAGTTCAATGGGCCTTTTGGGGAATCTATGGGCCATGTGTGTTTGAGTTTAATTAAAATGGGTATTAGACTATGCTGGGAACTTCGACCAAGTTCTTCAAATAGAACTAAATTGAGAAAATTCGGTCACAAAAGGAAAAAAATATCTAATATGTATGTAGACAAAAACATATAAGATTATTAATTCGCTCAAACATTGCCTATGCAAATTTATCATTTCACATCAAATATATTCCACAATGTTTTAAAAAACCAGAAGTTGCAAAATATTTATGTCCATTCCATATGATTATAGTTGGACTATTGCAGTATTTTTTAATCAGACCTGATCTCCATTTGGAATCGTGTTGAAAATCAAAAAGGAACAAAACACATTTGGAATCGTGTTATAAGGTGACCAAATTTTAGTTGAAGACACTAGAGAGCAAATATTCAAGTCGAGATTTAGTCCATCCACGATAGAAAATATACGTATACTTTTTCAGTAGGTAGATAGAAAGGTTGATAGGACATGAGACAATGGTCCTGATCAAAGGATTATATTCAATATTTTTTCACTTTATTCTATATTAAATAATTTGCATGGTAAAGGATGTTGAGCCAGGTGCAAAAGATAAAAGACTGACTATGATGACTGATTGAATACTATCATTGTAGAACTAAGAAATGAGACAAGGCATTTTAGTCAGTTTTTTCCATATAACTGTCGACAGATTTTTTTCTTGCGGTCTCGTTGCGAGCACAACCGAAAAAGCTCATACTCTTTCGCTCTTGTTCTGAGCAAGACACTTTTGCTGTTTTCATTTGTGTTTTCTGTTGAGATCTTTTTGTTGAGCACTTTGTATTGTCGTCTTTCAATGAGCAGTGAGTAAAAAACGAAACGAGAAACGCTCGCACAATGAGACTCAGCAAAAGACAGATTGACCGAAAAACTCAACGCAAACTGTCTTTACAATGTGTTGCCGAATCAGCTATTTTGTAGCTACATTTGGACACTTTTCAGAGCCGATTGCTCCACAAATTTTAAAACAGCTATTAGCTACACTTTTTTATTTAACTCTCTTCCCATTTTGCACAACAAATATTTCACAACTTCACACACTCAATTCACGATGGCAATTAATACATTTCGTCTGACGTTTAACGATTTGCTTACCAGCTATATGTAACTTATGAAAATAGCTAAATTTGTAGCTAATAGCTGTTTTAAAATTTATGGAGCAATCGGCTCTAAAAAGTGGCCAAATCTAGCTACAAAATAGCTGATTCGGCAAACGCAAAAGACACTTTGCTTTACTGAACACGACGAAACTGTCTTTGAACAACCAAAACAAAACAGAATAAAACCAGAGGGCCGGGGTTAACTTCGACCACGTCGAAGTTTGTATATCCTTCCAACTGTTTTGGTAATTCTCGGCTATATCCTCCAGAATCCTTATAGGCAAACACTTCAACCCAAAAATCTGCAGTGTTCTCAGTATTTTCCCACTGAATTAGATGAATAACATTTTACTACGATTAATCGCTCAAAAATGATAAATTGTTCAGTAGAAAAAGAGCGGAAAAAAGCAATTTATATTTTTAAAAAATCCAGAATTCCCGCTGCCCGCTGTTTTGGTATTTTTCCCGCAATTGGACTTTCAAAAAAGCCAGATTTGACGGGAAAAAAAGCTGATTTGGCTATAGCTATAAAATTAATGAAGTTATTGAGAAAGTCACTGTTCGTGACTTTGCCGTTTGTATGGGAGCTATATGATATAGTCACCCGATCTTGATCAAATTTGGCACAATTATTAATAAGAACACCAAACTGACAAATACCAACTTTTATGACAATTGCTGATAAAATAACGAAGTTTGTGTGAAAAGTCACTGTTCGTGACTTTGACGTTTGTATGGGAGCTATATGATATAGTGGTCCGATCCGGCTGAATCCGAGATATACAACGCCTGCAGTATATACAAGTATACGTGCAAAATTTCTGCAGCTCTTACGGTCTCGGAGGAGTTCGCGTTGATCCAGACGGACGGACGGACGGACGGACATGGCTATTTGAACTCGTCTCGTCGTGCTGATCAAGAATATATATACTTTATATGGTCGGAGATGCTTCCTTTTGTTGTTCGTTGCACACTTCTGACCAAAATTAATATACCCTTTTTGCAAGGGTATAAAAACGGTTTCGCTCCGAGCGCGAGCGAGCTAATTCAAGAACCGAAAAATCTGTTGCTCGCTGAGTCTTTTCGTAATGAGTCAGGAATAGACACTTATTTGTAGACAACGAGAAACGGTCGACAGTTATTTGCGAGCTATGGTTTTTTCCTTACTGACCGAGTGATGCAACCAGCTTTATTTACATCGAATCAAACCCCCACGGATTCCCGACTTACTGTGACGAATATCGACGAGTATATCCTATTTCTACTTTTTCGTACAATTCAATCTTCCGCTTATTGTTGCCAATATACATTTTGTTTATCAGTTGGCGGAATTCCGCACAAACTGAAATACTTTTTGAGCTGACCAAAAGGGTGCTTTATGAAAACTTTGATCCTTTTGGTAAACCGAGAACAATGAACACTCAATCAACGGCAATTTCAAATTGAACTGAAAATTGCTGCGGTTAGGTGCGGCAGAGTCTCGAAAACCCGAATGATAAAACAGACACTAACACACAATCTGAACTAAAACTGAAATACAAACAGCAACAGTTCTCCGATTATAGAAGGGCAAACAGAAGATGTGGGAGGAAAAGGAGCTGTAAATTGGTAAAGAGCCAGGAAGACATACGTAGAAAGGGAGGAAGAGGAGAGAAAGTCGAAGGAGGAGCACAGAGGAGGCCTGGTTGTCATGTGGTTTGGTTTAAGTGCTTTGCTGGTTATTTTTGGGCATTGCTGGGTGTCTGGTGTCAGGCACTTGATAATGACGATGACAACAACATCGCCATCGACATCGACATTGACATCGGCATCGACATCGACATGGCTAGTGCCATAGCACAATGGACAGAGAACACAAATTGCAGGCAACCACTTGGCTTATTCAATTCAATTTGAAACAAGCTAAAATGTTCTCTGCGTTTCACTCTAAAGAAGAAAAAAGATAATAAAAAGAATATATGTGCATGCGCTTTAACTATGAAAGTTTAATTAAACTAAATAAATCAACTATATTTTTCCTTTAAAGTTAATCTTCATTTCATTTTCACAATATTCCGAGTGGAGTTAACTTGACACTTGTAATTTCCTTAAAATGTCATCCTCTGTCGAAATGTCTGAAGTGAACTCATAGACACAAAACTGAAAATAAAGACCATAAACCAGTTTTTAACATTGCTTAGCACCCAAAAAATTCTCACTCACTTCACACAACAAGCATCTGTCCACTTTGGAGTATCTGTAATGTACTTACACTTAGTCCTGCGGACAGGAAGCTCTCTAGTCTTTATCATCATTTTTCAACCGTAGTTACCCCGACGAAAAGCCCACCACCCAAAGTGAACCACATCAAACCAACTCAGCTGAGCTAGTAAATATTTCCACTTTTCGGCCACAAATGCAATTGGGCTTGATGATATTTGTTACTTCCGTTTTTTGGTTTTGTAACTGAGGAAATGAAACTTGTGCTGCTTTTGGCTATTGTTGCAGTTGGTCTTTAGCAGAAAAATGTTTGGTTCTTCTTACACTACAATAAGAATTTTAAACTAACTTGTTAATAAGTAAACAAAATTTAACAAGAATCAGAATTGTACCTACCCTTTTTTTAATAATATCTTTAAACTAAGAAAATGTACACAAGTAAGTATATTCCACCAGCAGTTCCTCAATAATTTCTATGGCCTTTTCGCACAGTGTATCTTTTGGAAATGGTGTGTTTTGTCAATCACTATCTAGTTGAATAAAAATAACGACTTCACCATTTGTATAGTCAAAGCCGAAACTCCACTTTTCTTGTACCTTATGCGTAGAAGGGAGACCGCAATGTTTCATTTGTTTTATGGTCGAATTGCATGCAAAGGAAATTTCTACAAAAAAGCCCATTCTGTCTCTTTGTCTGATTTTCATTTGATTCCGTTTGGTTTTTGGGCTCACCCATACACCCAGACACCCACCTATCCACATTCTAAACATTCTCTAGTGTCTTAGCTCGGTGCATTAGCTATCCTCTCGTTGTGCTACATATATCGTAGCAATGTCAAGCCCTTGTCCCATTGGAAGTTTTTGCTCTTGTCTGTGACAACTCCGACATATTTCTCTGTGTATCGCTCACATGCGCTGGTTTTCCTGCAACTGCATTTCGGGGTCGTCCTTGTTGATATTGCACTTTGCCTTGCATGCAAAATGTGTCTAGAGGATGTACAGCTGGGGAGGAGAGGCCAAAAGCCAAACAGTTGCTCTGCTAAATGAACTTTTCTAATTCTATGAAAGGTAGAGGAAACAGCGACAGATAGAGAGAGAGAGAGAGAGAGAGCGAGAAGGAGAAAGAAATGGCATCTATCTTTCTCTGTGCCTGATTTCCATTCCCTGGCATTGGAAATTATTCTGTCGTTAATTAGTGCCCGATACACACAGATAGCCCATAGATTTAGCTTATTTCTACCCCATTTGCACGTACCATGGGGACCAACGGCGATGATGATGATGATGACGATGATGATGCTCGCCCTGTCATTTGGTAACTTTTCTTTTTACTTCAACTCTGCCTTTAGTTTGTACACTTGACCACAAATTGCTTGGCTACCGTTTGCTTTTACCTACTAACTAAGCTTTTGTCATCATCTGGCAAAAGGGGAGTTCGGGAGGGGGGAAAATTTTGTTTATCTTTTCCTGGCACTTGAATTGAGTGCAAAGTAAAAGATAGAATTCGACTGGACAGTTTAGCCCCGGCAAAGTGAGGACAAAGCTGGACAGAACTGAGTCGAATAAGATTTAACAGCTCCAACAATTAGGCTTTTCCTTTTCACTTTTTTTTTCCTCTTTCTTTTTTTTTTCGGTTACCTTTTGTGTGAAAGTCGAAGGAGAACTTTTAACTTGATTTGTTTGTGCGGCGACAAGAAAAAGAATCTTAATTGTAAAAAAGTATTTTCTGTCTTTTTCCGTGTTTGATTTTGCCAACTCTAAGTAAGAAGTTTGTCTCGTGGTGTCCTTTTATTTGTCAATTGTACACGGTGAAAAATTTCATCAAATTTAATAACTGTGATATAATGGACCACGGCTACAGAATTCTCAACTACCCAAGGAAAAAGAACGAAAGTTTTTCAGTCGAAAGAATTAAAACCTCAAATCTTGTGTTTGGTATAACATATAACTTCTGTTGAGATCATCAATTATTTTCTCTCTCTGCTGGTTGTGGGGAAACAAGGAGATGTATGGCATATGCTAGAATTCACTTAAGTCATGTTGTACTGTGGGGGAGTATTTATATCAATGTATTTTAATATTAATGTGATTTCTGTTTAGCAAAAACGAAGCGAAGAAAAAAACGCCGGAAGGCCTGCCCGGCCGCACCGCAAAAACTAATTTGTATGCGAAAAGTGGCGATGGCGTCGACTCGGAACGACACAACTGAAATGCGTAATTTTTTCCGTTTTTGGTTTTTGTTTCTATTTGTATACACTTTGGCCAAGTGACATTCATTCTAAGAGTGTTGCTTTGTATATAAGTGTTAAGGCGAACAGGTGATGGGCAGACGGCAGTTGCTCCTGGCCAGTCCAGGGATTATTTATCACAGAAAACGAGAGGCAGTACAAGGGGTTCAGTCTGTGTGTGTGTGTGTGTGTGTGTGTAAATGAATTGCGGATTTTTGCTGATGGAATACTAAATAAGAAGCAAATCGTATAAACACCTCAAACTAACATGGATGAGATATAGGTTCTAACTAGTCGCAACCAAAAAAGTCTTTGCTGCAAGAGAAACAACTAACGATTCCTGATTAAAATTCACCTTCTATAATAATGAAAAAATTGGCAATCTTTAGTTTATTAGAGTTCAAATCAAACGACGATAGTTCTCCTTATATTAGTTGGAAACTCTTCCAGTTGCTTTAGTAAGTTGCCATCAGTCCACGAACTAGGCCCATCTTGGATTATATGTTGAGGTCTTAATCGAGGGGAAGAAATTTCTTACATTTCAGTTTGAGGCTCTGGTTTAGTTGTCGATATGGGTTTCTCTGGAATCATTTTGTTCTTTACACAAATGTAAACAAGAATTATTCTCTGAGAAATTAAATCATTATTTTGATTAAAACAAATCATCACACAAGTATAAAAGCAGTTGTGGAAGCACAACAAATTAAGAACAGGAACCCAAAAGACTGACGTTGGCAACGATGTTGATGATGGCAAAGGGAAAGACATCTGGCAAGGCAAACACGACAACAAAATATATAATCAAATCATTAACAAAATAAAAGCAAATTAGGGAAAATTGTATGAAATATATTTACACCCATCACGGCCATTTTCTTTGCCAACCCCATCCCCCCTACATACACACGCAACACTTTTGATGATTTTCCACTTGTTAATGCAAAGGCAACTCCATCAGGCACCAAACCACCAAACAAACGGCACCACCATCAGACGACTCCACCATCATCGCAACACAATGAGTGCAAAACGACCAGACACAAACACACATGCCATGCCACGCCCATTTAATGTACGCCCTGAACTTTTAGCCTCCAAAGCATTTATTGCAAGCAGCGCCCCCAGTTGTATGCTATATAATTTGGTATTCACTTTATGTGTGCGAGAGTGTGTGAGTGAGAGTAAGATTGTGAGTGTAGATGAAACCGAGAGATGAAATGCCATGGGAAAAATGGCTTAAAAGTAAAGCTCAGCAATACTTTTTAAATGAAACATGCAGAATAATATTCATTTTAGTTTTTATTGTGAAATCTTTTTTCTCATTTCTGTGTGAAAATAATATGAAAAGTTTCACTTATCCTAAAGTTGTGTTTTTTCAAATATTAGGCAAATAAATCATTCAATGGGAAAAAGTGCAAGAATTCAAAATATGCAAGTAGACTAAATTTCTCCATTAAGTGTAACTTTTTTCAAACTTCGGCGGAAAGTGCTTTCTCCTGGCTTATGGCCAACAATAATTGATGAAATGTAAATAGAAGGTTTATAAAATAATAAATATGCATTACTTTTGGTATTTACTCTCTGAATATTTTCCTATATACAATATATGTATAATGTTATGATCAGTCAAGTTGTCTTGTCTTGTGTACTTCAATGGATAATTTATGATATTAACAGCCAAATTTCACATTTGCTTCTTTTTTGTTCGTTTTGTTTAATTTGAATTCTCTTTAAATTTTTTGTTGTTTTTCCCGTTTTTATTATTATGTACAATTGTATATATGTATGTATGTATATTTATATTTTGAAAGCGTCAAAATTGTGTAAAGCGTCTGTTATGGCCCTTTGGGATATCCAGATTCAGCTTTTGGCTTGGCTGGTGGGGAATGCGGGTGTCGGTTATTTTTCTTCCTTTTTTTCTCTGTTTCTCTTTGTCGGTGCGATTCTCTGTAAGTGTATGTCTGTGTGTGTGTGTGTATTTATGGCGTCTTTCGCCCTCAATTTCATTTGCAATTGAATTTGGGATTATTTTTCATTTCTGCTTGCGCATACAAGGAGGCCACAAGTGGCCCAAATGGCTGTGTGTATGTGGGTGGGGGAGTCCCAAAGAGAAAGCAAAAGAGAGGGTCTAAAAGTGGAGTGGAGGTGTGATGGGTGATGGGGAGGGAGGTGAACGGCAAAAGCCGCTTGCATGTCTGAGAGCAGTTTGTCTCTCTGACTCTGAAGCTGAAAGGAAATCCCCTCCCCTCCCTTCTAACGTTTTAACATGGCAACGACAAACCCTAAGCCGCCCTGAGCTGCCAACGGAACTTGTAAAATTCATAAGTCGAGAACGCGTGCAATTGGAGCAACAGCGAGAAAAAAAATGCGGAAAAAGCTAAAGGCAGTGGAGTGGGAGGGGGGAGAACAAAATAGTAGTAAGCAGAAATCTCGAACAAGTGCAAGTCGCTTGGACTGACTGAACTCTGAACTGAACTCGGGGGTAGCTCTAAAAGATAACACCAAAGTGCACTTTAATCTTTGTGAAGAAATCTCAACAACGATGCGACGACGCCGTCAAAGAGAGCCAAAGCGAAATATGATTGAAGTGTCGAGTGCATAAGGCATGGAGGAGATGGTAAAGGCAAAGGTAAAGGGAGCGGTTGCAATAAGAGGGGCCAGGGACTGAGACCAACGATGTATGACAGCAAATGAAGCGAACGAGCAAAAAGGCAGCCAAGAGAAATTGGAAAATGAAATGTCCTTTATAGGAGAAGAAAGCGGCGAAAAAGGCGACACTTGAACAGCTGTTGATTGAAATGGTCGCCTACGGCACACACAGAAAGAGAGAGAGCTAGCGAGAGAAAGAGAAAGCAGTAGGTATTCCTGTGCTTCAAGATAACTTCAAATGCAGAAATGTCACCGGGAGCAGAGGAGACAGCAGCTTGAAAATGCCACTCAAAGCAGCGGAGGAGGACACAGCATAAAGACCGAAAATCAGAAAAAAATAACAACCAACATCAGAGATAAGGATTGAATGCAACCCCCTCACAAACACACTCACACGCCCAACACGAACACGAATGGTTGCAACAATACAATAAAAAGAAAAGTAAAGGCCTGCACTTGGTGGAAGAGGATAAGGAGGAGTTGGGGGAGCTTGGGGGCCGCCTCAACAAAATGAAATAAAAAACAGGTCATTGGAGTAAGAAGCGGCCAGCCCAGTGAAAACTCAAGGGGTTACCATGCCTTCCTTTTCCTTAGCCTTTGAAATGCAAATTACATGCCAGGAGTGGTGGGGAGACCTCTCCCCACCTGGGTGGGCGGGTATTGCGGAAGCTCCTTTCGAGTATTTTGTATTTAGTTGCCGGCACCTGCTGCAACAATTTGCACTCTTTTGGCTTGGCCTAGGTCGTGTGCATTATTTGCTTTGTTGTTGTTGTTTTGCTGTTGCCACATTTCACTGAAGTTTGGCAACATTGCCCCCTCCTATTCCCCACCCACATCCACTACCACCAAGTCGTTTCCCTTAATAAAGACAAATATGTATGTATATGCAGAAGGCAAGAGGAGCGAATCGGTGGCATAATGGTAATGGCAGCTCCTCTTCAACTTTCCTCTCCATCCACACCGCATTTCTTTGGCTCTTCTTAAACACAATAGCAAGAGCCACACCAAATAAAAATTTATAGCTCCCACTGAAAGCTGCAACGCATTGCCAAGGGAGCAAAGGGAGCAGCGAACTGACATCGCCACTTGGCCGTCTTGTTGCCTTCGTCCAGCTGGTTTGCCTTGTTATGAGTTAGTTCGTTGCTCCAAAAGGAAGGAATGGCAGGGAGAGGGCGATCAGGCACGAGGTGTTTTTAAGTAGCCGCCAAGTAACATGGAAAGTTGTAAATGAAAAGTGCACAGCAGCATTTTTTTTTTCTTCAATGGTCTTACTTTCCTCTTAATATCAAAAGCAGCAAAAGTTTTCTTTTCTCTTTCTTATTTCGTAACTTTTAAGCCAAGCCAAAAGGAAACACAAATTGAGAAATTTATGAAAAATCGATATATGTAAATTTGTGTCAAACGATCGAAATTCAATCACAGCAAATCGAAAATTGTACACCTCATAAAACATGTTTTCTTTTATGGTCAGTAAAGACAAATGAAATTAGTATTTTAATTATAGAATTTTCGATATAGTTTTATATAGATTTGGAAGGTCGTGAAGTTCCAAAAGTAGAAACCAAATATAAAATGCTTTTATACCCTTTAAGTGCTGAGCCTTTTGCCTTACTGCCCCATAAACGGGACTATTGAAGGATTATTTAAGCCTTGCAGATATATATTTTTTAACATATATTATACGAAATGAATGTAAATTGCTGAGTCCATAAAGAATCCGCAGCTTTTAAAAATGTGGGCATCCTGGTCACAGTTTTTCCTGACACTCATCTCTGTGCATTTCTCTCCTGCTTTCTCACCCCGTTTCTTTCTTTTTGGTTTTGTTTTTGTTTGTTGCTGTTGACAATTGTGCGCGGCGAAAAACGCCAGTGAAACGCATGAGACGCGACAGCCAACTGGGCCGACTGGGCAGCGAGCAGGGGGATGGGAGGTGGGTTGGGTTAACTGGTGGGCGCTTAAACAATAAAACAATAAATTTTCATTACCGGCTTGGGGCTATTAACGGTTTCCTGGGCACGACTTGTATGTACAGCTAAAGCTGTAAATATAATTGTTGATACAAATTTTAAAGTGCAGCCCCAGAAAGTATGCAACACTTTTTTCCCTGAGTGTATGAGCTGCTGCAAACATTTGACTTTGGCATTTGCATTAACATTTTTTTCTCGGTTTTTTTTTTTGTTTTTTATTCCATTTTTATTTCCCTTTTTCTCGTTCTCTGTTTGTGTGTGTGTTTCATTTTAATTACATTTTCGTGGTATTCATTTTATAAAGGGAATGAGAGAGAGAGAGAGAGAGAGAGAGAGAGAGAAAGAGAGAGAGACCATTGAGGGGGAAGGCCATAAATAAAAATTTTCCCTTGCATAAAATTATATGTGAAAACGGACCATGGAGAGCTGAAAATTCGAGGGAAAGTTGTTGAAGAGAGAAGATATAAAAATGATGTTTCTGCTGCTGCATCAGCAAATTAAAAATTTTGTTGTCTATTTTTCGACTCATTTTTCACAATTTTCGTCTGCTTTTATTGTCTTCCGTTCCAGGTCATGTGGGTGGATGCGGCATCACGGAGGAGGTATCGCAATGGATGGAGAACATACAAAATTCCGCTGTCGAGGAGCTGCCCGAGCCGATGTCCAAGGATGTCCAGAAACTGTATCGCAAGCAGCAGCATAAAAAATCTGCACCTCAGCAGCAATATCAGCAGCAGCAGCCATCTCATCCCCCGAAGAAGTATCAAAGCGGAGAAGATGATTTCAAGTATCCGCATCAGAAGTACTCGAAGGAGGCAAATTTCGCCGATGGTGCATTCTATGATCCCGCCACGGGACGTCGCCTTGGCTCGACGGCCAACATTGCCGATTGGCATGAGCTCGTCCATGAGCGTGTGCGTCGTGCCAGTGATTCCGGACCGGGTTCAGCTGGGGGCTCTTCAGGAGGACGTGGCCGTGAGGATAACAGGAATACCTGTTCGCTTTATATACAAACGGATCCATTGATTTGGCGGCATATACGCGAGGGCATTGCCGATGTAAGTTCCGTGGATGGGTGGATGGTGAGGGTAGCGCGTGCGTCAAATTAAAACCCAACTCTCAACAGCAACAAAACGGAGAAAACGAGACAGAACCATATAAACAAACAGGCAAAAAGCAAGACAAAAAATCCATGAATTTTGCAATTTTTTTACGAGCGAGCAGGCTTTTCTTTTTGAGGATGGGATGGAGGGTATCAGTGTGGGGGCTGAGCATAAAACAAAAGCTTTATTATTAAGAGATGGAAAATGCTGAAAAGGGACGGAAAAAGAATGAAGGGAAACAACAATGGCTGGATATGGAATCACAGGAATTGACTGATGCTCTTCTGAGATGAGATAAGATTGCTTTTTGTCGTTCTTAAGAATACAACAACACGCAAATACATTTTAAAATATTGCAGTGTCAAAGTAAACAAGTTACATCGAATTAAAGTCCATTCCTTAAGGCCTTACACTAAGATAAATTTCATGTTTAGCACTAAACAAGGGCTCTCCATTAACTTTAGCTTGCCATTAGGAGTGCCCCATTCATAGATTAGCCTACCTCAAGAACAATATCCTCTGCTGAGTATCAAATCCACCATAGATGGTTGCTTAACGGAATTCAAGCATGAACAGTGAATATCTAATTTGCCGAAATGTCGACTGAGTCACCCTTTGAAAAACCATGACCAATCTAAATTTTCCACAGAGCGAAGTGAATGTACTCCTTACGTCTCACAACTTTCTTTCGAGTTGAAGTTATTCGTGTAGTTCTTGTGATATTGGAAGTCAGTTAAAGAGATCCTTATTCTGTTGGCTCTTGAGTTGGGATATATTTGCATACATAGAAGTATTTCTTTCTTGTCAATCAACCAATCAGCTGACCTCTTTGAGCACTTACAGTGCATGCAATCAACCGTTGTATCCCGCAACCAAGTTCCTATTTCATCCTCGCTTCCCACTTTCACCCATTCCTTTGTCTACCGCTTTTCCGTTTCTTCTTCTTCTCTCTCCTTACTTCCTTCCTTTCGAGCAATTCTTTTGCCGCGCGCGCTTTATGTTTACGTTCATTTTTTCGCATTGTGCGGCGCGACGTTGTTTTGTTGTTTCTGTTGTTATCGACGTCAACATCCTCGTCACCAGGGAAAGTCCTTTCCATTCGCCAGGTCTCCGTTCTCCCTTGCCGTTTGTGTCCTCCTCCCGTTCGCGACTGCTTACTTTTTGTGTGTTTATTTGCAATGAGTTTTGCATAATTCGCGCATTTGTTTCGTCGGCGCGTTCATGCCGCGCACGTTTCGTTTCGTTTCGTTTTTTTTTATATTTTTGAGGGGGTTACAGGGGGCCCAACGGCGTTTTGATTTTTGAGCCAAAACACAGAGACAAAAAACAGCACAGGATGATGAAGATGAAAAAGAAGAAGTAGTAGGTAGAGGCGACGTTAGCCTCGGTGGATATAAAAGCATATAAACTTCAGCAAAATATTCGACGAGTTTAGCTGAATTTGCATTTTTATACAAATATATTTGAAGAGTGTTTGTATGTGGGCGGGCAGCGACAGGCGATGTATGTATGGTGGTGTGCTGGCGGGTGGGGGATTGGAGCAGGATGAATTGGATGAGCTTCAGATAAAAGGGGGGAAAATTCACATCTATGTATGTATGTGCTCAGATGAGGAGAGATTGGGGAATTGTTTACACAGATGTCAAGCGAAATTTCTCCGCCCTGTGGTTAGCAGGTTTTATTTTGCAATATTACACGACCCGGCGCCTAAAAGATGACTACAGCTTTCGTTAATTAATTCTATCTGCCACCTTCTCTCACTAACATTCTCTCTCTTTTTCTCTTTGTTTCTCTCTGTCTCTCTGTCATTTACAGCACGATCGTGGTCGCAAGTATGAGGTGGATGTAAAAACGCGTGAGGAAATCACTTCACTGATTGCACATCACGTGACGGCCGTTAATTACATTTACCGCAACACAAAGTTCGATGGACGTACCGAGCATCGGAACATACGCTTTGAGGTGAGTCGCAGCACAGACAAAAACACACACACACAATCTCAAACACAGACGAGCACACACACAGCAGGCGGTCATGGGCAAACACAATGGGTTAAGAAGGACAAAGCGAGTGCCACTGGTCCAGATGGATACTCGACCGACCACAGACAACTGTCAGTGACGAGAGCCACTGCTGGGAATGAGTCGCTTGCAGCCAAGTCCAGGTTCCGCCAGAGCAAGAAGCTAAACATTAAAGTTTAGTCGGTTGAACTAAAGTCGAATTTAATTAAGTGATATTCCACTGCAATGCCTTTTAGTCAATTTTCATGCCCCTGATTTCTAAGTAGAATTGAACTGTGTCTTCCAAGCAATATATAACATAAAGCAAGTTGAATATTAAACTGAGTATGCAATAAGCCGACCAAGAATTTGATTTTTGAAAAATTCTGCGGATTCCAAAAATTCTAATATCAAGCATTGCTTGTACACAACATTTAAGTTACATACATGGCACACGAAAAGTTATCAACTTTTTGCAAATATTAAACACTCCGCCCAGATCCGCGAGAATCTTGTTTTCTAGGGATTTCAAACGTAAATCGTGGACAATTTCGCAATCGTTTCAAAAATGAGCATCTTAATTTGAAATATTTTTGTTTTGCCTACCATGTCAGCTCATAGAGCTGCGGAATTTGTTTTCGAGTGCAAATCCTGAGAACAATAACAATTCTAGTTTTGGCAAATGAATTGAGTTTCTACACAATTTTGAACATATATTTTACATCAAATTTATTTGTCGTTTATTGTCAACCCTAAAACGCGGCAGAAGCATTTCGAGTGAAAACGTCCGGAAGCCGAGAACAGCTCAATTCAAATTTTGTCTGCTAAGAATAAACTAAAACGAAAACTAAACTAAAAATATTTATAAGTCGCAATTTTTTGTAATTACATTATGATTTCACTGACTTAAAGGCAAGCGATGTGATAATGAATAATTTAGGACTTAAATCCGATTCAATTCAGTAAAACGAGAACAGGCCTGATTATTTTCCAAGGCACTTAGGAAAAACTAATACTGTTTATAATTATGAGTCAGTAATGAGTTAACTAAACAAGTTAACATTCCCCCAATTGACATTTAGCACTATTTTGTCCGAACTACTTTATTGGGCTAGGAATTTTAGATCTGTTCTTAGGTGGGAGACGGTAAAGAAACTTTGAATCTCTGGTCCAGGAATTAAAGCTTTTTACGATTTCTGGCTGATTGGATGCAAACTCTAACTTTTTGAATACTTATGATCTTCAGGTACAGCGAATCAAAATAGATGACGACTCCGCTTGTCGCAACTCCTACAATGGACCACACAATGCCTTCTGTAATGAGCACATGGACGTATCGAATTTTTTGAATCTCCACTCCCTCGAGGATCACTCGGACTTTTGTCTGGCCTATGTGTTTACCTACAGGTAAGACCCGTGCCCATTAACTTGGAGAGATCCTTTTAAAATATATATTCCTTTCGCAGAGACTTCACGGGCGGCACCTTAGGTTTAGCCTGGGTTGCCAGCGCTTCAGGTGCTTCGGGTGGCATTTGCGAGAAGTACAAGACCTACACAGAGACAGTGGGAGGCCAATATCAAAGCACAAAGCGTTCCCTCAACACGGGAATCATAACCTTTGTCAACTACAACAGTCGAGTACCACCGAAAGTGTCGCAGTTGACACTGGCTCACGAGATAGGACACAATTTCGGATCACCGGTGAGACTGGATGAACTAGTTTATAGTTAAAGAGGTAATCGGATCTAATGGGTTATCTTTTGGTTCTACTCCTCAGCATGATTATCCGCAAGAGTGTCGTCCTGGTGGGCTGAATGGCAACTACATAATGTTCGCCAGTGCCACTTCGGGAGATCGTCCAAACAATTCCAAATTCTCGCCATGCTCGATACGAAATATATCAAATGTCCTGGACGTCCTGGTCGGCAATACAAAGCGCGATTGCTTCAAGGCCTCCGAGGGTGCCTTCTGTGGCAACAAGATTGTGGAATCTGGCGAGGAATGCGATTGCGGGTTCAACGAAGAGGAGTGCAAAGACAAATGCTGCTATCCCAGATTGATTAGCGAGTACGATCACTCACTGAACTCGAGCGCCAGCGGTTGCACTCGCCGGGCCAAGACCCAATGTTCGCCCTCGCAGGGACCCTGCTGCCTGGCCAACTCGTGCACCTTTGTGCCCACAAGCTACCACCAGAAGTGCAAGGAGGAGAACGAGTGCAGCTGGTCGAGCACCTGCAATGGCACCACAGCCGAGTGTCCCGAGCCGCGGCATCGGGACGACAAGACCATGTGCAACAACGGCACCGCCCTGTGCATTCGTGGCGAATGCAGTGGATCGCCCTGTCTGCTTTGGAACATGACCAAATGCTTCCTCACTTCGAATACTCTGCCCCATGTGGACAAGCGCAAGCTCTGCGAACTGGCCTGCCAAGATGGCAATGACACTTCCACCTGCCGCAGCACCAGTGAATTTGCCGCGGAATACAACATCCAACCGGGTGGCATCAGCCTGCAGCCGGGTTCGCCATGCGACAACTTCCAAGGCTATTGCGACGTCTTCCTCAAGTGTCGCGCCGTCGATGCCGATGGACCGTTGGTGCGATTGAAGAATCTCCTGCTTAACCGCGAAACTCTGCTAACTGTCGCCGAATGGGTAACAGAGAACTGGTATTTGGTGGTGCTAATGGGCGTGGCTTTCATTGTGGTCATGGGGGCGTTCATAAAATGCTGCGCCGTCCATACGCCCAGCTCGAATCCAAAGAAGCGACGAGCTCGTCGCATAAGCGAGACCCTAAGAGCTCCCATGAATACCCTTAGACGAATGGTGAGTTTGAATAAGAAACAATATGAAGTCGTCGAATTATCTCTAACCAATCGGTTTCCATTGGCTTTGCAGCAACGTCATCCTCATCAACGTGGAGCCGGTCCCCGCAGCATTCCACCTCCAGCCCATGAGGCACAACACTATCCCAGAGGAGGAGGAGCAGGCGGTAGCGGTGGCGGTGGCGGTCGTCATGGCGGATCGCATGCCTCTCGATCGCATCATCAAGCTCATCCGCATGAATGGGATCGCCATCAGGGTGGTCATTCCATAATCCCGCTTCCCACTGGCGGCAGTCATGCCAGTCGCAATTCACAGGCGAATCAAGCGCGTCGCAGCGATGGACGTGGCACCCGCTCAACCAGCAGTGGCAGGCCACCAAGCGGCTCGGCCGGAGCTGCCAGTCGAGGAGCAGCACATGGCGGGTATGCAGCCGAGCAACAAGTGGTGGCGGCACCGCCAGTTGCGGGTTCCCTGGGTGGTGGTGTCCAGGCGGCCATTAGCAGCGGCGGCGTTGTGGCTCGTGCCCAGCTGCCGTTGCCATTGCCGCCGGCTAATGCACTGCAACAGCAACAACAACAAGCACTCTCACCGCAACAGCAACAACAACAACAACAGACAGCGTTCTATACGCCGAAAGGTGTGTGTCCCTCCCTTATCTTGACTCCTCTGAATCCAACTTAGAGCAGAAACCCAGTTTGGATTTTGTTTTGTAGTTTTCTCAATCTCCATCCTTTTACCACCCACACCCTCCCCCACACATACACACACACACACACACATCTTCCACCAAATTTAATTTTGTCCATTTTTCTTTATCGTTTGCAAAATCAAACCAAAAACCAAAATAAAAACCGAAAACTCAGACTTACCACCACGCAATAAGTCCCGATCATCACGTACCAACAACACCACCAACATCTCCACAACAACATCCACATCGGCCGCTGGCAGTAGTAAGAGCAGTAAGAGCGCCAAAGCCAAAGACACAAAGCACCACAAGCAACAGCAGCAGCCGCACAGCAGCAGCAAGGACAAGTCGTCCTCCTCGTCCTCGTCCAAGCCGGTGCGTCGGAACATAGTCTACTAGGAGGAATGGAGCGACGACTGAATCTGAATTATTTGCCATACAACCAACACACAACATTGACCGATCGCCCGCCTGATCCCCTCATAAGTTTTTCTTCTCCCATCCAAACAAGAAAAAGAAAATTTTGCCACTGAAATACACTGAAACAAATGTAATTTGAATATGCAATTGGTATGACATTTATATGGATAATTTTTTCTTACGTTATCCTTCGGTTTGAGCAATTCCTTTTTTGATTTCCATTGATTTTTTTGTATTGTTTACTTGTTGTTTGCCTCCTTCTTTCCCTCTGCCTTGATTGCCTCCTTTCTTTCTAACGTCATTTGTAGCATGTTTACGATTTCCCCCCAAAATTGATTTTGTCCCTTTTTCCCCTTTTAATATTTTGTATTGTTGTTGTTTTTGTTATTGCATGTGCATTATTTGTCACTAACACTTAATTTTATTAATATCCTAACAAATCTAAACTAAAACATTTGTACTTGAACTAAAAATGATTACTAAAAAGAAGAATGAAGAAGTAGTAGAAAAGGCTAGTATTGGAGTAGAGAAAAGTATTACTTTTAGTATGTATTAGTTATAATAACAGTGTCAAGGGATTCTTCAGATATGCTAGACACCGATGTTGATCAAATTTGGATAAGTTCTAGATTATCCTTTTATTTTCCCTACAAATCGCATTTGAATCCAAATAAAGCAGTCCTGGTCGGTGGAGGTCCTGCTTAAATTGATCTAATTCAACGTCTAGTTTCTTAGTTTAGTAGGTTTTTTTTCTCACTATCGACTAACTACATTTCCGATTACTTGAACGAACTTCTTTATAAACACAGAGAGAGACAGTTTTAAACTGAACTTAACTTCTTGACAGGCTATTTAATGTTTGCGACAAGCGAGTAGAACACTTTTCTGGGAAACTAAATATGGGAGAAACTTTGCTCCTAAAAGTATGCAGTCAACTGGAAAAGTATTTAGTGTTTTCAACAAATTGCTAACTTTTCAAATGTCCATAAAGAATGTTTGCTTCCAGGATTGACTATTTCAAAACTTCTTTTCGATTTCCTTAAGACAAAGCTTCTCCATTTGACAGCTTTAGATGTGTCAGTGTTCAGGAGGGATATGAAAAGGCCTTTTTGTCGGAAATGCAAAGTGATTGAAATTTATTTAGTAGTCGTAACTTCGCAAGGGAATAACACATTAAAACATAATTTGTTTAAAGTTAATTTCAACTAACAGACTTAATAATCATTTTCTGTTTAAAACGACTAACAGACAAATGTACCAATTTTATCTAGACCTTGAATTGATCTTTAGAAAATAATCAAAATTTTCTTGTTCTTCTCCTAATTTAGGCGTCGCGCCGCCGCCGCTACAAGTAAGCTATAGTCGGCCGACATCGTTGCATGAGCAGCAGCAGCAGCAACAACAACAACATGAGCAGCAGCAACTGGCCTATGCTGATGCCTATGCCGCCTTGGGGCGTGGTCATTACGAATCGACGACTCGAGCGCCAAATAATAGCAAAGTTTGACAGCCAAAAAAACCAAAGGCAAAGCGGCAAAAGCAACAACAACAGAAACAAAAATCAAATGAACTCAAATTAAATGTAAATGTAATTTTTATGCTAATTATTTTTATTTAAAACAGAAAAAACAACAACAAAACAAAACAAAGAACAAACAAACAACAAGAAAAATGAAAAAAAGCAAACAGTAACAAAAATGAAAGCTAGGAACAAAAAAAAACGAGCGATATTTTTTAATAAATTAATTAATATGGAAATGCAAAATGAAAATCATTATTATTATAAATAATTGAAAAGGCAATATGCATGATATATACATATGTATATATGTATGTATGGATTCATATATGTATATATTATTTGTGCATGCAATTTACAAAGCAGCAACAAAACAAATATTTAATTGTACGCATATTAAATAAAACAACAACAATGAAGACAACACGAAAAAACCATCATAAATGTCAAGACATGAAAACGAAATTAATTAAACATTTAAAAAGCGCAAAAATATGTTTTGTACAAAAAAAGAAATCAACAAAAAAAAAAGTGAAAAGTAAAACTAAGCGATTAATTTAGCGGCTACCAAACAAACAAAACCAGGAGAGAAAAACGAAAAAAAAACTCGAAAAGAGAAGCAGAAGCATTTAAATTGTATTTAACTTGTAATAAAGGCTAAAAAAAAATGAAAAAATGTTTAATTAAAGCCGTCAAAATTGCATTTGTAAACTAGCAAACAACAAAAACAAAAGAAAAAACGAAACCCACACAGAAAAACATAAAGAAAAATTAAAGACATTAATTATGAAAAACATAAAATAAAGAAATGTTAAACTTAAATTTCGTAAATTTGTCCCTTCTCAATTTGTTGCCAAATTTTCAAAAATGCTGCAAAACAAAAAACAAACAAAAATTTCAAAGTGAATATATTTCAAATTGCTTTTCATATGTCGTGGTGTGTTTTCGATTTTAAGATTCATTGGATTTATTTATAATTTTAGTTCAAATACACTTATTCCAATTCATCATTTTGTATTAGGTTTAAAGCTTTATGTTTAACTAAAAGGAAGGAAGGAGCAAAAGGAGCAAGGACAGACCGGGCAATGGAACGGGAATATGAAGCTGTTTTAGCCAGCAGCCACTGATTATGTTTAATGTTATCTATATCTATATATATATCTCCATAAATCTGAATGTATTTTGTATGTGTATATGTTTTAATTATAGTATATATATATGTATAGGGCAACGGTCATATTCTTGTATTTTGTATTTGTTGTAGTTTCTCAATTTAGGTTTTCGCTTATGTTTTTTGGTTTCTTTTTTCCTGCCGCGTGTGTGTTTCTGCTATTGGCAAGCTCAAGCAGCAAAGTCACGACTGATGAACTAATTAATATACATTTATATAAATATACTTACCAATACATCTACATATATGTGTGTGAACAACTAGCTACGAACAAAGGCAACAGCTGCCCCCTCCAAACATCAAGAGATGCACAATATTCAAATATATATCCATTTGAGTTCACTTTCTTTAGACGAGTTTTTACTGCTTTGAGTTGATTTCTTTTCATTTGACTAACCCCAAGACCAAGCCAAAGTTTGCCCGTCAAATATATTGAATCAAAGCTTTCCACCGAATAATTTGTTACACTTAATTCATAACATTTTGCCTTTGAGAATCATTGGAAATTTTTCAAAAGACTAATTTAAGAAACGTTTCAGAAAGTTGAAGCAGTCTCAATTAAAAACTCTCAAGATTCATTTAATTCCAATTTGACATTTGTTTTGAAAAATAGGTTATTGAGTTCAAAAACCTTCATTTTGAATACGAAACTTGGCATGGGTTACTCGTCTTTTTGGTTCTAATTAGTCTGTGTTTGATTTTAGTATCTTTTTGAACTTGTGCTATGCATTTCCACTTCATCTTGCAACAAATCTGAAACTAAACCCAACTTAAAATCTTGTAAATAAAAAAGAAATGTATGAGATAAAAACCTAATTAAAAACATAAATAAATGAAAAAAGGAAACAAAAAATTAATACGTATATGTAATAAGTTAATGAGAAAAAATATAAAATTTAATTGCATATACATAAAACTCAAAATAAGTTTAAAAACAAATTATGAAATTTACATAAATTGATATATTATATATATAAAAAAATATGTACTAAAATGGCAGACAAAAAGAACAAAACAAAAAACAAGATGAAAACTATTCTATTAGTTTTTCTGATCCCACACACACAAATACAAGACAAAGAACAAAAACGGAAAACATTTAACTATTAATTTAATTCTAATACAAGATAAAGAATGAATTAATTAATTGACTTTAAGTAAACTAATTAATTATATGATTATGAAAGAAGGCAAAATGGAAAAACTGCTCCAAAAACGGCTAACAAGGGGAACTTCAGGTATGCGAATCACCGATTTGGATGAATTTTGGATATGTTGTAGAAAACCCCGTCATTTGAAGCTGTGTGAAATATTTCGGCGCACTATTCTATATTTTCCTTATAAATCGCGTTTAAAGCTATAGCTTCGGTGACTTATAGGTAAAACGCCGAGTGGATTTCAAGCAGCTCGGCGGCCTAGTGGGCAGAGGCCATTCCTAGTGTTGATGAATCCATGGTTCAACCCCCGCTCGGGACTTGTTAGTTTTGATTTTTTTTTTTCGTTTGGGTTTTTTATTAATTTTTTTCTAGGTTTATTGATGATTTTTAATTGGTTACATTTTTTATGCCTTCATAAAAATAGAAATTTGGTTTAAAATAATACAAATAAAAAATCACGTAATTTCTGATGGAATTAATTTCTGCTTTCGCATTTATTGTTGTGATATAAATCATAAAAACAAGAAAAACATAAATTTTTCCTACACCATGAACATGTTATAAAAGATGCTTTAGTGCAAATACATGCCACCTTCAAATCAATTTGAGAGAAACAAATAAAATTAACATTTTTGAAAACCTCTCTCTCGTCTGTCAACTTTGATGCGAACCATGCATACTTGAGCATATCCTTAAAAATCGGTGATGACAACTGGAATTGTACAAGGGATTGTATTTTTATGCAGTCTTCTCTTGATGAAATTTCTCGTTTTTCTTCTATCAGCGTTGAGGAATTTTGCAACCTCTTTATTAAATTTTTGACTTGTCTGAAAAAATACACGTCGCATGGTTGACACAAAGGCGTGCATTTGGGTGGTATTACCTTAAGTGCACAAGTTGGTAAATCATTTGTGTCTACAAATATTTCATCATATATGGATGCTACTTTCACTAACTTCAGAATCCTCAATATACAGTTCCTTTATTTCCACAAAATCGTGTTCCTCCAATATATCAATGACCACTTTATAAAATTCCTCAGCCATTGTTACAGATTTTTCCGAAATAGTATTTGGTGTCTGTTCTGTTGACAAATTGTTCTCTTGAAGGAGTTTATCAAGATGCACCAATGCTCCTTTTATTGTTATTTTTAAATCATCAGAATCCAAATTAGATAAAAAATTCATTTTGCTTGTTTTGCACTCTATTTACTGTCAATAAGAAAAAGCTTACACTCACAATGAGCTATATTTGTACTCATTATGGGCTTTTTCATGTAATTAAAGAAATAAGAAACAATATAAAAGAAACAGGAGAAATTCATGACAACCGTTATAAGCATTACGAAAACGAAATAAAAAAACCCAAACGAAAAAAAAATCAAAACTAACAAGTCCCGAGCGGGGGTTGAACCATGGATTCATCAACACTAGGAATGGCCTCTGCCCACTAGGCCGCCGAGCTGCTTGAAATCCACTCGGCGTTTTACCTATAAGTCACCGAAGCTATAGCTTTAAACGCGATTTATAAGGAAAATATAGAATAGTGCGCCGAAATATTTCACACAGCTTCAAATGACGGGGTTTTCTACAACATATCCAAAATTCATCCAAATCGGTGATTCGCATACCTGAAGTTCCCCTTGTAAGAAGCAAGATTGAATATGAGAAGCGATAATAAAAGAACAAGAAGAAACTACTATTTTATAAAATAAAACTAAATAACAGTTGATTTTCTTTCGTCTTCGTCGCCAGAGGCATTCGAGTTGTTGGTATTTCTCAATAGGGACAAAAGTAGATCGATAGAAGGACAGGAAACGATGCCAAATTCTTTTCCGTTCTCTTTACATTTCTTTTGAGTAAAGCTTGTCATTTCATCATGAAAAGGTACACGATCCAGCAACGAGACAAAAATGTTAAACTTAACTAACCATATTGGGAGTCGTTGGCTTTGAGAGCGCCACGGCCCTTTTATGGACGTCATGATCGGCTCAGCAAATCAACAATTGAATTGAAAAATTTCAGCCCAAAAAATCAGGACGAACTGTGCCAAACAGTGATTTTTGTCAATAACTTCGTTACATTTGACGCGATTGCTTTGAAATTAAACATTTGTTAGTTTAATATATGTATCAACCCCGTATTCCAGCAATTAGATATGTCAAGTTATTTCGATTTTAACTAATTAATTATTACTTTATTTAAGTGCTGTTTGCTATGTTTTCTGCTGCGCTTGCCGCCAAAACTCAAAAAAAAAGGAATGAAGAAACGATGCCAAAGCTCATACGCGAAAGCTCATTCAGTGGCTTGTGCCGCGGAGCTTTCTGTATGTTGATCGCCGTCCACCGAATTCTCCCTTGGCACGGGTCTCCACAATATACATATCTGTTAATGACTGTGCCGGCTTTGATAAAGATCGAGTGACTACATCATATAGCTCCCATAGGAACGATCGGTTGAAAAAACAGAAACTTTAATTAAAAAGTTTATTATTTGCCCGGCCCTCACCATCTCACCTTACGTGTGGTTGCTTGCACCCGATACCAAGTGGCAGCCATCCACCATTTCCGTCGAAATTTTATGCTCGACTCCCACTGGCGACCATCCAACATCTCGTTGCGGGATGGTTCATAAGGTTTTGACGTGCCGAAATTTGACGATCCATTTCACCATCCAAAAGAGAAGTTCCTATCTTAGGCCGTTCGATTAGACTTTTTTATCGATATTTTGCGAATGCAACACCAAAAACTTGTCATTCACTGAAAGACATGTGCCATTCACAGCGAAATTAAGTAGTGATGGCAAATAAAAATCAGCTATCGATTATCTAATCACACTATTTTAAATGAAATAAAGTTTAATATTATAAAAAATCAAAGAAGCTAACTTCGGCTATGCCAAAGTTTATATACCCTTGCAGTCCTTGGGAATAATTTTTTTACATTTTTAAATTTCTTTCCCTGCAACTCAATTCATCAACACACAAACAAAACATTCAAATTATTATTGCAACAACATTATCGTCTTCTCACAACATTCCCTAAGCAAAGCACGGCACGCATACACATACAGTTCATGTAGCGTTGTGTCTGTGTGTGTATGCATGTGCTCTGTTGATTTGATGATGACGTAGTAGGCAGCAAGCAGCGCTGCCGGCAGCGCTTGAACCGATTTGTATTGACTGCAACTTGTGTTTTATTTATCCGATCAGATTCAAATTTTGGGATCTGAGATATTATATCCAATACTATCATAATTTCATGAAACTCCAATTTTTGCAAAAACGTTTGTTCTAGAGCTATATGATATAGTAGTCCGATCCCAATGATTTTCATAATTTACCTTGCCTGGGTAATAAACCACCCCCCAAAAAAAAAAAAAATCCTATTCCGATAGCGCTTAAGATGGCTGAGTAAAACGCATACGCATCGAAAAAATGTCTCTGTCTGTGCGTTACAAACATCTGACCAATTTTATAATACCCTCTGCAAGGATATAAAAATAATTCGGTTTGACTAACGAAGGGTGAAGCTTTAGCATATCTACTTGAAAATTCATTGACTAAAAGTCAATACCACAACTTTCGCGACCTCCTCCATTTCCCGATTATATGAACTTTTTCCTGCAGTGGCGCAGCCAGAAAATTTTTTGGTTAGATTCTGTAGACCAGTCAAGCTTGAGATTTTGAATTCGTTCTTAAAATCGCAAATAGACTGAAACTTAAACTTTCGTCCTGTTTTGGTCTTTAATCTGCTTGGAAACGAACAAACACATAGACAAGGTCTCGAGTGCTGCGTAAATTAGTTTGTGACGTCACAAAGTTAGTGCGTTTTGTCTGTGTAAGAGAAATAATAAAACTATAAAAGTGAAAGCCGAAAAAGTGTTTCAAAATGTTGCAGGAAAAATAGAAATGGCGAAACAAAAAAGGCGAATCAGAAGCAGATTTGGCCCTGGTAAGGGTCAGCGTGTCAAGATGGTTAAACTAACCCAACAACTAATTGAAAACCGTTGCAAGGGCTCGGACTATCGCCGAATTCGTAATATGAATATATGGGGAACAGATCTTGATAATATCAACATCTTTACGGAGATGCCTTTACTGAAAATTCTCTCGTTGAGCGTTAACCAAGTAACCACATTGCAGGGCCTCAAGAACTGCCACAATCTGAAGGAATTGTATTTACGCAGAAATCTGATCGAAGATATTAGTGAATTGAATTATCTAAAGGGTGCCAAGAATCTAGAGACCCTCGGGCTCCTGCACAATCCTTGTGCAGTTGCCCTTGGTCATAACTATCGCCGCTCATGATACGCCATTTGCCGCAGTTAACGAGAAGAATATTATAAAATTCCTGCGGGAGCAGGTCGAGCCGCAACACTTGGAACAGATTTATGTTCACTTTTATTGTCAGACCACGGATCCGAAAAAGCGTGAAGCGGTCTTCGACAAACTGCTTGGAGTCTTTGAGAGCTCCACTCGGTGTGGTCTCATACATAAGGTGAATAACTTTTACTTTCCCTACACCCATGTGAAAGATGTGCAACGAAGTTTGAAGGATAAAGATAATTGGTTCACTCCCACATGGTCCAACCGCAGCTCCCAAGACGATGATTAGAACATTGGCTATCCAAATTGTATTGAAATAAATCGTAAAGTATAGTTTCTATTGTTCATTCCTTGCGGAGGAAGACATTGAGCCTACTCCAGTAGTTGTTGATGGGCAACTCGTTGGATAAGGGATTTGGATGGGCAGATTGTGGCTTAGGTTGGCAAGCTCAGCTCATGACGTATAGCTAAATTAGGGATGTGCCATTCTGCTCCTGTAATCATATAGCCCAAAGAGAAAGGGGATAAGAACCCTCTAAACATCCAGTCTTGCGTTGAGCTTTCTGAAACATTTTGATAAGTGCTTCTTCTAGTTCCCTCTCAGAATCCTCCTGTCCATCTTAATGTTTAGATATGTGGCATAGAATAGTTTAATATCATAGGCCATGATAAATTTCGTGTAAATAAATGGCTATGGTTATTGGATACACTTTTGAAAGTTCGGAAATAAAGTGAACAAGGAAAATGCTTTAAAGTTTAAAATAAATAAATAATGCCGTCACTGATCAAAAAGTAAAATTGACACAATTGACCCTCAGACTCTTAATGTTCAAACGATGCCAACTATGCACCCAAAGACAATGGTAAAAAAAAAACATCAAAAACATCCACACTACAAAAACTACAATGTTTATCGTTTTACTATGGCAAAAAACAACAGTCAACAAAAAATATTCCGCCAGTTGCTGGTTAAAATGTATGGAATGCTTATTGGATAAATTGTTGAAAGTACAGAAATAAGATGAATAAGGAAAATGCTTTAAACGACACATGCTTAACACCGGTGTCAATCACATCTCCGAATGTGAATTGAATTGCGAAGCGCCGATGGCGCTGTTGGAATGTGGACCTACAGTCACTTGCACTTTAAAACTTTAATGTGGATGAACAGGATGAACGATTTAAATTTTTAATTGAGGACAAAAATTAAGGAAAAAATTTGATGCTATCGTAACGACTTAACAAAATAGAATGAACTCTAGCTAGCCGTTTCTCTCTGTCAAAGCGAACTATTGGAATTGTAAGTGTTGATAATTGTAAACTTAAAAATCACTTACAACACTACTGACACTTTTTTAGCACTGGCAACTCAATTGTTATCGATATAATATTTCCTCTCACCACTAAGTTGATATTAAATTTAAAAGAGCTTCTTGGTTGGTAAAATTTTTTTTCGATTTTATAATGTAAAGAGAAAACGTTTCCGACACCATACGGTATATATGTACATATACTCCTGATCAGCATGAAAATCTGAGTCTGAGTGTTGGAATGAAACTTAGTATTTAAGCTACTTATAACCCGGGTAAAAATATCAAAGAAGCAATGTTGAAGTTTATATACCATCCCCATTAAATTTACTAATTTTATAGTATTTTATGTAAAACATAATTTCCCCAAATTTTAAAAAGTTCGGATATATGTAGAACACAAATTACGGTTAATATAAATCGGCTCTCAATCAGCCAGCAGCCTACTACGTCATTGGTCAGAATCAGTAGAGCAGCTGAGCGCACACACATACAGACGCACCGCAATAAAAAAGGAATGCGGGTATACCGAATTAAAAAGAGACAGAGTGATACCGCAAATTTTTTGTCTGTGCATTGCCGTCCTTGGCAATAATATTTTTACATTTTAAAATTTCTTTCCCTGCAACTCAATTCATCAATACACAAACAAAACATTATTTCTCTTTTTACTACAATTGTTTCTTCTTCTTCCATTATTCTCTAAGCAAACGCACGGCACGCATACAGTTCATGTAGCCCTGCGTCTGTGTGTGTGCATGTGCTTTGTGGATTGATGATGACGTAGTAGATGACGCTTGATCCGATTTATATTGGCTGTAACTTGTGTACTATTTATCCAATTAGATTCAAATTGAGGGATGTGAGGGCTTATATCCAATACTATCAAATTGGTAAATTTCATGGGGATACTCCAATTTTCGCAAAAATGTTTGTTCTAGAGCTATATGATATATTAGTCCGATTCCGATGATTTTCATACTTTAAAAGCACCCAAAAAAATTGCATCCCGGTAGCTCTTAAGATGGCTGAGTAAAACGCATGCGCACCGACGGACGGACAGGCGGACATGGCTATATCGACTCAGCTTCTCATGCTGATCCAGAATATATATACTTTATGGGGTCGGAAACGTCTCCTTCTGTGCGTTACAAACATCCGACCAATTTTATAATACCCTTGCAGAGTATAACGAGCTATGGAAGTTAACTTCGGCCTTGCCGAAGTTTATATACCCTTGCAGTTCTTTATTATATTTAATTCGATAAGAAAAGTGAAATTTCATACATCAACAGCATTAGTTGTCGTATTATGAATATGCTCAAATATTTTTTTCAAACTACTGAATTCAAAACACATTTAATGATTATTAAACAATATAAATCTTTATTTAAAATTATAAATTATTTAGACATTTCCTCGGTCCGAAGAAATATTCCTGGTTATTCGGTGTGCTTGCCTTCGTTCTAAAAAAAAGAATTAAGAGTTAAAGAAAGTTTATAATACTAGATTAGGTTTAGACTTTCCTTGGGGCGTTATAAATGCTCTTTATTCAAAAGATTGGAACACTTCTCTTGTTCTGTAAGCAAAGGTTTAAAAAATAAGGAAAGAAGAAACTAGAAGTTGAAAAGAATAAATATTATACTTTCCTTAGCCCAGACAAAAATAAAATACCGCGGATCCGTGTTATTCGGGCCTGCTCCTGCAGCCTGTAGTACCTATCGGCTCGCCGTCCACCACGTGCCGAGCGATCTCGGTCCCGTGTTTCCAAATCAAAATCCATTCCAGAATTCCAGATAAAGTAACCAAAGTGCGAACAGTCAGCAGCTTTGTTGAAGATTCCCGCGGAGAAAAAAATAAACGAAGTGAAGAGACAGAGAGAAACCGGAATTCTACGGAAATGTCTATTCCACACCAACAAATATGCCATCATGGTGACTATATGGTGTTTCGTAAACTTGGGCTTTGATATGGGGTTCGCGAATACTTGAAAGTGCCCAGTCAATTTCGGTCAGTTGTTTTGTTGTTGGGATTTTATCGAGAAGAGTTGATAGCCCCAGGCCATTCAGCGTGGACTCTAATTGATCCTGGCCTGTTGAGCGACATATGTTGAAGTCACCCAAAACAACTATTTTATTGTAACGCACTTTCAGTTCTTCTATCAATGTAGTAATTGTAGTTCTAAATTGCGTTACAGGAAACGATGGATTTCTATACGTGACGATATAAGCAGTGTCCATGTGCTTGAATGCTACGAGTTGGCAAATCTGACTCGGAGTTTCTGTTTCCAGGATTCTCTGTTCAAAAACAAACAGGTTTTGTACACTTTCCGTCTTCGCGTACACAATAATTCCATTATGGGATCTTCTGTTGTCTACTCGGGCGGATCCATTTATCCTTGCAATTACATCATATCCATTTAGGCCACATTCATCTTCCTCTTTAGTCCAGCTTTCCACAAAGCATAGGATATCTGCAGAGTTTACATATATATCTGTCAATATATCGGCACTTCGCAGATGTAAACCTTGTATATTGTGATAATATACCAGAAAAATGTCTGATGGTTTGTCGAGAATCCAATTGTGGAAAGGAGTCAGAAGTTTCTCGGTTCTGAGACTGTTTAGCTCAATGTAGACTGGGTCAGATTCTTGCATTTGCCTCGGTGGAGAAAATTTTCCAATAATGTATAGTCCCGATGCATTGGTTGCTCTACTGCAAGCTACATAAATGGCAGATCGGCTCATGCCATCTTGCAAGGTCACTGCTACTTTGTTATAAGTGGCACCTTGGCTTTTATGTATTGTTATCGCTTCAGCAGGCACAACAGGAAACTGGCTGCGTTCTATTGATACCTGTTCATTCTTTCGATATTGGAAAGTTCTTAGAACAGCTTCAATAGGGGTCCAGTCAGTATGGGCTGGATTTCTTTTTTTGGACCTGGCTTCAGCTCCAACTGACTCCTCCAAAAACTTAACCCAAAGTGTCGATACATTTCCACTTGGTAAGCAGTCAACTCCCATAAGTTGTCCACTTGCTCCATTCACTAATCCGT
This sequence comes from Drosophila paulistorum, assembly GCA_018152135.1. Lineage (NCBI taxonomy): Eukaryota > Metazoa > Arthropoda > Insecta > Diptera > Drosophilidae > Drosophila > Drosophila paulistorum. The sequence continues at coordinate 1,043,844 of JAECXG010000823.1, forward strand.
CACTAGTATTGATATTCACTGTTATCATATACTTCGCGGTAGTTTTAAGGATGAGCGTATATGGGAGGCCTTGGGTGTCCGAGGTTTTGAATCCTTTAACGTTTTCCAAGATCCTTATTTTATTTGCAGGAGTCACCGATGCAGCTTTTATTGTATCCTTTGCTGTAGAAATAAATTCTTCAGTATTGATTTGTGCCAGTTTCATTATGTTATAACTGTTTGCCTTTGCATTTGAATAAAATAGTCGTATCGCTTCATCAGGGATTGTGTTCAACACTCCAGTATTGACTTCCCTTCCTTTTATTAAAGCAATATCGCTAACGGTCATTTTACCTTCTGACATATTATTCAACGCTACTGCAAAAGCACAATCTTCGCGTTGTCGCATGATTTCTGTGAGTTCATAAAACTTAAACAGATCCCAAAGTGCAGTCCCTGCAATAACGCCGTAGTTGTCTCTAGGGTTAGAATGGAATATCCATCTATCACCAACTGGAGAAAGTTGTTTTAAATCTCCAAAGGCAATTATTGAAATTCCGCCAAAATAGTCCGTTGTTCTAAATATTTGTTTCAGTCGACTATCCAAATTAGACAACATTTTGGCACCCACCATTGATATCTCATCAATTATTATTAGCTTTAGGTCCTTAAGCTTCGAATAAATGGTGTTGAGAACATCGTTATTCAAGGGCCGGAGTCCAACTGAAGACTGGTTCACCGGTAATGAAAAAAGCGAATGCAATGTGAGACCTCCTATTCCAAAGGCGGCTTTTTCTGTTGGAGCACAAAGCAATATTTTAGTCACTTCTGGGTTGCTACCCGCCACGGTGGTAAACCTCAACATAAGCGACTGATAAATTGTAGAAATAAGTCTACTTTTTCCAACTCCTGCACCGCCGCCCACATATTCGTAAAAGGGGTTATTAGCGTTTACTCTATGCATTACGTGGGCATAATATTGACGCTGTTTCCTGTTGAGTGAGCGCACCAGCTGAAACAAATCGTTTTCAGGTACCAGCGGTGGCAGCTTTATCACTCTGGGTCCATTTTCATCAGAGTTAGGATTGGTTTCGCTATCTTGAAAAACATTTTGGTCTCTTGCTACTTCTGGGATTGCAAATCCTCTGAATTCTTCATCCAAAAGTTGCGAAGCGGAAGATTCCTGGTTATCTTCATTATTTTCCCTTTGGACATCCTGTAAAATTTGCTCAATTAATTCTTCCTGCATTGTATCATATTTTTTCCTGTTGGCCTCAATTATGATTTTGTTATTATTATATGTAATTTCATTTTCCTTATTTACAATATCAATATCTTCGTTGCGCCAGGGAAAATAGAGAGTCACGAGTTCTCTAAAGTAATCTGGTCTGGATAGATTTTTGCTGAACCTTCTCCATCTCAGAATATATGGATGCTTTCGTTTCCTCATGTATCCTGATCCATTTTGTAGTTGATATTCAGGCATCTCATTAATGTTACTATCTTCTTCTATAGTCCCATTATTTTCTTCTGCAGGATTTCCTTCTTCGATGTTATCATCATCCTCCATGACAGTCTCATCCGACACACGGTGTCTACGAGACAACTTACGTTCATAGAGAGCAGCGAAGTGGGGTAGACAGTCGTCTTCCATAGATTCTGGCCTAAGTACGTAATATTCATGAAGTCCCGCAACATAAATATCCGTCGAATCAGGAGGCAGTCTTTCCAACTCCTTCTTCGACTTTATCATCCGAACTCTTTGTTCAGGATGGGAGGTATTTATGAATATATTTCCGTGGCTCGTTTCTGACATGTGAAGCCCTAGAATATTATAAACGGCTTCTTGAGCTGAAATCTCTGATCCGTTTATGAACTTGCTACCAAGATGCTGCAGTTTTTCCTTAATCGATCGATCTCGATGACCACCTGCAGTTATTTCATCCATGGCTTCGCGTAGCAGTTTTGATACTCCTCGATTTGATTTATTTATATAATTTATGATATAACTACAGCAACCATATGCATCCAATATGAATTGGATATCCATATTTGCTCTGTGTAGTTTTAAAATATCTTCATTATATGCGTTCAGCATAATATCAGTGAACTTTCTTCGAAGGAATATTTGAGGCTTCTTTAAGCTTGTTCGTATGGCTTGAATATAATCCGCATATTCAAGATCCAAACGACTAAGAAAATTTTCAAAATTATTTAATTCTATTTGTTCATTATTTGGCAGGTTTCTTTTTTCTTCCAAGAGCTCTTGAATGCGATTCCAGTATTGTTTATACTGTTCTTGGACAGTTTCCTCCTCACCATAGGGACTTAGAATTCTAGTTTCTGGCATTGGCGGATAGGGAATGTTAAACCGACATTTGCTTTCTCTATGAATTTCTCTTTTGCATGTGGCACTATGTTTATGGTATTGATACCTAAGAACATCTTCAAGCTCCTCATTATCTCCGTTAGTAGTAATAAACATATCAATGAATCTAATAACATCTTCTGTGTTTAACGATCCATTAGTATTCTCCATTTTTGGAGCTCCGTTTAACCAATACATCCCATGAGAGTGTGGTGAGCCACGTTGTTGAAATTCTATTCTCCAATAATAATGAGACAGTTCAAAATCGCCAAAAATATCTTTGCTTTTGAAAAGTTTCATTAACTGATGAAGCCGGTGATCAAAATATCTGGAGCATGTCGCAGGGTCTGACCGGATCAACCGTGCTTTCTTTGATGCTGATAGATTCGATGCATCCTCTTCACTGATAATTCTTTTGTCTATGAGAAGGGATAGAATTACCAGTAGTTCATTCCATTTGGTCTCGGCCGCTGAGAGAGTAATGAAAAAAGTTGGCAGTCCAAACTGGCGAATCATAGCTAAAACTTTTTTCTTCTCTGCTTCCCAATGTGCTGGAGAGGAACGCAAGCCTTTAAGAAGATGATATCCATCGTCATGCTGGACCAGGCTATTGACGAAGGATTCATCCATCATGTTAGCCGTCAGCTTCTCAAGCTGATCAAGAATATATATACTTTATGGGGTCGGAAACGTCTCCTTCTGTGCGTTACAAACATCTGACCAATTTTATAATACCCTCTGCAAGGGTATAAAAACAAAAAAAGAAAATTCGTCGAAATTCACACTGTCAATTAATTCTATGATATAGTATGATATAGTAGTCCGATCCCGATAATTTTCATACTTTATCTCACACAGGTAATAAAGAGTCTCCAAAAAAAATTTCAACCCGATATCTCTTAAGATGGCTGAGTAAAACGCGTACGCACAGACGGACGGACAGACGGACATGGCTATATCGACTCAGCTTCTCAAGCTGATCAAGAATATATATACTTTATGGGGTCGGAAACGTCTCCTTCTGTGCGTTACAAACATCTGACCAATTTTATAATACCCTCTGCAAGGGTATAAAAAGAGTTTGGAACATGTAAAAATGCTATGCCCACGGACTGCAAGGGTATATTAACTTTGACACAGCCGATGTTAACTTCTTTGTGATTATAAGAAGCTGAAGTTAAGAAACATTGCATTCAATGCTGTAATCATCTACTGCTTTTCTGAACTTTTGTTGGATAGATCTGCTCTCAACTGTGCAGCCACCTTTGCCATAAGAAGAAGCAAAAAATCCCATTCGTGGTACAAAATGATCAATATCATCTACGACAGCTTTCACTGAGCATATTTGACCGTATGGAAAATTGAACAGAAAATGGCAAGGAAATGAAATGGAAAATATAAGTCCCTTGTTTTTATGAATTAATTCACTGATTTCTCATAATGGCATTTAAAATGAATAAAGGATTAATAAAATATTGAAACCCGCTGTTAGCTTTATATTTCAAAACATATTGTATAATGGGCCTTGATTTCCCAAATAAAATTTCGTTTACCTTATCTTTGTTGTCAATCTGAAAGAAATGCGCTTAAAGTTGTAACTTAAGTAAGGTTTAAAAAAAGTGGATTCATATAATATGTCCGTCAAGGTACCGACACTGTTAAACTCGAGTTAGCGACGGTCCTCTGTTAACCCTCTGTTAGGTTCTTTGCATTTTTAATTTTTCAGCTATTTATAAACTTTTTGAAACAAACAAAGCGTTAAATTATTAAGAATAGATTAAATATTTTGAATTGAATACCAGATTTTTCCCCAATTAGCTATCTATATTTCCACCAAGTTTGGTTAAAATGATTTTTCCCATAAAAAATGTGCAAAAAATTACTCCGACTTTATCGACTTGAATGCCAGAATTTAGGTTTGACTTTCTAGAATGTGTTCAGGTAATTTTATTCGAAATTCCTCATAACGTTTTCGAGAAAAATTCATACATGTGGGGGTACCTTTTGCGGGCAAAATAGTCGTACATGTAGTGTTGTGAAACGTTTTACATACTATTATATGGCGCCACACAAAATTCAAAAAATCTTTTAAATTTAATAACCGATAGGCGATTATGGGTCCGGGTCACTATGAAGATCATGGCCAAATATTTGGAAAACCTTCAAGATTACTTTCAATAAAAAATTAAAATTCGACTCAAAAGGTTCGATAACCAAATAAAATATCGATTGCCAAAGTATCGATAATAAATAGCTTCCGATAAATTGCATGCATAGAATGTGACCACTAACCATAGAATACATAGATGCGTCAAACTCAAGATTTTTTGATTACAAACGCTACCCTGAGCGTGGAACCCCAGAGAACTTCGGCAAAAGCCGAACAGCGTAGAACCCCAGAGAGCGGCCGCGGCGAGAGCGAAAAACATTCGCTCGCAGCAGTGTCGCTACGCATCGAAAATAGTCTGCCCCAGACTACCGAACGACGCAGGCAGCTTTATGTCGCTTGTCACTTCGTTCTGTCTATGTATGTGTACACTCGTCGGTACATGCTCATGCTTCGTAGTGTGTGTGTGACGTGAAGTTGTACAACACCGCATTTCAATAGCTCGTTCGACAAAAATTTTTAATTTTCGAAAAAACAGCGACTAAGCGAATAGGACATGCCCCTGTGGAAAGAATATCAAGAAATATTTGGATCATTTTGTATGTAGCCCGGTGGCTGTGTCAATAGAGTGCTCGCTTGGCGATCGGGCAGCCGGGGTTCGACTCTCAGCTTGGCCAAAGTTTTTTATATTGTTTTATATATTTTTTTGATACATTTTTATTTACTTTTTACTATTAAAATTGTTTAGAATATATTAAATATTAATTTAATTAAATATATATTATTGAGTATACAAATATTGAAAACCTGCATAATAAAGGTCGCCGCTCGAATTCGTTACCGATTGCAATGTACAGTATGTACAATCGGTATCCAGGGAACACCACGAGGAGGCCAACTTCACGTCACACACACACTACGAAGCATGAGCATGTACCGACGAGTGTACACATACATAGACAGAACGAAGTGACAAGCGACATAAAGCTGCCTGCGTCGTTCGGTAGTCTGGGGCAGACTATTTTCGATGCGTAGCGACACTGCTGCGAGCGAATGTTTTTCGCTCTCGCCGCGGCCGCTCTCTGGGGTTCTACGCTGTTCGGCTTTTGCCGAAGTTCTCTGGGGTTCCACGCTCAGGGTAGCGTTTGTAATCAAAAAATCTTGAGTTTGACGCATCTATGTATTCTATGGTTAGTGATGTGACGTTCAAATTATTTCTCCTTTTACTACAAATTTTTCTTCCATCATTCCGTAAGCAAAGCACAACACGCATACAGTTCGTGTAGCGTTGCGTCTGCGTGTGTATGCATGTGCTCTGTTGAATTGATGATGACGTAGTAGGCAGCGCTTGAGCCGATTTATATTGACTGTAACTTGTGTTCTATTTATCCGATCAGATTCAAATTTTTGGGATCTGAGATTTTATATCCAATACTATCATATTGCTAAATTTCATGTGGATACTCCAATTTTTGCAAAAATGTGTGTCCGATTCTGACAATTTTTATACTTTATCAGCTCCGGGCTAAAAGTAGCTCAAATATCAAATTTCATTCCGATAGCTCTTAAAATGCCAGCGTGAAGATGATTTGCACAGACGGACATGCCTATATCGATTCAGCTTCTCATGCTGATCAAGAATATACATATATACTTTATGGGGTCGGAAACGTCTCCTTCTGTGCGTTACAAACATCTGACCAATTTTATAATACCCTTTGCAAGGGTATAAATATTATCAATTTCTTGTTTTTATTCACTTTTGGGGGATTTCGAGCATTCTATATATTTACAAATTACGTATTCGTGTAGCGCAGCTCCAAGGGCAGAGCTGAATGACAATTAAATGCTAGAATTTTCCCCAATTATTCATTTTAATACCCAAAAAATTTTAATAAAAACGTGTGAACAGTTTTCGAGAAAATTGAATTTTTGTTGGCCACCCACGATTTTTCCCAACAATTGACTTTCTAGAATATGTATGTGTTCAAGGTTTCATTCAGAATGTTTTGCGAGCTAAGTAGGATATCCAGAAAAACGTTGACTATAAATGGCCTCCCAATGCCTAGGCTTAGCTCTTCCCGTTCAGCAGAATATCTAGGACAGACAAACAGGACGTGTTCTGCGTCTTCTATGTTCCCCGCACAGTGTCTGCAAAAGGGATCCGTCTCATGCTTAAACCTATGCAAATAGATTTTAAAGCACCCATGTCCCGTCAGTAACTGTGTCAAATAGAAGTCAGTCTGGCCATGTTTGCGATTAAGCCATGGCCGAATGTCGGGGAGAAGGAGCCTTGTCCAGCTCCCATGGTTTGAGTCACGCCAACTGGCGGCGGATCTCTATTTCTAGCCTAGTTAGCCAAGAGGTCTAGTGGGGCCATATCAGACAGCACCAGGGCGGCATCTTCGGAGACTGTTCTAAACGCGCTTATGTATATGTATGCATGTTTGTGCAACTGTTGGAACTGCTATAATTATTGTTCTGGCCGTAACGATCACCCTACATTTGCTGCTGCCCGAAGTTGCCAACCAACATTGTCGCGGTAACCCATATCCCGATCATTGGACTGTGGTCAAAAATCCAGATTTTGTGGCATTAGCTAGAAGGAATGCAGTTACAGAGTTTAAACTTTGCACATATGTACATATAACCATGTTAGGATGCATAATGAAAAAAAAAAAAAAAAATTGGAGTGATTTGACCATGCCCTCTTGACCTCCCATACTAGCCCACGCATCGTATACGTGGCACGCCACTGGCAAAAGCTCATTATGGTGGTAACATAATAACGTTTAATTCTCTCTCAAGCGAAAATACTCTCTCCCTATTATTATTGTTAAAGTATAGTATATACATAGTTGTAAACTCGCAACTAAGTCCTTCGGCTTAGACGAAAACTACATCCAGAGACTAGCCTGGGATTCGAACCCGGATCCTCGTTGTTCAGTTGACTAAATGACTGGGCCACTTAGACAACTCATCTACCGAGGAATGCAGTTGTTAAAACATTTGAATAAAATGTATTAAAATGCTTTTCTGTTTCGTTATTAAATATTTTAGTATGTTTTTTAATCTTTTTCTGCACTCTGAGAAATGTTAGTCAAAAAGTGTCTTATCATTATGATACAGACCTTATTTAGAAACAAATCTGTCTTCAGGTCAGGTCCTATATAAAGGGGGCCGTCGGGCTAGAGAGCTCAGTTAATAAACCCCCTGGGAACTGGGAAAAGTATGAGTGAACTACTAGTGATACTGAAAGTACCCCTCGACATCAGAAGTGGAATGCAATCCTCATCAACAAAATATTGAAGGACATCTGCGCATCCTAGTGGAGTAACAACATGCACATTTTATGCAATAGACAAAAACCTTGCAAGCGTCGGTTAGAGAACGGTCGCTTGCCACCGTGGTTCTGGGACATGTGGCGAACTTCGATCGGCGTGTGCAACGAATTACGTACACTCACGAAATTCAAAATCTTCAGGCGGAGTTGCAAGTCTAAAGCGATAAAGTTAACTAGTTATTGCAAAGCAAAGTTATTAGACCAAGTAGAAATAATATTGTCACTCATCGAAGTCGGTCGTGTTTTTTTTTTTGCGCTCTCGCTTAATTACTGTCTTTCGTTCTTTCGTGAAGTTAATTTATAGGTTTGTGTTAAATTTATTAACATTTTTATATATTGTGATCGTTTTTGCGACCTTTGTGTTGGTATATTTTGATGTCATAAGGCTTCAGGTCAATTAATTACAATAAAAATAAACCAGAGGGCCAAACTATCAAATGTTTAATTTGAAAGCAATCGCATTAAAAGTAACGAAGTTATTGACAAAAGTCACTGTTTTCGACCGATCGTTCTAATGGGAGGTGTATGATATAGTCACCCGATCTTGACATAATTTGGCACAATTTCAATTAAATTTAACGACAATAGCTTAAAAAGTAACGAAGCTATTGAGAAAAGTCACTGTTCGGGACTTTGACGTTTGTATGGGAGCTATATGATATAGCGGTCCGATCCGGCTGAATCTGAGATATACAAACCCTGCAGTATATACAAGCCTACATGCAAAATTTCAGCTCTTTAGCTATAACGGGCTAGGAGGAGTTCGCATCGATCCAGACGGACGGTCGGACGGACATGGTTATTTAAACTCGTCTCGTCGTGCTGATCAAGAATATATATACTTTATAGAGATGCTTTATATATACTTTATAGGAGATGCTTCCTTCTATGCGTTGCACACTTCTGACCAAAATTAATATACCCTTTTTGCTAGGGTATGAAAACAGTGTGCACGTACATTAATTTTTATACCCTTGCAGAGGGTATTATAAAATTGGTCAGATGTTTGTAACGCACAGAAGAAGTTTCCGACCCCATAAAGTATATATATTCTTGATCAGCATGAGAAGCTGAGTCGATATAGCCATGTCCGTCTGTCCGTCCGTCTGTGCAAATCAACTTCACGCTGGCATCTTAAGAGCTATCGGAATGAAATTTCATATTTGGGCTACTTTTGGCCGGGAGATGATAGAGTATGAAAATTGTGAGGATCGGACTACTTTATCATATAGCTCTAGAGCAAAAATTTTTGCAAAATTTACCAATATAATAGAATTTGATATAACATCTCAGATCCCAAAATTTGAATGTGATGGGATAAATAGAACACAAGTTACAGTCAATACAAATCGGTTCTACGTCATCAGCAAATCAAACAGAGCACATGCATACACACACACAGACGTAGCGCTACACGAACTGTATGTATGTGTATTCGTGTTGTGCTTTGCTTACGGAATGATGGAAGAAAAATATGTAGTAAAAAGAGAAATAATTTGAATGTTTTGTTTGTGTGTTGATGAATTGAGTTGCAAGGAAAGAAATTTCAAAATGTAAAAAAATTATTGCCAAGGACTGCAAGGGTATAAAAACTTCGGCATTGCCGAAGTTAGCTTCTTTGATATTTTTTCTTCATAATGTAATTTTTGCAGGTATACATAACGTCGCAACTTTAGCTATGTTATGTTATTCAACAGGTGCAAAAGTTTTTCTGGTTCCTTAAGTAGAATGCCGAATCGGTCAATTAAAAAGTTGATTAAATCTGTATTTTCGTTTGATGTCATATCCTTAACATTTTTTGGAAGCAATGAGCACAATTTGAAGCCATCTAGGACTTCTTGAGAAAATCGAATTTTTAAATCTTCAATAATATTTTCCAGAAGTGGAATATATGTGCATGGAGACTCGGAAGTAAGCTTCACAGTTAGACGTGTCGTGATTTTCACGTTTCGTTTGTCTACCTGTTGTGCATATTTGTTTGGACTTTTCGTCGGCCTCTTGCCTTTGATTCGCTAAAACTTCAACTACACATTTAATTTTTTGGGAAGCATTCGCCAAATCCATGTCTTCTTTTTGAATAATTACATTGAGGGGTCGTGTCAAGGACAAAACATCACTCAAACAAAACAGCGCAATGGTAAAGTCGAAAGAGCTAAAAGCAGCAATAAGTAATGTTGCTTTACCCGCTGTTTATCTGTTGTTCCATTTACTCACTTTGGTCAACGCCTTAAGAATTTTCGGCAAATCCACTACAAACTGGAGAACAGAATCATGTCGTTCGACCCATCTTGTATCGCATAAACTTTTCAGCTTGTGTCCAAGTACTTTTGGTAATGCAATGCAGCGTTTAGGATGTACATTCTGGAAGAATTTTGTTACCTCTCGTATGACGTCGGAAACTTTTTGAATTGACTGAATATTAGAAGATTTCATTAGACTGCTGAAGAAGCATGGAACCATAGCAGCGTTATTCGCTTCTTTTCTGAATTCATTCACAGCTTCACAGCCTCAATCGAGATACAGTTTTCTAAATTCAAATTTAGTTTCTTCATTGTTTTTAACACGATGCTGCCTAGACAAACTCCGGTCAGTGATAATTCTACGCCGTCCTCATAACATAATTTCCCTCTTCTTTACAAAGTTCGCCAAAAGCGTCTATGAAATCCACGATGTCTTCTCTGACACGTGGTTTACCAGAAGAAAAATCCATGTACCGAAGTATGAGACTTATCTAGACAAAAAAGAAATTGATAACGATAAAATTATTAATTTGTTTCCAATGTCGCTGTTTCTGTGAACGTAAAGGATGGTTCATTTGTATTAATCAAAATTTGGGTTACAATGACACGTTTGAATTAATTTGTATAAGAACAGCAACTATCCAGTGTAAATGATTCGCAACGTTTCCGTTCAACTTTGCGTAAAATACATCATTTACACTCGATATGTGCTGTAATCAAAATTTGTTCAATGTTAACAAATTGCTTGTTTGGATATGATTAAATACCTCTTATTGTACTTCAACTCGATTTGTTGATAACATACTAACAAGTAAGTTCTTTTTAATTTAAATTGATTTGACTATAAATGAAGACAGTTCTAACTATGAAAAATCCTTTTCCTCAGTGTACTAGACACGTCATTTACACTCAGCAATATATCGAAAATTAGTTACCTGTGCTTTTCCCGATAAATCGGAAGTTTCGTCGAATTCTATAGAGTAGAATTCAGCGTCAGCTACACGTCGTATGATTTTTTCTTGAATGTCAACTCTGCAGCAGTCGATAAGTTTTATTTTGACTTGTCTTACTGATGTAAGTTGCGACTGTTGAAGCTTTCTTCAGACGGTCTCCTAGTGTTATATCTCCTGACTCCATTTGATATTTCAGCAGTGCCCGAAAATTTCCTTCATTTCGTGCAGGAACTGATTCTGTTGAAATTTCACCATCATCCCTATGCCCACGAAATGTTTTGTCGTCCGAGGAAAATAACTGCTCTTACAATAGACCTTAGAAATTTTCTATTTTCTTGGATATTGTGGACGTCGAATTGTGGTAATACTTCAGAAAATCTTTGGCTGCAACAACTGCATTCTTGTGGTAAAGGAGTTGAGAATGGCTTTCCAGATCTCCTAACTTGCCAGCTATACTAGTATACCTAAAGGTGTATTTTTTTGGTAACCTCCTAAATTGTTTGTTGTGACAGTATTTGCAATAGAGCCCCTTTTTGACATCAGAAAAAACCAAGCATTCGTCGTGATCAACTAAATGTTTTTGTGATACATAATGCCTAATCTTTTTTCCGCAAACAGTTCTGCTGGAGAAAGGAAATATATAATTCTTCGATGGTATCCAAGGGGTTTCCAAAAGTTCTCCTTTTACCCTATAACTTATCTTCTTGCCGATAAAATGACCTATGTCGCTTGAGAATTCTGGCATAACCATAAGCCTAGTGAGTCAATTCTCGACAAATTCTGAGTTCCTTGTGTCAATGTAGTATTATTTTCGGAAGTAGTATCCGAAACTTAATCTTCGTCAACATGATACGTTTCATCTGAAGCGACGTCTTCTAACTTTTTTTTTTGAGAGGTTGAAAAAAAGTGGCAATCGAAGGCTGCTGGCGAGACTGAAATTAATCAACTCTATGAACATTTTTACTAATCACTCATTAGGCCATGCCAGAAAAACACATATGTGTATACTCACCATTTTCTATATCGTTTCATGTGCCAAGAAAGGCATTCAATACATTGAACGCTTTAGCACTCAGTAGCGACAAACAATAGCTATACTATTGCATAAATCGATTGCACAGTACTTACAATTAGTTTAAATATAAATTGAAATGAACTCGAAAAACAAAAGCTCTTTCACTTTGATGTGATCTAACCTGTGGAGAAATCTGGCAGTATACGCACAGCTGAGTTAAAACGATGATCGATGAATCAATACATATTTCCCCTATTTCACCCCCCGTAGATCCGCTACTGGGCCCTGATGGAATTCCAGGCTGCGTATTAAGGTTTTGCGCAGAGGCCCTATGTAAGCCAATACTTAAGTTGTTTACACTGTCCGTCACATCTTCCGCCTTCCCGCCTATCTGGAAGGAATCATATATTATTCCTCTTCATAAAAAGAAGTCCGAAGCATTTACATCTCACTCAATCAAAGGGTTCAAGAATGCCGTGCAAACTGACGTCATTTATACTGACTTCAGCAAGGCATTTGACTCTGTTAATCATACTTTGCTTTTATATAACTTCAACGCACTTGGCATCCCTAGCCAAAAGGGTTCTTATGGACCATAAATTAAATTTTAATCCTCATATTTCTGCTACAGTTATGTTCTTGGGTTTGTGAAACGATGGTCAAAAGAGTTTGACGATCCGTACACAACCAAAATTCTGTATACTTCATTAATCCGTCCTATCTTAGAGTACGGAACTTGCATATGGTCACCTCAATATGAGACGCACCAAAGTAAAATTGAATCTGTTCAAAAGCAATTTCTGATTTTTGCTCTTCGCGGTATAAATTGGGATCGCAACCGTTTTATTTGTATTTGTCCATGCGATCGTGCCGTTCGATATATGGCTGCGCCCCACGGTCGGTCGGACAGGAGGTAGGCGGCGCTCTGCTTGGGATCGCGCGAAACAGGCTATGTCCTGGTGTCGTATGGGCCACTTGAACGTACTTCGCATTGTACGCGTCGACGTCCAGACAATAAAAAAAAGTTCTCCTTTCGCTAGCTCTGAATTTTTCGTAAAAAAAAGCATGGATCAGCAAGACTATGTAGACTATCGTGACTTGAATTTGAACCCGTTTTCTGATAGGTTTCCTTTGCCATTGATTGGATCAAATAGCTAGACTAAGAGGCGCTAAATACTTTACGTGCTTGGCTATGGCAAGCGGATTTTATCAGGTTCCAATGGATTTAAATTCTATTGAATATACGGCACCCATTACACCAGATGGGCAATATGAATTTTTGTCCCTTTTGCCCTTTGGATTTAAAAACGCTCCGTCAGTGTTCCAAATATAGCATATTCGTACGTTATAGTTTACATGGATGATGTCATAATCATAGCCTCAACTAAAGAATCTGCACTTGATTTGGAATTACATATAAAAGCAGGATTTACACTCAATGCGAAAAATGTTTTTTTTTAGTGACATCTGTTCAATATTTAGGATTCGAAGAAGAAGCAGGCTAGATAAGACCAAATATGCGAAAGATAGAATCACTGAACACATTACCGCCTCCCAAATCGGTTACAACGCTAAGGCAATTCATTGGATTGGCCTTTCGTCAGTTTGTACCTGGGGTTTCATAAATAATGAAACCGTTGTATTTTCCCACATCAGAGAAAAGTAAAAAGAAAATTATTATTGTGTTAAGCCAGTTTTTATCATTTTTGACCATCAACATCCTATTGAACTGCATACGGATGCAAGTGCTATTGGGTATGGAGCTATCTTGTTGCACAGAATTGAAAATAAGTCATATATAGAGGAGTACTTTAGCAAGACCACAAGTTCATGTGGGTTCATGAGGTTTTATATCTAATAAATTTCAATGGGATACTCCAATTTCTGCAAAAATGTTTCTTCTAGAGCTATATGATAGTATCCGATCCTGACAATTTTCTTACTTTATATTTTCCGGGATATAAGTAGCTCAAATCCCAAGTTTCTTCTCAATAGCTCTTAAGATGGCTGAGTAAAACGCACCGACGGACGGAGCTACATATATTGACTCAGATTCTCATGAATATCACGAATATACATATATGCTTTATGGGGTCGGAAACGTCTGCTTCTGTGCGTTACAAACATCTCACCAATTTTATAATACCATCTGCAAGGGTATAAAAATTGTATTTATCCCAGTTATCTTTTCATTAATGACAATAGATTTTTTTTTTTAATGCATTGACTTTTTCAGTTTTTTTTTTTTTTTTAATTTTTATTGAAATTATTTTATTTTAATATCAATTAAAATCAATTTCATTAGAATTACTTGTTATAATGCCAATGAATAAAATTTCATTATTTTTTAATGCTAATGAAATGACCAATGCAAAACATTTGGATTGCATAACTACTTTATGAGTAAACACATACATATGTATATATTGGTTTCTTAAAGGTTTTGCAACGCCCACTTCCACCCCGGGAATTTAATTTAAGCCGATTTTCCCGAAGGCTGACAATACTAAACCCACCAAATTTTTTATCGAAATCAAATTCGGCAGACTAATTAATCTTATTGATTTCTACCGATCTGTTTGTATTAAAATCGTACTAGAAATATTCAAATTATCCGTATAAAAAACGGTCAACACTTATTTCGGAGCTTTGCTACACATGCCTGCTATACATGTGCCCTGTGCTGTCACTCTATCCCCATTAATATGTTTTAGTCAATTTATTTAAAGCAAAATGGGAGCAAATGGGTACAGTGATGTGGCGTTTGCAGCGGACCATAATGAAATAAGTATAAGGTTATTTCATCATGCAAAGGAATAGGGTCTAGCTCTGCCGCAGCACTGTCGTCTTACATACCGTGATGCAAAATTCCGAATGAATGAAGATCCACCAGATCAATTAATAGTGGTTCGGAACTTGTATTTGACTCAGCGGTTCGATTACATATACAACGATAACTCTTTACATGTGATTAGTGATTGAGATTTGAACAAGATGCCGAAAATTTATAAGCAACATTTTCGGGATGCTTGGCTACAGGATCAAGAATTCAAAATGAATAATGTTGCCATAATTATTCCCTACCATATGAGTACTTGACTCAAATTACTGGCAATGAGAAGTACTCCGATGTATGTGAAGAAGTTCACGAACTAGATAGTATTTTAAGTATTCTGTAATTATAATTGTTTAAGATCATCCTTATTAATTTAAGAGTTTTGAATTTCGATTTTTTTTTTTTTGTATATCTTAATTTGTTAAAAATTAAAAAAATGGGCTTAACAATTTTTGGCAACTTTTCTTCCCAAATCTAGCAATTTTAGCTTAATAGATTCTGGCAGCACTGCCTGCAATAGGAGTCTCTTCTGGGCCGCAAGTGGCTACCAATATGACAGACGATGTTCACATTTTTTCAAATTGAACAAAAAAAGCATTCTGTAGCTAGAAAGCCCTGCGATGATCCAAGATGATTTGGCCAGCCTTGATAAATGTTCGCTAAGCAATGTTACTTATGATTTTGGTATTGTCTTCGGTGTTCATAGAGGAAGAATAGCAGTTCGTAGTAAAATACACACATTGGATTTCTCTATGTAATGACGGATGGGTATCATTTTGTATATAATTGCACGTCGCTTAATTGGATGCCATTCTTTTACATACATACATCGTCTGATTGAGCCTCCCTCTTTTTATCGTTTGAGTTTTTTCAGAGCGAAGCTCTCTTAGGCGCGTTGCGGTAGGAAATTATTTTTCAAATTCGTCAGATCTGCAGCGCGTCAGATTTTCTTTTCTCTTCACTGTTCGTGAGAGACAAGGACCGACGACATTGAAACACCCGTGATTGGTCCGCCTATGTCTCTCTGTCTAGTCAGAGGGCTTTAAGGGGTTTTCGCCACACTCTGGTGGGTCCATCATTGTAATAAAGCATTATTTTTGTTTCATCGCAAAAGATGACATCATCCCAATAGGATTCGGATTCTGCTACAAAGATCCTGGCGAAACTTAGCCGTTTTTCTACATTCTCTGCTGACAACAAAGGTTTTTTGCGGGTAACACGTGATGAAAACCCCTGTTGTTTGATGGCCTGACGAACGGTTTCACGCGAAACGATAATGCCACACTCTTTCTCCAACTCACTAGCAAGGGATCTGGTGGAAATAAATGGATTCTCTTTTATCTTTCGGACCATAATGCGCTCTGCCCTAGGTGTTATTATACGGGGCCGCCCAGTTGTAGGCTTCGCATCTAGCCTTCTCTCTGTTTTTGCGCGATTTAAAATATTGTACACCGTCTTCCTTGTAATGCAAAACATTTTAGCTAGTTCAGAGACTGTTTTACCGTTAGTGTGATTATAAAAAATCAATTGTGCCATATCAAAAGATATGCGTTTGCCGGGCATTTTAGTTTTATCTGAAACTGGCGCACTTATGCTTCTTCTTACCAACTGACGCCAAAATTATGCAGAAAATTGTCTCTCTCATGATTCTACGCTTTACAAAATACAAACCGAAAACAGAGATGTGTAAACACTTTCTTGGCAGTGGAATTTTGTGCCTTCTCTAGTTTTTGCTTGTTTTTTGTTATTGGAAACATTATTATTATGATTTTTATACCCTTGCAGAGGGTATTATAAAATTGGTCAGATGTTTGTAACGCACAGAAGGAGACGTTTCCGACCCCATAAAGTATATATATTCTTGATCAGCTTGAGAAGCTGAGTCGATATAGCCATGTCCGTCTGTCCGTCCGTCTGTGCGTACGCGTTTTACTCAGCCATCTTAAGAGATATCGGGTTGAAATTTTTTTTGGAGACTCTTTATTACCTGTGTGAGATAAAGTATGAAAATCATCGGGATCGGACTACTATATCATATAGCTCTGGAACAAAAATTTTTGCAAAAAAAATTTTATAAAATAAAAATTGGAGTATCCCCATGAAATTTACCAATATAATAGAATTTGGTATAAAATCTCAGATTCCAAAATATAATAGAACACAAGTTACAGTCAGAACAAATCGGTTCAAGCGCTGCCGGCAGCGCTGCTTGCTGCCTACTACGTCATCATCAAATCAACAGAACACATGCATACACACAGCACGGATTCATAAATTGTATGTGTGTGTGTGTGTGAGCCGTTGGCAATTGTGGTGTCCAATTTTAAAAATTTTAACTTCGATGATTTTCGATAGATTAGTATTGTATTTAGTATTTTTGCGGCATATTCATAATACGACAACTAATGCTGTTGATGTATGAAATTTCACTTTTCTTATCGAATTAAATATAATAAAGAACTGCAAGGGTATATAAACTTCGGCAAGGCCGAAGTTAACTTCCATAGCTCGTTTTTTGTTAATTTAGAAAATAATTGTTTACTTTACTTAACCTAATCAAAAAATATTGAAAATAAATTGTTCCATAGCTCGTTTTTTGTTAATTTAGAAAATAATTGTTTACTTTACTTAACCTAATCAAAAAATATTGAAAATCCTTACTATTTATTGTTTTATTTTCATCTTGAAGTAGAAAAACGAAGAAATTTTTACATGTGTAAACACTTTCTTGCCAAACTGTACATTGGATTTCTCTATGTAATGACGGATGGGTATCATTTTGTATATAATTGCACGTCGCTTAATTGGAATTTTTCCATTCTTTTACATACATCGTCTGATTGAGCCTCCCTCTTTTAATCGTTTGAGTTTTTTTTTTTGCAATTCCAATATTTTGTAAATTGTTCTTATTCACTGGAAGGTCATGTGCCATTCACAGCGAAATAAGTAGTGATGGCATTCTCTGTTGGGAGACCCTAAGTTGACAGAATGGTCGGTCAAAACGACGAAGATGAAAACCTTGATCCGATCTGCCACCATAGAACTTAGCGAGCGACGTGGCGGCACCACTGCGAGTCCGGCACAAGCAAAAAGTCAGATGACCACCAGTTTGGCACAAACAAAGCGTCAGCAGATAATTAACGAGGACAAGCCGGAGCTTCCAAAAGATGCGGTCAAAGACGCGGTCAAATTGCCTGAGGTATGGAAGAAGTCATATAAATCTGATTCCATTCATTTATCATTGCATTCGACGAGCAATTTTGATCGAGAGATGTCCGAATTGATCAAATGCATCGATGAAGCTGTCATCAATCAGTTAAAGAAGGACCAGAAGGAATCGCAAGATAAGTCACCGGCCGTGTAAAAGGAGACATTTCCTTTGCAACGGAAAATCAAAGGTCCAAAGCATTGGGCGATATGACTGAATCCGAAATTGAATCTATTTTCACCAAGAGCCCACCAATATCTGATGATGATAGTTCTTCGTACAAGTATAAGCAACTACCAACTGATGGAAGGATGACAACAAGGACATCGCGCTTGCTCCGGACAATAAAGAGGATGAAGCCGAATTGATGGAACTTACACAAGAACTGACTAACTTGGAATCCATGCATGGCATTGTAGCTAAAGAATTGAACACCTATTCCGCAAAGATAAATCGGGTGTTTTATAAATGCAAGAGGGTGGCCTCCCTGAGTCGAGTTGAGATCTTATGCTTTATGCACCCGAATCTTTCGATTTTAATGATTTCGCTTAGAATCTGTTTTCCCAAATTTGTTCAATGTTTATACCAATTGTTTAGATGTTCTGTCAAGCAAAATTATTACCGAGCAACTTTTAATGGTGTTAAAAAAAAAAGAAAAAAGTGAAGTTGTAAGAGATGAAAAAATTGAAATCAGCTATCGAATATTTAATCACACGAATGATGAAATGTGCGTTATTTTCAATAAAAAATGAAAATTAATTCAACCTTTTGTAGTTGGTCCATTTTCACCCGTTCTTTATCTGTTGTTCTTTTCTCTTCCCCAATCCCTTTCGCTTGCATTGTTGGGATGGATCTCGGCAAAGCCAGATATCGATTGGCAGATGAGATGAGACTCTAGCAGCATCTCTTCGCATTATATTCTTCTAGACCTCGTATTACTGTTTAAGTTTTGCTTTCTTTCTATTATCGCAACCTCAAGGTCTTTAGAGATGAGTATAAATATTACTCATCACTGAGCACTGTATGCCAGTATAGCAGCCGACTTTAATGAGGTTTTCAGGCCAACTCTTACATGGTTCATGAGACATCCATCATTGCCAAAATGGAATCTGTGATGGAGAAAATGTTTAATCAATTCAGAACGCTCACACACCTGCTTACCACGGTGGTAACAAAAACTATGCAAATAATTCTCGCTAGCGTTAAGGTATAATTTCAAATTTAATAATTGTCTTAAAAAAAGAATAAAGAGAGGAAAAAAAAACTTAGGTTTTTAGGTTTGACATTCTTTTAGGATATAGCGTAATGATATTTCTGTATTATTGCAGAATGGACATGAAGAATTTAATGTTGGGTCGAGGTAGTGGGATTGAAATATGGACTGCTGTACTCTTACAGTGTAACGAAATAATTAAAACGTGCTATTTTTAATGAAAGCCTCAGCAGCAGAACCTTTTCAAACGCAAGAAATTTAATTACTGAAAAACGCTTCTTAATTGCTGCAAATGCAGATAATATTAATAAAATAATGTTCTTGAACTCAAACTTGAATTAAATGTAGTATATACATACATACATATGTAAATAAGTATATGAAATGAATATTAAAATGTAATCTATCTATGTATGTATTTGCTTTCGTTTTTATGGGTTTTGAAGTACAGATTCTGTACGCACAACGGAAAAACAACAAAAATGCTGTGTCGTCACCTGTCATTCGGATACATTCGAAACATACTCACTTATACTCTCTGTTTTAACATTGTGCGGCCGAGTATAAAGCAAGCCTATCCACTCACTCATACTTATTCCGTTTCGCACTCATATTCACTCAACTCAATTTGAGAGTAGTATATCCGAATGTCATTTTTTTGACTCATGCAGATGTCTAGTTTAGGTTTACTTTAATCTTTTATTCGGCTCGGTTTTACTATTTAACCAGAGGGCCGGGGCTGACTTCGACCGCGCCAAAGTTTGTATACCCTTGCAAGTTTGTTAGTAACTCTTTTATCTAAACTAACTGTTTTATCCAATAAGGGTAATGTTTGCGAAAGAACGAACTTTCTGATGAAAGTCACTGTTTTCCACCGATCGTTCCTATGGGAGCTACATGATATACATACTTACCCGACCTTTACCAATTCGGCGAATTCGGTCATTAACAGATATTTTTAACTGTCAAATGTTTAATTTGAAAGAAATCGCATTAAAAGTAATGAAGTTATTGACAAAAGTCACTGTTTTCGACGGTTCGTTCCTATGGGAGGTATATGATATAGTCACCTGATCTTGACCAAATTTGGCACAGTCGTTTATAGTTACAATAAACTTACTTATATAAAATCACGACAATAGCTTAAAAAGTAACGAAGTTATTGAGAAAAGTCACTGTTCGTGACTTTGACGTTTGTATGGGAGCTATATTATATAGCGGTCCGATCCGGCTGAATCCGAGATATACAACGCCTGCGTGAAAAAATTTCAGCTCTGTAGCTCTGACGGTCTCGGAGGAGTTCGCGTTGATCCAGACGGACGGACATGGCTATTTGAACTCGTCTCGTCGTGCTGATCAAGAATATATATAATTTATATGGTCTGAGATGCTTTCTTCTATGCGTTGCACACTTCTGACCAAAATTAATATACATACCCCTTTTTGCAAGGGCTGCAAAACCATAGATAGTTTTTTCCGATATATCGATGACAGTTGAATATCGCGATAGATCGATGGTTTTCTTCAACCATCGATAGTTTTGTCTGGCTTGGGTAAGCAGAGGAGAAGCACGTGTGCGTATTTTCTTAATTAATTAATATTACCAAAAAATGTAAATATTTTATTGTTTTTAAAAAAAAACATTTATTTACAATGTGAAATAAGTTCTACAACCTAAAAAAAAAACTAAAAGAAAACGAATAGCTTTTTAGTATTTAGAAATACAATGAGAAATCTATTATTATTAAGAATCTACTCAAACAATGAATTAATTTGCTTTTTTATTTATAATAATTATTTTTAAGAAACTAATGAATATTATTTTTAGTGATTAAGACAATCTGTGAATTGAAATGCAACCAAGAATCTCATGACCATTCATAATTCAAGTTTGAAATAATGGATATTACTAACTTCTTATTTTTAATTATAAATAATAACTTAAATAATATATCAAAATAAATAAAAATGTATGGAAGATAGATTTTTATTCAAATTTTATTTGTTTTGAAGCTTTTTAAAATTTCGATGGAACCATCGATAGTTTTTTCCATCGACGGAAAAACCATCGAGTGGAGCCACCATCGATTGTTTTGCAGCCCTACTCTGCTCTGGTCTCTGCTTAAATAATTTTTTAATGTTTGGTCCACATTCGTTGACCCTCATTTAGTTCCGCTGCATGCAGGGCTTGCCGATTCTCTCTATCTCTGTCTTTCATGCTGCTCGGCAGCGACATGCTCTGCCAGCCAATCGGAGCTTCAGGCGATGCGCATGGGCAGCGGAGCTCTGCTGAGATAGAGGTGGAGAATCGTCGATATGTTTGCTTTCGATGTTTTGTAGGGTATTTTTTCTATAATTAAAATACAAGCTTATATTAGGAGAAGAAACGCTTAATTTATTGTTATTTATTGGTAACAGGGTTTCAATAGTTAAAATGGCAAATAAAAGAGGTCTTCTAAATACATATATCAAAAAAGCTTGCCTTTAATACCTATAAATGTTTTAAACTCTTTCTATGTATGTTCACGTGCGGGCACTTTTCTTCGGCATTTGATCGTTTTGAAATCTGTGTAGATGCCGAAGTCAACAAGAAATGCACTTGACAGCGTAAAATCAGACTGTTGCAGCTATTCAACTCGAGCGAAAAAAATGCTTGCTGGAAAAATGCACATGAAAAAATTTATTTAGTGGTTGTTTTCTCATTAATTTTCTTGCATCAGATAGTCGATTGCGCTGGTTTGAGCAATTCAGCCATATTTTATTCACTCTTTATTATACCCTTGCAGAGGGTATTATAAAATTGATCAGATGTTTGTAACGCACAGAAGGAGACGTTTCCGACCCCATAAAGTATATATATTCTTGATCAGCTTGAGAAGCTGAGTCGATATAGCCATGTCCGTCTGTCCGTCTGTCCGTCTGTCCGTCCGTCTGTGCGTATGCGTTTTACTCAGCCATCTTAAGAGATATCGGGTTGAAATTTTTTTTGGAGACTCTTTATTACCTGTGTGAGATAAAGTATGAAAATCATCGGGATCGGACTACTATATCATATATTGTTTAATAATCATTAAATGTGTTTTGAATTCAGTAGTTTGAAGTATGCGTTTTACTCAGCCATCTTAAGAGATATCGGGTTGAAATTTTTTTTTGGAGACTCTTTATTACCTGTGTGAGATAAAGTATGAAAATCATCGGGATCGGACTACTATATCATATATTGTTAAATAATCATTAAATGTGTTTTGAAAATGCGTTTTACTCAGCCATCTTAAGAGATATCGGGTTGAAATTTTTTTTGGAGACTCTTTATTACCTGTGTGAGATAAAGTATGAAAATCATCGGGATCGGACTACTATATCATATATTGTTAAATAATCATTAAATGTGTTTTGAATTCAGTAGTTTGAAAAATATTTGAGCATATTCATAATACGACAACTAATGCTGTTGATGTATGAAATTTCACTTTTCTTATCGAATTAAATATAATAAAGAACTGCAAGGGTATATAAACTTCGGCAAGGCCGAAGTTAACTTCCATAGCTCGTTTTTCTAAGTGTAAAGCACACACAGTTTGACAGTTTGCGTTGGCTCTCTTTGTGCCTACCGCTGTTCCAAAGCAATTCTAGCTCTCACTCTATCTCTTTCAATTTCGCTATCTATATATATACAGTATGTCCATTAATTGTTTGCAAAATGAAAAAAGGCAAGCAAATTAAACTTTAACTTAATTATTTATTATAAAAGGCACTTATTTTCATGTTTAGTCCTTTACAATATTTTTTTTCAGTCTATTCTGAAGTAAATAGTAAACAAAAAAAGTAAAAAAAGAAACAAAAACATAAACAATTCATAGCAACAAAAAAAAAACAGCAAAAAAAATGTGTCTATTAATTGTTTGCAAAATGCAAACATTACATAAAAAAAGAAATTTCTCTCAAAGATTAAGCTAATATTTGGCTAATATTTCGTATGCCCTCCTTTAGCATCTACCACTCCTTTGAGACGTCGCGACATCGAGCATATAAGGCCATTCATGTCGTAGTATTCCGGTATTTTAACCCACTCCTCATTTATGCATCGAATCAAATCGCCTTTTGAAATGGGGCATCGTTTGGCTACCTTTTTCTTAAGCAAGGCCCACAAATTCTCTATAGGATTGAGATCCGGACTCTGGGGGGCGTGTCAATCACTTTGCTACAATTGTAAAGGACCCAACTGCGACACAGGAACGACTTATGTTTCGGATCGTTGTCCTGGTATAATTTGTATTTGAGTTTGCTGGGGTTTTGTGGGTCAAGGAAGCCAAAATTCTGTGCACTTTTTGTCAGTTCATTTTTCAATATGTCCAAATAAAACTCCTTGGTCATAATATCGTTGAATATCCGAAGCTCGCCAACACCTTTCGACGAAATACAACCCCAAACCATGACTGAAAGCTTGCCAAATTTTACCGTAGGCACGATATTCTTTGCCTGGAGGGCTGTATTCGGTTTTCGCCAAACCTTTCCAGGGCCTTCATTGTAGTAGAGCATGATCTTGGTCTCATCACAAAAGATGACATCGTTCCAATACTCCAGAGGCTTGTTAACATTTGATACTCCGAAGCTTAAACGTTTCTCTATATTAACAGCTGAAAGCAACGGCTTCTTCCTTGCTACGTGCGACGAATATTTGTGGATATTTAGCACTTTTCTAACAGTCTCAGGGCACACGGATTTGTTGAGATTCATTTTAATGTCATCCACCAATTCTCTGAGGCTTGTTTGCGGTTTGTTTTCAATCGTTTTTAAGATTTTTGAACAATCCCGTCGAGAAAGTTTTTTTGGCCTGCCTGTGGAGGTCTGCAGATCCAGTCTATTCTCCTGTTCCGCACGTTTTATGATATTATAAACTGTTCTCAGTTTGACTTGGAACATTTCAGCCAACTCTTTTGCTGTCTTTCCTTTGTTATAATGGAAATAAACCAATTGTATCAAATTGTTATCAGTTCTTTTACCAGGCATTGCGAAAATTTGATTTGGACAATAAAGTGCACCGAACTCAACAAAATTTTGGAAAGAATGAGTGTAAAGAAGACGTAAGAAAACCACGCGACGCAAAGTTTTCATATTTGATGTCCCGTTACTTTATCTTTCGTCTTCTTTCAATCGGTGTTTGCATTTTGCAAAGAATTAATAGACAGAGCTGAAAATGCCGTTTCTTTGTTTTTTTCATTTCTTTTACATTTTTCTTGAAATTTTTTTTTTTTTTTTGTCATACCTACAGCTGAATTACGGATAAATAATAATTAATAAAAAAAAACCCCCCAAATTATGCCTTTTCCTATATTTTCCATCTATAACTTGAATTTGTGTGCCTTTTTTCATTTTGCAAACAATTAATGGACATACTGTATACCCTATTTGCCATCTCCTTTACAAGCTCATTTTATGTATGTGTGCGCTGTACACGCATACACACGCAGTTTATGTAGCGTTGCGTCTGTTGATTACGAGCAAGTAGGTTGCTGGCATCGCTGTCAAATTGCGCTCAAGCAGAGCCGATGAATAATGACTATAGCCCATGATGAAATAACATAAGGTGGTCTCGTTGGAAGCCGAAGCTTACCGAAGTATACAGTGCACGTTTGCGCACTCACATCCATGTATAATTGTATCATGCCTTGTATAATTGTATCATGCTCACATCATTATCTCACTCACACTCAATACAACACTCAGTATACTATTCGTTTCACTCGCACTTATTGCAAGCATACGTTAAGTGTATGTCTCTTGCCGACGAGACCACCTTATGTTATTTCATCATGCACGAGTCGTGGTGTTTCCGAAGTGTCGTTGACGAAAGTACACGAGCGTTTACAGTGTATGTAAGATAACAGTGCTGCGGCAGAGCTAGACCCTATTCCTTTGCATGATGAAATAACCTCATACTTATTTCATTATGGTCCGCTGCAAACGCCACATCATTGTACCCAATTGCTCCCATTTTGCTTTAAATAAATTGACTAAAACATATTAATGGGGATAGAGTGACAGCACAGGGCACATGTATAGCAGGCATGTGTAGCAAAGCTCCGAAATAAGTGTTGACCGTTTTTTATACGGATAATTTGAATATTTCTAGTACGATTTTAATACAAACAGATCGGTAGAAATCAATAAGATTAATTAGTCTGCCGAATTTGATTTCGATAAAAAATTTGGTGGGTTTAGTATTGTCAGCCTTCGGGAAAATCGGCTTAAATTAAATTCCCGGGGTGGAAGTGGGCGTTGCAAAAGCTTTAAGCAACCAATATACATATGTATATGTGCCCACTCATAAAGTAGTTATGCAATCCAAATATCTTGCATTGGTCATTTCATTAGCATTAAAAAATATATTGCTAATGAAATTTTTTTCATTGGCATTATAACAAGTAATTCTAATGAAATTGATTTTAATTGATATTAAAATAAAATAATTTCAATAAAAATTAATGCTGAATATCCTTGAGCCAAAATATCCCTTCCTAATACAATATCATTTCTCATACAGTCGTCCGGTATTACATGAAATGTTACATTTAAACAGTTCCCATTGTTCTTGGCATCATTTTGAGTTTGTACTGTGCTACTAAAGTTAGAATTACCGATACCTTTTAAAGCGACTAAATTGTTAATTCTTTTGCCATTTAGCCTGATTGCAAGACTATCTTTTATTAACGAGCCCTCCGTTCAAAAGTAATTTAAAAATTCTCACCTCGTGCATACTCGTTTTTGGCTCGTCTACCACACATAATTCAGCTCTCTTTTCAAGGCGTGAAGCCGCTCCTCCACTTTACATGTTGCTTGGACAATGAGTAGCTTGATGATCTCGTCTTTGCGAACCTGTTCCAGAGACTTGACCTCGGACTCTTCATTCGGCCATCTTGTGTCCCACCTTACCACGCTAATGGCACTTTATTCAAAATGTCTTTGCTCGGTTTCATCTAGGCTCCTCATTCTCAAAATTGGGTGCTCTCTTGTCGAGCCCAAAGAATTGCAACTCCGCCTGAAGATTTTGAATTTCGTGAGTTTACGTAATTCGTTGCAAACGCCGATCGAAGTTCGCCACATGTCCCAGAACCACGGACTGTGCAATTTTTTCTAGATCCGTGTTCTTCCATTTCACCGTTGTTGGGACAACTATTCCACATATTTAAAATGGCGGCGGCAGACGTCTCTATGTTTTCAAAGCGTTGTTGGAATAACTGCTTAAACTCTGGCCATGTAATTCCAACATAACACGCATGCGGCATTGGACGGCCACGATCGGCGTTGAACTTTACTAATATCACAGCAGTGCCAAGCGACGGTTCTCTATCTGACGCTTGCAAGGTTTTTGCCAATTCCATGAAATTTGCATGTTGTTGCTCCACTAGGACGCGCAGATGTCCTTCAATATTTTTTTGATGATGATTGCATTCCACTTCCGATGTCGCGGGGTACTTTCGGTGTCACATGATGAGTTGTCTATGTGGCCCAGTCATTTAGTCAACTGAACAACGAGCATCCGGGTTCGAATCCCAGGCTAGTGTATATGTATAAGTATATGTAATGTATTTTCAGTTATATCAAAATTATAAGACACCTTCAGCTTTGGTACTTAAATTTAAAAAATAACTTTTTTAAATATTTAAATTTGATAACCAATTATAATGTATTTTAAAGACTTATTGTAAGTCATTGGCATCGAGCAACTTCAAAAATTCTTTTTTTCATTAAGTTGCCAGTTTTTTGAGCCAAAATATCCCTTCCTAATACAATATCATTTCTCATACAGTCGTCCGGTATTACATGAAATTTTACATTTAAACAGTTCCCATTGTTCTTGACATCATTTTGAGTTTGTTTTGTGCCACTAAAGTGAGAATTACCGATACCTTTTAAAGCGACTAAATTGTTAATTCTTTTGCCATTTAGCCTGATTGCAAGACTATCTTTTATTAACGAGCCCTCCGTTCAAAAGTAATTGAAAAATTCTCAATCCTCGTGCATACTCGTTTTTGGCTCGTCTACACACATAATTCAGCTCTCTTTTCAATGCGTGAAGCCGCTCCTCCACTTCACATGTTGCTTGGACAATGAGTAGCGATATACTCTTTTTCCTGACAACGGTATCACGTTATGTTGTGCTTTGCATGTGGTAAACTTGATGATCTCGTCTTTGCGAACCTGTTTCAGCGACTTGACCTCGGACTCCGCATTCGGCCCACCTTACCACGCTAAAGGCACTTGATTGAAAATGTCTTTGCTCGCTTTGTTCTAGGCTCCTCATTTTCAAAATTGGGTGCTCTCTTGTCGAGCCCAAAGAATTGCAACTCCGCCTGAAGATTTTGAATTTCGTGCGTGTACGTAATTCGTTGGCACTTTATTGAAAATGTCTTTGCTCGCTTTGTTCTAGGCTCCTCATTTTCAAAATTGGGTGCTCTCTTGTCGAGCCCAAAGAATTGCAACTCCGCCTGAAGATTTTGAATTTCGTGCGTGTACGTAATTCGTTGGCACTTTATTGAAAATGTCTTTGCTCGCTTTGTTCTAGGCTCCTCATTTTCAAAATTGGGTGCTCTCTTGTCGAGCCCAAAAAATTGCAACTCCGCCTGAAGATTTTGAATTTCGTGAGTTTACGTAATTCGTTGTACACGCCGATGGCACTTTATTGAAAATGTCTTTGTTCTAGGCTCCTCATTTTCAAAATTGGGTGCTCTCTTGTCGAGCCCAAAGAATTGCAACTCCGCCTGAAGATTTTGAATTTCGTGCGTGTACGTAATTCGTTGGCACTTTATTGAAAATGTCTTTGCTCGCTTTGTTCTAGGCTCCTCATTTTCAAAATTGGGTGCTCTCTTGTCGAGCCCAAAGAATTGCAACTCCGCCTGAAGATTTTGAATTTCGTGCGTGTACGTAATTCGTTGGCACTTTATTGAAAATGTCTTTGCTCGCTTTGTTCTAGGCTCCTCATTTTCAAAATTGGGTGCTCTCTTGTCGAGCCCAAAGAATTGCAACTCCGCCTGAAGATTTTGAATTTCGTGCGTGTACGTAATTCGTTGGCACTTTATTGAAAATGTCTTTGCTCGCTTTGTTCTAGGCTCCTCATTTTCAAAATTGGGTGGTCTCTTGTCGAGCCCAAAGAATTGCAACTCCGCCTGAAGATTTTGAATTTCGTGACTTTACATAATTCGTTCTACACGACGATCGAAGTTCGCCACATGTCCCAGAACCACGGACTGTGCATTTTTTTCTAGATCCGTGTTCTTCCATTTCACCGTTGTTGGGACAACTATTCCACATATTTAAAATGGCGGCGGCAGACTTCTCTATGTTTTCAAAGCGTTGTTGGAATAACTGCTTAAACTCTGGCCATGTAATTCCAACATAACACGCATGCGGCATTGGACGGCCACGATCGGCGTTGAACTTTACTAATATCACAGCAGTGCCAAGCGACGGTTCTCTATCTGATTTAAATTTGATAACCAATTATAATGTATTTTAAAGACTTATTGTAAGTCATTGGCATCGAGCAACTTCAAAAATTCTTTTTTTCATTGAGTCTGCCAGTTTTCTTAATAATTCTGACTCTAAAAATTTCCACTCCCTAAAAATTGATGTGTTTAGATCCTTGATGTTGTCATAAGTCTTATTATTTTCGTAGTCACGTCGTGCCATTATGCCCCAGACATTTTCAATAGGATTTAAGTCCGGAAAGCACGCCGGCCAGTCCAAGAAATCAACTGAGGAATCTTCCAAAAAAATCGATCTTTGCAGCTTTGTGACGGAGTGTTAAATGAGGAATTTTTTTAAGAACACCTCGAACAATATGTTCGGACGTATTTAGAGCGCGTCAAACTGTCATGCGGGACACTTTTTTGGCGGCAAATGCTGGAAGCCGTGAACAGGAAGCAGAGGAATTGCTCGCTTTATTAATAATGCGCCGTTTGTCGCGCAAACTTAATGCTTCGTTTTTTGACATCAACTTTAGGGTTTTTTAAAAAAATTGCAATTGCGGAGCAACTGCGGCTAATTTCTCTGGATAGAAGCCACAGGGCAACCAGACTTAGAAAAAGCAAGTATGCTTCCTTTTTCATTCTTCAAAAGCAATGATGAGCGCCCCATTTTATTTATTTTTGACCTCAACAATTTTTACAAAGCTGAACAAAATTTTTGTCCGAATCGTTTAACTTCACTTTTGCTTATGTGTCTTATAATTATGATACAGGTGCAAACAGACAAAATTCTTCAACTTCCACGAAAAATTAACGGTACTCTTCCACAAAATGCTAAAAATAGCAGCTAACGATAACATTTTGCTGCCTATTCTCTGTTCTTTTGATCTCAATATTTGTTTTTGTAAAATTCTAAAACTAAAAGAAAACTATTCTCTTTTACTTAAATTAAATTAAAGACTTCTTCGGGAAAAAATTAGTTTTCACTTTTATTTCAAAAAACTTTTTTCTTATGTCCCAACTGTTTTAAGTTAACTTGAAAAAGAAAAAAGTCATTCCCATGAGGGCCGACATACTTGGCTAAATTTCTAATTTCTAAGTCCTCTTTGGACCCCTTCTTCACCTCGATTACCCCTAAACTTCCCTGATCCCAACTCGTTTTAGTTATAACCAAAAATATTTCCTACTTTTATTTTTCGCTTCAAATTAAAACGTTTACAAGCGCTGCTACACCGTCGAAAAAGATTAAAATAAACGTAAATATTTTTTAAAACTTAAACTCATTGGAAATAGCACTTTTCAATCATTTCGTTACATTATAAGAGTACAGCAGAAGTATTCCTTAAGAATTGCTGACACAATTGCAAACTTTGCATCACTTATGATGCGTTTGAGATCGAAATAAGTTATCTTTAATTTGATTTCTTTCAGTGCCATACTTAAATCCCTCAAAAAGAGGAAATATGTCCTATATTTCCCTGAAATTAAATTAAGACCTAAAATTACGGTAACAAGTCAGGTCTAAATTTATTTTTGTTAAGGTCGGCCAAATTGCGAATAATGTCATAGGCAGAATGATTCGAAAGAATCGGATTTGCCATAGAATAAACATCAATTGAATTCACAGTTCGTCGTATTTCTGTATGTCTATGCAATGTCCATACATATATTAAAACTTTACATAGAAACAACTCCAATTTGATAGATAAAAATTCGATAATCGACAACCATTTTATGCACATCGTTCATCACGTCTTTTTATACCCTTGCAAAAAGGGTATATTAATTTTGGTCAGAAGTGTGCAACGTATAAAACGAAGCATCCAGACCATAAAAAGTATATATATTCTTGATCAGCATGACGAGACTAGTTCAAATAGCCATGTCCGTCCGTCCGCCTGGATCAACGCGAACTCCTCCGAGATCGTAAGAGCTACAGAGCTGCACGTAGGCTTGTATATACTGCAGGCGTTGTATATCTCGGATTCAGCCGGATCGGACCGCTATATTATATAGCTCCCATACAAACGTCAAAGTCACGAACAGTGAATTTTCTGAATAACTTCGCTATTTTCTGAACTATCGTCATGAAATTTAATATTGGTGAGTTTATTGCACCTATAAACAACTTTGATCAAGATCGGGTGACTATATCATATACCTCCCATAGAAACGATCGGTGGAAAACAGTGACTTTGATCAATAACTTCGTTATTTCCTATGCTAAGATTGCGGACCGTTCTATCGCAGACATTAGACTTTTAGATAAAACGTTCTTACACTTTGATGGCTATGGGTAAGGAAAGAATTACCAAAACAGTTGCAAGGGTATAAAAACTTCGGCATTGCCGAAGTTAGCTTCTTTGATATTTTTTTATTGTTTTGATTACGGCCCTGTACTTAGTTTTTGTCCATAACCCAGGTATAAAACAGTTTTATTTTAACCTATTAATATATTAGGTATGATTTAAAATAAATTTACAGAATATAAAAGAGTTATTTCATTGTTACAATGCATAATATCTTAGACATTGGATATGGTTCTATAATGATTTAAATTTGAACCAAAAAGTATGCTATAGGGATTCCAAGATTTGTCTGCTTTTTAAATTTGAAAAACTATGGAAATCTTAAGCGTCCTACCAACTGTTTATTAGTAATGTTTATAAACAAGAGCTATTTTTCTTACACAGGATATTCTGAAATCTGCTAAAAAAGTTAACAATTTTTTTTTGAAACTTTTTATAGTATACTTTTGGGTGCTCATTTTCCGACCCCATATCCCCTAATTTCACAAAATCTGGACGTGATGGACAAAAACCAAGTATGCAGTCAGAATCAGCGTACCCGAATTAGTTAAGAACACCTCTCAAGTTAACGTCAGCAAAAATTATGTCGGCCTGTGTAATCAATCGTTTAGAGTCTAAACTTTAGGCACATGCTATTTCGCAATTCGATTGATCTCAAGTACCTTAAGTCCTACGGTTTCTCTATCGAAAATATTCTGAATGAAGTAAATGTCACTAAGTATATTTTCTGATTCTCTTTTCCAAATCAAATATTTAACATACTTTATTCACATTTGTTAGCAATTCTCAAGGCACTTTACAACAAAAATTACGACGTTAAGTTACAAATACTTAAAAATTAGTATAGAAAAACATTTTTTGGTTAACAATGACGAACACACAAATAAGTTGCGAGAAGTCGAGACTCGCTCTGGTCCTTTGTTGGACAACCGACTCCCTATTAAGCACGTATTCTGGATGCCTTCTTGCTCTTATCAGCCTTGGGCGGGGGTGGACCACTGCGTCCTCCTTGCATATGGCGATTGTAAATGCTGAAGGATAAAATAAAGCAAGGGTCAACGACGGTTTTCCCATTGGAAACATGAGATTCACTTACATTTTGTAGGTCTCCGTCTTGAGGTACTCAATCACATGGCTGATACCCAACAGATACTGCTCAGCAATGGGATTCACCCAGGGGTTTTCTTCCATTTTCATTACCGACTTGTTGCTCAGCAGATCCAACTGGGCAACCTCTGGAGGCAGGACCTGCAGGCGATTGTTTTGTATGTGCAATTCGCGTAGTCGTTGCAGTTCACCGACTTCTCGTGGCAACTCGAGCAGATCATTGTCCCGAAGACCGAGGATTTGCAAGTTCTTCAGTTGGCCCAGTTCCTTTGGTATGTACTCAAAGTCATTGTCGCCCAGATACAAGGCACGCAGTGTCTCCATGCCAAAGAAATTGCCGGGCAGCACTTGTTCATTCAAATTGTTGTAGGACAGATCGAGCACCTCGAGAACGGGAAAGGCCCCAAAACCACGCGGCAGATTGCCCAACTTGTTGATGGACACATTCAGAATACGTAGCTTTGGCATGGATGAGAGTGAAACTGGCAGCTCGGTTAATTGATTATTCGAGAGATTCAATATTTCCAGATTCAACAGATTTGCAATTCCAGGATTGATCAGACTGATCTTGTTGTGGGACAATGTGAGGCGCGTTATATTGGACATGTTGACTGAAATAACAGATTGGAAATAATCATATTAAATTATTGAGTATTTTAATGGTATGAAAAAGGATTTCTCTGCAACATTCTGATTTGTTTTTTTATTTTTGTGCCAAACTATAGATCGTTAAATGATATTCTTTGTCTTAATTGATGTCGAGATGCAAATAAAATGTCCCTTAACCACTCCTCATCCTTCTCCATGTTTGCAGTGATCTTATCCTGCCCATTTTAATTAATGGGGCTAAACAAATTTTGGCTAAATGGCTCATAAGCCAAGCATGAAAAGTGACTCGTCTAAGTTCCAGTAGCACTGGCACTATCCGTTTTTAGAGAGTCCTAGATGGAAAGTGGTGTCAAATTACTTATGTAAGGAAACACTAACGTGTTTGTAAAGGAGACATCAAAGGTTTTGCCTATTAAGGACACCTGGAAAAGGCATACCCTTGATTTTTGACCCCAAAATTATTATTGGATAGCAAAAAAGTCCTGAAAATTGAATTGAATTTATTAATTTTAAGAAGCCGCATTATCGGTATCATTTTTATTTTGAAAAATATTGAAATATTTTCGGTATTGTCTTTAGGTTTTGATCTTTGTTCTAATGTCGCCCACTAAGAAAATGATTAAATCGTCTTTAACTGACAATAAATGTCTAATATTAATAACTTTTAAACATTGTAATTATTCTTCTATAACATATGTCAACATATGTCATTTTTTTAATCAAATTATTGCTTCCTGTTATAAATTTATAAAAAGAAGCAGTTGGAATTCATGTTTTTATGCATTAAAAACTAGGCCAATTTCCTACGGGGTTCAAACGTAAACAGGTGCTGGTCCACGCAACAGGCGGAATTGCTCTTGGAGTAAGCGAGATAACTATATGAACAGAAGTCTTCTTGTTGTTGCTGATAAAATGCTTTAGTTTTAATTTAAAACAAATAAACAATGTTGCAGATTGTAAAAACTCAAATTAAGAGTAAGAAACTACGGTATTGTTAATAGTCTACTTATTTCAATTTTGTTTTGCAATGTCAAGTCTTCTTCTTTCACATTTATTTTACTCCCGCTCCGCCCCGTTTTGACCAACAAATCGTGGTTGGCGTCATCGCAAAAAATAAACAAAATATTGGCTACATCAATGACATTTTGTCCAATTAATTCTGCAAAACAACATAATAGAGTTTATTCCATGCCTGATTCCCTATGATTAAAGAACTTTTGTGGCAGCTGCAGTTGGGCGGGGTTAAAAATGCGTGGGAGTGAGGACGACTGCCTTTTTGTTTTAGTTTTAATTGAATCAACAATTGGTTTTTACACTTACACAATCCTGGAAGCTCCTCGAAGGACACCAGACCCTTGTCGACCAGGTCCAATTCCCGGTTTTGTGTTTCCCGTGCTTCATCCAAGACCTTCTTTGCTTTCGACATTTTCGCTGTGTTTACGGGCAGACAAGAAACCGTTGACTGACTCATTTTTGTTTATCCACTGGCGTAGTGTGACCCCCTTTTTTTAAATCAACAACTAGAACACGGAAAATTATAAATTAAATGGAAAATTAATTATCAGTTTCACAAGTACAAGTTCTAAATAATGAAATTATTCCAAAACTTTGAAACGAAGTTAGCAACAGGTTTGGAACATTTAGACTTGAGATAATGAATTAGACAAATTAAATACCATGTCCCTAAGTTTCCTATAAGATTTTCACAACCTTTTTATGTTATTTATGTGTCTGTCTATATAAAACAACACGAAATATACTTCAGACTTGGTCAATAGTCCTCTTAGCACCCCGTAACTACGCTCCTGTAGCTGCTGTTTCAAGAAAAGTATGTGTTCTTTCATGTAGATAACTATTTATTTTTATCTACTTGGGCAATTTTACATAAACCCAGTGGCGCCAGTTTAGTGCAGCAGCTCCCACTGGCTCTCAAACTGTATGTAGGCAAACTTCTTCAAACTCTAATTCCCGCCGTTCTGACCATAATAAGCTATAGACACTTTAAGAATTTGGATTTTTCACCCATTACGGTAACTAAGTTAGAGCAAACGGTAAATGTTTTGAAATTTCAATTTTTTTGTGTCAAATAGTTTCATAAGCGATGCACTTGATTGATTCGAATTTCCAGTGCTTCTCAAACCGCAGTCGAAGCTGTTGTAAGTTATATTTTGCATATGTTTCTTTGGTGAGACTTTTCTTCTGGTTTTTCACACTGAACTTCAAGTTTCACAATAATTTAGGTCACTTTGTTACCAAAACTATGCACTTGACCCAATTTCGTGAAGCACTGAATCGGTTTTCGATTTCAAAACAATGCATTTCCCTTGAGGAACCGAAACCATTTTTCGTTGTTCTTGTTAAACTGATTCTCCTGCCCCCGCAATCAAGGGGAATAAACGAATTCAAATTAATCACAAAAATAGCCAAAAGATGCTTCGGAATGCGTCACCTTTCGTACAAGTGAGCGACGCCAGCCTCGCGTAGTAACTGAATCTCTTACAGCGTCAACGCGATCGATCGGATGGATGGGAATCTGGGCATGGGTGTGGTGGAAGGGGGAGATTTCGATGTTGTCGCGGCTGTGAATCTGTTCGGCTCTCTGCTACGGCTGCAGCTGAAGCTGGGGCTGGTTTTGCCGTCTTTTTTACCTTTTCTGATTATCGGCAAATAAAAACAAAAAATGCCAAAGCAAAACTTGATACAAGTTTGGTTTTGTCGTTTGTATACCCTGTACAGGCCAGAATACAAGGGTATATTAGGACTGACATCAGTTCGCAAGTACTTACTACTACTACTATTACAAGTGTAATGTAAGTCATTTATAGTAATTTCCATATCTTTGATACATGTACTTTAGAAATTCCTACAGTAAGTTCTTTTAAATCAGCCCTCGACATTTTTTCCCCAATAAGTTAATCTCTCCATTGCCAATCGTCTTCTTTTCTTCACCGATTTGTGTAATCCTTTTCACCCTTTTTCGGGTCCTGCGAATCGAACTGCATCATTAGTTTTTTAAGTTATCAAGATGCTTTTATACAAAATTGTTTGTAAAGATTTTTGCCTGTCGCAATTTCAGCACACTAATTAGCCGAATCAATATCTACCAATCTACCACTTTCATTAAAGTCGGACTAGAAACATGGAAAATATACGTATAAACGAGTTTTACTTGAACCGATTTGTATTGACTGTAACTTGTGTTTTATTTATACGATCAGATTCAAATTTTGGGATCTGAGATTTTATATCAAATTCTATCATATTGGTAAATTTCATGGGGATACTCCAATTTTTGC
Organism: Drosophila paulistorum; assembly: GCA_018152135.1. Lineage (NCBI taxonomy): Eukaryota > Metazoa > Arthropoda > Insecta > Diptera > Drosophilidae > Drosophila > Drosophila paulistorum. The sequence continues at coordinate 1,079,894 of JAECXG010000823.1, forward strand.
AAAAATGTTTGTTCTAGAGCTATATGATATAGTAGTCCGATCCCGACAATTTTCATACTTTATCTCACACGGGTAATAAAAAGCTAAAAGCAAAGTTAAACTAACAATATTGTTTGGCTTTTCAAAATTTATGTGTACCGTCTATTTAATATCTGCATATTATATATATTAACAACAATATTAGATTAGATTAGGCGCGACATTAAGGTAGAACGATAGGAGAAAGAGTAGGGCATCATATAGAAACCTAAACAAAAGTCTTAAAAAGTAACTAGCCAACACTTCCCTATTCCAATGAATATATTAATCAATATGCACATATAATCACAAAAGATTATACAGAGACTACAAAAATTTAACGATTGAAAAGCTTCTGTTTGTTAATAGTTTTCAAAGTAAATATTTACTGAAGCTACAGGAGATTTCAATGTTGAAATGTTGAAAAGTGGAAAATGGGAAAAGCTAGATTTCAGTGTTGGCAAACGCTATTTTTATGGATTTTGGTGGTGTTTTATATGGCGCATTGTTTGACTGCTATGGCAGCCAAATATTTTACCCTGAATTATAACAGCGACAAACCTTTCACATCATTTATTTATTCTCCGACATGAAGCTGTTCGCATCAAATGCCAAATAAACATTGGATGAAAGGATTCCGAAAAGAACCATATGTCGGACATTGAACTAGGCATTTCTAAGAATTTGAATTGTGTGCCTACTTTTAAGGCGAATTGATCAGTGTTGAGTAATGAATAACATTACTGACGTAGAACTGTAAAACACTAGAAATGTGCGATGACAGTACATGCTGTCGTCGAGTGTGGCTCAGTGTGCGGTTGAGAAAATTCAGCCTCTTTGCCTATTGGAAGTCAGCCAGAACACACGTCGAGACTCGCTGCACAAATCTAGTGAATAAAATGGAAGCCAACAATAGACAGAATGATTACGGAAACCTGAAAACCTCAACTCGCCGATACATATTATTTTTAAATCATCTCACATTTTAAGATGCTTAAAATTGAAGGTTCATGAAGGTTCTGCAGTGGGAGCAACGGATTGCTTTGTTTGCGAGAATCAAAATAATGTAGACATTAATTTTGCAAAAAAAAAAATGAACTAGTTATATTTGATATGAACAAATCGAAAGTTGTAAAATTCCAAATAGGCTATTATGGTTTTGCTAGTAGGAGCAAAGAAGTGAAACAAAGCTAGACGCAAAGTTTTTGGGACCATTTCAAGGGATAGAAATGCTCGATGGAGACCGATGCCTTCTAGTAAGCGAACTTATAAGTTTTCTCAGGAATCAATGAGAAGTGAGCCGGCGGAAAGAGTTGGATATGTATGGTGATTATAACGCATTATAAAGGTTGAAAGAGGTGGCGTTAAAAGAAATGTCAGCAATTGGACTCTTACGAGTAAGAGGCATTGATGGTCTTCAATGCCAGAACTAGGACTTTTATTCACATATGTACTTCGTATTTTGTTGCGGGCAAAAAAGAAGTTGTACTCCTTATAATAAGTTTGAATCAAAAATGTCCTTCCTGTTGGATTAGTTCCCTAATAGGTGACACATGGGAACGTGTGATTGTCAGGAGGGCCTCGTAAAACTTACAATTATCGTACCATCGTTAAAATGGTTTATACCAAGGGTGGGCACGAAAATTTCAGTTGGGAGCCAGAGCATCAGCGGCAGAGGCTGGGCAGATAAAAAGGTCATTTTTTGGTCGAACTTGTTGGCAGAGAGACGGACAAGTACCGAATTTTACGGAGAGGGGGAAAAAGGGACGTGATCTCGAGAACACGACAAAAACAACCCTTATTTTCCAGCTCGCGATCGCGACCTTTTTCCCCCTCTCCGTAAAATTCGGTGCTTGTCCGTCTCTCTGCCTACAAGCTGCGAGCTCGAGATCGCGACCTTTTTCCCCCTCTCCGTAAAATTCGGTACTTGTCCGTCTCTCTGCCAACAAGTTCGACCAAAAAATGACCTTTTTCTCTGCCCAGCCTCTGCCGGTAAAGAGCCACAGGAGCCAAAAGAGCCACTACGTGCCCATCCTTGGTTTATACTATAAACTTTATAGTTATTGAAACAATTTGTGAAAGCGACGGTGAATAATTTAATCGTTAAAAGAGATGATATTGAATGAGAAGAGACAAGAACTATTGATGGAGTAAGTTTAAATGCAGTATAATGATAACACACGAGGTCGTATGACTTGTCAGGATGGCCATGTCGGATAGTGTTAATTTAGAGTCTGATAAACCATTAGCCTTCTGGTAATTTCAATTGACTAACAGGTGCGTCACTTGTAACCCTGGTATTTACCTTTGCAGCATTTTTAGGATAACTGTTGAAGTGCAGCGTGTTTCTCTAAAGAAATGGTACTAATGAAGGAGAACTGTCATCAGGTGAGGTTCTAAAGGAGGAGAGGCATTGGGCTTAGAGAGTTCAGAAAAAAAATCCAAGCGGAACTCTCCATACAGTATCTCGAATAAAGTTAAAGTAAAGTTTTGTAAAATAAAGTTCAAGTGAAGAAGTCTTAAATAAAATGAAAATTATGAATGACCCTGATGAATATCCCTGCGAGAAATCCGACGTATATAATATATACAGTGGCTCACAGCTTATTTGACCCCTCTAACATTTCAAACTTTAGAGCAACATAACTATTATCACAATAGGGATATTACCAAATTAAATGCAGTTATGTTTGTTACTGTTTAAACTTAAGAAAACAACCTTCATTTATTATGTATTATTTCAATTTTAAGATATGGTTAACAAAAAACTAAAAGCAAAGGAAAAATTTTATGTCACAGCTTATTCGACCCAATGACTTTATTCAACAGCTGCGATCATTCAGTTCTTAGAATAACGGATATTTTTCGGCGTTTGCTTAAGTTATTGTGTTCGTAAGTAGATTTTGCACTTTTCATTCGATTTTTTCCGACAAAGCCCACGTTAGCGCAATGGGAAAGCGTACATCGATGGAAATACGGGAATTGGTCCTTAAACATTTCAAAGAAGGACATTCTCGAAGGAAAACTGCCCGAGTCAATTGTAAAATGAATAATAAACCGTTTCGATTAGGAAAACAGAGTCGAAAATAAATGAAGAAGGCTCCAAACAAAATATTGAAGATTTCGTCTCCAAAACTAGCTGTTAAAATGGAGAAAACAATTGGTAAATTGATAGGAATGTATTTTTTAAATTATCTGATGTCTAATTTGTCATGTTTTCCCTCATTGATTATTAGGATTTGCAAAGGTATTAGCAAGAAATCCCTATGAAAGCTCAATTGAATAATCTGTTTAAATGCCGTTCAAACAAAAACCTGGTTGGAGGACATACTTTTTCAAATTGACTCTAACCCCTTATTGGAAATTGATGAAGAGATAATTGAAGATTCTCAGAGCGTTGAACATTGAAAAATCGAATCAAAAACCTTTTTGGAGGATAGTTTACGAAATTGACCCAAGACATTCTAATTCTTTATTAGAAATTGATCAATAAAACAACAAGATGTTGCTGAAAATGGCAAAGATAATAAGCAGCCAGATATTCCTCAAATGGTGATAAAAGTACACAAAACTTATGAAATTGTTAATGCTTATGAAATATAATTAATAACTGTTAAGGAATATAGTTAAGTCTGGCATAAAGATTTTTAGTGAATCCACAAAAATTAATATATGGAACATTTCAAGGACTTGAAACGTTATGGTATTTTGCGCAATAAAATTCAAATTCTATATTTTAGAAGGGGGTGAAATTCAAATTTGGCAAAAACATGGACCCATTGTTAGCTACTAGATACTCCTCTGGGATAGTGCGAGCATCGATTTGTTGATTCAAATGAAACTGGATGCCAATTGGAAAATTATATATTTCGGCAATATCACAGACATTTGCCGCTGGATGAAGTATAACTATGCGAAGTCTCCCAGAGTTTCCCAGAGTCCAAAACAGCAGAGCAATTCCGGTTGCTGATGGGCCATTGTGTCGAAAAATTGTGTTCTGGATTTTAGCAGCAGATTCCAGTTAAGAGTTGCCGGTGCCAAGCCCTTATTATCAATAAGGGGTTTACGACTAAATTTAGGTCTGAACTTGAAGTTTCACATAATTTGGAATTGACATATGTTAACACTTAGTTGCCACTGTTATTTTTATGAACAGTAAAAAAAGTGTTTTTTCACTATTTTCTGATTTCTAAAAATGTGGGACTTTTTTCAACCCAAAATGTTTTGTGATACATAAATATTAATTATAAATTTATAAAAGATTGGTGTATTTATGGTCTTTGTGTTTTTTACCCATACGCAATGTTTAACAGGAGATATTTTCAATACCATAGAAGATAACACATGTAAACCTATTTTTTCTGAAAGATCATTTTATTCTCTATTATATAATAACTAATCTTTGTTGGGTAAATATTTACTTACGTTGCTCGGGCCCGAAACAGCATTAAACTACATAAATATACATACATTGGTATCAAACGAAAGAGAAAAATTCCACGATTACGACGAGTGTGCCTTGGCTATTTATTTAGTAGTTTTTGTGTAATGTGGCCAAATTTTACGGGAAAGCATGCCAAATGGCGTTGCCAGATATCAAATTTTCTGTGAAAAATTTGGCGCCATATTTAGATATTTGCGGGAAATTCAAACTCAAATGTTATTTTTACGAAAGACAGTTGGCAGAAATTTATGTATATAATAGTGTGTTAATACTAATTGTTAGTCAGTGTAATTAGGTTAAAGTAATTAGTTAAAGGTTAAAGATGTTTACCTACATGTCTATTTATCTAAATAGAATATTGAATTTAAATAAAAAAACCAGACGGCCGGGGCTAACTTCGACCGTGTCAATGTTTGTATACCCTTTCAAATTTTTTAGTAACTCTTGTATATAAACTAACTGTTTTATTTAAAAAGGGTGTGTGAAAGAACGGCCTTCAATATACCGAACATTTTGATGAAAATCATTGTTTTCCACCGATCGTTCCTATGGGAGCTATATCTTTACCAAATTCGGCACAGTCATTAACAGATAAATTAGACTATGTTTAATATGAAAGCAATCGCGTTAAAAGTAACGAAGTTATTGACAAAAGTCACTGTTTTCGACCGATCGTTCCCATGGGAGCTATATGATATAGTCACCTAATCTTGATTCAAATTCACTGTTGTTTAGATGTAATAAGCTCACCAATATTAAATTTCACGACAAAAGCTCAAAAAATAACAAAGTTATTGAGAAAAGTCACTGTTCGAGACTTTGCCGTTTGTATGGAAGCTATATGATATAGTGGTCCGATCAGGCTGAATCCGATATGTACAACCCTTGCAGTATATACAAGCCTACGTTTCAGCTCTATAGCTCTTACGGTCTAGGAGGAGTTTGTGTTGATCCAGACGAACGGACGGACATGTGTAACCTTCGTATACGGTTTTTCGTTGCGCGCCCTAATTTTATATAATCGGTTCTCCTATCACAGCGACGATAAATCTATCGATAACCAAACGAAGGCGGTAGGTGAATTGCAGCAGATCGAGATCCTCTGGTTCCGTAGCTCTTGCGGGGTGGGGGGGTTGTTTACTGAATCTCTACCTTTAAGTATAAAATTTAATTTTATTAGGATCTCTACTGAAACTAACTTTAAATGAAATCAAAATGTCGGGCCGAAAATACTTACGAAAACAGTAAATAATTCATGTTAATAAAAAACGAAAGAAATGAAGGTGTATCCTTTGGGTCACAAGCTAGCTGTTACTGAGGTCAAGATGTAGATGGACCTTATCAGTTCTATACCCTCCCAACCATGAATCTTTATTGGCATTTGTAAAGATTCCCAAAAAAACTGATCGATCTCAACTCATGTACCCATGTCACTAGGAAAATTAATTTCAAAGCTTAAGCAATCATGTTCAATTTCATTATAATTTCAGATAGGAGCATTTCGAGTTGTACAGAATAAATTTTAAAGAAATATTTACTGACTAATCTTAAACCGCTGGTCTGGTATGACTCAACATTTTGAGATTCCGAACTTTCAGTCTGGCAAAACGATGGAACTCAAAGTAAATTAAAACTATTGAATGATAGGGACTAAAACTAGTAGTATACGAGAGAGCTTACAAGTTATGCATTATTAATTATGGTAGAATATATAGTAGATTATAGAATAAAAAAATGTAGAAGGAATGTCCAATGAATCAAGTTAACCTTTTCTTGTAATTATTCATCTTATTTTCAAGTTCTCTTTTATCTTTTTTTTTTTTTTTTTTTAAATTCTTTAAAGTTATTTTAAATTTCCAAGTCGTACAAATTCACTCATTGCTTTTGATTGCTCTTCAAGTCAAGCATTATTTACGGAAATTTTTTTTTATATTCAATTCGATTATTTGGTTGATCACAAAACGCTGAAATAGAAATTACATCAACAAAATCAGAGTATCAATTGACTACCGTTCTCCATAGTTCGCAAAAACTCGGTTAAAAGTCGCCGAATTGATACTGCTTAATACACTAGGCACTTACCCCATAGTTTACTCGCTGAAAGGCCTTCCATCGATGCACTGTGGGAAGGTGTTTATATGATGATTTCTCCTTCGCGCTTTATGACCACCATTAACTCCGTTCACTCACTTTGCTTTTACATTTACTATATTTTACGTTACTCTCGACTCGAATTATTTAATATAACCTTAACGAGATTTTAATCGATTCCATATTTGACTTATTTACATTTTTTTTTTTTTTTTTGGGTTTAACTTGATTAGGACTTGAAATTTAAAAATAAGATCAGAAATGAAAATATCGAGACTTAAAGATTTCGTTCAAAACGAGGTCAATTTCAAAAAAAACAATTGTAGGAGCTTTCGAGGTGGTCACATGGAATGCGCTAAATCGGGCAACAGCAAGCAGTATCCAGAATTTGGAAAAAATCCAGTTCACCGAAGGTTAGGACACCTTTCGGGAAATGAGACACTTTGGCCGCACTGTAAGCCTTAACTAAGAAACGATGTGACACTGCCGGCGTTTAGTTGGCGGTGTCTTTTCAATGTCCTGAACGCCAATTTCAGAAGGCAACGACAACCGAAAATTCGAATACACGTGCTCCGGCACCAGAAATGGATATTTGTAAACTCGCCGGTTCCCAAAAAATAATCCTCCCAAACGAAAGCTACCAGCAATATTGGCCGGAAAAAGTAAGGTTTCCAATCTAAGATATGGAGTAAGATGCAGATGGCGGCGGGGCAAAAATTCGAATTAACCTACATACCTTCTATGATTTATAACCAAAGATTTGGGCTACAGCTTTTTTTTATTGAACACTTTTCTCCTCAGAATTAAAATGAAAATGAAGCCTAGCCAAAAAATGAAGCGCGTTGCCACCTCAAGAAAAACGATAGATCATTTATCGCTATCCCCCTATTATGCGGTTATCGCTCGATCGATACCAATATTTTTATTTATTGATTAATCGCTATTGGCAAAGTGGCGCGTAAAGACGTTAAGTTCAAAAATTTGAAAGTTTAAACTAGCGCACGCTACACCACCCGATAATATGCAACGTTAGGCAGCATATTAGTGGGAATTAGTTCCGTATATCCTTAGCGTGAAATGTTCCTACTTCTCTACCTTGCATATTTTCTAACAAATAAAAGCAGTTTCCGAGCTTCCTTTTGATTCGACATTTTATGAACTTAGGGGCTAATTTAGCATTGAAGTTCTGAGAGAATTTGCTTAACGCGAAGTTTCTGCGAAAAACTTCTTGGCCTTCTTTAAAAGAGACAGACTTACTGCGAAGATTATACTGTGCTACATTTCGATCATATGCTTTCTTAATATTTTCTCCTATATCCTGTCGCAAAAGGTTTAACTGGTCAGTCTGATTGAGCGGTGTTATAGGCTCCTGTAACGACTTTAATTCCTTTAAAAGTTTATAATCTGAACCATGAGTAACCATGTCCAGTCCGAACAAAGCTTTAAAGGGTGAGCAACCTAAAGATTGATGCAACGATGATCGCAATGCGCAAGATATACTCGTTAAATGTTGATCCCAAAGCGTTTGATCCTGATTTTTTAAATACGAACGGATCGCAGCTAACAGAGAACGATTAACACGCTCAGCTGCGTTGCTTTGCGGAGAATATAAAGCGGTATACTGATGTTTTATGCCTAGTTCAGTAAGAAAAGAATTGAATGAATTTGCCTTAAATTGAACACCATTATCACTAACGATGGTTTCCGGTACTCCAAAACAATGAAATATCTGTTTTAACAAAAATTCTTGTATATCCTCCGTGCGAAACTTTTTCAGAGGTTGTAACCAATGATACTTACTGAAATGGTCAAGAACAATTAATAAACCGACAAATCCATTTTTGCTACGAGGGTAAGGACCAAGTAAATCGATATACAGACGTTGAAAAGGTCTACAAGTGGGAATATGCTGTCCCATAGGTGGTCTAAGCGTATAATTTGGTGCTTTGGACTCCTTACAAGTGTCACATTGACGAATATGGTCACGTACATCCTTTACCATACCAGGCCAAAAAAGAGTTCTACGTATCTTGTCAATGGTTTTCTGCATACCTGAATGTGAAGAGGTATGGCTATCGTGAGCTTGTTTTAGAACATCAACTCTGAGTTTATCCGGTACCCATAGTTTCCAAGAAAGCTTTTCTTGATAAGAATCTCCATTGGCATGTTCGGTTCGAATATACAAATGTTTATTTACAATTTTGATATCTGGGAATTTGTCTGGATTTTCAGTGATTTTCTTCTTCAGATACATATAGCTATCGTCCAAAAATGCTTCAGAGTCCAGATCTATAATCGGACCCATTTCTATCGCCTCTATCGAAAGGTTGGGCAATCTTGATAACGCGTCAGGAATCAAGTGTTCTTTTCCTTTCCTATGCGACATATTAAACTTAAATTGTTGTAAGCGAAAAATCCATCGAGCTAATCTCCCAGAAACATTTTGTTGACGCATTAGCCACAATAAACTAGAGTGATCAGTAACTACTTCAAATTCTTGCAATTCCAAATAACACCTAAATTTTTCTATAGCCAGTATAACGGCTAAACATTCGCGTTCAGTAACACTATAATTGCGTTGGGCACGACTTAACTTTTTAGACATGAAAGCAATAGGCTTCTCTTCCTCTGCGTCTGATAATTGGACAAGTACAGCGCCAATACCATAATCGCTGGCATCACAATGTAAGAAAAATTTCTTATTAAAGTCCGGGTTTTGTAGAATAGGGGCAGAAGTTAATAGATCCTTCAACTTATTCATAGAAGCTTGAGCTTCCGTAGTCCAAACGAAATTTCTTTTTGTTGACAACAGTTCCGTTATAGGATAAGTGAGATCGGCAAAATTCGGTATAAAACGACGATACCAACCGCAAACTCCAAGAAATCCTCTAGTTTGTTTCAAATTCCTAGGTGGTGGCCAATTTTTAATACATTCAATCTTTGACGGATCGGTGCAGATACCTTTACTGTCTATCACATATCCTAAATAACTAATGCTTGCGACACAAAACTGACTTTTCTCTATGTTAATGGACAGATTAGCTTTCCGAAATTGCTCCGCAATTCTTGCTAACACTGAAAGATGGGATGAGAAATCCTCTGAAATTATACACAGATCATCTAAATAGCAAAAAACACAATGGCGAAGGTCAGCAGGAACTACTTCATCCATTAAACGACTCATAGTAGATGTGGCATTACAAAGGCCGAAAGGCATAACTTTGAATTGATATAACGGTCTTCCTGGTACTGTAAATGCAGTAAGAGGTTTAGATGCTTCGGTTAATTCTATTTGCCAATAGGCATCCTTTAAATCGATTTTGGAAATAATATTTGCCTTGGGTAATCTTGAAAAAATACTGTCAATGCTGGGCAAAGGATAAGCATCCTTAATTGTGACTGCATTTAACTTGCGAGCGTCTAAGCACAGTCGCACTTTATTGGGCTTTATCACTGGTCGAATAGGAGAGCTCCAGGCGCTAACAGCTGGTTCGATAACTCCTAGTTGACTCATACGATCAATTTCCGTGTATACTAATTTTTCAACAGCGGGACTAATAGCGTAAAAACGTTGTTTTACCGGTTTGGCTTCGCCAATCTCAATATGATGTTTTATTAAGGACGTACGTCCGAGATGATGACTTGCATTGGGAAACATTTGCTTGACGGCTTCCAGCTGTCTAATTTGAGAATACGAAAGAGAATAAGAACTAGGGTCAGTCTCTAACTTTTTTTCAGAACCAATCTCGATCGAACTAATTATAGATGGGGCAAGTTCGAAAATTCTCCAAAAATCATGACCTAATATTAATCTTTTCTTCAACGTGGGAATTACAAATAATTTTAACATTCTTTCCAATCTACCGTACCGTACTATTACTTCTAACATACCAATCACATTTTGGCCGTTTCCGTCCGCTGTGCGCACTTGACCTTTAGTTTTTACAAATTGGGGAAAATGTGAAAAATCTGTTTGTGCTAAATCCGAGCCTATACAACTAATGCTGGCACCGGTATCCAATAAACCTAATTCTGTGAACGTAAGAAATGAGACTTCTGCGTAGCTCCTATTATCGTTGTCGTTTCTAAAAATTGTTGCAACAAAAAGTTTCCTGGTTTGTCTTGCGTGATCATAATATTTCCTTAGTCTCAACGTGCGTTTAGACAAGGGTTGGTCAGATCTGAAAATTTTGTCTTTAACAGTAAGGTAATGTTGTAAACGCTCAGGATATGCCAAAAATCTTAGTGGGAGTTTTTGAGACTTTCGTACGTTTACTTTGTGATTCACAATGTTGATACTTTGTTGAACGTTTTCCGAGTTTGATGTAACTATTGCGGGAGCATCTGACGTTGTCTGGATGCACCCTTCGGTCGGTTTTCCGCTAACCTTTTTATACAATCTTGACATTGAGGCTTGTAAACATTGGCCGTGCCGCAACCGTAACAAAAAATGGTGCGTTCCTCTAGACAGTTTTGCCATGTGTGACCGGCTTCGCGACAATTCCAACAAACGAATTTCCCTTGCACAGCGGCAACTTCATATTCCTCATCTGGGTCTGGAACTATTTTATTATCTTCGGTTTCCCCTTCTTGAATTTCAAAAATTTGTCTGCGTCCATTCGCTTTGACGTTAGAAATTACTTTTACTTGAGGGCTGAGCTCTTGTGTTAGATTTTCTTGCATCTGTACTAATCTACGAAGGTGACCTATTGATGCGATGGATTGATATAGTAACTTTTGTCGTATCCCTGGCAACAGGTTATTTTGTAAAATTTCCATCAGCTCCTCTTCCTCAAACTTTATACCGAACTTGTCAATCAAAGAAGCTACCTCATCGTAAAAACAAACAAAAGATTCTCCAGCTTTTTGCTTTCTCGCACGAATCATTTCTTTGCTCATAAAATCTGATCGATAGTCTTTATATTGCTGACGAATAGCTGAACAAAACTCGCTCCATACTATTCGCGGGACTTGCTTATGATATCTCCAATACCACTCGCGGGCTTTTCCTCCAAATAATATTTGAATATGTTTACACACCCCAATAAAATCACTATCAAGAGTTTCCTCCGTTAGGGCTTTTACTCTATAAATAAATTCTTCTACTCCTAGACCTTCTGTAGATCCGTCAAAACGTAGATTCCATTTCTGCATTACATTTGCAATTTTTGCATTTTGAACAGTTGTAGGGCAGGGCGAACTTATCAAAGATCGAGTTTGGACCGTGTCTAATGGGACTTCTCGCTGGCCTAAATTCATAGGTAACGACGATACTACCCGAGAAACTGTTTGTTCTATCATATTTTGTATAACCGTATAATCGATATCTCGATTAGGACGAGTATTATTACCACGATTGGGTCTTGCTCTTCGTTGATTAGGCATGGTTCTAGGTAATTGCGGTTCTGGTTGATTACTACTGTGACTGGCATCTAAGCATGATGCTGGTGCTTCGCTAACTGATACAGCTGGTTCGTTGAGCTGTTCTGCTCTGTCTCTTGGGACTTGACTTAGCTGTTTTGTAAAATTACGAGTCCATGCTCGAGAAGTGCTGGGTGCCAATGACAAATGTTTTTCCTTAGCTTTTGGTGAACAGTTGCCTACTACGAGCTTTATACTAGACACATCTATCTCACTCTCACAAATTGGGCAATGCTTTTCCTTTTCTAGTAGAGCTTCCAAACAGGATTTATGAAAAATGTGTTTACAGGGAGTACAGAAACATGTTTGCGTGTTGTCCAAAACCAAGGAACAAATTTTGCATATGTTTTCTGCTGGGGTGTCCATATTTGGTGGACTATGTTGAACTAAAGACATTCTCTTTTTTTTTTTTTTTTTTTTTAATTATTTTCCTAAAAGTGACATGACTGGGTACATGATTTGAAATCGTAACTAGCTAAATGAACCTAAAGAATATTGGTAACTTTACTATTTTTGTTTTGGGCTATTGCATCTACAAAATTGTTTCTTTTAGTCAGGCTTTGGCCTTTTAAATCTTCTGATCGGCAAGGCTATACTATCTGTATTACCAAGATCCAGACACCAGAACATTAAATCATCCAAGTCTTGCTATAAAACAATATGTTCGTGTTCTCTTCGATTTTTTTAGACGTTCAGCTGTCGTAACATGATCTAAAATCCAATCAGTACTGATATCGAAACATCCAATATACAATAATCTAAATTGTTAAGAAAAGATTGAACGACTTTACTAAACGAGTGCTAAATTATCGAGGACCTTAACTAAACGAGCAATTTGTGATACAGAGTATTGAAATTCTTGTTTACATTCATTCTTGCTTTTAACTTTGCGGCGGAATATTCCTAACAGAAACATCGGCTTCGCCAAGCAGACTTAAACCGTGCAGGTTCATTTATCCGCGTAAGTTAAACCATAATATAATCTAACAAAATCGACGAAAAATTTGAAACCTCATGTTTTGATCTTAAGACTTTCCTGAATACTTGAGCTCAACCTTTATATCACTTGGGGTAGAACTACATACTTCTAATGTGGTCTGCTGTCAAAATAACCACATGCCGTAACTTAAATAAACTTCTTGTCTATATCTAATATTGTCAAGGAGTTGAGTATGCTTTCATCTTGCCCCACACGTTTGGGCGCCAAAAATTTTATGTAACCTTCGTATACGGTTTTTCGTTGCGCGCCCTAATTTTATATAATCGGTTCTCCTATCACAGCGACGATAAATCTATCGATAACCAAACGAAGGCGGTAGGTGAATTGCAGCAGATCGAGATCCTCTGGTTCCGTAGCTCTTGCGGGGTGGGGGGGGTTGTTTACTGAATCTCTACCTTTAAGTATAAAATTTAATTTTATTAGGATCTCTACTGAAACTAACTTTAAATGAAATCAAAATGTCGGGCCGAAAATACTTACGAAAACAGTAAATAATTCATGTTAATAAAAAACGAAAGAAATGAAGGTGTATCCTTTGGGTCACAAGCTAGCTGTTACTGAGGTCAAGATGTAGATGGACCTTATCAGTTCTATACCCTCCCAACCATGAATCTTTATTGGCATTTGTAAAGATTCCCAAAAAAACTGATCGATCTCAACTCATGTACCCATGTCACTAGGAAAATTAATTTCAAAGCTTAAGCAATCATGTTCAATTTCATTATAATTTCAGATAGGAGCATTTCGAGTTGTACAGAATAAATTTTAAAGAAATATTTACTGACTAATCTTAAACCGCTGGTCTGGTATGACTCAACATTTTGAGATTCCGAACTTTCAGTCTGGCAAAACGATGGAACTCAAAGTAAATTAAAACTATTGAATGATAGGGACTAAAACTAGTAGTATACGAGAGAGCTTACAAGTTATGCATTATTAATTATGGTAGAATATATAGTAGATTATAGAATAAAAAAATGTAGAAGGAATGTCCAATGAATCAAGTTAACCTTTTCTTGTAATTATTCATCTTATTTTCAAGTTCTCTTTTATCTTTTTTTTTTTTTTTTTTTTTTAAATTCTTTAAAGTTATTTTAAATTTCCAAGTCGTACAAATTCACTCATTGCTTTTGATTGCTCTTCAAGTCAAGCATTATTTACGGAAATTTTTTTTTTATATTCAATTCGATTATTTGGTTGATCACAAAACGCTGAAATAGAAATTACATCAACAAAATCAGAGTATCAATTGACTACCGTTCTCCATAGTTCGCAAAAACTCGGTTAAAAGTCGCCGAATTGATACTGCTTAATACACTAGGCACTTACCCCATAGTTTACTCGCTGAAAGGCCTTCCATCGATGCACTGTGGGAAGGTGTTTATATGATGATTTCTCCTTCGCGCTTTATGACCACCATTAACTCCGTTCACTCACTTTGCTTTTACATTTACTATATTTTACGTTACTCTCGACTCGAATTATTTAATATAACCTTAACGAGATTTTAATCGATTCCATATTTGACTTATTTACATTTTTTTTTTTTTTTTGGGTTTAACTTGATTAGGACTTGAAATTTAAAAATAAGATCAGAAATGAAAATATCGAGACTTAAAGATTTCGTTCAAAACGAGGTCAATTTCAAAAAAACAATTGTAGGAGCTTTCGAGGTGGTCACATGGAATGCGCTAAATCGGGCAACAGCAAGCAGTATCCAGAATTTGGAAAAAATCCAGTTCACCGAAGGTTAGGACACCTTTCGGGAAATGAGACACTTTGGCCGCACTGTAAGCCTTAACTAAGAAACGATGTGACACTGCCGGCGTTTAGTTGGCGGTGTCTTTTCAATGTCCTGAACGCCAATTTCAGAAGGCAACGACAACCGAAAATTCGAATACACGTGCTCCGGCACCAGAAATGGATATTTGTAAACTCGCCGGTTCCCAAAAAATAATCCTCCCAAACGAAAGCTACCAGCAATATTGGCCGGAAAAAGTAAGGTTTCCAATCTAAGATATGGAGTAAGATGCAGATGGCGGCGGGGCAAAAATTCGAATTAACCTACATACCTTCTATGATTTATAACCAAAGATTTGGGCTACAGCTTTTTTTTATTGAACACTTTTCTCCTCAGAATTAAAATGAAAATGAAGCCTAGCCAAAAAATGAAGCGCGTTGCCACCTCAAGAAAAACGATAGATCATTTATCGCTATCCCCCTATTATGCGGTTATCGCTCGATCGATACCAATATTTTTATTTATTGATTAATCGCTATTGGCAAAGTGGCGCGTAAAGACGTTAAGTTCAAAAATTTGAAAGTTTAAACTAGCGCACGCTACACATGGCTATATGAACTCGTATCATCGTGGTAATCAATAATATATAAAGTAAGCTTACAATATTTATAACTCTTTAGTAGTGGGTGGACCCGCCTTTATTTACTATTACCTCGTATATTCGATTAGGCAAAGTATACGACCCGTTGCCTATTTAGCTATTTAGGTAATTCAGAGAAATATGCGACCACGCAGCTTTAGTGGCCTCTATTAGCGACTCATTTGTGTCGTATTGCTTACTTGATCCATAAACTTTCCTAGAAAGCCAATCCCAAGCATTCTCAATAATATTGAGGTCAGGTGAATATGGCGGCCACTCGACGTTTTGGGACTGGATCCATGCTTAAACAACCCGGGAGTTATGAATTGGGGCATTATCCTGTTGATAACGGCACTTAAGACTTCCGAAAAGGTTTTTTATTTGAGGAAACGCCGTTTCCATAACGTGTTTGTACGACGCACCATTAATTTTCGATGTAACAAACTGAAGCTCGCAGGCTCCATAGTAAGATATGGCGCCCCAGACCATAACTCCCCCTTCCCGGCTATGATGGCGATTTAAAAAGTCCTCTGGCTTTCGAAAATCGTGGAAATAGTAGTTAAGTCCATCTGGCCCATCCAAGTTGAATTTTTTTTCATCTAAAAATACGGTGTATTTCCATTCTGATTTCCAAGCCATACAGCTCCGCGCGAAAAGATGACGAGCCTCCTTACGAACCATATTTAAAGGTGTTTTTTTCAGTTTTAGTCTTCTTAAATGATTGCTTGACCGGATAACTCGACGAACTGTGGACACACTAGCTTCTATACCTAAATCGGACTTAATTTTGGCTGCCGAGTGGCGAGAATTGGAGGGTTCTCTTAAAATTTTTTCCATATTTCTCGGGATTTTGAAGAAATTGAAATATTACAGTAGCGCTCCTTCCAATTTTTTTTTCCAATTTCTCGATGAGACATTTTCATGTCCTTATATGCCAATATTTTTCCTCTTTCTTCGGTGGTCAGCGAATTTTTTCGACCCATAGTGCATTCCAGTCTATCGGAAATAGGAGTTTATTGTGAAAAAAAAAATAATTAAGTTGATACAACTCAAGCGAACGTTCACGAGACACTAATAAGTCCTCTGTTCTTATTCAAGTCACCCATAAAAGCTCTATTTTTTCTGACCAGTTGCATTCGAAGCAATGTGCGAATCTAACTGTAAATTTTTTCGTTCTCTTTTTGGGTTCTATTAATAGCCAATGAACGGTACTTTTAAACGGTAAATAATTAAAGTCCGTTGGAATAGAGAAAAACAAAGCAATATGAATACAAACGTGTTCTTATTCAAGTGGCTGGCAGTGTATATACTTTATGTGGTCGGAGATGCTTCCTTTTATGCGTTGCACTTCTGACCAAAATTAATATTCCCTTTTTGCGAGGGTATAACAATCGAAACATTTGTACCTACCTACGTTTGAGACATTTTCATCATTTTAAATTGATAAATGTGCGTTGCCTTCTCAGAAATTAAAGTTGTTGGCCCTAGGAAGAGAGGGCTTTCGCAGTGCTTCTAACACATAATTCATTCGCACCTAAATTGGACTCTAAGTATATGCTAAGTTGGGCGATTGGCCTGCCAATATGTGTGCAGTTATTCATTTTGTGTGGCATCTCTGATTGGTATTACCATAAATTATTTTGTGTCGCAAAATGCTTTGCGGTTCTCAAATGAATTGCAAAGTACGCAAATTAATTTGCAAAGGGCGAAGGCAGAAAGTATTTTCGTGTCATTTTGTGGCCATAAATTCGCATTAAGTTGTAAAATAATTTTTGGCCACGGGACATATTCGGATATGGTAATACGAGAATAAATGATTTGGACTTCCAGTTAATTGATGGCTCTTAATAGACAAAAGCAGTAATAGGTCTGCACTAATTTGTGTCCATTTCTTTTGCATACCCCTTCCCTGGACACTGCAGAAGAGTTCCTGATTGAATAACTCGCAAAATGGCCAGAGAGATATAAATGGCTCTTGCCTATCTTTTCTCGCTCTTTGACTCTGTCTCGCTTGCTTTGCTTCTTGCTTTCCTGTCTGTCAACACATGGAGAAGGCGCATCCTTTTGGCTTACTTTATTTCTGGCAATTTTTCAATGCGCTTTGTTTACTCTGGCCCCAAGGACCATAGTCCTGGCCGCAATAATCATTGGCAGAAGGAGCAGCTTTATTGTAGCCTCGTTCTAGCCGCAACCACAGGATGTGCCTTTTGACTGTGTCCGCAGCCTGTTTCCCCTTCTCCGTATGCCTCTGAGTCCTCAATACTGTTTGATTTACTTCAAACAATTGGCAACATCATACATCAACGCGTTCTTCTGTTGTTGCCTTCATCTGGTTTTTTATTTCGCACAAATCTCTATGCAAAGCATCTTTCAGCCTCTCAGATGGTCTCTTCTCCCTCCACCCTCCCCCCTCGCTTTTGTACAATTTGTATGGATTTTGTCTGTAACTTGGACTTAAGCTTATGCCTTCAATTCGAGGCATTTTCCTCTAAATATTAAACTCCATAAGAACTCTACACATTGCTGCTTGAGTGTGGAATTAACTCATCTACTTTTCAAAGCCATTCTCACCACATCATGAAATATTATTATTTTATGTTTAACAACAATATCTACTTTTACATATTGCCGCATGGGATTCTTTGGCTTTTTCCCTCTGCCTTTGCATTTGACTAGTGCTCTAAAACCATCTTATATGACTTCATTTTCTTTGGCAAGTTGTGAAGTCATTTCTATTTGAGTTACATACACAATTCAACATTTAATCGATTCAATCAATTTCATTAATTTAGTCCAATCGTCTAAAGTAGATTTTGAAATCTTCCCCATATACGTTTTCATAAACCAGTCGCCGAATTTCTACCATGATAAAATTATCACAATTCGCAAAGCTCGGACAAACTTTTTAATAAAAACAATAACAAAAACCGAAAAGGACGAAAAAAGTTAATTAAAACAAAAAAGTACTGGTCCAGTTTGTGCCACAACATTAGTACCCGAAAAATGCAGCCGAAAAATCTGGCGGCTCCATCTAAAACGAAATTAATTTTTCGAGGCATACGAAAGTTTGGACGAACGAGAGAGTTTGCATTGTTTTGCATATTTTATATGGCGGAAATGTAGAGCACACCACTCCGCTTCAGTTCCGCACCAACCACTCGCTTCAACCTTAGTATGCCCCGCTCATCCCGAAATCCAAAACAAAAAGGAAAAACTAGTGTGCAACACGCAAATTATGCAACGCAAGGCGCAAAAGACAAACTTTCTGGTTTTTGCAGATTCGACAGCTAGCGGAATGAAAATTAATACGAAAATGAAAATAAACCACATATCGGAGGGAGCACACCCCACCCACCAGGCCAACCCCAGCCCACAGTCCTCACCCAACCACATAGCGACAACAACAACAAAGTAATTAAAAATGCAACAACCTAAGGCAAAACGGAAGCAACAAAGTGACCAAACTAAAAACTGAATTACCTAGGGCAAAAATTAGATGGTCTGAGAATAGGAATATAGAAAATTGAAAATCAAGATTAGCAATGGATCCAAAGAGACTTCATTTTTTGAGAAAGGTTACTCTATTTTTACTTCAACATTATGAATATTAAACGCAAGGTTCGCATTATGAAACTCATTATAAATGTCGTTTAAAAAATACTACAATTTTATAAAGAATTCATTCATATTTTTAACTAAAATGATTATAATAGTAGAGGGTTATTAAGGAGGGAGGTATTTTATATGTAGAAAATGTGAACCAAGTTTGAAATGAATCGGTCAAGTAGTTTTTAAATGACAGTGAACACGGACTTTGAAAAAGTAGTTTTGTGGAAAAGTTTTTAAAGTTTTTTATATTCAAACAACTTCACTGAAAACCAATCAGTTGAAGCGCTATATTATTGTCTGTTTTACATTCTTCAAATGGTAAAGATTAAAAAAAACCAGGGGGCCGGGGCTAACTTCGACCGCGCCGAAGTTTGTATACCCTTGCAAGTTGTTTGGTACTCTTTCGTTACTTAAAGCCGTCAAAGTGGAAAAACGTTTTATCTAAGAAGCGTAATGTTTCCGAAAGAACGGCCTACAATCTTAGCGTAGGAAATAACGAAGATATTGATCAAAGTCACTGTTTTCCACCGATCGTTCATATGGGAGCTATATGATATAGTCACCCGATCTTTACCAAATTCGGCATAGTCATTAACAGATATATTAAACTAACATATGTTAAATTTGAAAGCAATCGCATGACAAGTAACGGAGTTATTGACAAAAGTCTCTGTTTTTGATTGATCGTTCCTATTGGAGCTATATTATATAGTCTCACGATCTTGATTAAATTTGGCACAGTTGTTTATAGGTGCAATAAACTCACCAATTTCATGACGATAGCTCAGAAAATAGAGAAGTTATTCAGAAAAGTCACTGTTCGTAACTTTGACGCTTGTATGGGAGCTATATGATATAGTGGTCCGATCCGGCTGAATCTGAGATATACTTTATATACAAGCCTACGTGCAAAATTTCAGCTCTGTAGCTTTTACGGTCTCGGAGGAGTTCGCGTTGATCCAGACGGACGGACGGACATGGCTATTTGAAGTGGTCTCGTCGTGCTGATCAAGATTATATATACTTTATATGGTCTGAGATGCTTCGATCTATGCGTTGCACACTTCTCACCAAAATTAAAATACCCTTTTTGCAAGGGTTAAAAAAAAAATTTGTTAACCTCTTAAGCATTCCGTTTATCCGTCGAAGGCATTTTTCATTCGCTCAACGATACTTAGAAGTATAATTTTTGTTTCGATTGTCGTTCGCTACACAAAAAAAAAAGATTTGCGAAACTTCGAATCCGTCCTTGAGGAAAAATCACCTTAGAGTCTACATTGTCATCCAAACACTATCCCGGAGGTCTAAAGTAGTGTAATGTAAAATAATGGACTCTATCTTTACAGGGAGTACAACATTTTTACGGCTCTGACTTATAATTACAGTAACTGACAGTAATATTTGTACTAGAGGCCTGCACGAGCACATTCGTTTGCGGCTGTCTTCCAAGTACTCTAAGTATTTCATGTATTTGGTACCTTGTATTTGCAGTGCTTGGTCGCAACAAAGTAAGACAAATGAAAACTAAGATCAAACGAGCAAAACGAAACGAGAATAATTGAAAACGAACCAACTAAATACGGTACTTCTTGCGAGTATGCTTGGTACTTCCAAGAATTTAAGTAAGTATGCTTGGTTTTCGCTTGGTACTTCCAAGTATTCTCAAGTATTTGTGTATGCTTGGCTTTCGCTTTACTCGGATCAGTCGTTCTCAGTTAATTGCAAAGCTAATATCGTTTGTGCGTGGTAAAATGAGTAATAAAGAAAATAATTTGGAAAATGTATGTACAGTGGCTCCATCGTTTTGGTATGGATTTTACCAAGTTGCGGCATACATCAGGTGGTATGGAGTTCCACTCTGCTTGCAGTGCCTCTTTTAACTGATCCAACGTATTATAGTTATTCTTGTAGACCCTTCTTGCCAATTCTTTCCAAAGATGCTCAATAACATTAAGGTCTGGGCTCTGTGCAGGCGTTTGAATAAGTTTGGGGCAGTTATGGATCAACCAAAGCTTTGCTACGCCTGAAGTGTGCTTTGGGTCGTTGTCTTGGTAAAAGGCGAAGTCCCGTTAAATACCCAATTTCTCCGCACTTTGCTTTACGTTGTTCTTCAAAATATCGAGATATCCAAATTTATCCATTATCCCATCAATAAAGTGCAAATTTCCAACTCCCGCGCTCGACATGCATCCCCAGACCATAACAGAGCCTCCACCGTGCTTTACTGTGCCTTTTGTGTTTTTTGGTTCGAATTCGGCATTTGGCCTACGCCACACATACGTCTTTCCATCGGACCAACCTTAAAATTGTTAATATTAGCATTTAGGATGATTCACAATATAATTACATGATTCCAAAAATCCTCTGTTTTTAACAGATATTCTTTAGCAAATTTCACACTGAAATTTTTATTCTTAGGGCTTATAAACGGCTTATTTCTGGCAACTCGTCCATGGTAATCATGATTATGCAAAGTGTTGCGCACTGTGTTTAGGCACACTTCTTTGCCTGTGCGCTCTTTCAACGAAATTTGGAGATCTTTTGCAGTTTTAAAAGGGTTCTACTTAATTTCCTTTAAGACTGCTCGCTCTTCTCTCTTGTCCAATATCTTTCCTTGACCCTCTCTGCTCTTGTTTATTATTCTGCCCTCATCTCTAAACCTTATAATGTCATGAACTGTAGATTTTTCGACCAATTCAGCTATTTCCCTTACGGGTTTTCCGTCTAAATGTAGTTTAATAATGAGCTGTCTTATTTCGACAGTTGTTTGCGTTCCATTTGGAGCCATTTAAAAATTTTTGACACTGTACACGATACAAAACCTAATTTTCGACTAAATGGAGTCAAACAAATGCAAAACACAATCGAACTTTTAAAAATTATTGGCTCTATTTACCAAAGTAGGCGCACAGTATGGTGGTGGAGTAAATATAGATGACATTACTCCTCATCCATCAACCATATTGAGGAAGCTGTCTGAGCTGTACAAGTTGGAGACTCAAAATATTAAAGCAGGTGTTACAAAAGCAAAAAACACCGGCTACATCATTTCATCAGATATTTGGACTGACGATTTCCTAAAGAGGTCATACCTCTTGTGCACGGTGCACTTTATAAAAGGAGGCGCAATGGTCACCCGGTTGCTAGCTGTCAAATCAATGGGTCATGAGTCCAACACAGGTACAATAACTTAATTAATACTTCATACTGCTACAATGCAATAAATGTCTTTTATTTCAGGCGCAAACATTAAGAGAAAAATCATAAATATTTTAAGTGATTTTGAATTGGAAATGGAAGACGACAAAGCCATTGTCGTTACTGACCGGGGCTCCATTTGATTAGTGCTATTCGTAGTTTCGTAGTTTCATATTCATTGCATAAATCATCTTTTAAATAATATTGTTGAGAAAGCTTTTGAAGACATTGCAGAATTATACGACCTTTTATTTCATTGCAACAAGCTTGTGAAATATTTCAAAAAATCAGGGATAAATTCGCAGCTTGATATTACGCTGAAAAGTTTTTGCCAGACTAGGTGGAACACAGTGTACTATACTCTCTTTTCAATTGGACAAAATTGGGATAATATCACAAGCATTTTGAATGATAGCGATGAAATTTGTACATTAGAAAATATAAATATCAATAACTTAAATGCGATTGCAAAAATTTTGGAATATTTGGAAAAGGCTTCCAAATCATTAGAAGGAGAAGACTACCCAACACTGCATCTTGTAATACCACATTTGCTTAATTTAAAAAGAAAAAGTACGTTTGATTTAAGTGACACTGGTCTAGCTAGCCAACTAAAATCTTTTTTGACCGACCTACTTAAAACAGTGGTGGATCACGGACTACCACAAAATTGCATTTTTTTTGTTTCCACCCACAAACAAGTTGATGCCTTTCAGTGCAACTGAAAAAGAACATATTATTCAATTATGTAGAGATTTGATGACGAATTATTGGTTGGAAACTGACACAGTACCAGAAAAATTAGAAAGATCAGAAACGTTCGAAATATTCTCGGAATTGATCCCTACCTATAGTACTGACAGTATAACTGGATCCATTGAATCCGAACTTCAGGCATACATGTCCCTCAAAATTTCTTTGTCGGAAGAGTTTAAAGTTCTGCAGTGGTGGGATGCGAATAAAGAGCATTTTCCACTTCTTTTTAAAGTGAGTTGTAAAATTTTAAGCATTCCGGCTAGCAGTGCATCATCAGAGAGGGCTTTCTCTCAAGCCCGGCTCTTAATTTCGGAAAAAAGAAGTAACATTGCCACGAACAGCAATATGATAAATGAAATTATGGTTCTAAATTTCAATTAAAAAAACATTGAATTTAATTTTTATATATTGTTAATTTAAGTGAAGCAAATGACATTTACATGAATAAAAGGTTGTTATTATTTTGATTTTGAAATACCGTTTATTATACCCTTGCAAAAAGGGTATATTAATTTTGGTCAGAAGTGTGCAACGCATAGAACGAAGCATCTCCGACCATATAAAGTATATATATTCTTGATCAGCACGACGAGACGAGTTCAAATAGCTATGTCCGTCCGTCCGTCCGTCCGTCCGTCCGTCCGTCTGGATCGATGCGAACTCCTCCTAGACCGTTAGAGCTATAGAGCTGAAATTTTGCATGTAGGCTTGTATATACTGCAGGCTTTGTATATCTCAGATTCAGCCGGATCGGTCCACTATATCATATAGCTCCCATACAAACCTCAAAGTCACGAACAGTGACTTTTCTCAATAACTTCGTTACTTTTTAAGCTATTGTCGTGAAATTTAATATAAGTAAGTTTATTGTAACTATAAACGACTGTGCCAAATTTGGTCAAGATCGGGTGACTATATCATATAGCTCCCATACAAACGTCAAAGTCACGAACAGTGACTTTTCTCAATAACTTCGTAACTTTTTAAGCTATTGTCGTGAAATTTAATATAAGTAAGTTTATTGTAACTATAAACGACTGTGCCAAATTTGGTCAAGATCGGGTGACTATATAATATACCTCCCATAGGAACGATCCGTCGAAAACAGTGACTTTTGTCAATAACTTCGTTACTTTTAATGCGTTTGCTTTCAAATTAAACATTTGACAGTTAAATATGTCTGTTAATGACTGTGCCGAATTTGGTAAAGATCGGGTAACTATATCATATAGCTCCCATAGGAACGATCGGTGGAAACAGTGACTTTCATCAGAAAGTTCGTTATATCCTATGCTAAGATTGAAGGCCGTTCTTTCGCAAGCATTACCGTTTTTAGATAAAACAGTTAGTTTAGATAAAAGAGTTACTAAAAAACTTGCAAGGGTATACAAACTTTGACGCGGTCGAAGTTAGCCCCGGCCCTCTGGTTTTTTATTGGATTTGATGTTCATATGTGCATACATTGAGATGAACCAAATATTCAAATGGTACCCGGTATTTGGTTCAGTATTCGGTACACCAAGAACGAACAAAATATCCGATCGGTACCCGGTATTTGGTTCAGTTTTCGGTACTCGATTCTTCTTATGCTCATACTTGCAAGTACCGAATTGTTCGGTCCGTATCTACCTTCTTATCTTATATTTGTCGGGGTATTTATTATGTGCAGCATCTCCATCGAACAAATACAGATAGCACATAAACCCAATAACACACTACGGAGTATTTTTAACAGAACAAAAAGTAGGATCGATACAATGGACAAGAGCAACGTAGTATATAAAATACCGTGCAATGGGACTAATGAAGAAAACTGTGATAAAATATATATATGTAGGGACAACAAAATCGAGGCTAAAAACAAGACTATCGCAACATAGATCTGACTATAAACTTCGTCAACACTCCAATGCACCAAAAACGGCACTTATGGCCCACTGTGCCGCCAGTGGACATTCACCAAATTTTGACGAAGTAAACCTAATAGACCAAGAACAACATTACAACAAACGTTACACTTTGGAGATGCTGCACATAATAAATACCCCGACAAATATAAGACTTAATTATAAGGTAGATACGGACAACTGCGCGCATTTATACAGGCATTTATTAGGGACAAATCAGTGTGTAGCTCCACGTCACAGTGTGCGGACGTGTAAAACTAAGTAGGTGTTTTCTTGTTGTTAAATTAATATTATGTCAATCACAATTCAATGTTATTTATAGTTGCCCTGAAGACGACCACCGATGAGTTGTCGAAATATATCGGAACGAAAATAAGAACAAACTGTGTTTTTTATTTTTGTTTTTATTCGCCCAACATTTGACCTCGAGCCGGCAAAACATTCAACTCTAAACAACAAAAAGGTCGCAAAAATCCACATACATATTATTAGTGATAATTTATGATTTTTATTTAGCAATAAAAAAAATGTCTTTTTTTTTTAACCTAGATGTCCTTTTTATAAATAAAAGTAACGGCCTGCAGTTACCGATATATTTGAAGTACAGTTTTATATATTTTTTTTCGACCCCTGCTGAAATAAAATATATCACATTTCATGCTAAATAACATATTTATATTTCAAAACAATATTAAAACAATTTCAAAACAAAAACTTAAGGTAACATGTTTTATAATTCCATTCAGTTGGAATGCTTTGATTCTTATGATTATTAGATGTTAATATAGCTGCTTGCATTGCTAAAAGAAAAAAGGGTCTTATTTGGGAAAACTTCAAAAATTATGATATCCTTACTTGAAATTTACATGTTATTATGCAAAAGCATTAGATTTTCAACATTTTTATACCCTTGCAGAGGGTATTATAAAATTGGTCAGATGTTTGTAACGCACAGAAGGAGACGTTTCCGACCCCATAAAGTATATATATTCTTGATCAGCATGAGAAGCTGAGTCGATATAGCCATGTCCGTCTGTCCGTCCGTCCGTCTGTGCAAATCAACTTCACGCTGTCATCTTAAGAGCTATCGGAATGAAATTTCATATTTGAGCTACTTTTAGCCGGGAGATAATAGAGTATGAAAATTGTCAGGATCGGACTACTATATCATATAGCTCTAGAACAAAAATTTTTGCAAAAATTGGAGTATCCCCATGAAATTTACCAATATAATAGAATTTGATATAAAATCTCAGATCCCAAAATTTGAGTTTGATCGGATAAATAGAACACAAGTTACAGTCAATACAAATCGGTTCTACGTCATCAGCAAATCAAACAGAGCACATGCATACGCACACACAGACGTAGCGCTACACGTATGTATGTATGTATCTGTATGCGTGTTGTGCTTTGCTTAAAAA
This sequence comes from Drosophila paulistorum, assembly GCA_018152135.1. NCBI lineage: Eukaryota > Metazoa > Arthropoda > Insecta > Diptera > Drosophilidae > Drosophila > Drosophila paulistorum. Next base: position 1,106,143 of record JAECXG010000823.1, read on the forward strand.
TTTGTAGTAAAGAGAGAAATAATTTGAATGTTTTGTTTGTGTGTTGATGAATGTTTTGTTTGTGTGTTGATGAATTGAGTTGCAAGGAAAGAAATTTCAAAATGTAAAAAAATTATTGCCAAGGACTGCAAGGGTATATAAACTTCGGCATTGCAGAAGTTAGCTTCTTTGATATTTTGGTTTCAAAAGCGAACGTCTTTTGCGCACCGTTTCGCTTGCGCTTGAAAATATGCGCTCGCATGGCACAGATGTGGCAACTATGCAGAGGCGCTTTAGCATATATGCGTATAGAAGAGGATACTGCGATTTTCGATGATTCCACCATACCAATGGATCATCCTTTCTATTTATGTATTCCTCGGCCAGATATTTGTCCATATCACGAATTGCTGCTGCCGTGTTGTTGGTGGGCTGGCTGACTTGTTTAAAATTTGTGTCATAATCAGTCCATATGTCGTCCTTGTCTTGCGTATTGAAATTTAGACTTTCGTTGTTCGGTGAGATATTTTCTGACGAGCTAGCCACTGATCGCAATAAATTTGTTTTAATGTCCGCAACGGACTTTTTAAAGGCCTCCACAGATTTAAAAACCCTGAAGCGTTCGTCCATGTCCACGATAATTTCAGTTATTAATTCATTTCATTTAATTCATTTAAAGTAGGATTTTTAATGTTTGAACTTATGCAACCAGAACGATTATTTTGGAAAGAGTCACATTATTTTCTGCTGAAATCTCTTCCGTTATTTGAAAAAACGGCTGCAGTATGGGAAGAACTCCATCAATTAGGTCCCAATCCTCAGGTGACAATATTAAATCTGTCCGAGTAGACAGGGCTGCCACAATCGCTTCCTTTAACACTGTCAGTCTTTGGAACATTTTATAAGTGGAGTTCCACCGAGTGGGAACATCTTGCGTTATCTTAAGTTCGGGCAACTTAAACAGAGCTTGCATCTCCCTTAACTTTTTTAATTCGGATGTGCTGCGATTAAAATATTGTGATATAGCTTTAGCTTTAGTTCGCACTCTAGACATCTTCACCAAAGCCTTTTGAACGATCAAATTGAGACAATGGGCGAAACAACGGACATGTCTCCAGTTGCCTATCCGAATAGCACCAGCAATATTGTGTGCGTTGTCTGAAGCTATTGCCGCAACTTTGTTTTCGAGTCCCCATTCTGAAACAATATTTTGAAGAAATCCGCACAGATTTGTGGAGGTGTGAGATTCTTCAAATCCCTGGCAAGCTAAAGTGTATGATGTTAGCACTGTAAACTCCGTCTCTATAAAGTGCACAGTGACTGCTAAATAGCTCTCGTTGGTAACGGATGTCCAACCGTCGGCAGTTAAGCAGACCGCTGTAGACGCACTGAGCATCTCCATAATTTTTCCGGTGCATTCATCTTTAATTTTTGAAATCAATGCATTCGCCAATGTCTTCCTTGTGGGCAACTTATAGCCTGGAGTTTGTGATACGTCGTGAATTAATTTTTGGAACTCGGTTTCCTCCACTATCCGCAAAGCATGATGACCCTTGGCAATCATTTTGACCAATTGTCGATCAATCTGCTGAGATTTGCTCACTGGGACAGGCCTGTGAATAAATGTCGTAATCCTTGGTTGGGCGCTTTGCACAACAACCGAGCTTTCCTCATTTTGGCGGACAACGGGCTCCATAGCTGCCGGGTGTTTACATTTTAAATGTCGGCTTAAATTGCTTTGGGACTTCCAACTCAGAAGGCATTTGCAATAATTGCATTTCGCCTGCTGATTGCCAATGTCCTCAAAATGAGTCCAAATTTCGCTATGTTTTCTTATTAGCGACATTCTGAATTTTTAAAAGTGAAACTGATATGATAGCTAATATGAAAATGGCGAACTTGAGACAAAAGAAACGTAGATCGAGCAAGTGAACCAAAAAGATCTAGTGAACCAAAAACAACAAGTGAACCAAAAAGAACCAGTGAACAAAAATGAGCTAGTGCACTAAAAAGAACAAGTGAACCAAAAAGATCTAGTGAACCAAAAAGAACAATTGGAAGAGAACATGTTCAGTTGCTCACTTCACTGAACAACTCTTTTTTGTTCACTCACTCATGAGCAACCCAACACTACTGTATTTGGTCGAACGAGTATGTGCGAGTGCGAGTAATGCAAATGTATGGGTATTTCGTTTGGCGTTTCGAATGTGCTCGTGCCGGCCTCTAATTTATACCCTTCGAAAGTGAGTGACAAATGGAAATTTCTAAAAGGATTGGGGCAATGGGTAAGAAAGCTAAAATAAACGAGCTATGGAAGTTAACTTCGGCCTTGCCGAAGTTTATATACCCTTGCAGTTCTTTATTATATTTAATTCGATAAGAAAAGTGAAATTTCATACATCAACAGCATTAGTTGTCGTATTATGAATATGCTCAAATATTTTTCAAACTACTGAATTCAAAACACATTTAATGATTATTAAACAATATATGATATAGTAGTCCGATCCCGATGATTTTCATACTTTATCTCACACAGGTAATAAAGAGTCTCCAAAAAAAATTTCAACCCGATATCTCTTAAGATGGCTGAGTATAACGCATACGCACAGACGGACGGACAGACGGACATGGCTATATCGACTCAGCTTCTCAAGCTGATCAAGAATATATATACTTTATGGGGTCGGAAACGTCTCCTTCTGTGCGTTACAAACATCTGACCAATTTTATAATACCCTCTGCAAGGGTATAAAAAGTATGATGAATTTTTGTCCTAATATTTGTCTTGGAACTTGGAAATTCTCTTTTGCAAGGTAGAGGCAAAACTAAGCTTCAATGTATGTATATACACTGCGCGTCATCAGATTAGCGCCCCAGTGACTTTGATCAATAACGTTATTTCCAATGCTAAGATTGTAGTCCGTTCTTTCGCAGACATTAGACTTTTTGGAGAAAACGTTTTTACACTTTGATGGCTATGGGTAAGGAAAGAGTTACCAAAACAGTGGCAAGGGTATGCAAACTTCGACGAGGTCGTATACAAACTTACCCGGCCCTCTGGTTTCCTTTGCTTTAGAAGCAGACTCATGGCAATTTTATGCTTCCCTTAGTTTTTTCCTTTATCTACTACTCGAATTTCCCCCTTTACAATTTTTTCCATATTTCTTCTTATTTCGAAGAAAATTGGATATAGTTTTCCCGTGCCTGCAAGATTTTTAGGCAATTTTATGGACAGTAGGCCCAATTCCAAGTAAGTTTCAATCTTTGATTTTTCTTCCACGGATAAAACTGATTTTTTTCTCCGTATTAAAAAAACTAAGGAAAAATATCAAAGAAGCTAAATTCGGCAATGCCGAAGTTTATATACCCTTGCAGTCCTTGGCAATAATTTTTTTACATTTTGAAATTTCTTTCCTTGCAACTCAATTCATCAACACACAAACAAAACATTCATCAACACACAAACAAAACATTCAAATTATTTCTCTCTTTACTACAAATTTTTAAGCAAAGCACAACACGCATACAGATACATACATACATACGTGTAGCGCTACGTCTGTGTGTGCGTATGCATGTGCTCTGTTTGATTTGCTGATGACGTAGAACCGATTTGTATTGACTGTAACTTGTGTTCTATTTATCCGATCAAACTCAAATTTTGGGATCTGAGATTTTATATCAAATTCTATTATATTGGTAAATTTCATGGGGATACTCCAATTTTTGCAAAAATTTTTGTTCTAGAGCTATATGATATAGTAGTCCGATCCTGACAATTTTCATACTCTATTATCTCCCGGCTAAAAGTAGCTCAAATATGAAATTTCATTCCGATAGCTCTTAAGATGACAGCGTGAAGTTGATTTGCACAGACGGACGGACGGACGGACGGACAGACGGACATGGCTATATCGACTCAGCTTCTCATGCTGATCAAGAATATATATACTTTATGGGGTCGGAAACGTCTCCTTCTGTGCGTTACAAACATCTGACCAATTTTATAATACCCTCTGCAAGGGTATAAATATACAACAAAAAAAAAAATAACCTGATGACGCGCAGTGTATATTATGGCGGGTCATCGTTTTGTCGCAAAAAACATCCATTAGATTCCGATTCTAAGATTTCTACACCAAGAATCAATATGTCTAAAATGAATTCCTAGCTCGCGTCGAGAAGCCTCAAGTTTATGGTTTGAGGTAGATTTCGGTATTTTTATATGTTTAATGTAAGTAGATTCAAGAAATGTGCGACTACTCACTGGTTTACTTAGTATTGGTCTTCCAAAAAACCGTGTTTAATTAAATTGTAAATAATATACAGGTATGGCAACTAAGTGTCTATTGATCAATTGGAAATTTAGTAGCCTTGAGCTTATGTCTTCGTCAAGTTTCGACCGCGCGAAGTTTCTTAACATTTGCAATTTTTATACCCTTGCTGAGGGTATTAAAAAATTGGTCAGATGTTTGTAACGCACAGAAGGAGATCAGCATGAGAAGCTGAGTCGATATAGTCCGTCCGTCCGTCTGTGCGTATTCCTTTTACTCAGCCATATTAAAAGCTATCGGGATGAATTTTTTTTTGGGTGCTTTTTATTACCTGGGTAAGATAAAGTATAATGTATGAAAATTGTCAGGATCGGATCACTATATCATATAGATCTAGAAAAAACATTTTTGCAAAAATTGGAGTACCCCATGAAATTTACCAATATGATAGATTTGGATATAAAACCTCAGATCCCAAAATTTGAATCTGATCGGATAAATAGAACACAAGTTACAGTCAATACAAATTGGTTCAAGCGCAGCGCTGCTTGCTGCCTACTACGTCATCATCAAATCAACAGAGCACATGCATACACACACAGACGCAACGCTACATGAACCGTATGTGTATGCGTGCTGTGCTTTGCTTAGGGAATGATGGAAGAAGAAGAAAAATTGTAGTAAAAGGAGAAATAATGTTTTGTTTGTGTGTTGATAAATTGAGTTGCAGGGAAACAACATTCAAAATGTAAAAAAATTATTGCCAAGGACTGCAAGGGTATAAAAACTTCGTCATTGCCGAAGTTAGCTTCTTTGATATTGCTTAATGATATTTATGTGAGGTTAATATTATATTTTAAGTATTTTATTGTTCATAATATTAACTGAAAACTGAGGTGTCATACATATGTGTTTCTTTAAAGTTAATAATTAATTTCACAACTGCCGAACGCCATCGTAGCTAGCAAGCTACTTGCGAAAGATCATTTTACAAGTATAAATACATAGGTACAGTATTAATGTAATTTTGGATTACGCTATGCACTGTGGAATGAGCTTTACCGATTAGTCTTCCAATTTCCCTTACACTACGATTTTCGATTTTCAACCCTACTTCCTTGTTTGAAAACCCCCTTAGTTCCTTGTTAGGGTCATAAATGATACTTTTTAATTTAAATAACAAAAATTGGTATTTAATCAGTTTTAATTTGTGTTTTTATTAATTTTTAATTATTGTCTATGCAATCAGTACACAAATTGTAGCGTTTGTGATGGTTGGGACAATAAGCCTTCTGGCATGAACAGCAGAAGTTTGCACATTTATTCTCATCTGCGTTGTAGGGACATAATGCACATCGAGCACGTTTTTTTTGGTGGGACATAGTGGGCTCCTTTGCGAAGCGTTTGCGGCTTATTGATGGCAGTTCACTTTGAATATCCTTGAATAAAGCAATGGCATTTTCTGCGTGGGGCATTTTATTTCGGCGAAGAACTAGCGGTTTTACAAGGTCATATGCCACTTTTTTTAAATATTCCCTTCGACACATTTCATTTGCGGATCCAGATTTTATATTGGTTTATATCATGAATGCGTTTATACCGGAGATATCTACCATGTATGAAAATAGGGCCATAGGCCAACGCCATACGGCACGTTTGCAGGAAAATGTACCCATCATTTGGTCGCATGTGTCAACACCTCCTTTTGTTTTATTATAGTCAAGTATTATGATCGGCTTTTTATTGCCCTCAACACTGACGTCCTTTGTGTGGTGCTGTGTGCTCAACAAGAGGGCAACCCGGTTTTTTTTTTGGTACATAGCTACATAATGTGACTCCATTCGTATTGTCGAACAAAAAATTAGAATCATAAATTGGCTTTTTCCTCACTAAACTAAACTCTGCTGGAATAAATGTTCGATTTTTTCTAATAGTACCAAGCAATGTTTGGTTCCTTTTCAAAAAAATTATCCGTTGTGATATTGCGACCATGAAGTCCTTCCGTTAACTCCAACACGACCCGTTGACCCCGATTTGTTTCAGGACAAATCTAGTGATAAATCTTGTCCTCGACCCATTTTGACCACGCTGAAGCAAACCACAAGCAAAACTAACATCGAAACTAAGAAAAAACAGATTACACAGCACAAGAAGCAGTAACATCGACAAAATACGCAAAAAGAAACTCCGATTACCGTTGCATTTTCTAAGAAAGACGAGTAACCGAAAATTGTCCGAATAATTGTTGTGCGTAAAAATGTGCCTCTTTTTTATTTTTTTAAGTTTTTTTCATATGCCAAAGAAGGTTTTTTTTGTTTTTATGTTATAAATTAGTATTAGGAACATGAATTTTCAAAATGGAATAAAAATTTTTGTTTAAACTTAAGTATTTTTCAAGTTATTTATAAAGAAAGTAATGGGCGTTCGAATAAATGTTGTGCTGACTGTATGTATGTCAAAAATAGAATGAGAAGCTATTTGACGGAAAAGCATTTGGAAACTTTCTTGCTTATGACAGTTGAAAAAAAAAACTCGAATCAAATTGAAGATGAACATATTATAATTATTATTGCCTTACAGAGCAATCTACTTCAAAAACTTGATGTTTGATGAGTGTTAAAATCTAGTAAAATTACGCCTTACGTAGAAGCGCATTGTTAAAAAAAATAGGCAAATAAAAATGTTTGTTTGTGTGTAAGAAGTCGTTTTTTGATGTCAAACCTAAAAATGTGTACCTTTCACATTCCTCGGAAATAATATTTCAAGCATGTAGTATAGGGGCCCTTAGGGTCCCAGTCCGGGCCTGCCCCCTTACCAGTCATTCCCAGATCTACTACTGCCTCGAAAAAATTGCTGACTACCGGTAATGTGGCGTGTTCCTGTTGACGAATCGAGCGGTTTAATATCATTTCATTCAAATTTTAGCAATTTTGTCTCATCAAAAGCGAGCCTATCAACAAAGTATTCCCAGATATCATTTGGTGATAAGAAAACTGATGACCAATATGATCACGCATCAATAATTGAAAGAAAATTAAAAGATGAGGAAGTTCTTATTCCAAGGATTCCGATGATAAACGGATATGCCCTTTGAGCTTAAACAAATTCAATTTTCGATTCGTCTTGCCTTCGCCATGACGATCAACAACTGCATGCTCATGTGTCGGCAAACCATCCGCTTTATTTGTTCTTGCGCCTGACCAAAAAACAAAAGAATGTCGTTTACCACAAGGTGTGAATGAAAATTGTGTGTTGTGTTTGACTTTTCAAATATAATCCAAAAAAAATCGATTTTCTGCATCTTTTAATCCCTTAACGAAATGTTACACTAAACGAAGCCATTGGATGGCGAAACGAAGTTCGCCGGGTTTGCTTTGAAAATGTCTGGGGCATAATGGCACGATGTGGCTCCGAAAATAATAAGACTTGTGATAACATCAAGGATCTCAAGACATCCATTTTTAGGGAGTTAAAATTGTTAGAGCCAGAATTATCAGGAAAACTGGCAGACTCAATGAAAAAAGAATTTTTGAAGTTGCTACAACGAAGTTGCAACGAGCTACAATAAGTCTTTAAAATATAATTGGTTATCAAATTTAAATATTTAAATAAGTTATTTTTTAAATTTAAGTACCAAAGCTTAATTGTGTCTTATAATTTTGATACAACTGAAAATACGACATTTTCAAATTTTTTGAAAACAAAATTTTAGTTGTTAAATTTGTAAGATGCCAGTTACTTATGAATTCTGTTAAATGCTCACACATATATCGAAGCCAGTATTGTTAGTATCGATTGTTAGTAGTAAGTCAGTATTTTAAGTATCGATTGTTAGTATTAAGTCGCCTATGGAAAATATCGGTATGTGGCCCCAGGCCACACTAAATAGCTGCTTCCTTCTTCTTCCGGCAACGAGACACACCATCGATGTTCTCTTGTCGATGTTTTTTGATGTTTTTGTCGATGTCGATGTATCGATGTTTCCCCAAAGCATCGATTCTATTTGCCATTTACCAAATTTTATCAAATAGTTTATTAAGTGAATTATATAATAAATTAAATGAAGCTGTCTTCAAACCTTACTTAACAAACATCGTTTTAGGGCCACAAACCATTTCCCTTGAGCTCAGACTGAATAACATGTGCTATATGTGGAAATAGCAATTTGGTGATAGGGTAGTGTAGTGTATTTTATGTTTATTACCATTCATTCTGGTCAAACTATATCCTTACCATTATGACCTTGGCCATCGTCCATATATGGAGAAAGGTATCACGTCGTCATCCTGTTTGCAACTTGGGATCTGGATCTGGACAAGAGGACTAATACTTATTTGTTCGATTTCGTTGACCAAAGACAGAACGGTTGAAGAAAGAATCTTTTTTTCTTGGTAATCGAATAGCATAATGGTATGTGCGACTAATTGTGTATCAGACACTGACACCAAATCCTGAAGTGAACCTGCAAACATCTATTGTCAGCCAAGTGAAAAGTTTGAAAAAGTGAACAGTGAATGAACATTATGTGAAGTGCACCTTACATGATGGAAGGGGAAAGTAATTCCCATCACATTATGAATCTTAATAACCTGAGCTCTCTTTCTCTAGAAGAGAAGTTTAACGCACTGTACGTTGAATTCAGTAAACAAATAAAAGTTATATCAGAGCAACAAGATCTGATTAATATCCTAAAAAAACAACTTGAAGACCTAAAAGATGATTCAGAAATGGAGGCTGAATCTAGCTCCATCTCAGATGAAGAAGATAGTGAGGAAGAAAAGGAGCAAGAAGAAGAATAGGTGATTTCTTTGAAACGACCTAGAAATGCAACCAATGCTGAACCTAAACACAAAAATAAGCAACAGCGAAATATAACCTTTGCATCGGTTATTAAATCAAACAACAATAAATCGTCAAATGCAACTGCAACTGCAACATCTACAAATGTACCAAAAGATGGAAAGCCACCAGCAATTACAGCAATTACTATAATGCCACTTTTCAATTTTTGAAGAACAACCATATAAACTATTATACATTTACGCCAAAAGAAGAAAAGCCAGTGACACTTGTCATTAAAAATATCTCCAACACCTTTGACGCAGAGGAAATTGAAGCTGCCATTAAAGAAAAAGCTAATAATATTAGCATCATAAAAATTAAAAACATGATTAAATTCTTCTGGATAATATAACTTAAATCAAACGACGATGCCAAATTACTTAAAAGCATCAAAAGCATTCTTGGACAAGCCATCCGATTGGAAAACTATAAAGGTAGGAAGCAAATCCAATCCTTTGGTAAAAATCTTATTGAATGTTTGACTAAAATTAATAATTTCATTCCTAAATACAACCAAATTCATAATGAAAACGAAAATAAATCTGAAATGTTTAAGCTATTATTTGACTTATGTATGTTTAAATTAAAAGTGAATATTGTTTATTATTTAAAAATTAGTGAATATTGCAAGAAGACACTACCTTAACCAATTCTTAAAAGAAAATACTCCAGATATAGCATTGATAATAGAAACAAAATTAAATCATAGGCATAACCTCTCATTCAAAAGTTATAAAGTAATAAGAGCAGATAGGAGAAACAGGATAGGGGGAGGATGTGATATTTTAATAAAAGATAAATATAAATATAAAGAGTTCTCACATTATATGTATTATTAAATACAGAAACACTTGAAATTGCAGCTATTACATTAGAAAATACCAATATTATTAAAAATGTAAAAAAAATGAAATATTTGGGACTTTATATAAATTACAACTTTAGTTTCAAAGAACATATAAAATCGATCAAATCTAAATGTAATGCTGCACTGTAGATATTTTTTTAAATCCTTAATAGAAAATGTAAACTTAATAAAAAAATTAAATTAATTTTCTACAAAACTATGTTAAGACCATTTATGGGATATGCATTTCCAGCATGGTTCAAAATAAAGCCCAGCGAAACGGAAACACTTAGAGTGTTTGAAAGAAAATGCTTAAGGCACTGAACTGGTACATGTAGAACTAAAAATAACTACATGTACATATACGCAGAGCTTGCAAATAACAGTTGACCGAAATCGTTAATCCAATCTTCCATGCACTGCATATGAACCCGATTACATCGCGGAATATAATGGATTTTGTATCTGCCAGGGAGAAACATATTAAAGACAGCATTAAAGCTTTAGTGCAGTCAAAGCCTATTTCCTTAAAAATTGACGTTGCTACTACAATGGAAAAAGCCATTCTGGGCGTTAATCTACAAATTATTAATTCGACGTTGGGTTTGATTCAGCGCAGCTCGCACACGGCTGCATATATTAAGGAAAATGTTTTGGATATTCTTAATGATTACGCCATAAAGCTTGATCAAATCTTCAGCATTACATCTGATAATCGCAGAAATATGGTGAAAGCCATTGAACTTTTAAATGAGTCCCAGTCTTTATCCTCGTCCTCGGAAGAATCTTTATTTTCTGTATTCTTAGATGACGTTCAAACAGTGACACAAGCCATAGAAGACCCGGTTTCTTCGAAACTTAGTGACATTTATACTGACATCGAAAATTTCGACATGGCGTATGGTCGTTTGCCGTTAAGTACCAATACTTTCGAATTTTATAAGGTACAGGTTGTGCTGGCCACTCCAGCAACTCAAGTTTCTGTGGAGAGGGCATTTTCTGCACTCCATTTTATTTTGAGCGAAAGGCGCTCTTCAATAAGCGCGGAAAATTTGAATTCTTTACTTATTGTAAAACTTAATGAAAATTAATTAAAAATAATACATGCATTATGTATATACATATGTATATAAATAAAATAAAATGTATAACATCCATTTAATAAGTGTTCCTTATACTATTGGGGTCAACATGATACTAAATATAATAAAATAAATATACAACAATAATGTCTAAAATATTTTCAAATAAATACATTTTTTAATTAAAGAAAAACATATTTTTGATTTAATAAAAATTATATTTAAAATTTCAGCCATTCATCTAGCCTTAAATCTAGCCAAAACAGCAAAAAACACTTTGCGCTGAGTTTTTTTTCAAAAGGTCTTAAGCTGACAGTTATTGTTTGACAGATATTGTTTCGCTCTCAAATTATTGCTCATTTCAAGACCCTCTCTCAAATTTGTCAAATGATATCTCTCAACAGAAAACCGAAACGAATAGAGTCAATGTGTTTGCCTCAGAGCGAGACCGCATGTGTAATATTTTTTTCGGTTATGCTCTCAACCAGAGCGCTAGAAAAAAAGCGCTCAACTGTTATACATATGTACATACATAAAGAACAGTAACTTATATGAACAAAGCAAAATAATACGAATTGACAATTATTTAACGAGATATGCACTAAAATACTATAATAGTCTAACAACAAATGTCAACACACTAATACAGGATATCATAGATAATAATATTAGTTTGCAGGACAAAACATATAACATAAAACACATGCAATTACTAAATGAAAATAACTTGTTATACAATGAACAAAATGAAATAATATACATACTTCAACGCAGTCCTCGGTAGATGAGTTGTCTAAGTGGCCCATTTCAGTCATTTAGTCAACTGAACAACGAGGATCCGGGTTCGAATCCCAGGCTCTAGTGTATGGATGTAGCTTTCGTCTAAGCCTTAGTTGCCAGTGCTTGTAAAATATAGTTAGGTTGATAGTTTACAACTATATCCTATACTTAAATAATAATAATAATATACTTCAACGGCAGGTTTGATAAAAGCCAAGATGTTGATTAGTTTATAAGTAGATATAAGTAGTTTGTAAGTTGTTATAAAACAAATTAAAGTTTAAATATTGAGGTATAAAACCTTTTCTCAACACACACAATAAAATGCTACACCCACATTTTAAATGTAAATCCGCATAAACAAAAATATATTCTTGAAAAAAGTTACTATAGCTTGTAAGAATAATAATGTAGAAGAATATGTAAAACATGTATAAATTTAATGAAAATGGTAATAAAATGAATGAATGAATGAAGCAACATGTAAAGTGGAGGAGCGGCTTCACGCATCAAAAAGAGAGCTGAATTATGTGTGGTAGACGAGCCAAAAACGAGTATGCACGAGGATTGAGAATTTTTCAATTACTTTTGACCGGCGGGCTCGTTAATAAAAGATAGTGTTGCAAACAGGCTAAGTTGCAAAAGTGTAAAGAAATAATTGAAACGTGCTATTTCCAATGAAAGCCCCAGCAGTGCTCCAACTGAATTTAAATTTAAAAAAAATATTTAGGTTTATTTTTATCTTTTATTCGACTCGGTTTTACTATTTAAAAATTCACGTCCGATCTCTGCCACAGTCTCTGCTTAAATAATTTTTAAATGTTCGGTCCGCATTCCTTGACCCTCATTTAGTTCCGCTGCTACGTCGCTCTCTGTCGCTGCAAGCAGGGCTTGCCGATTCTCTCACTCTCCCTCTCTCTGTCTTTCATGTTGCTCGGCCGCCAGACTCGGCAGCGACATGCTCTGCCAGCATTCCGTCTACGTTTGGTGGCTTTCCATAGCCAATCGGAGCTTCGGGCGATGCTTGTACCGTTACAAACATTCTCCTTGCGACAGCGCATGGGCAGCGGAGCTCTGCTGAGATAGAGGTGGAGAATCATCGATATGTTTGCTATCGATGTTTTGTAGGGTATTTTTTCTATAATTAAAATACAAGCTTATATTAGGAGAAGAAACGCTTAATTTATTGTTATTTATTGGTAACAGGGTTTCAATAGTTAAAATGGCAAATAAAAGAGGTCTTCTAAATACATATATCAAAAAAGCTTGCCTTTAATACCTATAAATGTTTTAAACTCTTTCTATGTACAGTGGCTCACAGCTTATTTCAACCAGCACCCTGAAAAAAGTTTGTCTTCCTATAAAATCTAAACTAAAAGCGATATCAAAAAAATTTAAATGCAAGTAGTTAATATAATGTTTCAAAATAAAAAATATGAATTCATTTATTTTTTTAAATGTATTTATTACGTTTTTAGAACTTAAAAACTAAAAAATCAACCAAAAAGAATGCCACAGCTTATTTCAACCACATACTTTGGCAGCTGAGCAATGATACGTTATTTTACTTTGCAACGGTAGTTTGTTTTTCTACGCTTTAGTCGCTCTATTCTTAGAATTTTAGAATATATTTCTAATGAATTTTGAGAGTAGATCTTGCACAAAAATTCATTACGCAAAATGGGACCACGCACAACCATCGAGCAGCGAGAGCTTGTCCTCAGCCACTATAAATCTGGTCATTCCCGCAGGAAAATTGGGGAGATGGTTGGACTTAGTGATTCCACAGTCCAAAGCATCATTTACCGATTTGTTCGCGAAAATAGAACCCATGACAAGGGTAGAAGTGCTCCCAACAAAATTTTTAATTCATCAGACGAGCGCTATATTGTTCGCAAAATCAAGGCAAACCCAAGATTATCGGCTCCAAAAGTGGCCAATGAAGTTGAGGAAGAGCTGGGCAAGTCATGCCACCCAGAAACGATTCGCCGGGTGCTTCGGGAGCATGACTTCAATGGCAGAGTAGCGCGCAAGAAACCATTTATAAGTGACAAAAATAGGAAGTGTCGCCTGAAGTTTGCCCAGGACAATTTGCACAAGGACAATGCCTATTGGAATACAGTGTTATTCTGTGATGAGTCGAAATTTAATATTTTCGGATCAGATGGAGCTTCTTATGTGTGGCGTAAGCCCAATACTGAACTGCAAGCTAAAAATTTAAAGGCCACAGTAAAGCATGGCGGTGGCAGCGTTATGGTATGGGCCTGTATGTCGGCAGCCGGCGTCGGAAACCTCCAATTTATTGAAACGACTATGGATAAAACTGCTTATCTCGAGATATTGAAGGCCAATTTGCTTCAAAGCGCAGAAAAACTTGGTATTGCGGACGTCTTTAGGTTCTACCAAGATAATGACCCGAAGCATAAGGCGGGCATTGTGCAGACGTGGCTCATCTGGAACTGTCCTCATGTTGTCCATCCACCAGCCCAGTCACCAGACATGAATGTCATTGAAAATTTGTGGGCCATTTTGGATACAAACATCCGAAAAAGGAAAATTTCGAATAAATCGGACCTTAAAACGGCATTAACCGAGGAATGGGAGAAGATAACGCCACAAGTGACCCAAAAGTTGGTCGAATCGATGCCAAAAAGGCTCAAAATGGTAGTTGACCAAAAAGGTGGTCACACCAAATATTAATATTTAAAAATTTTTTCATATATTAGTTTAAATAGTGTAATTTTCTAGCTGGTTGAAATAAGCTGTGACATTCTTTTTGGTTGATTTTTTAGTTTTTAAGTTCTGAAAATGTTATAAATACATTTAAAAAATAAATGAATTCATATTTTTTATTTTGAAACATTACATTAACTACTTGCATTTAAATTTTTTCTATATCGCTTTTAGTTTAGATTTTATAGGAAGACAAACTTTTTTCAGGGTGCTGGTTGAAATAAGCTGTGAGCCACTGTATGTATGTTCACGTGCGGGCACTTTTCTTCGGCATTTGATCGTTTTGAAATCTGTGTAGATGCCGAAGTCAACAAGAAATGCACTTGACAGCGTAAAATCAGACTGTTGCAGCTATTCAACTCGAGCGAAAAAAATGCTTGCTGGATAAATGCACATGAAAAAATTTATTTAGTGGTTGATTTCTCATTAATTTTCTTGCATCAGATAGTCGATTGCGCTGGTTTGAGCAATTCAGCCATATTTTATTCACTCTTTATTTTTCTAAGTGTAAAGCACACACAGTTTGACAGTTTGCGTTGGCTCTCTTTGTGCCTACCGCTGTTCCAAAGCAATTCTAGCTCTCACTCTATCTCTTTCAATTTCGCTATCTATATATATATACCCTATTTGCCATCTCCTTTACAAGCTCATTTTATGTATGTGTGCGCTGTACACGCATACACACGCAGTTTATGTAGCGTTGCGTCTGCATGTGTGTCTGTTCTGTTGATTACGAGGAAGTAGGCTGCTGGCAGCGCTGTCAAATTGCGCTCAAGCAGAGCCGATGAATAATGACTATAGCCCGTGATGAAATAACATAAGGTGGTCTCGTTGGAAGCCGAAGCTTACCGAAGTATACAGTGCACGTTTGCGCACTCACATCATTATCTCACTCACACTCAATACAACACTCAGTATACTATTCGTTTCACTCGCAATTATTGCAAGCATACGTTAAGTGTATGTCTCTTGCCGACGGGACCACCTTATGTTATTTCATCATGAGTGCACGTTTGCGCACTCACATCATTATCTCACTCACACTCAATACAACATACTATTCGTCGCACTCGCACTTATTGCAAGCATACGTTAAGTGTATGTCTGTTGCCGACGGGACCACCTTATGTTATTTCATCATGCACGAGTCGCAGTGTTTCCGAAGTGTCGTTGACGAAAGTACACGAGCGTTTACAGTGTATGTAAGATAACAGTGCTGCGGCAGAGCTAGACCCTATTCCTTTGCATGATGAAATAACCTTATACTTATTTCATTATGGTCCGCTGCAAACGCCACATCATTGTACCCATTTGCTCCCATTTTGCTTTAAATAAATTGACTAAAACATATTAAGGGGGATAGAGTGACAGCACAGGGCATATGTATAGCGGGTGGAACAACATTTTTAATGGGTGAGCTGCTTTACACATTCAAATGTAGCATAGCTCCGAAATAAGTGTTGGCCGTTTTTTATACGGATAATTTGAATATTTATAGTTCGATTTTAATACAAACAGATCGGTAGAAATCAATAAGATTAATTAGTCTGCCGAATTTGATTTCGATAAAAAATTTGGTGGGTTTAGTATTGTCAGCCTTCGGGAAAATCGGCTTAAATTAAATTCCCGGGGTGGAAGTGGGCGTTGCAAAACCTTTAAGCAACCAATATATGTATATGTGCCCACTCATAAAGTAGTTATGCAATCCAAATATCTTGCATTGGTCATTTCATTAGCATTAAAAAATATATTGCTAATGAAATTTTTTTCATTGGCATTATAACAAGTAATTCTAATGAAATTGATTTTAATTGATATTAAAATAAAATAATTTCAATAAAAATTAATGCTGAATATCCTTGAGCCAAAATATCCCTTCCTAATACAATATCATTTCTCATACAGTCGTCCGGTATTACATGAAATGTTACATTTAAACAGTTCCCATTGTTCTTGGCATCATTTTGAGTTTGTACTTCGCTACTAAAGTTAGAATTACCGATACCTTTTAAAGCGACTAAATTGTTAATTCTTTTGCCATTTAGCCTGATTGCAACACTATCTTTTATTAACGAGCCCTCCGTTCAAAAGTAATTTAAAAATTCTCACCTCGTGCATACTCGTTTTTGGCTCGTCTACCACACATAATTCAGCTCTCTTTTCGAGGCGTGAAGTCGCTCCTCCACTTTACATGTTGCTTGGACAATGAGTAGCTTGATGATCTCGTCTTTGCGAACCTGTTCCGGACTCATCATTCGGCCATCTTGTGTCCCACCTTACCACGCTAATGGCACTTTATTGAAAATGTCTTTGCTCGCTTTGTTCTAGGCTCCTCATTTTCAAAATTGGGTGCTTTCTTGTCGAGCCCAAAGAATTGCAACTCCGCCTGAAGATTTCGAATTTCGTGAGTTTACGTAATTCGTTGTACACGCCGATGTCACTTTATTGAAAATGTCTTTGTTCTAGGCTCCTCCTTTTCAAAATTGGGTGCTCTCTTGTCGAGCCCAAAGAATTGCAACTCCGCCTGAAGATTTTAAATTTCGTGAGTTTACGTAATTTGTTGCACACGCCGATCAAAGTTCGCCACATGTCCCAGAACCACGGACAGTGCAATTTTTTCTAGATCCGTGTTCATCCATTTCACCGTTGTTGGGACAACTATTCCACATATTTAAAATGGCGGCGGCAGACGTCTCTATGTTTTCAAAGCGTTGTTGGAATAACTGCTTAAACTCTGGCCATGTAATTCCAACATAACACGCATGCGGCATTGGACGGCCACGATCGGCGTTGAATTTTAGTAATATCACAGCAGTGCGACGGTTCTCTACCTGACGCTTGCAAGGTTTTTGCCAATTCCATGAAATTTGCATGTTGTTGCTCCACTAGGACGCGCAGATGTCCTTCAATATTTTTTTGATGATGATTGCATTCCACTTCCGATGTCGTGGGGTACTTTCGGTGTCACATGATGAGTTGTCTATGTGGCCCAGTCCTTTAGTCAACTGAACAACGAGCATCCGTGTTCGAATCCCAGGCTAGTGTATATGTATAAGTATATGTAATGTATTTTCAGTTATATCAAAATTATAAGACACCTTCAGCTTTGGTACTTAAATTTAAAAAATAACTTGTTTAAATATTTAAATTTGATAACCAATTATAATGTATTTTAAAGACTTATTGTAAGTCATTGGCATCGAGCAACTTCAAAAATTCTTTTTTTCATTGAGTCTGCCAGTTTTCTTAATAATTCTGACTCTAACAATTTCCACTCCCTAAAAATTGATATTCTTAGATCCTTGATGTTGTGATAAGTCTCATTATTTTCGTAGTCACGTCGTGCCATTATGCCCCAGACATTTTCAATAGAATTTAAGTCCGGAGAGCACGCCGGCCAGTCCAAGAAATCAACTGAGGAATGTTAAAAAAAAATCGATCCTTGACGGGGTGTTAAATGGGGAATTTTTTTAAGAACACCTCGAACAATATATTCAGACGTATTTAAAGCGCGTCAAACTGTCATGCGGGACACTTTTTGGCTTATTGCTTGCATTGCTCCCTTTTTCATTCTTCAAAAGCAATGATGAGCGCCCCATTTTATTTATTTTTGACCTCAACAATTTTTGCAAAGCTGAACAAAATTTTTGTCCGAATCGTTTAATTTCACTTTTGCTTATGTATCTTATAATTATGATACAGGTGCAAACAGACAAAATTCTTCAACTTCCACGAAAACTCTTCCACAAAATGCTAAAAATGGCAGCTAACGATAACATTTTGCTGCCTATTCTCTGTTCTTTTGATCTCAATATTTGTTTTTGTAAAATTCTAATACTAAAAGGAAACTATTCTCTTTTACTTAAATTAAATTAAAGACTTTTTCGGAAAAAAATTAGTTTTCACTTTTATTTCAAAAAACTTTTTTTTTATGTCCCAACTGTTTTAAGTTAACTTGAAAAAGAAAAAAGTCATTCCCATCAGGGCCGACATACTTGGCTAAATTTCTAATTTCTAAGTCCTCTTTGGACCCCTTCTTCACCTCGATTACCCCTAAACTTCCCTGATCCCAACTCGTTTTAGTTATAACCAAAAATAATTCCTACTCTTATTTTTCGCTTTAAATTAAAACGGTTACAAGCGCTGCTACACCGTCGAAAAAGATTAAAATAAACGTAAATATTTTTTAAAACTTAAACTCATTGGAAATAGCACTTTTCAATCATTTCGTTACATTAAAAGAGTACAGCAGAAGTATTCCTTAAGAATTGCTGACACAATTGCAAACTTTGCATCACTTATGATGCGTTTGAGATCGAAATAAGTTATCTTTAATTTGATTTCTTTCAGTCATACTTAAATCCCTCAAAAAGAGGAAATATGTCCTATATATCCCTAAAATTAAATTAAGACCTAAAATTACGGTAACAAGTCAGGTCTAAGTTTATTTTTGTTAAGGTCGGCCAAATTGCGACCAATGTCATAGGCAGAATGATTCGAAAGAATCGGATTTGCCATAGCATTAACATCAATTGAATTCACAGTTCGTCGTATTTCTGTATGTCTATGCAATGTCCATACATATATTAAAACTTTACATAGAAACAACTCCAATTTGATAGATAAAAATTCGATAATCGACAACCATTTTATGCACATCGTTCATCACGTCTTTTTATACCCTTGCAAAAAGGGTATATTAATTTTGGTCAGAAGTGTGCAACGTATAAAACGAAGCATCCAGACCATAAAAAGTATATATATTCTTGATCAGCATGACGAGACGAGTTCAAATAGCCATGTCCGTCCGTCCGTCTGGATCAACGCGAACTCCTCCGAGATCGTAAGAGCTACAGAGCTGCACGTAGGCTTGTATATACTGCAGGCGTTGTATATCTCGGATTCAGCCGGATCGGACCGCTATCTATATCTTTCTGGTTTTCTTACTGAGTTTATTCGGCTAAACATTGATTTTTTTCCTTGATTTACTTATACGCCCAAATTCTTACTCAATTCACCTCACTGAACGAAAATCAGCGTTGAATGAAAATCAACTCATAATGCCAAAGTCACTGAATTCATTTAGATGCATTACCGTTATGTTTTTGTTATTTTTATATTTATGTATTCCTATATACATATACATATACCAGAGAACTGTTTCGACAATGAAGTATGGAAGTTATAAAATTATTTCTCTTTTTAAATTAAAGTACTTTTAGAAATAAAACTTCAATAAAGACATCTGTATTTAAATTTTGCTGATTAAGGTAATAGCAAAAAAGATGTGCTAAATAAACATAAGATATTGAAGAAACAAAATTGTACATGGAGCAGATTACGTTTATGTATTAAAAATTTTTAGAAAATGAATTTAGGAAAAGCAAGCTATCAACCGCTTTCGATACAAGTCTATTCCGCTTTTCGATAATAATGTTGCCAGCCATAGAAAAAGATCGCTCAGCCGCTGCGCTACTAGCTGCGATGGAGTGAATTTACTGCAAAATCTTTTGATGTCGGCTAAATCCTCAAGTTGCATATTTATCGCTGGTGGATATAAAAAGAATGCAGCTTTATGCCAGATACTTAAATTGGCGACCCAAACTTCATCAACGCTGTGAAGAATCTTTGCTTTTAGTTCTGCAATGGCATCGATATCCTCTGCTTTTGCCATGCAAAGGGTCTTAATTGTATGTATCGACGCGTACACATAACACAGCGATGGGGAGCTGCAGAGTTGCAATTTTTTAAAGATGATTTCAAAACTGCCACACAACTCAACGAGGGCTTGCAACGTTGTTATATTAATATGCATCATACGTTGGCCTCGTTCGTTGTTTTTCAAAATATTGTTGATTTCGCCCCAATTGTCGAGTATAGACTTTAGCATCATATAATTAGAGTTCCACCGTGTTGGGCATTGGCTTTTTAGCGAGGTTGGAAGAACGTGCTGCAAACTATCCTTTTTAAAATATTTCACGGTCTTCCTGCATGACTCTAACATATCGGTGAGCTCTGCGGTGGCTGCAAACGACTTGTCTAACACATTCGAAAATAAATGGCTGCTCCAGTTTAGACGTCTATTGTTCTCCATGGCAGACTTTTGAACATGACGTGATACTGTTGTGTGATCCGGTAGTAAGTCCTCGACATCCACATTTTTGCCATACTTTGCCCCGATTTTTATGAAAAACTTTACCAGTTTTACAAAGCCAGCACCTTCAACTGAAGAAAACGGTCGGCAGTCTTCTGCGACCCACGTTGCACATCGTTCAACGGCTTCAGCCTTATCCAATGTGGATGCTATTTTTAGGCATTGTGGTTACTTTGCTGCTTTGCAACAGCCATGCCTAGCCAAATTAGATGTCTGATGCGCCGTGTATTTCAGAACAGCACAGCAAGTGCGGCAAAATACGAAATTTGGCAATATCGCATTGTCAGACATTATTATTTCGCACAATATCTCCCAAATCGCACTCCGTCCTTTGCGTTTAGTGGACAGAGAATAGTTTCCATTTTCGATTTCCTTTTTTACGAACTTCGAATTAATTTCTTCCATTTTGTCCAAGAACTTATATTTTTATACCATACACCCATAGGGTGAAATGGTATATTAAAGTCGCCAAAATGTATGTAACAGGCAGAAGGAAGCTTTTCCGACCCCATAAAGTATATATATTCTTGATCAGTATCAACAGCCGAGTCGATTTAGCCATGTCCGTCTGTCCGTCCGTCCGTCTGTCCGTCCGTATGAACGCCTAGTTCTCGGAGACTATAAGAGATAGAGCCACCAAATTTGAAATGTAGGCTCGTGTGGTATGTAGAGTGATCGAGTTTGTTTCAAATTTTTGCCACGCCCCTTTCCGCCCCCGCAATTCAAAAAAAACGTTTATCTCAAAAACTATTGCAGCTAGAGACACCATATTTGGTATGTATATTTGCTTAGTAAATGCGCACATTTTGTAATTATAAAGATTTTGCCACGCCCCTTTCCGCCCCCGGAATTCAAAAAAAACGTTTATCTCAAAAACTATTGCAGCTAGAGACACCATATTTGGTATGTATATTTGCTTAGTAAATACGCTCATTTTGTAATTATAAAGATTTTGCCACGCCCCTTTCCGCCCCCGAAATTTGAAAAACTCGATTATCTCCCGTAATTTTTCACCTTGTGGAATCAAATTTGGCACACTTGAAATTGATACTAATATCCAGCAAAATACTAAATTTGATCAAAATCGGACAAAAAATAGCCAAGTTATGCATAAAACCGTTTTTCCATAAGGCCGGAGTTGGCCGTTGCCGGGTGGGGCGCTAGGGTGCTCAAATGCATGAGTGAGCGAGATACTAAGATATGCTTGTAAAAAGCATGTGAACAGAACTTTATTAAAATAGGCAAATGCATTTGTTATTACAAATTTGAAATATTTGTTTTACTGGTGTATGGTATACCTAAGTCGGCGAGACGACTTACTTACTTCATTTGTTTTGGCTGTGTCAAAAATTCGATAAGTAATTCAAATTAATCACGCACAATCGAAAAGTGTGATTGTGAGCAAACAGACGATAAATCATTCGAACAAAACAAAAATCTTCGGTCACTCTCATTTGACTAAAAAAAAAATTCGTTCCGCTCAATCAAGTTGTAGGAAAATATGTGTTCATACAGAACTACTAGCAATACTTTTGTGAGCGTGCGATTCAAACCGATACAGCTCAATCACTCAATACGAAGGACCGCATCGAACAAAATCAAACTCAATGATTGAGTGTACCGTAAAATTTATTACTCATTGCAGTTCTCTGATATATACATACATACATATGTATACATACATGTATATGTATGTACCTAAGTGTGAAATATTTTTTTATTTTATTTCATTAATTTTTTAATTTTCTTTGTTATTTTCTTTTCGTTGTAATTGAATATGAAAATATACAAATGTATAATTTGTTGTGAAATTACGTATGTATGTATGTATGTGTTTTGATTTCCTTGACTTAGCACATGAACAAACTCATACGCGTTGATTTAAATCAAAGTTGAGCCGAAACAACATACGCGCAAAAGATCGGTAGCACATTGACCATGAATAAACTCAACAGTGAGTTCGTGTACATATGAATGTTTCATGGGTTGAGCCGAGTGGCACGATTATTCGGCCAATCCGAAATGTGTATACTCATCAGCATGAGCTGATTTTCATTCAACACTGACCTTCGTTCAGTGAGTGGAGTTGAGTGAGAATTTTACCGTATGAGCACTAACCATAGAATACATACATAGATGCGTCAAACTCAAGATTTTTTGATTACAAACGCTAGCCTGAGCGTAGAACCCCAGAGAACTTCGTCAAAAACCCGAACGTTCGCCTGGAACCCCAGAGAATTGCGGCAAAAACCCGAACGTTCGTCTGGAACCCCAGAGAACTTCGGCAAAAACCCGAACGTTCGTACTCTCAATGAGAGCGTAAAGTGGGGAGAGGCTAAGAAAATAATTCAGTCTGGCACAGACTACCGAACGATTTAAAAAGCATATGATAAAGAATACCTTAATCTTCAAAATGTATGTTTGTCAAAAGTGCTAGGTGTTCGTGGTGCTGTAATATTCAAGGTCAAAGTTAGAAAATATTTCCAAGCATGTTTTTCCTTTAAAAATGGAGCGAAACCCGGGTTTATCAATCACAAATGGAATTTTTCATTGTTTTAAACGACTATGTAACATTTTTTAATATTTACGAGTAAATCAAGAAAAAAGTGAATTTTCCAGATCTCTGGTATGTAGCAACGCATACGAAATTTGTTTTTGCTTTACAAAAAATTAAAATATAAAAAGTTTCAGGAAATTATTAAATGCATTGTAAAGGTAATGCGCTATTAAAAGAATTGAATACCAAATAACGCATTGCACATCGCCATCCAAATTTCCAACAAGGATAAATCTATTTTTCCATTTGTTGACAAACATTTGTTTAAGTGTATTTTTGATATAATGACTTACATATATATACATATACATACATACATATGTACATGCAAAATTTCAGCTCTGTAGCTCTAACGGTCTAGGAGGAGTTCGCATCGATCCAGACGGACGGACATACGGACGGACATGGCTATTTGAACTCGCCTCGTCTTGCTGATCAAGAATATAAATACTTTATATGATCGGAGATGCTTCCTTCTATGCGTTGCACACTTCTGACCAAAATTAATATACCCTTTTTGGAGACCTACTAAATCTACAATTCTGTTGCTCTCGAGTTCGAACCCCGACGTAGGTGGCTTTTCCCCCCGATGATGCAATACTGAAAGGTAGTTCCGTCGGGGAAAATGGAAACGATTGTGGTTAACGAATAATTTTTAACATACATACATATGTATTGGTTTTCTCCGCAATCTTTTTTTTTCTGACAAGCACGAGTCGCAGTGTTTCCGAAGTGTCGTTGACGAAAGTACACGAGCGTTTAAAGTGTATGTAAGACAACAGCGCTGCGGCAGAGCTAGACCCTATTCCTTTGCATGACGAAATAACCGTATACTTATTTCATTATGGTCCGCTGCAAACGCCACATCATTGTACCCATTTGCTCCCATTTTGCTTTAAACAAATTGACTAAAACATATTAATGGGGATAGAGTGACAGCACAGGGCACATGTATAGCAGGTGGAACGACATTTTTAATGGGTGAGCTGCTTTACATATTCAAATGTAGCATCGCTCCGAAATAAGTGTTTTCCGTTTTTATACCCTTGCAAAAAGTGTATATTAATTTTGGTCAGAAGTGTGCAACGCTCCCATACAAACGGCAAAGTCACGAACAGTGATTTTTCTCAAACACTTTGTCATTTTCTAAGCTATTGTCGTGTAACTTAATACTTAAGCTTATTACACCTATAAATGACTGCGCCAAATTCATCAAGATCTTGTGACTATATCATATAGCTCCCATACAAACGGCAAAGTCACGAGCAGTGACTTCTCTCAATAACTTACTTATTTTCTAAGCTATTATCGAGAAATTTAATATTGGTGTGTCTATTACACCTATAACCAGTTGTGCCGTTCTGAAAAAACCAATTAGGTGTTAAAGAAAGTTTATAATACTAGATTAGGTTTAGACTTTCCTTAGGGCGATATAAATGTCCTCTATTCAAAAGATTGGAACACTTCTCTTGTTCTGTAAGCAAAGGTTTAAATAGTAAGGAAAGCAGAAACTAGAAGTTGAAAAGAATAAATTTATACTCTCCTTAGCCCAGACAAAAAAACCTTTTAGCATCGGGTGCTTCGCTTGGTTTAAAGATTACTTTCCTTAACCAAGACCAATATTTCTTTTTAATGAGATCGGGATGCCTTGATCTGTTCTGAAAATAATATCATAGAGAGTTAAAGAGAGGGAAAATAATAGTTTAAGAGATTATATGTATACTTTCCTTAGACCAGACAAATATTCCTTTTCAATACGATCGGCATGCTTTGCTTCGGTTTGAAAATACTATTTGAGAGAGTTAGAGAAAAGGAAAATTATTGTTCAAGAGATTTATACTTTCCTTGCGCCAGAGAAATATTTCGTTTTTCCTCCTGCTCCGTCAAACGATAATTAGGATCTTGGCAAGCATCGAAGTGGGCTTCTGCGTTCCGTTCGCGCTCTTGCTGGCTGAACGCGTCATCCTGTCTCTGAGCGATATGCTGAGCAGTGTTGGCCTCCTGCTCCATCGAACGATAATCAGGATCTTGGCGAGCAACGAAGTGGGCTTCTGCGTCCCGTTCGCGATCTTGCTGCCTAACCGCGTCATCCTGTCTCCGAACAATAGTCTGAGCAGTGTTGGCCTCCTGCTCCAGTGAACGATAATCAGGAACTTGGCGAGCAACGAAGTGGGGTTTCTGCGTCCTGTTCGCGATCTTGCTGCCTCAACGCGTCATCCTGTGAAATGAAATCATAATATAAGTTATATTTTAATAGTCTAAATTCCAGCTATGACCCGACTCACAACTAAAGTAACCAAAGTGCGAATAGTCAGCAGCTTTGTTGAAGATTCTAGTAGAGAAAAAAAAAACGAATTGAAGAAACAGAGAGAACCCGGAATTTTACGGAAATGTCTATTCCACACAAACAAATATGCCATCATGGTGACTATATGGTGTTTCGTAATCTTGGGATTTGATATGGTGTTTCGTAATCTTGGGATTTGATATGGGTTTCGCGGATACTTGAAATGCCCAGTCAATTTCGGTCAGTTGTTTTGTCGTTGGGATTTTATCGAGAAGAGTCGATAACCCTAGACCATTCAGAGTGGACTCTAACTGATCTCGGCCTGTAGAGCGACATATGTGGAAATCGCCCAAAACGACTACATATTTTGCTGTAGTGAACTTGCAAGAATTGCACTAATGTCGTAATTGTATTTCTAAACTGCGTTACAGGAAACGATGGATTTCTGTATGTGACGATAAAAATAGTTTCCATGTGTTTAAATGTTACAAGTTGAATTATCTGACTCGGATTTTCCGCTTCTTTGCTCTAAAACAACTATGTTTTCTACACTTTCCGTCTTCGCGTATACAATAATTCCATTATGGGATCTTCCGTTGTCCACTCAGGCGGATCCATTTATCCTTGCAATTATGTCACAACCATTTATGCCACATTCATCTTCATCTCTGGTCCAGCTTTCCACAAAGCATAGGACATCTGCAGAGTTCAAATATGTACATATATAGGTATGTATGTATCTGTCAATATATCGGCACTTCGCTGATGCAAACCTTGTATATTGTGATAATATACTAGAAAATTTTCTAGTGGTTTGTCGATTTGTCCAATTGTGTTAAGCACATTGTTAATGGATTGAACCTGAAGAGTGACTACAAATACACGTTGTACGGCTGCAAGTCACTGAAGGAGCTGAAAGATAAATATGACATTTTCGAAAAAATCGCCCGTACCAATGTTAAGCCCGAAAAACGAGCTCCACAGCAGTTTACGCCGAAATCAAACTTCAGCAGGAGTGACAAGAAGCAACACTGCTTCAAATGCGGATCAATGGCGCATCTGCGCAAGGACTGTAAGGAGGAAGTCAAGTGTTTCCGCTGCAACCAAACTGGACACATGTCTAAAAATTGTCCAACTTCCTACTCTGTAAACATCGCGTATGCAGAAATCCGACTTAAATCGTTGCAGATAGGCGATGTGAAGGTAAAAGGACTGATAGATACCGGAGCCGACGTGTCTATACTTAGAAAGTCTGTGTTTAGCCGAATGCGAGAAGTCCAGCTGCTAGCAAGTACGTCTTGTCTGAGAGTACTAGGGCAGAACACCACACGTCCTGTAGGTCAGTTCAAGGCAGAGGTGCAGATCGATGGCATTTGCCTCACACACACGTTTCTGGTAGTGGATGACTGCACGATTGGAATTGAATTACTGCTGGGATATGATTTTATATCAAAGTTCCAAATGACATTAACTCCCGTTGGATATACTTTCGCACAGCTATCTGAGGAAGAAGCTGCCAACCAAAATCAGATAAGTATTTATAATGTAGTCGAAACAAACACTGACCCTGATGTGCCTTCACAGTATACTCATGTTGTTCAATCGATGATTGAGGATTTTGCCAAAAGAGAGAAGACAGCTGACTGCCCGATCACGTTGAAGATAGTGCCTGACGACAATATCAAGCCATTTCGACACGCACCAAGCCGAATAGCCATTACCGAAGCAGATGTGGTCAAGCAGCAGATTAATGAATGGCTACAGGATGATACGATACGACGTTCATCATCTAACTTCGCCAGTCGTACGGTGATCGTGAAAAAGAAGGATGGCAATAATCGAGTGTGCATTGACTACCGTCAGTTAAACAAGATGGTATTAAAGGACTGCTTCCCTGTGCCTATCGTCGAAGATGTTTTGGAAAAATTGGGCAATGCAAAAGTTTTCACTATCATGGATCTTGAAAATGGTTTCTTTCACGTTCCAGTGGAGGAAAGCAGCAAGAAATACACCGCATTCATAACGAAAGAGGGCCTTTTTGAGTTCAACTGCGCGCCCTTTGGCTTTTGCAACTCTCCAGCAGCTTTTATTCGTTTTGTTAATTACGTATTTCAAAACCTCATTAATGATAACGTTCTCGATCTTTACATGGACGATATCATAATACATGCCGAAACAGCTAACGAATGTCTCACAAAACTGCAAAAAGTTCTGGATGTAACAGCTGAGTATGGCCTGAAAATAAAATGGAGAAAGTGACTGAATTTGAATTTTTGGGTCATCAAATTGGAAACGGAAACATAAAACCGGGAGCAGAAAAGACCAGAGTCATTAAAAAGTTTCCAATGCCAAAAAACGTCAAGGCTGTGCAGGCTTTTCTCGGATTAACTGGTTTTTTCCGCAAATTTATAAGAGACTACTCATTGATCGCCAAGCCGCTGACAGATCTATTGCGAAAAGATGTCGAATTTAAAATGGGCCCTACGGAACAAAATGCTGTTGAAGTCTTAAAGGATGCCTTAATAAAAGAGCCAGTTTTGAAGTTGTATCGAAGGGATGCCAGAACCGAAATACATACCGACGCATCTAAAGACGGGTTTGGTGCTGTTTTGCTACAGTGGCAAGAGGGTCAACTTCACCCCGTTTTGTTTTGGAGCAAGAAAACCTCAGAGTCTGAAGCACGGCTGCATAGCTATATACAAGAAACCAAAGCTATATTCCTAGCTTGCAAAAAATTTCGGCAGTATATTCTTGGAATTACCTTTAAGCTTGTAACCGATTGCGCTGCGTTCAAGCAAACATTGAGTAAGAAAGACGTTCCTCGGGAGGTTGCCCAATGGGTGATATACTTGCAAGACTTCGATTTTGAGGCAGTGCACAGACCAGGAGAGCGGCTAAAACACGTGGATTGCCTAAGCCGATAAACAAGTCAAATTATGTTAGTATCATCAACAGTCACAGCGAAGATTAGAAAAGCCCAGCAAGATGATACGATGATTAAAGCAATTTCCGAGATTCTTAAAAGCAAGCCGTATGACAACTTTAAGCTTAAAGGAGGTTTGGTGTACAATGTGGTACAAGGAACAGATTTGCTCGCTATACCAAAAGCCCTAGAAAGAGAAATAATTACGGAAGCGCACAACGCAACCACATCTGGAAGGCAAAGTGATGCAGATAATAAACAATTGTGTTAAATGCATTATCTACAACAAGAAACTTGGCAAAAAAGAAGGGTTTCTTTATCAAATTGACAAAGGATCCGAACCGCTGCACACTTTACAAGTGGATCACCTCGGACCGATGGATGCCACATCAAAGCTGTATAAATACATATTTGCAATGGTCGATAGTTTCAGCAAATTTGTATGGATGTACCCCACAAAAACCACTAATGCCGACGAGGTCATCAAAAAGCTACAGGAATGGTCAGATATATTCGGACATCCAGCTCGCATCATAAGTGATCGTGGGTCAGCAGTTACATCGTCAAGTTTTGAAGAGTATACGAAACAGAATGGAATTGAACATGTTTGGAGCACCACTGGAGTGCCAAGAGGAAATGGACAAATTGAACGTGTCAACCGATCGATCCTTAACATTATATCCAAGTTGTCATCGGAGGAGCCTGAGAGATGGTATAAGTTCGTACCGAGAGTTCAAAAAGCGATTAATTCTTCTGTCCATAAGTCCACAAAGCGGTCTCCATTTGAGTTGATGCTTGGCGTGAAAATGAGAAGTGGAACCGAAAGCGATATCTTACAGTTGCTCGAAAATGAAATGTTTGATACCTTTGACTCAGAAAGACAAGAGATTCGTGATAAAGCAAAAGAAAATATACGGATGGCTCAGAAAGGTTATAAAGAACAGTTTGATAAAAACCGAAAGAACGAGGTTGGATACAGTGTTGGAGATCTAGTGGCCATTCGTAGAACACAATTTGTAGCAGGCAAAAAGTTGGCGAGCGAGTTTTTGGGACCGTACGAGATAGTAAAGTTGAAACGTGCAGGACGCTATGATGTTCGAAAAGCAGCAACAGATACCGAGGGACCAAAATATACGACCACTAGCAATGACAACATGAAATTGTGGAGTTTTGTAGCAGAAAACGAGGATGCAGGGTCATCAGAGGCTGATGACTAATCAGGAAGGCCGAATGGGAGATGGGATAAGGTAGTTGCAGCGTGGTGGCAACTCCCTTATGCAGATTGGCAACGCAGCAGCAGTCGTGAGGTGTCGTGTAAAGTCAGCAGTCTATATTCAGCAGTCAGCAGTCAGCAGTCGAGGTTCAGCAGTCGGCAGTCGGTGTTCAGCAGTCAGAAGTATCAGCAGTCAGCAGTCGTAAGCAGCAGTAAGAAGCCGATAAATCAGTAGTATACAGAACCCGAGATTTAAGTGCACATTTTGTAATCATTATTCGCCCGTCCACGATTTATAATAATATTAATAAACTATAATATAATACATTTGGGGACTCAATTGAGGACTCCATCTTACATATATGTACATATTTAAACTCTGCAGATGTCCTATGCTTTGTGTGTGCAACGCATAGAAGGATCTTTATCAAATTCGGACCAGTCATTAACAGACAAATTTTTAATGTGGAATCAATCGCATCAAAAGTAACGAAGTTATTGACAAAAGTCACTGTTTTTGACCGATCGTTCCTATGGGAGCCATATGATATAGTCACCCGATCTTGTTCAAATTTGGCAAACTTGTTTTCAGGCATAATAAACTAACCAATATTAAATTTCACGACAATAGCTTACAAAATAGCGAAGTTATTAGGAAAAGTCACTGTTCGTATAGTGGCCCGATCCGGCTGAATCTGAGATATACAAACCCTGCAGTATATACATGTTTATACATATATATACATATATATACACATATATACATATATATACATGCAAAATTTCAGCTCTGTAGCTCTAACGGTCTAGGAGGAGTTCGCATCGATCCAGACGGACGGACATACGGACGGACATGGCTATTTGAACTCGCCTCGTCGTGCTGATCAAGAATATAAATACTTTATATGGTCGGAGATGCTTCCTTCTATGCGTTGCACACTTCTGACCAAAATTAATATACCCTTTTTGCAAGGGTATAAAAATTAAATTTGATTAAATGGTTATATTATAACTCGCACATTAGATAGGTCTGGTGTCTCTTGTGCTGCCATTGAGCATTATAAATTCTCATATTATGGTCAAGATTCGAATGAAAAATTTTCAATTTTAGCAAAATGCGAGAAAGAACATAAAAAAAGTGGTCAAGATTTGATTTTTTTACATTTTGTCCTAAAGCTCGGGAACGGACGGATTTAGAGGCGAGATGTCTTCGCAACATTTGTAGCTCTGTCAATTCTAAGAATCTTTGCTGAAAAACTTAATTTTTAGAAGTTAGAAGCAAATGAAAAAAAGACCCTTTTCGAAAAAATGACAACTTTGATGAAAAACTTCCGCAAAAAATGTTGTACGAAACCATCCTTAAAACTTAAAATATCAAAGAAGCTAACTTTGGCAATGTCGACGTTTTTATACCCTTGCAGTCCTTGGCAATAATATTTTTACATTTTAAAATTTGTTTCCCTGCAACTCAATTCATCAATACACAAACAAAACATTCAAATTACTACTCTTTTTACTAAAATTTTTTTTCTTCCATCCGGATTCCATCCAGATTTGATCCGATTTATATTGACTGTAATTTGTGTTTTACTTATCCGGGATCTGAAGTTTTATATCCGATATTCTCGTATTGGTAAATTTCATGGGCATACTCCAATTTTTGAAAAAATGTTTCTTCTAGAGCTATATGATATAGTAGTCCGATTTTGACAATTTTCATACCTTATCAGCTCCGGGCTAAAAGTAGCTCAAATTTCATTCCGATAGCTCTTAAGATGCCAGCGTAAAGTTGATTTGCACAGACGGACTGACGGACGGACGGCCATGTCTATATCGACTCAGCTTCTTATGCTGATCAAGAATATATATACTTTATGGGGTCGGAAACGTCTCCTTCTGTGCGTTACAAACATCTGACCAATTTTATAATACCCTCTGCAAGGGTATAAATACTAATGATGCAGTACGAAATAGGGTAAAACTATCGAATTTTGGCATGTCTTTTTTTTTTTTTGAAAAAATCTATCACATTGTTATTAAAAGGATTATTTTATTTTGTGAAAGACACTTCCGATTCAGTATGCGAGACCCAAAGAGGTCAGATGATAAAATAACAAAAGGCAAGAGACATACACTTAACGAATGCTTGCAATAAGTGCGAGTAAAAGGAATAGTATACACTGTGTCTTCTTGAGTGTGAGTGAGATGGTGATGTGAGTGAGTATGTTATTTAATCAAGGGTGGTCCCTCGATTTGTCGTCGCAAGCACAGAGGCGATATCAATGCAACTTAATTGCTTATCAGGGGTGTAACAGAAATCGATAACAAGCTAAAACCAACGATTTAAGCATATCAAATGTTAAAAAAAAGGCAAAAGTGGCAAATTATAATTATAATTATTTATCATATAAAACGGTATTTTCCCAAATGCCACAGAAACCTAGAGACATTTCAGTCCTTTGAAAAATGCCACCCGTGAAAACAAAAAACAAAGAATTAGTTAATGTAATTGCAAAACGTCTTGACAGAGAAAGAAGTAGACAATCGCTAAGTTGTGGCTGCTACATACATTTTAAGTTCTTTACCTATGGGTACATGGCTATAAAAATTTATCAATTCGTTTAAAAACGCTAATTCTGACTGTATACTCGGTTTTTGTCCATTACGTCCAGATTTTGTGAAATCAGGGGATCTGCGGTTGGAAAATAGGCACCCAAAATAGAAAGTTTAAAAATATTTTTTCAACTTTTTTAGCAGAAATATCTCTTGTTTGTAAACATTACTAATAAACAATTGGTAAGGCGAATAAGATTTCTATAATTTTTAAAATTAAGAAGCAGGCAATTCTTGGAATCCCTATAGCATACTTTTTGGTTCAAATTTAAATCATTATAGAACTATATCCAAAGTATAAGATATTATTGTAACAATGAAATAACTCTTTGACATTGTGCAAATTTTTTTAAAATCATACCTAATATATTGATAGGTTAAAATAAAACTGTTCTTAGCATAATATAATGTTTATATTATGCAATAAAATACTGCAAATGCGGTCAATTTGAATCATTTCAACACACACTTTTCTCGAAAACCTGACGTGGTGGACGAATACTAAGTACAGCTCATTGATACTTAATATTTTAGGGGCGAATTATCCTGCTTCACATCGCCTTGAAGCAAAGGAAAAAAGGTGCACAAAAAGCAACGAATTACATACACTCAGATACATGCATTAAAAAAAACATTTCACCATTGTAGCTCATTTGCTTAGATATACTAGTATTAATCTAGTAATATAAATAAGCCAAGTTCCATCGGAGTTCAATTCCCATTTGCAAGGTTTTGCCATTTAATGCACATTAAACATTTAAATTTACCATTTGCAACTCACACTCGGGGCAAGAAGAAAAGCGCATCATGAAATATGCAATAACAAGCAAAAACACAACTGAATTCGGTTTTTTGTTTCACATATGTATATTTTTTAATAATTTTCGTAAAGCAAAATAAAACAATTTAATTGGTGCACACACACAAACACACACACAAGAATAGGGAAAACTAATCCATTTTAATTAAAGTAAATAAAATTAAATTTCAAACAGAGCACAAAGAGGGATTATGAAATCAGAAAAAAGTTGGCGAACAAACGAATATAATTATTGGTCGTCGACAGGGTAAAGTTAGATAAACGGATTTAAATGAGTTTGTGTTGTTTTTTTTTTGCCCGTGGGTTGCGCTTGTGTTTTGGGAAATGGGAAATGCATAAATCATAATTGTGTGCTTATTGTAAATAAATAATATTTCACATTAATTTGTTGACAATTGTGAATTTATTAGCTAACCAAAATCTCTGCTGGAGCTTACAGAGCGATTAATTAGCGTTAAGTTTTTGACAGTCTCCCATTCCCTATCACTAGTCATTGTCAACACAAAATATTTAACTGCTCATTAGTTTAGGGAGCACAAAATGTCATGTCCTTCCAGGGTCCGTGACCACCTGCCCCCTGGCTCATTAGAATTCAGTTAGTGTTTCGTTCGGGTCTCAAGTTGAGCTTCTCAGACTGCAGCCTTAGGCGTCTGTAGTATGCAACGGCAGAAAAAAATCCAAGGAAATATGTGCTCCTGTGTGTGTGGGTGCTCTTACTCGAAAACTACTTGGTATTCAGTGCGTTGAACTTCGTTTAGCTGGACGAAATGTTTCAGAACTCGTTAGAGAGCTGACAGTTTTTGGCTTAGCTTAGCTGCCGGCCCAATCAATGTCTGGACTAGTCCTAAACCTGAGGACTGCACCCTCTTAGCAAGTAATTTATTTAACATCAAATGATGCTGACTTTTGTATTGAGTTTGACAAGTGCGTCAAATACGCTGCTTAGCTTAAATTTAGTTCCTTCTGCGTATTCCGAAATAACCAAAATCTGAATCGTGAAAATTAAAATGTTGTCAAATTGGTCGGAAACTTATTTTCCAACTCAGACCTAGCCGTTTTCTTGTGTGGATTGCCTTTCCCCCAAAAGAAGCATTTCTCATATTTTTATGCATGCAAAATACAAGCAGAAAACGACAAAAGAATAAGAAAAACAAAGAGGAAAAGTCGAATATAAATCTTAAAATCCTTGTACTTGTGCACGTTGATTGCTCCTGCCTCGCCATCATCCCGCCCCAACTTACCTTATCGATCGATCGTCTTGCATTTACAATTCCTTTCGATTTTCCTACAGCCACTTTATCAATTTCGCCAATAAAATTTCAAACAGTTCTTTTTCTGACTTTTCCTTTTTTTCGTTGGGGTTTTTCTTGTATTCTCTGTAGTATCCCGGCAACAAAAGTAAAAAGCAGTCGACTCTGATGAAAAGGGGGTACGACAGGTAGGAGAGAGAAATGCATCATTCATCATCATCCGATTTGTGGGGGTTTGGATTTGGTTGGTTTGTGTGGTCTAACAATTGTTTTGCTTGTCTACCTGGGCTGATGGATTCTAAGAGATATGAGTTATCTGCCGCTCAAGATGCTCCTCTCTCCAATTGTATCAGCTAATTGGTTTTATTGTGCCATTTGCTTGAAAATAAATTAATCTACATGGCTAACTATGAGTGATTAGTTTTACAGTTTTGTCACTTGCCACACAGCTGTAATCCAAATTAAGTTTCTAACATTTCTCTTCTGCTCACATTCAACCCAGCAGCCAGACAAGAAATATGTCAATAGTTTTCCTTTTTCCATGTCTCCTTTTATTCTCCGGGGCCCAAAACATTGGTTCAGGTGTCAAACATGAAATAAAGAACAAAAAAAAAGTAGGAAAGACGGAAACCAGAGTTGTTATAGTCACTGTCGATGTTTTAGCTGGTTGAGCTAATATTTATGCTGTTGAACAGATTGATAATTGATAATAATGTTCTGCTATACAGTTGTTAATACCCATGTAAGGAAAAATTATAGGATTTCCTTTTTAATTGAAATGAAGTTCGATTAAATGCAGCATAGTCTGCTGCTTCTATTTTCAATAAGGGGTTTTCTATTTATTATTATTATTAAAGTATTATTAGTCAAAGGAAATCAACATTATGTTTTTAGTTTAAAATATAAGTAGTTAAAATATTGTCTACATTGCCACTACCCATACCGATATTCTTGTAGATTTTTATTATATAATGGTGTTATCATAGTATAAAAACCAATGGGCCTTGCACGTTTCTGTCAAACTTTTCTCCTACCTACTGATGTTGAAGTGATTAAAACTTTTATGTAAAAAGCCCAATTTTCATTAAAGAAATGTTTACGAACTAAAGACCAAAATTCAAGGATCTAGAAAGAGTTTTCGATGATCCATGAGGATGAACGGATGAGCATGACTATATAGAGTAGTCACACCTTATATGGTCGAAGATTGCACATTTCTAATCAAAATAAATTCAGCCTTTATAGTACAAAAATTAATAGAAACTAAGTTTCGATTAGACAGATGCATGAATGATAGAAAAATCCAACTCAAATGAATCCATTCGAATTGAATTCAAATGAATGAATGACAACTATACAATGAAATGAATGAGTGTGAATGTAAGTACTCGTATACGTATCTCTGTTTAACAAAAGGCAATGAATTGAGCATCGAAATGTAAGGTACTCGAATAATTCAAATTATTCGAATTGTCTTATTTTGATTGGCACAATTTAAAGAAACAACATCTGAAATTCAACGAAAATTTAGGAAAATATAATGGTGAAATGAAGGCTATTAAAATTTGACTATATTGAATACTATATTGGACATTTTGGGACAAATCTTTGAAAATCTAATTTAACTCATTGAATTTCGTTTGCGCGACTGAGTTTTACGTCAGCACACTCATTCACTTGAAATAGATTTACAAAGTTCAAGTTCAAATTCATTCATTCACGCAGCTCTCTCGAAACTTTCGATGATAAAAAGAGGTGTAGATAACATTATGACACTGATATTCGTAGAACAATCGATAGCTATACCTTAGAATTTCGGCCAGTTAAATTATGTTTATTGACCACTTCGATTGACTGAATAGTATAGGGGCAAAGCACTGCTCTAACACAAAAGGGAATCTGCAAAACCCATACCGATATGGCAGAATGAAAGGTCGAAGAAAACCATTTTGTCACAAGCAAGGATATGTATGTGTTTAAATTAAAGCACACAAGCCTTAAAATTTCAACAACCATAAACAAAAAAAAACTTGCTTTAAGTTCCGATCGAAGGGTATGGTATTTTTTTTTTTTTTTTGTGATAGTTGAAATTAAAATTCATAATTGTGTTTTTGAAGTGTTATAGCCCTGCAACAATTGCAATTGATTGCCAAAACCAACAGAGATTGTGGCAACAAAAGAAAGCCTGATGCATGAAAAGAGGCGGAGATTTGTAATAATATTCTTTGTTTGTCGAAATGGGATTTATGTATCTTCAGTTCACAATGCAACTAGAAATAATCGCATATCAAACATTTAAACTGATTTTCCAAATCTCACAGCAAACAGACGAAAAGTAAAGAAGGAAAACTACATAGTCCAGCACTTTACTTCACTTTAGTCATAAGCCAAAAGAGAGTGTAATGGGGGAGGTATGTGGATGCCACATGTAACGTAACATGCTCAATTTAAAGTGCCTCTGATTTGCCAGGCTCACTGGTCTATATATATCCATACACACACAAACATACATACATATGTGTCTGTGTGTTCAACACGTTTTCTCTCTTTGTTTGGTCTACAAATAGATGAGCCCAGTCCCCTTTCTGAGCATGGGCGTATATGAGTGTGGGGTGGAGCCTGAAAAAATATTGTAGCATAATTTTTGGCGCTAACAATACACGTTGTACGTGAGGATAGACGGCTAAAAAGGGGTTGTCGGTAAAAGTGGAAGAAGGGGGGAGGAGGGGACTAGGCAGAAGGCACATGGCATATATCAGCACATGCATTCATAAATCATATTCTGCAGCAGCAGCAAAGTGCAGGCAGGCAGGCAGCCAGGAAGCGGCCAGGATCCTATTTTAAGGATATTTATACTGACAGCGGATTTTTGATGGAAAAACTTTTGTAAATTGCTTTTAGCACACAGATACACACACCATACACATAGAAACACACACACAAAATGTTGACCAAACCTCAAGCTTTAAGAATTTCTTCGTCCTGGTCGTGTTTGTGTCCTGTTTGGGGCCCCAGGCACATTTATTAAATCGACTTCACATTTTTAATGATGCCTGCCGCCACACAAAAGGACGCATAATAGCTCTTTAAAAAAATTGCCAACCTACATAGAAATATCCTTGTATATATGTATATATACATAGCTCTATTTATTTCTCCTTTTCTTTGGCATTTTATCGTCCTTGCTGCAGCGTGTACTGCTTACATTGTTGCCGCTATGCATTTTGGTTTGTCCTTTTTGTCTATCTCTTGGTGACCAAAGAAAATATTGTATGCCACTTTTTCTTTTGTGTGCAAAATCATATAAATTTACCCGATATTAAATTGTAAAGGCATTTAATTGGTCAATAATTATATAAATATACATATCCACATATATGCACATACAGAAATATTTCATTCTTGATATTTTCTCTTTTGCATAAAAAATATGCTAACTTAATTCCACTAATTTATATTTAATTGTCTTAAACGAAGGCAGTTTGAAATGTAACTTGATGGATATTTCATTATACTAATGTAAAATGATTGGAGTCCTTCTGGAGTGAGAACAACGAATTCATTAAATAAGTAAAACGAACGCTTAGCTTTGTAAATTGTCAGAGATCTGATATTTACTTTAATACGAAATGCAAAATATAAGTCGGTGATCTGCTACTTCTCCACTTGCCCTCGTGTAGGCAAAAGTTATTTTAAAAACAAATATTTCATATTTTCTCTAACCAGTTTAACCCATAAATTTCGTTTAAATTAAACAAATGAAAATTCATTGCCAGCCTCTTTGTGGCTTCAAAAATTGTTTATAAATATTTCACACTTTTATAGAAGGAAACCAACAACAGCAAAAAGCAACAACGATCAACCAATAACAACAAACCACTGGCCAACAATTAGCGTATTTAACAGATTTTCCTTGGCCAAAAAATGCTTCATTAAATTTGCAATATATTTATACTTTTTTTTCTGTTTGCCTTTGGTTTGTTCAACCAATTAAAATTGAAAATATTGTGATACATTTTGTTTATAATCAAAATAACAAAGCAGCAACAACAAAATGCCAAATGACCATAAAATTAAAATGTACGAGAAGAAGGGACAAAGTGCAGGAGAGTGGAATAGAAGGAGAGACCCAAAACATAAAGCCGCATGAATAAAAATAAATAACACGAAAACGCTATCTGTGAAAAATGCAAACAATTTGATAGAAATTGTGATGTCGGTTTGCGTTCAATTTGCAAATTAGTTGAAAATTCAATTATTCTGCATTTTGGGCCTGTTGGGCAATAAACATTTATACTAGAAATATTTAGGTCGTTCGGTTTCCTTTATCGTTTCTGTGAGGTTTATGCCATCTATGCAACAATATGCCATACGGATGCCTATAATACATTGACCACACTGAATATCTCCATTGCAGATGAGGAATAGTTAAACTAAACAATATGAGAAATTTCTAATATCAAGTTGTAAAAGCATTTGTCAGGCATTTGTCTAAACTAAAAGATATTCAATTCATATAAATTCCCGTTTCTTTTTGACTTTAGGGAGGTAAGGCTCATAAGAAAAATCTAATCCTGATAACTGAGCTTTGTAAAGGCATACTTGTATTGTATACAGTTATTTGTATAATTAAATAGTTCTATTTAATAAATAGTATTTATAGTAAAATACTTGATGGCAAATCGATAAGTCACACTGAAGCCTAATGCTAACCCTATGAAAGCTATGCAAGGATTCGGCTTTGATTCCTCAGAATGTAGCAAGGTAGCAACTTCAGCCATACCGAAATTCATATACCCTTGCGAGAAAGAATGGCTTACAAACTGTCAAGATCGGGTGACTATATCATATAGCTGCCAAAGGAACGATCGGTCGCAAAGAGGGACTTTTATCAAAAACTTCGTTATTTTAATATTTAAAAGTTAATCTAGACATATCTCTTAATAACTGTGCCACATCGGATAACTTTATTATATACATACATACATACATGTAGCTGTGAAATACACATATGATACAGTATAGTCACATGCGCCGCATTGCTGCATCATAGAATTGTAGGCCGAACATTCGATTTTTAATTCACATCGTTTTTCCAATTTGATGGCTATTGGTAAAAGAAGAGTAATAAGAAAACGTGCAAGGGTATAGAAACATCGGCGCAGCCGAATTACCCCGGCTTTCTTGTTATACCCTTGCAAAAAGGGTATATTAATTTTGGTCAGAAGTGTGCAACGCATAGAACGAAGCATCTCCGACCATATAAAGTATATATATTCTTGATCAGCACGACGAGACGAGTTCAAATAACCATGTCCGTCCGTCCGTCCGTCCGTCCGTCCGTCCGTCCGTCCGTCCGTCTGGATCGATGCGAACTCCTCCTAGACCGTAAGAGCTACAAAGCTGAAATTTTGCACGTAGGCTTGTATATACTGCAGGGTTTGTATATCTCGGATTCAGTCGGATCGGACCACTATATCATATAGCTCCCATACAAACGGCAAAGTCACGAACAGTGACTTTTCTCAAAAACTTTGTTATTTTATCACCAATTGCCATAAAAGTTGGTATTGGTCAGTTTTGTGTTCTTATTAATAATTGTGCCAAATTTGATCAAGATCGGGTGACTATATCATATAGCTCCCATACAAACGGCAAAGTCACGAACAGTGACTTTTCTCAATAACTTCGTTACTTTTTAAGCTATTGTCGTGAAATTTAATATAAGTAAGTTTATTGTAACTATAAACCACTGTGCCAAATTTGATCAAGATCGGGTGACTATATCATATAGCTCCCATAGGAACGATCGGTCAAAAACAGTGACTTTTGTCAATAACTTCGTTACTTTTGATGCGATTGCTTTCAAATTTAACATTTGTCAGTTTAATATATCTGTTAATGACTATGCCGAATTTGGTAAAGATCGGGTAACTATATCATATAGCTCTCATAGGAAGGATCGGTGGAAAACAGTGACTTTCATCAGAAAGTTCGTTATATCCTATGCTAAGATTGAAGGCCGTTCTTTCGCAAACATTACCCTTTTTAGATAAAACAGTTAGTTTAGATAAAAGAGTTACTAACAAACTTGCAAGGGTATACAAACTTTGACGCGGTCGAAGTTAGCCCCGGCCCTCTGGTTTTTATTTAGATTTTGTTGCTCCATCTAAATTTTAATTAAAATACTCTAACAAAAACTATGAACAAATAATTTATATAAGGGACTTATGGTCATTTACACAACAAACTTTTCCAATTAATAAAAAAAAAGTATTTGACAAAATAATTATTTTATTTTATTTTTATGATTATTGAACCAATTTAATAACAATTTAAATAATAAATTTTAATCTTTTCTTCTAAAAAAATGTAAACGTTGAGACAACTTTTGCTGTTTTTCGGTCACTCAAACGACAAAAAAGGATGACATGACAGAAAAGCAAAATCCTTTTATATTTTTTACGGTTATCTAAGTACAATTCATAATGTTGTAAATATTTTAAATAAGTAAACTTAGCAAGTTTACTATACACACGAACTCAATTGGAACATTTCTCAATAATACATGTACAATGTACGTATAATAAAAAATAGCCAGATCTTTGGTACTTTATGTTCTGGTCCTGTGGTTTACTTTTTTCGTAAATGCCCATATATGAACTGGTCTCATCGTACTGATCAGGAATATATTTATAGATAGGAGAGATGCTTTACACTTCGCACCAACATTCAAATAAAATGTACAAGTAAGAAAAGTGCATCATAGCCGATGTCCAGTAGACAGAAGGTCATAGAGATATGTATTTGTCAGACTAGTGTAACATATTTGAAATATTCATATAATACGTAATAAGTATTAACTAAGTACATACATATATAAATAATTATATTAAAATTTAATTTCGTTTGTTTCCCACGTTTTTTCACTAAAAGAAAAAAAGCGACTATTTTCTATTCCACTGACTTCAAGGCGGATAGTTTATTATATATCATTTCCTTTATTATTTGCGATCTACAGGGAATAAACTTGTTCTACAAAATTCCAAACAAGTGAGGAAAGTGAGGAAAATCTGATAGTTAGGCAGCCGTGCAATGATTTCGCGTTTGTTGTGCAGCGGTTGGGTGAAAATGTTGCACAGCATGCATAAATAATAAACGGCAAGCTGGCTGACACTCACACACACACACACGTGCACACACACTTGCAGACTTTATGTACATTTTGCCGTTTTGCCAACGCGCCCAACTGAGGCGTGATGCAAACAAGAAGAGGATGGTTGGGAAGAGTGGATAGAAGCCAGGCAGCTTCTAAATTTATTTTATTAAGTCAAGCACACAGACAGCACCCGAACCGCTACAGTTACCGCTGCAACTCCTGCTACTCTGCGCGTTGCCTGCAGCCTGACTAACGGTATAAATAAAATAATTTACGGTAACTGCTGACGCTCATCAGGCCGGGCCGGTCCAGGACGATGACGTTGACGACGACACCGAGAACAGGGGCGAGGACGGGAAGAGAAGGAGAACGTGAATATGGAGCGTGTGGATGATGGCGGCGTGTTGACAAAACCTCGGCACAGGATCATCGTCATCATCAGCATCAGCTTCAGTATCATGTTCAGTTTACAGAACGAGGTAGAAAAAAATGTAGCATACTTTTTTGCGTTGAGCTTTTGTGTGCAGCTGCCGTTTTTTTTCTGCATATGAAATTAATGCACATTTGCATGTGTGTGTGTGTGTGCGGTCGCTTCTTCCTAAATACAGTTATAATTATGCGCACACATTTTTAATTAAGTTTTGCACTGGGCCCCTCCCCGGTTTTCTTTTTTGCTTTTGTTGTTGGTTTCACTTGGCTTTGGTTTAGCTAAATATTATGCATACGCCCT
Source organism: Drosophila paulistorum (assembly GCA_018152135.1). NCBI lineage: Eukaryota > Metazoa > Arthropoda > Insecta > Diptera > Drosophilidae > Drosophila > Drosophila paulistorum. The sequence continues at coordinate 1,148,389 of JAECXG010000823.1, forward strand.
GTTAAATTGCATTAATATGAGCCTCTCTTCCGCTTGTGTTTGTGTTTGTCAAAAAATTACATATGTTAAACATTCTGTTATCTTGAATATTATGCAACTCGCGTACCGCTTCTAACTACTGCCTAGATGCTTGAGAGTTTATTTGGGTTGAGTACGAGAGAAGAGAGCAAAAGATATGTTAAGAGTCCTTTGTGTCCTGCAAAAATGATTACAGGTTTATGTTTGTTGTTAAAATTCAGAATTAAATTCACCTGAAAATATGTGGATGAAACTGCTCACACTTAGTCCCGAAAGAAAAAATGAAATATATTTATGAATACCATGAAGAACTCTCGAACCTACACTCCATTGTTCGCTTTAAAAAGAATTTTATTGATTTTACAACAAGAAATCAAACAATGAAAATGTTTGTATGCAAAAAATGCATTTTTTATTTCTTTCCGTAAAAATGAATCAAATTGAACCATGGCACTTTGATATTTTCCACAATTTGTTCGACAAAAATTAATTATTAAGATAAAAGCCAAATCAATATGTTGATATAGAAAGCAAATGGAAACATGACAAAAGCTACATACATATATGGGTATCAATACAAAGACGTCAAACGAAAAGTTATGATTGCAAACTTTTCTAGCTGCTTTATACTAATATGAAATATGCCACATATGCACACACAAAAGAACAATCTAAAAATAATTTCTGAGCTCCCTAAGAACAATAGAAATACATGCCACAAATGCCACTGTATTAGTAACAGTAAGGGCTAAGCAGGTGAGAAAACACAAATGCATCTTTCTCCGTTTGATTCTCAGAAATGTTCTGCATACATTAAAGAGATACTCTGCGTCTCATAATAAGGGACAACTGAAAATGTCACAATTCTCTATATATGTCAACTGATTAACTAAATTCTAAATTTGCATGGTGTGATAGGTTTAGATAGATCCTCTGGTTTCAACTTTTTTAATAAATAGAACTAAAGTACAAAATGAACCTCACTCCTCCCATGGAAAATTGCATTCTTCTGCCATCTGCTCGTGGATAAATATTTACAATTTTAATAAAAGTTAAGTTGCTTTTTCTATACTTTTTGTGTGCTCTTTGCTCAACGCCAAACACAAAACACTTTTTCACTGTTTTTAATGCGAAAGTTTTGTTATGGAAATGCGGCAAGTTGTAGATTTTTTCAACATTTTTTCTGCTGATGTTTTATAGTGTGAAACTTTTAAATATGATTTTATTTGTGCTGCCAAGTTTGCGGCATTTTTATTTGGTCGGCTAGCGGCTGATTTGGTCGGCCACAAAAAGCAAAGTGAGAGCACGAGGAAAGGCAAACAAAAGAAAAGTTGAAGTAAAGTAAACGAGTTTTTGCCCGAAAGTTGAAAATATTCTTTTGGAAGAGAGGACTGTATAAACGTTTAGGCATCCTTAAATCAAGTCCTTTTTTTCGCCGTTGTTGTTCAGAAGATTTGCTGGTAAAATGCATTTGGTGTCCGCATCGTCTCAAGTGGCCAACCGTTGTCCGCACGATTGCCTCTAAATTCAAGCTACTTTTTGCAATTTACATACAATTTTTTCCTTTCCTAACCATCCACGGCTGCTCGCGGTAGAGGAATAGTCAGTATGTCCATCTGGATCAAAGCAAATCAAACTATAGGGCAAAAAAAGGCATAGTTTTGGAATTTCGCATATATCTCAAATGGGCCCCTATATTATACACGTATAGCAAATTATGACTTTTGTAGGGAAACAATCTTCTCAACCTAAGTAATCAACAAATACACCTAATAGTTCTGACAAATCAGATGAACCTGTCATACAATTGTTTGCTACGTGAATCACATTTAAGGGCCGTTCTTACAATTAGATGCATATTCTATTTTTAACATTAAAGGGTATTCAAGTTGACACTTCAATGAAGGAAAGGAGTAATACAAAAACCAGCTTGGCACGCCCGAAAATAGCCCGGCCCTCTGGTTTGTGTCATTGTGTTTTATTATAATGCTGGTTAATTTACACAAATATTCTTCAACTATCCCAGACACTCTTTGGTGACATATAATTTCATTTTCGAAACCCTTGTCAATTTGTATCCACTCATTTCAAACACACTTGGCCACTTCTAGTGAGCTTCTTGAGGTACTTCTTTAAGACAATTCTTAACCCTTTTGATTGCCAATCAAGTTGAATTTACACCTGGAGCCCCAAAGTGATTTTACGTTTTATGAAAGGTGACATGTGCCAACAGCAACATTGCCCCCAACCCACACCCACACTCACGCACCGAGACACAAACTCTATGGGTCGACGTAAATGTTTGTGGTAGTGTCAGTTCCATTGTGAACTAGACTTCATCATGTTTTGAGGTTGTGTGACTGCTTCTGTGGCTGAGAGACTGCAACATGTTGTAAATTATTATAAACTCGAGTGGTTTTTCAAGTGCGTCATTGGTTGGAATAATGCAAAAGTGGTTCAGGCTATAAAGTAAAATGACATATACGCATTCCAATGAAGCAAGGGTTTGCTTAAATAATTATATTGTTTTAAAAAAAGTCTTAGTATTAATTACTATAAATTAGGTTCGATTTGCAAAATAAACTCAGTCATAGTCAGGAAAAATATGAGCACTGTAAACTATATCTATTTATAGTCTTTGGGGTTAAATTAAATTACGAACACTGAGTGTCATAAGGTTTTATAATTAGTGCAAATGAAATAAAATTTCAATATATAGATAAAAATGAAATATTAGTTGAAAACACAAAGTTACAAGAATTGAAAATTTCGTGCTAAGAGATCTAAATCTAGACGCATTGTCCAATGGGCTATAAGGAATTTAGACTTTTCATAGTTTGAACTTTGTTGGTTATACAATTTACAATTTATAATATGTGAATATTGTAAAATGCTTGTGCGTGGCATTCCAAGAGACTAGTTTGGTACTTAAAGATTGCGATGAGCTGTTGATCCTGGCTATGACTAATATGTGCACAGCTACTTTTGGACCCAAAATAGCGTTTTAAATGTTTAATAAGACCAAAAATTGAAATGTCTTGCAATTCACATTTTAAAATATTTTGTAGCATTTTAAATGTACTATCAAGGGTACAAAAAAATAAAAGTCTCTGTTATTTTTATATTTTTCTTTGCTTATATTCGGTAAGCATTTTTCTCGGCCACTCACCTTATATTTTTTTCTTCACTGCAGTTTTGTGTGCAGTTACGGGTGGACTAATGTAGTCAATACATTAAAAATAAAAACCTTTAAATCTTACCAAGGCCTACAAAGTCAATTTTCTTATAAACTCGTTTTTTGTACGCAAAAATCTAAAATTTGAATACATGCTTCTAGAAACAAGTATAATAGTTAAAATATCTTTCAGAATTTTAAGTGAAAGACTGAGTTCAAGTGGCATTAGTGGCTAAAAGATGTTTCCAAATAATATTTCTTTAAAGCAACAAAGGCACTAATGGAGTCAACGACTACAAAAATTAGTAGTCTCCTTCAGCTAAAATCATGCACATCGGTCCAAGAATTACCAAGGGCGGGTCAATCCTAATAGGACAGATTGTTTCTGCTTCATTACAATAAATATTTTCTAATTGAGTGTTATGTGCAAGGAGTTTACTTAAAAAGGTTTCGGTTACTGGTTAACTTATTCCTAATGGCACACAAAGTGCAATAGTTTTGTTTTTCAAGAGCTTTAAATTCGGCTCACTGAAAATCTCAGCCAGCACTTGGTAATTTATGCTGTTGGCTGCAATGGCAACTCACTTAATTTGCAGGGCGATTTTTCTTTGCCAACACAGCGTGCAAGTGCAAGTGTGGACCGAGTATGGGGAGGGCATCGAGAGGCGACAAAGTGACAAACAACTAAGCGAAAATCGCGTGCGTGACGCGTGGCGGGAGCATAAAGTTTGTGACACGTTTCCCCAGTTGCTGCATTTTGTTTTTTGATATTTTTTTTTGTTTGTACGAAAACGAGAGAGGAAAAACTTGGCGACACTTTACAGCCGCGTTGCATACTTTTGGGGCGTTATGCAAGTCACGTTAATTTCACAAGCGAACTGTGAAGACAAGAACAACAAGAGCCACCAGCAACATTAACAACAACAACAACAGCAACAGCACCACTAAGAAGAACAAGAAGATGAAGTTGGCAAAAGTTTTACCATTTTCCAAAAAAGGGATTTAAAAGGTGGACGAGAAAGCAAATCAAAAATGCTCAACCATGCCAACGAAATATGCTGATACATACATACAACATAGGTAGGTGTGTTTTGTGGGAGTTTCTATATGCCACAGCCACGCCCCCATTGCCCATTTCTACAGCTTTTCGCTCTTGTCGGCCATAGACACTCATTAAGGGTGTTTAGTGTGTTTATATTATATAAATTAACTTAATTTGAAAACATTTTTTGATGCCAAAACTTTTGCCTGCCTTTTCAAAAGACAAGATGCCATTGCAGAGGCCGACAGGGTAGATGGCTAGAAGTGAGAAACTTCTGTCTCAGCTAATTTATATGCCCGTTGGACATTCTGGCGTCGGCCAAAAAGTTTTGCAACATCTTCGTCTCGGCATTCTTATTTTTATTATTTCTGTTTTCTGGGGGTTAATAAGACGACGGCGACCAACAAATTGGCCAACATTATTCTTGCTCTTCTAATGCTGATGGCTGAGGGCTGAGGACTCTGTTGGCAAGGGTTCGGATTGAAGGTGGCAAATAGACTTTAGAGTGTTGTACTTGTTGGTCTCATTTCGACGGCCGTTGTCTGTCTTGTTGATTTTGCCTTCTCCAACTGCCTGGCACTTAAGTCTTCCTTTTTTTGCAAGTGTCAAAAGCGCAGGCAATTAATTTGGCCTAATTAGACTCTGACTCTTTGCTTGGCTGCCTCGCCAAGCATTAGCAGCGACTGCAATTTTTGTGTCTTGTCTTGTGGTTTGATGGCAAGAGCAAAGGAAATAGGATTTACGGCTTGTTGAGTGATTTTATGGCTTATAGCTAAAATAAAATATATATTTGAAGGATATCATTGGCCTTAAGAGTAAAGATTAAATTATAGATCCTAACCGCTAACTGCTTAGCTGAAGTAAAAAAACCCGTATAATAATAACGTACGGGTTTTAAGAATAAATATAATTGAACTGTTGATAAACCGCCATCTGGAGCAAACATGAAGTAATTCATCAGAAGTAGTAGTAGTAGAAGTAGTAGTAGTAGTAGTTTAGCATTGCAATATTGCTTTGTCTCTGACTGCCTTTTTTCCAAAGAACAGGTAAAATATTTTCATTTTAAAGGTTAAAACTTCTGTTGACTAACGTAAAATGTCCATATTTCTTTAAGGAACAGTAGAAAGATAAGAATTAATGTCCTTATGTTGAGCAACTTTTGGATTTTAGTTTTCTGCGAATCCGTTCTCAAACATGGCTGAAAATGATATGAGGTAAAAAAAAATATACCATCAACTCAATTTAATAGGATAATACCACAAATTGAAAAATAAAAATTCTGTTTAACTGTTCCTCAGAATGGGACTGCTTTTTCAGCATAGTGTTTAATAAGAAAACCAATGAAGTAAGTAAGTCGTCTCGCCGACTTAGGTATACCATTCACCAGTAAAACAAATATTTACCTTTTTTTTAAATTCCGATCACATGCTTCCTACAAGCATATTTCAGTATCTCGCTCACGCAAGTTAACGAGCACCCTAGCGCCCCCACCTTCCAACGGCCAACAGGAAAAACGTTTATATGCATAACTTGGCTATTTTGAGTCTTTTTGATCAAATTTGATATTTTGGGTATAAGTAATAAATTCAAGTGCGCCGAATTTGATTACAAAAGGTAAAAAATTACGTGAGATAATCGAGTTTTCCCAAATTACGGGGGCGGAAAGGGGCGTGGCAAAATCTTTACATATACAAAATATGCGCATTTATGAAGAAAATATACGTATCAAATTTGGTGTCTCTAGTTAAGCTTATTATAGTCTTTAAGAAAATCAAATTTGTTTAAATTTCGTGGGCGGATGGGGGCGTGGCAAAAATTTGAAATAAACCTGACCACCGTAGGTAATACATTAGTCTACGTATCCAATTTGGTGACTGTAGCTCCTATAGTCTCTGAGATTTATGTGTTCATACGGACAGACGGACGGACAGACGGACAGAGGTACATACATGTCTAGACCGACTCGGCTGTTGATCCTGATCATGAATATATATACTTTATGGGGTCGGAAAGAGCTTCCTTCTGCCTGTTACATACGCGACTTTAATATACCATTTCACCCTATGGGTATATGTTATAAATAGTGGCGAAATTTTAATTAACCCTAACCCAAAAAACTGCTACATGTATATTCATAGGTCAAAATGATACTTGCATTCATTGACTTTGGTCCTCTAAACTAATTTGTGTTTAGTTATTTTTAAGTAGGTATTCAGGACTTTATTATTTAAAACCAAATTAAGATGATTTGGCATCGAATCACCCAAAGACTGTAGAATAGTTATGCTAATATCCATTTTACTTCCAGTTTTTAACGCCCTTCCGTTTTTTCAAAAATACTCAGTGATAGTTAGATCAGGACTAAATCTGATAAATCTTGCCCTAAACTTTCTAGTGAATTGATGTTTGAAGGAGACTGGGGCTAGAGTCATTAGAGTTTTTCTCTTCTCTCTGCCATCTTTTATATTATTGACCACATATTATCTTTTATATTATTGTACTAGACATAAGCGTATCCATTATGTATAGTATTAGAAATTTAAAATTTTTTAATAATAAACAATAGTTGGTTTCAGTTTTATTTTGTATACCCTTGCAAAAAGGGTATATAAATTTTGGTCAGAAGTGTGCAACCCATAGAAGGAAGCATCTCCGACCATATAAAATATATATATTCTTGATCAGCACGACGGGACGAGTTCAAATAGCCATGTCCGTCCGTCCGTCTGGATCGACGCGAACTCCTCCTAGACCGTTAGAGCTACAGAGCTGAAATTGCATGTAGGCTTGTATATACTGCACAGTTTGTATATCTCGGATTCAGCCGGATCGGACCACTATATCATACAGTTACCATACAAACGTCAAAGTCACGAACAGTGATTTTTCTGAATAACTTCGCTATTTTCTGAGCTATCATCATGGAAGTTAATATTAATGAGTTTATTGCACGTATAAACAACTGCGCCAAATTTGATCAAGATCGGGCGACTATATCATATATAGGAACGATCGGTGGAAAACAGTGACTTTGATCAATATTTTCGTTATTTCCTATGCCTACAAGGCCGTTCTTTCGCAAACATTATCCTTTTTAGATAAATCGTTTTTTTCTTTGATGGCTATAGGTAAGGAGAGAGTTACCAAAACAGTTGCAAGGGTATACAAACTTTGACGCGGTCGAAGTTAGCCCCGTCCCTCTGTTTTTTTTTTTTTTTTTATACCATACACCCATAGGGTTAAATGGTATATTAAAGTCGCCAAAATGTATGTAACAGGCAGAAGGAAGCTTTTCCGACCCCATAAAGTATATATATTCTTGATCAGTATCAACAGCCGAGTCGAAATAGCCATGTCCGTCCGTATGAACGCCTAGATCTCGGAGACTATAAGAGATAGAGCCACCAAATTTGGAATGTAGGCTCGTGTAGTATGTAGAGTGATCGAGTTTGTTTTAAATTTTTGCCACGCCCCTTTCCGCCCCCGCAATTCAAATGAAGTAAGTAAGTCGTCTCGCCGACTTAGGTATACCATACACCAGTAAAACAAATATTTTAAATTTGTAATAACAAATGCATTTGCCTATTTTAAAAAAATTCTGTTCACATGCTTTTTACAAGCATATCTTAGTATCTCACTCACTCATGCATATGAGCACCCTAGCTCCACCACCCGCTAACGGCCAACTCCGGCCTTATGGAAAAACGGGTTTAGGCATAACTTGGCTATTTTTTGTCCGATTTTGATCTTACTTACGACTTACTTACTTCATTTTAGTTTGCATTTGTCCCTTTACAAAATTCATCTTCTTTAACATCTTGTTACCTTCGAATTTTAAAGGCCATTTCTCTGAAACTTTTTCGACTGTCAGATTTAAGTATTAAATTCTTCTATAATTGTGAGTAGAAATGACTGAAGTATACTTCAATGTTTTGACCACTGAGCAATGCTTGTTCAAAACTATTTTTAAGTTCTATGTGCATTGGTACATACTTAAATACAATTGAATATCAATTTGATATTGGCTGTGGTATTCAGAAACGCTCTTTATGCATATTTTTGGACCTTATTTTCATGTTCTTTTTCGATAAGCGCGGCGAGCAAACATTCAAATTTATGGCTTGGTCCACATAGTTTTTGGCCTGCCCAACAAATAATTTCATTTATTTTTCTCCTTTTTTTGGCAAAAAATAAAATGTGAAATGCAAGAGGACCAACCACACAACATTATAGTGGCAATTGTTCGACTGGGCAGCCGCAGAAAAACTTTTGCTTGGCCATAAATTATGTTGGAAAATTATTATATAAACGGCTAGTGTCGAACAGTTGAAAAGAAATTGGCCAAGAGCCAAACGAGCAGAAGGTTGCGGTGGGTGTGGGGTATGCCAACTATTGGCAAAGTTGTTAAGCAAATTATGGCCTGGCACAGAAATATTTGAAACTGTTACATTCAACCCGTTTTCCTGGGGGAGCCTGCGGGGGAGAGACACTAAATGCCGTCGCAAAAGATGCGAGATGCAAACATTCGAAATCTTTCGGGCCCCAGCACTTAAGTGCAGCTGTCCAAATGAAATTATCGAGCTATGACTGGCCACTTTGGCTGTTTTTTTTTTACTAATAATGTTTAAAAATATTTAGCATTTGTTTAGACATTATGTTAGTTTAATAGGGGAGTATTTAAAAAAAATACAAAGTTGAATAATTTACGAATAACAAAAAAATCTACACTACTAAAATAAACATAAAAACAAGGGAGTACCCAGGATGTCACCTACATAATGATGTCATTTTGATTTATTTTGAAAATATCCTAACTTGTTGCTTGATTTTCTCCAACCATGTTCCGATAAACATTTAAAAGACCCTTGGCGTTTAAAAGAAAAGCAACTAGCAACTTTTTTTCAAAAATGAAAACTGGTCTTGAGGTCAATAAATCTTACTTATTTATAATATTTTCTTAATCATAGGGAGCACAAAAAGTGAGGAGCTTGCCTGTATAGCTATTTCAAGAACCACCAAGTTTTATCATCGCTAAAGAATCCAGAGATGTAATAACCGTACCATATCTTTAAAGCTAAAAGTACTTGGGAATTCAACCTACATGAAGCGAAAAAACGGCAAAGCTTGCAACTGCAGATTAGACCTTTTTTATGTCATACTCTTGAGCACCTTCAGCAGGAGTTTTAAAACGGTAACCAGACTCTCCATTCTTTAAGCGCAAACAATTGATTACTCTTTAATGCTAAAAGACCATCGAATCGTCCAATTTTCCGGGTAAAATCGACAGTGGCTTACATCTGTTTCAACGAAGAAATACACTTGCACACTTTCTTTTGAATTTTCCCCTCTACTCTATGTAGATAAATTACTATTACCTCTTAAAAACCAACGATATTAATAGTTAAGCACTCTGATACAAGGCGTTACTAGGCGTAAATTCTGCTAACCAAGGACATTATCCTTTTACGTAGGTGTATTTAGCATTCTAATCGAATTAGCGGTTCCTATATATGTATAAAGGTAGATATTTTTTGTGTGCAAGAAACTTGCCATTTCAATTCCGCTGTGGCATGAAGTTCAAATCAAACTTGCAATGGTTTTTCCCTATTGCTTCTTGTCGGAACTAGAATATGTCTTTAAAGTCATTCACGTTTAACACGATTAACGGGCTTTATACTCCCAACAAATAAAACCCATTATAAAATTTTGAAATTTAAATTTCAAAAGGAGTGGAGTGTGGGTTTTTTGACTTTGGCTTATTTGGGCCATAAAAGTAAAAATTTACAATTTTGACCGATTACTTTGCCATGAAAATAAAGTAAAATGCATTTCACCTTTCGTTTTCGGCCCTGATAACAGAACTTCTCGAGTTCTGTCTTTTGCAATGAGAAGCCGCTGCGTGGCAAATAAAACGAAATGAAAACAAATGTTGTATATTTGAGAATTTTTCTACCCCAGAGATCTTTGAAAAAGGCAAACAACATGATTAAAAAGATAAAAAGCAAAACAATAACAAAAAAGTGATCATTAAACAAATTGTGACTCACAAAGATAAGTGGGAGAAGAGAATTGTGTGGAAATGAAAAAGAAAGATACAGATACTTAAAAAGCAGAAACTTGTCATGTGAGAAAGCCCAACTGGCATTAAGTCGTCACAAAGATACCCTGTACTTCCCTGTAGGCCATCAAAAGTTATTTGAATCGAAAAGATATATTGTATAAAGCCACAAGCCACATATGGTAAGTTCTTTCGGAATAGATTACAAACAGATTTGAGAAACTACGATCTAATTTAGATATTAAAGAAAGTTGAACTTATATATACTTAATGAGTGCAGGGTATACGAAAGACTAATGAATGAGTTAGCAGAGAGTAAGAGAGAGAGAGTGAGAACGAGAGAGCGAAAGCTCAGCTAAAGCTGATATCTACCAACAGGTGAGCGTTGAGCTCAGTTGTGCTTCTGCGGCAGAGAAACGGAAACGTGTGGAAACGGAACGGAACGACTGGGCCCGAATATTTCTGAGCGCGCCTTTAGGCCAAGTCAAGCCGAGCTTTCTGGTTTTTGAATAAATTGCTTCTTCCAATCTCATGTGTATAGATTTTGTTGTTGTTTTTGTGGCTGGGTGTGCCTTAACCGTTGCCAGCAACAGCAGTTCGACTACAACGCGTGAGCGGTCAACACGTAAGCCAAGCGTTGCGAGGCAGTGAGAGAATATTGAAACGGCGAGAACAGTGGCTGGGGGCATATTTATAAACAGCAGCAACTCAAGTGTGAATTGATATTGAGGTTATGTAACCGAAAGGCAAAACGCGAAAAGTACGCTGAAATACAACAATAGTACTAGAGCAGCAGCAGCAGCAGCGGCAGCAAGAGCAACGTAGTTGCATTTGTCAAAGTCACACGACCAGCCCAAATCGCAAATTCCAGGCACGCGCGTTGAACGACTCGACGCTCACATTCCGCAAATGGAGGGAGAAGATATCAAGGCCCAGCCGCCGCGCACGCAAACGCATCCGCTGCAGGATGTCAGCCTCAACGATGACCATAATGAGGATGATGAGAAGCAGACTCCCAAAAATTGGGTTAAATTCGATGATGAGGCCGATAGCAGTGAAAAGAATAATAACAGTAATGGTAGCGGCAGCAGCAACTTTGGAGATGCCACACAACAACAACAAAACAAGTTATCTCTGCCACCGCCGCCGTCTGTAGTGAGCAGTAACAACAACAGACGTGCGCGCTCGCGCAGTCCCCATCAGCAGCAAACAACAGCAACAGCAACGGAGGTAGAAGCAACAACAACAACACCTGTCCAAGTGAGTAATTCTCTCTCACGCTCTCTCCCCGAGAGTCTCACTCTCTCTTCTAAAAACTCTTTTCTTCTCACTTACTCTTGTCATGGGGGTGACCCAAACGCATTGCGTAGCATTCCAATTCCAATATGTGGCCCTTTCTGTAAATAAACTTAACTGCTGTGGTCACAGTAAACACTTGCTAAGAAGATCGCTTAGTTAACAGTCAAACACAAAAAATAATAATATCAAATAATATTCTGGGTTGATAATTTCCACAGGGATGAGACTTTGTTGGGAAATTAATCAAAAGTTCAAGTAGACCTTGCCTTAGCGATAGTTCACTGTGCGGTTCTGAAGTTGACTAATGAAGTTGTTACGAAACTCTTCAGGTTTTTTTTGTTCTGATATTTCTTTCTTTCTCTCTCATCTCGTGTCTGCGTTGCAAGCATGACAAATTAAAGGGCTTAGACAAAAGGCAATGCGATTGAAGGCAGAACTTGGTATGTGAGTAAGTTGAAGTTCAAGCCCATCCGGTGGAACACCGTGATTTGAATCACTCTCTCACTCCATCACCCAACTTCTTGGAAGAATTGACGAGCGGGGGAAGAAGGCAAGAGCTAGACTGGGCCACAATTAACTTAACCGTACAAAATTAACTTTTGTTTTATCCCTATATGTATTACCTATGTATATTGTATTTAAACAAGATCTCTGTGTTTGCATAGGGGAGGCATTTGTTTAAACATTTCCACAGCATTTTCAGTGTCAATATTTGTCCAACAAACAGAAGTAGACAATAAACATGTTTAATATTTTTATTCTTCTTCTTTGCTGTCTGAGCATTGCATTGCTAAAAGTGTAATCTAAGCTGCAGTGCCGCCAAGATAATTTTATTGAAAACGTCAAAATATACACAAAATCAGAAAAAAATTTTCCAGAAAGTATTAAACTCAAATATATATGTACTTCAAATCAGTTCAATTGAAATGTTTTTGATACCCTCTAGAAGGACTCATGCAAACAAACAAACGAAATTAATACAAATATTTTAAGAGCACATACATACATCTTTGTAGGATTCCCAATAACCACAATGATCCCCATCCTTAGAGGAAACTGAAGAAATATACATACGTTTTTCAAAGTATTTTTCGTCTTGAGTTCAGTTAGTTTTTTCATATTGTGATGTATTTCAATTAGAATGATTCTTAACTCAAAACTACCTAGCTTAAAGAAGATTATATTTCAAAATCCTTTAAATATATAAGCTTTAAAGAATACTTTTGATACAAATTTGTGTTTGGATTTAATTACTAAATTCCTTTTAGTTTATTCAGTTTTTGTATTATGTGTTTTTCGCTTTTATCGTGTTAGGTTGCGGCTAAAAAATTGAGGTTTATTGATAGCTTTGAATGACTAAATGCTATAAATTAAAGCTGATCTGAACACTTTGAATTGTATGCAGTCGGTTGAAGTAACTAAAACGAACAGCAATTCCAACAAGCTCACTCAATTGCCTTGAATTATCTATATTCGGTTCTGAGTACGTGACAAACTGACAAAAATGATTTTCATTTCGGGGGTTTCATTTTGCAATTCTGAATTGGAATTAACGTTTATTGTTACCATGACCCTGCAATGATTTGAAATCAATAGTAGGAATTGATTTTTCTCTCTGTAGAATTTGCATTTTAGCTCTTTCTTTTTCCTCCACATTTACCACCCTTTGTATGGGGCCAATCTCTCTGTCTCTCTTCCGGCATCTTAAGGGCAAGACCAAGTACTTACCCCTATTGTTCTTACAATTTCCACAGCGCTCGGCAGTTTCCTCAACAACAACAGCAACTGCAACTGCATCTGCCTCTTTACCGGATGTGGCGCCCGCTGTTTTGACAACTGAGAGTACGCACGTTAATCTGAATGCATCCGGCAGTGGAAGTGGCACTGGCAGTGCCAGCGGCCCTAGTCCATCCCGCCATCAGCACCCACCACAGCAGTTAATAAACCAAAAAGCAAGTGCAGCCTCAGCCACCTCGACTTCAACAGCTGGGGGTGCGTCTTCCTCATCTTCAGCTCTGTCCAGTCACCAGAATGGAAATGGAGCCACCAGCATTGCCATTCCTGTGGATCAAGCTGCCGGCATGCGCACAATTGAACTGTCAACGGGTCGCATTCGCGAGGGTTTTGGTAAGCATGAGGGGAAGCGAGCTGTTCGAGTAAATGTAAAATGGATCGAGCAATTCAATTCTTTAAATAGCAGCTGAGTAAATAACTACACTTTTGTCTTACCTGTAACTTAAATCGACTTAAATAGTTGTATTACATTTGATCCACCAATTAACAGCTAAATCTATTACTCATAGTAGCAAAAACTGCAATGCCAATTCGTCAACTTTCTTAAAATCATTTTGAAATTTATGTTTTATTTTTTGTGTAGTCTTTATTTATGAGACAAATAATCTAACGAACTAAAAATTCTCATTTGAGGGGCATGATTAATAGAAATGCTGGAATGTGTAGAAATTTAGCCTTTAATGAGAGTGAATAAAATGCTTTGCAAAGGCTCATAGGGTGTAATCATAGTAATTTAATGCAATTTATATATTCGTAGCTAATGGCGATGTTATTGTAACACTGCTCCCGGCCAATACGAAATGGCCCTGGATCACGCCTGCCATATTCCGTCCTGAGTTGGTGCCCGAAGAGTTGATGGCCCAGGGATTGACAGTAAGTAGATCCACTCCCGCTATGAGGCAATTTAACTGATGTTGTTTTTTTCACCTTAGCTTACCGTGGAGGATTATGTGAATGCCATGGAGACTTTGGTCAATGATTATCGTTTTACCGTGTATAATATATGCTATAAGCGCATTCTCGTCTGCTGGATCCTGTTCGCTTTCACAGTGCTTTTGGCACTGTTATTCTCTGGCCTCCAGGGCGTTGCCTTGTTCTCCCTGGGAGTGGGCTGGCTATTTCTGAATGCAGCTGCCATTTTCCTTTGCATGTGGGTTAAATTGAGGCTTTCACGTGGTCTTGAAAAGTGCTTGGCTCGGGTGAACAAGCAGTTAATGCGACACAAGATACTTTTGGTGCTTGATGATCGTGGACGGATCTCCTGTCATAAGGTTAACTTGTGCTTCATGTACTTCGATGCCACGCAGTGTGTTAACTTCTTGAATGAATTCCTCGAGCACACGGAGCAGAATGGCGGTGATGCCATTAAGGCAGGATGGGAGGCCAAATTGGACATTGATGTGAATGACATAGTCATTCAGGGTACTCAGCCAGTGAGGTTGTCCCGCAAACAGGTGAGCTTTCCAGTTCAACCTCAATCTGTGCAAATATGGGGTAGTGAGTTGAGTAGTCTTTCGATCATCTGTCGCATTCACATTATCTTCTGGGTGACAATTTTTCTTTCTATTTCTCCATCTATCTATCTGTCTCTCATGCACTTCACAACTTAACTCATTCTGCATTCTCCCAGGCTGTTGCCCAGGAACTGTTCCTCAGTTATCTACAACGTTGGGGCAAGGATTTCCTGCGACGCCGCCTCGATTGGACCGTTCAGGAGGCTGGCGTACACGAGACACCCCGCCACCTGCAGTCCTCGATTTGCCCATGCCAATATGAGGAGGAGTTGTTGCGCAACAAAATAAAGATCAGCCTCCAGCACCGCCAATGCTGTGGCATCAATTGCATGGGCTGTTGGCTATGAAACCCACAAACGAAAACGACGAATGACAGAAAGTATATGTAATTTTATGTTGCTGATTAAAGGAAAAACAAGAAATCCAAACACTTGGAAATTCGTCTATTTATTTGAGTGTTAAGACAACCAGAACCAACTTGGCTTAGATATAAAAATGTATTTAAATGTGTGTCAAAAACATTCCACAACTAATTATTGCACTTTCAGCCCAAAAGTATGCTAAGCTATTTTCAATAATATCCAGTTTAACTTCCATCCTCCTTCCATCGATATCATCTACGTCATTTAACCAGCACAATCTCTACCTCTCTAATATGATATTCTTATCATTCTTCATGGTCCCCATTATCACCTGAATATCTCTGTTTCCTCTATATGTGTTCTGTCTCTTTCTTTCTGTTTTTCTCTAACCAAAACTGTCATTGTAGGAACGTGGATTGCAGCTCTATCTGAGATACGGCTCGCGTTGGGGCATGGAGGCCTTGCGGGGACTGGTGGATGTGACTCCCATCGAACCCGGCCGACATTGCGGCCAATTCCAGTGTCCCTGCCAGTACATCAAAGACCATTTGCAATGCAAACCGCGAGGCAAGTTCAAGTGTTGCAATTTTGTACATTGGGTGTTGGCATCTGAGCGCTATGATTATTAAATGTGTCTCGATTTTATGTAACTAAATCAATGTGTCAGGGTTGTGAAAAATGAATTTAATTCATAGGGAATACATGTATTTCATTTAAGTATTTGTTTGATGCAGCTAGAGGCTTTCTTGTTTTTCTTTTTGCATAATTTTCCACTTGCTGAAATACCACTAAGCTACCAAAACTTGACTTATTGGTTATGCATAGACGCTTTCAAGTAACCAGATTCGAACTACACAGATTCAATATATATAATTTGCCTTTCAATGAAAAATCTCTTTAATTTCAGATGTTAGTCCATAATGTTAAACTGGTCAGTTGATTTTTGGTATATTTTTGGTATAATCTACTATCTACTAAAACCAATTTATTTTGTGTTTTCTTTGGCAAACAAGCGAAGCGAATACTTACAATTAGTTATAAAATTTTGCAGTTGCCATAAACAGCATTGGGCAAGTAGTTTGGACTCGTTTTCCCTTATTTGGCGGCTAGATTGGTTCTTATACAGTACACACAGACACACATATAAACATGTATACGTACATATGTGTATGTACAGGGTGTTGGCCAAGCAACACACAAATACCCACAATAATAAGCCATTTCGATATTAAATGCATGATCTGCTGCCAAAAACAGATTGAAAGCGAGTGAATTTAACTTTATAGTGAAATGTTTTATATCTGCATATGTATCACCCTTTTGGTCTACACAAATAAATTGTCAAATATTCTGTTGTAACTGTTGTAATTTGTTGTTGTTTTTATTGTTTAACCATTATGTTTCTTAATTGTTTTGTGATATTTATTTCTTTTTTCTAAATGAACGCCTCTTGCAGGTTATCCATGCGGTTGCATTGTCTATGGGTCGGATCCCAGTTTTCAATATCGTTATTAATCCCATCATTTATAATACAATCAATCGTACAATCAATGATATAATAAATATACATAAATGCAAACTAAACAAAACTTGAATCAGTTGTGGAATATTTCCTTGCTTTCGTGTTTTTTAACTCCTGTCATATACATTAATTTCATTTTATTTAACAACGAAATTACATGCAAAATTAATTTGCACGAACGAAAGAATAATGAATGAAAGCAATTTTCAAAACTACTGCCATTCTAATACCCTAGGAAAGGGCATCTTCGAATAGGACTCCCATATGGCCTATCCTCCCATATAGGCGAATGAACCGATCCGTTCCTGAGGAGAGATAAAAGAGATTACTGAGAGAAACTAAGGAAGGATATTTAGATGTATTACTGATAAGGGTATCAAAACATCGGTTAGCCAAATTTCATATTCGGGATCCTTAGGACAACAAATTTTGGGTTGCAAAACATAGGAAGAACTTTTCTCTAGCCTCTGGCTATAAATACAATATAAGCTAGCTCTCTCTTTCTCACCTCTTCGTTCTCTTTTTGGCGTGCGGAGAACCTGTGCCATTTTAACTATTATTGCATTATTTTTGCTGTTTTTCGTTTTGTTTTTGAATTCATATACATTTTGCCGCATTTTAGCCATATTCACGTTCCACAAATTGTGGTAAAAAGTTTGTGTTTCTCTCCAAACCCTCCCCGCCCCTCCATATAAATGTGTGTATGGCCGTATATGTTGCATGTGTAATGAGTCATTAACATGGTGCAGAACCATACACATACATACATCTTACATACATACATACATATGTACATATGTATAAATACAGATTCATACTTCAGCATTATTTAATATAATTTCCGCATTTAAAAATTAGGTGCAGGACGATTTTATTTATGCTAATGAAAGTATTTTTCATGGACTAGAAAAATTGTTTGGAGTTTTTTGGACTTTAAGTGTTAAAAAGCTGCTACTCACAGATGAAATTACCGTGCTGATAGAGCCATGTCAGTAAATTGGTAGTATTGTTAGAGGTTGTAAATTATTCTCAATCATCCAAATTGAGGGTGAAATTTCAGGTTAAATCCCGAAATATGGTAAGCATTTAAAAAATAGTAATACATAATAAGCTATGATAATCGAATTGAAAGAAAAAGCTAAATAATAGTTGTTGTTTATAGTTTAAGAAACTTCATTTCCACCGGATTCTCCATAAATATTATTATTATCTAATTGTTAATATGACTATAACATAAGATTTGTATTCGTATATTGTTTTCATCATAGAAGTAATTAAATGAAACGTTGAATTGTTGAAGTTGCAGAATCAAAGTTATGAATCGTCCTCAGAACTGAAATTTATTACGTTTGCAAAAACCAGTTAGGCTTAAGAATTTAAAAAAAGACGGTCTATTTCATCTCCGTTTGAAAACTAATTCTATATATGTACATAATAAAATCATTCTGCAAAGTTTTAGATATAATGAATCAAAATTGGCTTTTAGCCAGCTTTATGTCAACTAATACATATTGTTAAAGACATGGTCTTGGAAAAGTCTTCTTACATTATTGTGTTCTTTTCAAAAATCTTTTTGTTGAGTTGTAGTCAAGATTTGTATACCCTTGGTCAGAAGTGTGCAACACATGGATGGAAGCATCTCCGACCATATAAAGTATATATATTCTTGATCAGCACGACGAGACGAGAACTCCTCCTAGACCATTAGAGCTACAGAGCTCAAATTTTGCATGTAGGCTTATACATACATATATACTGCAGGGGTTGTATATCTCGGATTCAGACAGATCGGACCACTATATCATATGTCTGCCATACAAACGGCAAAGTCACGAACAGTGATTTTTCTCAATAACTTCGTTACTTTTTAAGCTATTGTCGAAATTTAATACAAGTAAGTTTATTGTAACTGTAAACCCCTGTGCCAATTTGATCAAGATCGGGTGACTATATCATATAGCTCCCATAGGAACGATCGGTCAAAAACAGTGACTTTTGTCAATAACTTCGTTGTTTCGTATGTTAAGATTGTGGACCGTTCTTTCGCAAACATTACCCTTTTTAGATAAAACTTTTTTCCACTTTGATGGCTATAAGTGAGAAAAGAGTCCAAACAACTTGCAAGGGTATACAAACTTCGGCGCGGTCGAAGTTAAACCAGGCCCTCTGGTTCAGACTATGTTTACTCAAAGAAAGTACAACTGTTCTCCGGTCTCCCTAAAAGGTTCAGTAATCCTTCAAAGCACTTACAACTTTATCCTTAACAACCACAGGACAGTCCAACAGAGACATTAGCCACGAATTCTGCGAATTCGCCAAGGCACCGTTAATATTCGAAACTCTGGCCTTTAAAGAGAGTGAGTGCGTACATTCCTATGTTTTTATTTAAAATGCTATTTAAGGACAGAAATATTAACAAAATGTTTTTTTTTTCAATGCATTCCGCTAGACACACTATGTAGTTTTAAATAAAATTATTGAAAAAAATGATCAATATTTTATAAGCACAATAAATAAATCACCAAAGTGTGGTTTAAGTGCTGGACACAACATGGACACAAATTATTCGTACACCTTATGTTTAGGCATTTCAAACACTTGCATGTACCGTTTTTATACCATACACCCATAGGGTGAAATGGTATATTAAAGTCGCCAAAATGTATGTAACAGGCAGAAGGAAGCTTTTTCGACCCCATAAAGTATATATATATATATATATATTTTTGCCATTGAAGGCCCACATAATAAATAAACCATAAAATTACAACAATTGGTGTGACATTCCTTTCATATGTTCTTATTTTCAGTGAATTTCTTAAGGTGAGTCATAACTGGGCCACTTTTTTTTCGGCCTAAAAAAAGGTATCCAAATTAAATCTGTTCCAAAATTTTTTGAGTAACTCAAATAAACATACATTCTTTGGAAAAAAGTTGCGTTTGGTTAATATTTAAATGTTAAACTTCTTAATTTTTAATTTTCCGGAACTGAAGAAAAAATTTCGAGGTTTTTCAAAACCCGAGTCATAACTGGGCCCTCTCCCCTACTAATACCCAGCCAAATACCAAATTTGATCAAAATCGGACTAAAAATAGTTATCCATATAAACGTTTTTCCAAAAGGCTGGAGTTGGCCGTTGGCTGGTGGGGGCGCTAGGGTGTTCGTGTGCTTGAGCGAGATATTAAGACATGCTTGTAAAAAGCATGTGAACATAATTTTTTTATTCGTGGATAGGCCACATTCGACAGTGCAGGGTATTATTAAAACTTATACAAGCACTGGTCAAATTGGCACCAATCATGGAAATGCTGGTAGACCTAGCATTCTAACACCACGGGATCAACGCAATTTAGTAGCTTCTGTTATCCAAAACCCAAAAATGACCTCAACAGAACTCTGCAATAATGTCCACGATTAAATGAAGAAAAAAGTCTGTCTTAGTAGAGTTGCTCGTTGTAAGCCCTACATATCAAAGGCAAACAAAAACCAGAGGGCCGGGGTTAACTTCAACCGCGTCGAAGTTTGTATACCCTTGCAACTGTTTTGGTAATTCTTTCCTTACACATAGCCATCAAAGTGTAAAAACGTTTTATCCAAAAAGTCTAATGTCTGCGAAAGAGCGGCCTTCAATCTTAGCATAGGATATAACGAACTTTTTGATGAAAGTCACTGTTTTCCACCGATCGTTTCTATGGGAGCTATATGATACAGTTTCCCGATCTTTACCAAAATTCGGCACAGTCATTAACAGGTATATTTAACTATCAAATGTTTAATTTGAAAGCAATCGCATTAAAAGTAACGAAGTTATTGACAAAAGTCACTGTTTTCGACCGATCGTTCCTATGGGAGCTATATAATATAGTCACCCGATCTTGATCAACTTTGGCACAATATTAAATTTCATGATGATAGATCAGAAAATAGCGAAGTTATTCAGAAAAATCACTGTTCGTGACTTTGACGTTTGTATGGGAGCTATATGATATAGTGGTCCGATCCGGCTGAATCTGAGATATACAAACCTTGCAGTATATACAAGCCTACATGCAAAATTTCAGCTCTGTAGCTCTTACGGTCTAGGAGGAGTTCGCATCGATCCAGACGGACGGACAAGAATATATATACTTTATATGGTCGGAGAAGCTTCCTTTTATGCGTTGCACACTTCTGACAAAAATAAATACATAAAATAAATAAATAAATGCCGATCAACTGAATAGGTTCACATAATTATGCTTGCATTTTCATGATTTTTTCATCACCTATTGATCGAACGCATGTTTTTTGAAATCCAGTGCATCTCTATATTTGTATCAATCAGTGTGCGCTAGTAAAGAACCGTTCGCTAAGTACCGTTACTTTGCATATTCTGTTTTATTATTTCTTTCGCTAATTAATGTGCAATTTTTTGGCTCAACTGAATAGGTTCAGCTGAAAGATTTTTAGTTTGCGGTATAACTTGGCGGTGTGGCGACCTATTTTTGATGCAAATTTTTAATTTAATATATTTTCTTTAAATTTAATGAAAAATGGGACGCGGGGATCAATTATCCGAGTATGAAAGAGGCCAAATCGAAGCCTATCACAAAAGTGGACTTAGCCAACGCAAAATCGGTCAAAAAATTGGACTGAGTGAAAATGTTGTGGGTCATTTTTTAAGAAACATGTCCGAATACGGCAAAAACATGAAAGGCGGAGTCAAACACGCCACCTCTGCGGCAGACAGGAGGCATATTGTGCGAGCTGCGTCCAATTCCCATCTATCAGCACCCAAAATTAAAGAAATTTGCGGTGTTACAGCCAGTGTATCTACTGTTAGACGTGTGATATCGTCGGCTGAACATTTAAAACGAATGAAATTAAAAAAAAAACACCGTTAAATGATGCACGTAAAGCTTCACGACTGCACTTTGCGCGCAAGCACATGAGCTGGACAAGCGAATGGCACAGAGTGGTTTTTTCGGACGAAAAAAAATTTAATTTGGACGGCCCTGATGGGTACAATTTTTATTACCACGATCTTCGAAAGGAAGAGCATTTCCTGAGCCGTCGCCATAGCTGTGAGGGAGGTGTAATGGTGTGGGGGTCGGTGTCAATTTTTGGCACTTGCGAACTTCAGTTTGTTACCTCCAAAATGAACGCGGAAACCTACAAATCTATCATTCAGACTGCTTTTCCGCATTATTCCAATATTTTTCACACTTTGCAATGGACTTACTAGCACGATAACGCTCCTATTCATACAGCCAGGGTGGTAAAAGAGTGGATAAAGACTCAGAAGGTAGACTTACTCGAATGGCCTCCATATTCACCTGACTTAAATATAATGGAAAACGTATGGGGGTTGTTATCGCGCAAAGTATATGAAGGAGGCAGGCAATTTGATTCCAAAAAAACTTTAGTTGCGGCAATTAAAGCGGCCTGGACAACCATTTCGCTGCAAATACTTCAAAATTTGTACACCTCACTACCCAATCGTGTATTTGAAGTTATTTCTAACAGCGGAGGATTCACGCATTATTAAACTTATTTAAAATTACTTTAAAAATGTTCTAAATATAAGCTAAGAGCCAAAAAAATGAAAATAATCTTAAGTTTGTTTCATAATTTTTATTTTTATAGGTTGAACCTATTCAGTTGAACGAAAAAAAAATCACTAATTTTGATACTCTCTCAGAAGATAAAATAAATATATAATAAATCAAATGTTTTTGAAAATCGTACTTCAGCGTATTACTCTAATATGATTTAAGAATTAAAGAAAAAAAAAATTATGTAAATCGGAATACTGGTTTAGGAATTATGGACAAATTCCTACCTCTGAGATCATGAACCTATTCAGTTGATCGGCACCTTTTTGCAAGGGTATAAATAGAGGCTGCAGTTCGCTAAACTGTATTTAAATGACCCAAATTCTTTTTGGGAAAATGTCATATTTAGTGACGAATCAAAATTTAATATTTTCGGCACGACGGACCACCAAAAGTTTGGCGAAAACTTAACTATTGAAGCCAGGAAAAAAACCAAATACCCATTGTAAAGCATGGCTGGGGATATGTGATGGTTTAAGGCTGCATATCCGCTGGAGCTGGTCAAATAGTCTTTATTGATCAGAAAATGGATCAACACTTGTGCAAGATCATTTTGGAAGAGAACTTACACGCAAGTGCTACAAAACTTGATCTGGATCCGAAAACTTTCATTTTCCAGCAAGACAATGATCCCAAACACACCCCTTATATTGTTCAGGAGTGGCGTGGAGTAAACAGTTGAAGTCTCCACCACAGTCTCCTGACTTTAATCCCATTGAGCACGTGTGGAGTTTGCTTGAGAAAAGAATTCGAAAACATGACATAACATCCAAGGATTCTCTCAAAACGGCTTTAAGCATTGAATGGGCGAAAATTAGTGCAAATGACACTTCAAATTTGGTCAACAACATGCAACGCCGATTGAAAGCTGTCATAGCTACAAAGGAGGGACCAACAAAATATTAAAAAACATTTGTGATGGGTCATTTTCCTTATAAAAATTCAGGTATTGTGCGAATAAATTGTGTGCGAAAAATGGTTATTATTTTATTAGTTTTTAAAATTTTTTTGTTGTTTTTGTTATTAGAGTTAGATTAGAGTTATAAAAACAATACGCGAATCATATTGAATTAAATATTTTTTGAAATCTAGTCGGATTTTTATTTATGAAGCAAAATGTTTTCAAATTTTTACTGTACGAATAAATGTTGTGCTGACTGTATATAAACAACGTTTCACCACTAACCATAGAATACATAGATGCGTCAAACTCAAGATTTTTTGATTACAAACGCTAGCCTGAGCGTGAAACCCCAGAGAACTTCAGCAAAAACCCGAACGTTCGTCTGGAACCCCAGAGAACTTCGGCAAAAACCCGAAAGAGGCTAAGCAAATAATTCACTTGATTCTATCGATAGTGGTCCCATTCGATATTTTCGGTGTTTTGAGAGCAAAAATTCGAAACTATCGATACTATCGTTTCTTAATCAAGCCCATTATTTGATACTCAAGCTTATTTTGTAAGAAATAATAATGTTGGAAATAAACTTTGCAAAATTAAATTACAAGCAACTTTTTATTATTTTAAACATGTATTTAGTATAAAACATCTGCTTAGGAAATTAAATTTCATTTTGTTTTCCAAAAAACCAAAAAAAAAAAGCACATTTTGTCAGTTTTCAGAGGCCTAATGAGATCAACTCTATTAAGGCATACAACAAATTAAACTTCATTTTGTTTTACAAAAAGTCAAATTAACAATTTGTCATTAGACATCTAATTGTAAGATCTAGTGATATCCATTCTCTCAAAAAAAAAAAACAAATTAAACTTCATTTTGTTTTCTTTCCTTGCAACTCAATTCAGCAACACACAAACAAAACATTCAAATTATTTCTCTTTTTACTAGAATTTTTAAGCAAAGCACAACACGCATACACATACATACATACGTGTAGCGCTACGTCTGTGTGTGCGTATGCATGTGCTCTGTTTGATTTGCTGATGACGTAGAACCGATTTGTATTGACTGTAACTTGTGTTCTATTTATCCGATCAAACTCAAATTTTGGGATCTGAGATTTTATATCAAATTCTATTATAAATTGGTAATAGAAATTGGTAAATTGGTAAATTTCATGGGGATACTCCAATTTTTGCAAAAATTTTTGTTCTAGAGCTATATGATATAGTAGTCCGATCCTGACAATTTTCATACTTTATTATCTCCCGGCTAAAAGTAGCTCAAATATGAAATTTCATTCCGATAGCTCTTAAGATGCCAGCGTGAAGTTGATTTTGAAGTCTCTTTTTTCAACGTTGGTCAAATTATCGGACCTAAAAATCAGTGTTTAAGAATGTGGGATAGTACTTCTATTATTTTCATACATTTCGACACCTATTTTCGCGAAACTTTTTCTTCTACATGCTTCATAGTAAAACAAACCCGTTTTTCGGTTGGAAAAAAAAAATAGAAACGCTCCGTATATTTTCAGTCAAAAACATTTTAAGTCTCTACATTAAAGGTTTTAAAGTCCACTAAATTTAATAACTTTATATGCAGTATCGGACGTGGCACTCACTTCTCTGGTCGTCCAATTGGAAAGATCGCCAAATTAATGAATTGCCCAAGAGTAACAGGGCTTTGCGCTATTCATTGTGAATATAAGCAAGAAAATCGTGGCCGCCCCCACGTCTCAACGTCAAAATTCGAACAGATCTTCATGCTGGATGCGAATAAAAAGCCATTTCTTTCATCGGGAAAGCTCAAAAATAAGTTAAATGCATCAATAACCAGGAGAACTATCCGGGAAAAATTGAAATTAAAGCGGTTAAAGATATATAGTGCTCGAAAAGAACCGTGCTTGAGCAAGAACAATATAAAAGATAGACCAGATTTTGCTAACCAACATGTGCTTCGGGCCTATGTGAAAAACGTGCTGTGGTCGGATGAAACAAATGTAAATTTGTTTGGATCTGTTGGCAGGGTGTTTGTAAGACAGCAAAAAAGTACTGCTTATGATCCAAAACACGCTTTAACGACCATTGGGCACTAAGGTGAAAAAATTATATTTTGGGGCTGCTTTTCTTCTTCAAGTGTCGGTCCGTTAGTTTGGATAAAGGATAAAATGTGCGCCATCAACAAAGTAAATGTTCTTAACAGTACTATGCTTCCTTATGCCGAAGAAGAATTGCATTTAAAGTGATAATATTAGCAGGAAAACGATCCCAAACATTCGTCCCAGCTGTTTGCCAGCTCGTTCAAGGAAAATGAAGTTAATGTTTTAAAGCCACCATCCCAGTCCCCGGACTTAAACTTAATAGAACACGTTTGGGGAATATTAAAGAATGGAACTGCTGGATATAAACCAGAAAATAAGCAAGAATATAGGGAAAAGATCGAGGTTAAATGGTATTCTATAAAATCAGCTATTTGCGCCAAGTTATTTGATTCCGTGGGATGTCGTTGCCGCGAAGTCTTGAAAAATAAGGGTGGAATGACTTCATATTAATTCAAATATTTCTTGAAACCAAAAATTGCTATGTTTCTTGAACAACAACTTCCTATTTTTTACTTTAAAAATTATCGTTTCTATTTTATCTTCCAAGGGACTCATAATAAATGCCTTAGTTTTTATATTGAATTTACTTTAGAATATACAAAACATAATTTTTTTGATTCCTTGGTTTAGCGTTTTGATAATAATCCATTCAGTTTTGCCAAAGACAGACACAAAAGTAAGTAAATTCTATGCCGTTTCTATTAATTCTTCCAACACTGTATATACTTTACGAGGTCGGAAACGTATCCTTCTGTGCGTTACAAACATCTGACCAATTTTACCCTCTGCAAGAGTATAAAAATGGAGGCAAAATTTTAGTATTATTTTGATATATTTAAAACTAAGCACGCTTTTTATTTTATATCAATTTGTTGTGTCAAATCAGTCGCTACAAACTGTATTAAAAGTAACTACCTATCAAATAAATATTGCTAAAATTCTTGCTACATTTAAAATGGCCAATCCGTCAAAAAAAACCGTCGCTGAATTGAAATTTTTAAACAAGATGTTTCAATACGGATCATTAAATGAAATAAAAAGGATTAAAACCATTTGTGTTTCATTTCTTTAAGTTTTATTGAAAGATAAAATTTTGAAGATTGCAATTAGGACCCCCATAAAACTTATCAGTAGTGATGTAAATAAAACATAGATGCATAGAACACAGATGTTCTCTTGGCAGGCCCGACAAGAGGGGGGTGGTAAAGGTGGGATTCCCACCGGGCCCGAAGTTTTTAGCGGAGCCCGGTTTTTGATCGAAATTTTCAAATTCCTGTGGCAGTTTTCTAATACAAACGTTGAAGAGTGTCAGACTGCTGCAAAAAATTTTACAGTCAAATATCCTGCTGATGTATCTCAAAACTTTTCGAATGAAGTTATACACCTCAAGAATATATACGAAGCAAATTTTGGACCTCGACTGCCTCCATTTGATTTACTCAATGCCATTAGTGCGAAGAAATTGAACAGACTTTTCCCAAACGTTTGCATTGCTTTGCGTATATTTTGCACAATTCCAGTATCTGTTGCGAGTGGTGAGCGGTCGTTCAGTGTTTTGGCAAGAATAAAAAACTTTCATCGGTCCTGCTCGACCCAAACTAGAGTGTCAAGTCTAGCTACCCTGTGTTTGGAAGCACAACTGGCCAGAGAATTGGACTTTGAAGACCTCATCAACTCATCTGCATCAGTCAAAGCAAGGAAAGCCCTTCTGAATATTTTTTTATATGGCATCGTTAAATTTTCAAAATAATATTACATGGTAGCTTACTACCACCGGGCCCTGATATCTTCTCGACGGCCCTGTCTCTTGGCGATGTTTCTCGATGTTTTGGTCGATGTCGATGTTCAGCTATGTACCGATGTTTCACCAAAACATCGGTTCAATTTGCCACTTATGAAATTTTATCATATAATTAAATGAAGCTGATTTTAAAAAACCCTTTTAAACCTTACTTAAGCTATAACGTTAAGCGTATTTTTTTTCAGATTGGCAACAAAGATAACGTACAGCGTTTTTCACCGACTGACAAATTGAATAAGCTCATATCAGAAAAACGAAATTTTGTTTCGGAAAGTAAAGCCTATAAATACTTTATCAAATAGTTTTTTTTAAAGATAAGGCCAACATTTAGAAAAGAGACCAGCGGGTTTCAACATTATATTAATACCTTATTCATTTAAGATTAATAATATTTAAATACTATTATGAGAACTTTTTATTATAAGAGCTTTATTAATTTAGAAAAACATCAGACATATGTATGTATGTATGTACATCGATTCATCGAGATATTAGCCCGATGGTTTTAAGCACCACCGATTATTAACATTGGAACCATCGATGAACATAGACAACGATGTTTTTATTGAAATTTACATCACTAATGTGCATCAAATATAAAAAAAATGTTAATTAAGTGTTTTCAAAATAAATAAGTGAGTTAAACCAAATTCCCTTGGAGGATGTCCTGCCCAGGACTTCGAAGGATGCCCTTCCAGGGACTTCGATACATATATGATTGGATTTTACAGGCCGACATGCTTTGTTGTGATATTAATTTGCAAATTTATTTTTTGATCTGAGGTGATGGTTTTATCCAAACAATTTGCCGTAAATTTGTATTTAAAGCGCTGACACCATTTGAAAATGTAAAGCGGATTTTAATGATGTGCACCGGATGAAAGAAATGTTAAAATGAGAAAATGTGAGTGCGATGCAAGTAGTGGTGGTACGCGCTTGTCGCCGCATCGTCCAAGCCACCGACGTCGGCAGAAGGTTAGCCGACGACACCCGAACGAATTAATTTCATTATCGAAACCCAATCGGCTGCCGAAAACAAATTTTCTCATTCGAGAAGAATAATTTTTGGTACGATGATTTTTGTATACCCTATACCTATACCTATGAATGAAAATAAAAGTGATAGCGCTTGAATTGTTTATATACAAAAATTTTATATTCTAAGATAATTTTTTTTTTAAATACACAATGATATTTTAATCAACGAATTAGTACCTTTTATAGATACATTTCATATCATGTTAACATGCAGGTTTGCATTGCAGGCTGTGCCTATTTATACTCTGCGTTTTCGGCACGCGACAAAGCGGAAAACGGAAAGCAATAACCGACAAAGTAACACATTGTTGTTGCTAACCGGCATTTTCGTCCGTCTGTGCTTTGTTGTTCTTGTTTCTCTTTGGGATTGCTGCGCGCGTCGCTTTGCTCTTTTCGTTTCTCTGTGCATTTGCGATTAACTCTCGGGCGAGCAGCTACAGACTGTAGCTGCCTGTAGCCTACAGTCAGCACAACATTTATTCGTACATTCATATGTTTTTATTTAAAATGCTGTTTAAGGAAGATTTAATAAAATGTTTCTTTTTTTTTTTGAATGCATTCCGTTAGACACACTAGTTTTAGTTTTTGTTTTTATAAGCACAATAAATAAATCACTAAAGTGTGATTTAAGTGCTGGAAAACACGCACACAAATTATTCGTATACTATATGTTTAGGCATTTCAAGCACTTGCATGTACCGTTTTTTAAATTTTTTTTTTCGAGCTATTCGTTAAATGTCAACAAAGCACATGGGAAAGCAAAAAATCATTGTCAATTTTAAATTGTGATTGTGTAAATTGGGAAAACTGTGTAAAATGGGCCGTGGAAAAGAAGATTGATTCTCAAATTGTATTTAGAAAATCGTAGTCTTCGGGAAATTGGCAGATTAGTGGATAGGCCACATTCGACAGTGCAGAGTATTATTAAAACTTATAAAAGCACTAAAAGCACTGGTCAAATTAGCACGAATCATGGAAATGCTGGTAGAAATAGCATTCTAACACCACGGGATCAACGCAATTTAGTAGCTTCTGTGGACCAAAACCCACGTCCACGATGAAATGAAGAAAAAAGTCAGTCCTGAAACTATCCGCAATAGCTTATTTACCACTGCAAACAGTTGACGTCTCCTGACCTTAATCCCATTGAGCACGTGAGCATGACATAACATCCAAGGATTCTCTCAAAACGGCTTTAAGCGTTGAATGGGCGAAAATTAGTGCAAATGACCCTTCAAATTTGGTCAACAACATGCAACGCCGATTGAAAGCTGTCATAGCTTTATTATTTTATTAGTTTTTAAAATTTTTTTTGTTGTTTTTGTAATTAGAGTTAGTTATAAAAATAATACGCGAATCATATTGACTTAAATATTTTTTGAAATCTAGTTTGATTTTTATTTATGAAGCAAAATGTTTTCAATTTTTACTGTACGAATAAATGTTGTGCTGACTGTATATAAACAACGTTTCACCACTAACCATAGAATACATAGATGCGTCAAACTCAAGATTTTTTGATTACAAACGCTAGCCTGAGCGTGAAACCCCAGAGAACTTCAGCAAAAACCCGAACGTTCGTCTGGAACCCCAGAGAACTTCGGCAAAAACCCGAAAGAGGCTAAGCAAATAATTCACTTGATTCTATCGATAGTGGTCCCATTCGATATTTTCGGTGTTTTGAGAGCAAAAATTCGAAACTATCGATACTATCGTTTCTTAATCAAGCCCATTATTTGATACTCAAGCTTATTTTGTAAGAAATAATAATGTTGGAAATAAACTTTGCAAAATTAAATTACAAGCAACTTTTTATTATTTTAAACATGTATTTAGTATAAAACATCTGCTTAGGAAATTAAATTTCATTTTGTTTTCCAAAAAACCAAAAAAAAAAAGCACATTTTGTCAGTTTTCAGAGGCCTAATGAGATCAACTCTATTAAGGCATACAACAAATTAAACTTCATTTTGTTTAAATTAAATTCAAATTAACAATTTGTCATTAGACATCTAATTTTAAGATCTAGTGATATCAATTCTCTCAAAAAAAAAAAACAAATTAAACTTCATTTTGTTTTCTTTCCTTGCAACTCAATTCAGCAACACACAAACAAAACATTCAAATTATTTCTCTTTTTACTAGAATTTTTGAGCAAAGCACAACACGCATACACATACATACATACGTGTAGCGCTACGTCTGTGTGTGCGTATGCATGTGCTCTGTTTGATTTGCTGATGACGTAGAACCGATTTGTATTGACTGTAACTTGTGTTCTATTTATCCGATCAAACTCAAATTTTGGGATCTGAGATTTTATATCAAATTCTATTATAAATTGGTAATAGAAATTGGTAAATTGGTAAATTTCATGGGGATACTCCAATTTTTGCAAAAATTTTTGTTCTAGAGCTATATGATATAGTAGTCCGATCCTGACAATTTTCATACTTTATTATCTCCCGGCTAAAAGTAGCTCAAATATGAAATTTCATTCCGATAGCTCTTAAGATGCCAGCGTGAAGTTGATTTGCACAGACGGACGGACGGACGGACGGACCGACGGACGGACAGACGGACATGGCTATATCGACTCAGCTTCTCATGCTGATCAAGAATATATATACTTTATGGGGTCGGAAACGTCTCCTTCTGTGCGTTACAAACATTTGACCAATTTTATAATACCCTCTGCAAGGGTATAAAAATCACTCTATCCAAGCATGCCTTTGTAGGAATAGAAGAGTATCCAGGTTATCCGCTTTAAGCGAAGTTCTCCTGTTGCTGATTATTAGCCCAGCCTTACTGAGCATACGCTCAGACTCTGTTGATGTTGCAGGTATACATATAGAAACGTTGTTTATATGTATCTATTTATTTTAATGTTTGATGTAAATTTTTATAGTTACCCTCCAGTATTGTAGGGGATCTACGTCCTCATCCGAATGCTTTAAATTCAAATATTGTCGGAGGTCAACAATAGCGTCTGATCGTTTAATCCTCGGCAAATCTTCAATATTTTTTTTTACAAAAGTAAATAAAGACCGCCGATTTTGAAATGGTGTTGGTGGCTCTGCTAAATGGACTGTGAAATCTTCTGTTGAATTTTTAAAAATAGTCATCTCGTTTTCCAAAAACTTTTCAGATAGGGAAGCGTTGAATGGACAACGAAACCCTTGTTTTTTAAATCGCGGATCCATCAAAGTAGCCATTCGCGGCAAAGAACGCTCTTCATATTTGGACAGCCTCGTTAATATATTTTCCAATAGACATGTGCAGGCTGCTACACCCTCACTAGTCTTAAGGCTCGTCTTAGTTGACTCAAGACTGTGCAACAGACCACAAGTTACTGGTATGCATAAAGATATGGTAACATTTGTATTTGTATTTCAAATGGCGTTAATAAGTTTGAAAAGTCGGATAATATTTCCAGTTCGTCCACAGTGAATGGTTGTGGCGCTTTTGAAGTGTTTAGGAAAACTTCCAATAGCCTCGTGCGTTTTTAAAATTCTCTGTATCATGTGATACGCGCTGTTCCATCGAGTTGGAACTTCCTGCTTTAGACTATATTTAATGTCCCCATCTTGGTAATCTTTCAGCTTTTTGTATGATGTAGAGCTGGACTTAAAATATGTGACAGTGGTTTAACATTTCGTAAGTATAGCTAAGCTAAGCAATCTAGCTTAAGACAGCTCTGCACAACTAAGTTTATTGTGTGTGCGAAGCAGGGTATATTTCGAATTATAAGTAAATCGTACACTTTAACCATCTCACCAACATTATCTGTCGCTATTGCGACTATTTTCGACGAAATCTTCCAATTGTTAAATACAGTTTCCAATGTGTCCTTGATATCTTGTGCAGTGTGATTGGTTTCCGACAATAATTTATTTGTAGATAGTACGGCAGTTTGCAGCTGTAGTAGGCTACATATAAATCCCCAGGTCTACGTATATAATACTTATTTGCTTAACTTTATAATAACGCTAATCCAATACATACATATATAAAATAACCCTATTGTATAAGCCTGTATTATGTAGCGATTAAGTTATATCGATATCAACGCTGTGATATCGAAAGAAACAACGCTGATACCTTCTTCCTATTCTAAAGCTTGCAGCGACTAGACGTGTTTGTGTAAAACGTAAAATAATTAAGCCATAGATTATATTTTGAGAATAAAACTAAGAAGACAACAAACTATTATACCCCTTACAATCTCAGAAGTGGTTTTTACTCGCCTTGAACGAAGTTAACTTTAATTTGTGTTCCGTAGTGCTTTTAAAGCAGTGGCTACAGAGTCTCGGTCAGCCAACAACGGGCACTAAAGCCGAAACTATTGCCCGTTTGCTTGAAATTCCTCTAGATCAGCGTGGAAGTCCACCGGAGTATCAGCAAGCTGAGAACGTTGAGCAGGAGGGAAACCGTCTTCATCCCCTAGTTCAACATGTGAATGCGGAGCTACAGCAGGAAGAGAAGATTGAAGCTGTCGAACAAGAAATCAGCGCTCAACCAGAACAAATGGAAGCATCAAAAGATGAGTCTGCAACATTGGTACAGTTACGTGAAGAACTCAATGCAACCAGAATCATGATACAGAAATTGTGTCTCGAGGTTTCAGATCGAGCACAGGGCGATCTCACAATCGATTGCCTTGACAGCATTAATGACGTCAACATCCACAGTGGTAACGCTGGAAAAGACAACAACTACAGTGGAAATGCTGGAAAAGACAACAACTGCAGTGGCAACGCTGGAAATATTAACGACCACACTGGCACCGCCAAAGATACTAGTGTTGAACAGCGACCCAACCAAATGATAAACAAGTTACTGGATTCACCAGCAGCAGCTCTGTCGCTAGCAAAGGAAGTCGTTATGGATTATAATGGTGACACTTGTGCTCGTACTTGGATTTCTCAGATGCAAAATATTTCGCAAATATATAACTTGGACGTTGTATGCATGCGGATGCTGTTTGTCGCTAAGCTAAAGGGTAAAGCACAACAGTGGCTGCACAACAGTGCGACACGTATTCTCGAGCCGGTGGATCAGCTGTTTGACCAACTTTACTTGGCATTTGGAAATAAAATATCGAAAGCTGAGGCTATCGCAAGTGGCTAGCCAGCGAGAATTTTGGTTCTTATTTCGATGAAAAGATGAGGCTGGCTGATGACATCAACATCGATATGGAGGAATTATTGGAGTGCGTTTTCATCGGTGCGTCTACCGGAGCTAAAGAAACATCCTATTCCAACACAATCAGGCAGAGAATTTTATAACAACGTCAATAAGGATGTGCGTTGCGTGAATTGCAATTCCAAGGATCATCTAGCAATTGATTGCCATAAACCAAAAAGGGAGCGAGGATCTTGCTACGCTTGCGGTGCTTTTGGCCATTTTGTTGCCCAATGTCCGGAGAGGAAGAGTGCGAAGGGTAACCAATATGTAAGAATAGTCAATATATATTTTTGTCAAAGATCTGTATCTCCATTAATTGCAGCGTGCCTCCTAGACTCCGGAAGTTCTATTTCTTTTGTTAAAAAACGTTATATATCAAGTCACCTAACACTTGAGCCAGTATTGAAAAAATATTTCGGTTTGAATCAAAGCCAATTAAACATATTTGGAAAAACTTTATGTTATCTATTGAAAGGATCAATAAAATGTTATTTTTATTTAAATGTAGTACAAAATGCGTATGAGTCACGATGTAGTTCTTGGAAGAGACTTTTTAACAGCATGTAATTTAAAATTTGATCTAAGCGCACTGAAATTGGTTGCAGTAAAAAAACTGGAGACTGAAAACAGAGAAACTACAAATAATTCTAGTTTAAACTATAGTAAACAGGTAGATGAAATAGCTAGTAAACAACTTCCAATTGTAACAGTAAATAATCGGTTAGACGAACCAGTTAGTACAAAATTAGAAGAAATAGTTAGTAGACAGTTGGTAAGAAATTGAATAATATAGTTAGTAAACAGTTGGATGAAACAGTTAGTAAGCAATTAAATAAATCAGTTAGTACAGAGTTGGATGAAACAATTAGGATACAGTCAGATATGACATTAAATAACCAGGCACAATTGAAGAAAAGTTCGAGTGAGGAAGAATTAGACAAAGTCGTCAATGAATTATCAAATATTAATTACACTGAAGACACAATTGATGATTATAATTGGGACGAAAAACTGAATTTATGATACCAAATGTAAATTAAGACAAATAATTAAAATTTATTCCTTAAATGCGACAATCCCAGATGAGCCAATGACTAGATGTGAAATCAAATTAAATTTAGAAAAATCGAAACCCTTTAGTTGTTCTCCTAGACGCCTTTCATATACAGAAAAAGATAAATTGCAAATATTATTACATGATTATGTAAAAAAAGGAATTATACAGCCGAGTGAGTCGGAGTACGCGTCACCAATTGTTTTAGTAAAAAAGAAAACAGGAGATATTCGTTTGTGTATTGATTTTAGAAAGCCAAATAAAGTTTTAATTAAAGACAATTATCCATTACCACTTATAGATGACCTACTTGACAAATTAGTAAATAAAACGGTGTTCACAAAATTAGATCTTAAAAATGGATACTTTCATATGTATGTAAACAAGGAATCTATTAAGTACACCTCGTTTGTCACTCCGTTAGGGCAATACGAATTTTTAAGAATGCCCATGGGATTAAAGAATTCGCCAGCTGTGTTTGAACGCTTTATAAATAAAATATTTTGTGATATGATTAAAGACAACAAATTAGTTGTGTATATGGACGACATCATGGTCGCCAGCAAGGATATAAATGAACACTTCGAAACTCTAAAGGAAGTTTTTATAAGACTAGCTGAGAATAAATTTGAGCTACGTTTGGACAAATGTGAATTTATGAAGTCTTGTATCAAATATTTAGGTTATCAAATATCAAGTGAAGGTATAAGAACAGATGATAAAGGTATAGAAGCGATCAAAAATTTTCCAACACCTGAAAAAGCACAAGCGGCTCAAAGTTTTCTTGGATTATGTTCGTACTTTCGTAGATTTATTAAAGATTTTTCTATTTTGGCTAAACCATTATATGATCTTTTGAAAAAGGAAAACGAATTTTTGTTTCAAGAAAAAGAATTAAATTGTTTTTTAATGCTCAAAGAAAAACTTGCAAATGCACCAGTGTTAGCAATCCCAAGGATGAGGTTGAATTGCATTGCGATGCCAGTGCTTTAGGATTCGGAGCAGTGTTACTTCAGAAAAAAGTAGACAAATTGTTGCCTCCTATATCTATTTTTCAAAGCGAACAACCGGAGCAGAAGAAAAGTATCATAGCTTTGAGTTAGAAACTCTTGCAATCATTTATGCTTTACGCAGATTTCGTATTTACCTTCAAGGTAAACGCTTTAAAATTATGACAGATTGTAATTCTTTAACACTGACATTAAACAAAGTTGAACTTAACCCTAGAATTGCTAGATGGGCGTTACAGCTTCAAAACTATGATTATGAATTGATTTATAGGCCCGGAGCCAAATGCAGCATGTAGATGCTTTGAGCAGATGTACAAATGTTATGGTAGTTGAAACAACAAGTTTTGAAGATAACCTTAACAGAAATCAGGAATGAGGCAATTGAGGCTCAAAATAAGGCTCAGTCCTATAACAAAACTTATTATGATAAAAGCAAACGAGAGCCAAAAGAGTTTAAGCAAGGAGACTATGTTATGGTACAAAAATTTGATAGCACAGTTGGTACGTCAAGGAAACTAATTCCAAAGAATAAAGGACCTTACCGAATAGAAAAAGTTTTAAAAAATGACAGATTTTTACTTAAAGATGTGGAAGGTTTTCAAGTGTCTCGTAACCCATATCAGGGCGTTTGGAGCGTTCAAAATATAAGACACTGGATCAAAAATTGAAGATCAAATGAAAAGTGTGAAGAAAAATATAGAAATATTAAATTTATTACTATGTTACTTAATAAGAAGAAAATATACATATGTATTAGAGAGCTGCATGAATGAGAGAAAAGTCAAAGTCAAATGAATCCATTCGAATTGAATTCGAATGAATGAGTGACAACTCCACATTGAAATGAATGAGTGTGAATTTTAGTACTTGTCAAATCTCTAAAAATACGTAACTCTGTTTAATGAAAGGCAATGAATTGAGTGTCAAAGCATCGAATTGTACTAAGGCACTCGAATCATTCGAATTATTCGAATTGTCTCATTATTATTGGGACGTTTTAAAGCTACAAAAACGAATTATTTTATCCAAAATGTAGGGAAAATAATGGCGAAATGAAAAATTAAAACTTTAGTGCGCAGTTATGGATTGGACAATTTGGGAAAATCTAATTTAAAAGAATTTCCTAGTTGCCACGAATCGAGAAAACATTAATAAGGCTATCTAACATATTCTACAAAATACCCACCTTTTAATATTACTTCACCTGTTTAAAAAAAAAAAATAGTTAATCTCTGTAGGGGATTCGAACTAGAGAGCTGCATGAATGTCAAAAAGGCACATTCGAATTAACAACGCTCAAAATGAGTTGAATTGAATTGAATGCGAAACGTCATGAATTTGAGTGAGTGAAAGCGCTCGCGAAAGACTCGGTCGCACGACATTTAACCGACAATAGACGAATTGAAAGAGTGAGAATGCCGTAAAATTTTCAACGCCAAATGAATTCATTCGAATGCCAACAACATTTTTTTTTTGGCTTTGTCATGCTTGAAGCAGAAGAAGAACAAGGGAAAATGCAAAACAAAATTTATGTTTTTATATTTATTATTTTATTATATATGTATACATTATATTCTAATTATAATTAAATTAATGTATGTTAGAGTGTAAGAACATAATCTTATTAATGTTTTCTGGATTTGTGGTGATTAGTGAACGTTTATCTGTAATTAAATTTCTAGCTGCAGAAAATGCACGCTCAGATGCAGCGCTACTTGCTGGAATGCAAAATATTTTGCAGCTAGCTTTAAATAACAAAGGGAAAAATTGTTGGTTCGTATTCCACCAAGCTAAAACATCAAAATTTGTTGTATATGGTACATTAAGATTAGAATACCCATTAATTTCTTCTTCTATTGGGTCCCTATTTGTGTCATGATGGTGTGGCTCAACGAAGTCAGCAAACTCATGGGTTTGGGTTATGTTTATCAAAGCTTCGCATCATTTTTATGCACTCGCCGAAAATAGATTCTTTCTCAGTGGGAGAAAATTGAATTAATTTGTTTGTCGGTGGGAAAAGAAAAAGGGCAATGTTGTGAAACTTAGATAAATTAGGGATAACTGTAGTCAGAATTTGGCTGTGTAAAGCGGACTTAAAGGACTGTATTATTTCAATGTCTTTACTATCGGACTGACATGCTTTTTTTAGTTTATTTTTAATTCGGCAAAACTAAATGTATAGTTGGTCGTTTACTGGCCTCGAGCTTTTTTGACACACTCTCAAAAACTTCTAAAAGGGTTGCAATACATCTTAAATGATTAATGTTAATTCCATCAATCTTGGCTGTTTGATTTTTATCTATTAGCGTTGTTGTAAGGTCTATCCAATTCATTTCAATAGATTTCAGCAAGTAATAAACGGTGTTCCATCGAGTGGGACAAAAGCTTTTTAAAGATAAACCTAATGCTGAATTCATTTCTGATTTTTTGAAGTACTCAACCAATTTGCTGCAAATTGTAATAATACTCCCCATCTCGGGCACAGCATTGATGGTTTTTTCAATAGCGTTGTTAATTAGGTGATCAACGCAATGCATTTTGTCTACATCTTGGAAGGCCTTCACCATATTTGATCCACGGTCTGTCACAACTACGGGATTGTCCACTTCAATTTGACAGCCAAAGTCTTCGAGTATTTCATCCATTATTGCTCGAATATTTAGGCCTAAACATAGACAAGAAAATTAAAATAACCTTTCGATTACAAGTGTAGATAAACAAACCTGTACACGACGTGTCTTTCATAGACTTCATGGCAATTAGTCGGTCAGCCAGTACACCTTCCTTCACATAATGGATAGTACACGACAAGTAAGACGTTTTCAAATAATTGTCGGTCCATATGTCACTTGTTATGGCGTAACCCAATTCCTTAAACTTTTGAATCTCGATCTTAATAGGACCGATATGGCACTCATAAAGCGTTTTAATGTTTCTCGATATTGTTGTGGGGTGGGGCAATAACCTTTTTATGTCCACGTTTTTTCCATAAGTTGCTCCTACGTTAATTAAGAAGGCTGCAAACTTTTTCAATCCTGAATCATCAACGATTTTTAGAGGACGACAGTTCGTCACAACCCATTCTGTTGCGACTGCTACACCCTCCTGCTTCGTTTCAGGGTTAACATCAATTGGGGCGGCTTCATTAAATTTACTCGCGTTAACCAAGTAGCATTTATGTTTTACAAGGTTTAATGTGCTTCCTGTAAACTTATATACAGTAAAGCACATCTTACAAGCTACAAAACTCTGCAACTCGTCTCCCATATTATTTTTTATTTTAGAAAAAAAATTCCACACCTCGCTTCGGCCTCTCTTTTCAATCAAAGAATACAGGCCACTCTGAAGCTTCTCCTTAACATCACTTGGATTATTAATAACCTATATATTTCAAAATCATTAAATTAAATCTGAAAAATAACGTACAAGAAACATTTATGGACAGGTCACAAATACAAGTTGATTAACTAAGCACAAACATAATAATTTATGAAACAAAAAGAAAACATATTTATGCATATTAACCTACATTACCTACATACATACATATATATAACAACTAGCAACAACAATAAAAACAAAACCATCAAAATTAGTTTGCCAAATACATACAAATTCGTCCGCTTGACTGTTTTCCATTATGCCTGCCACAATTGTCTCCAACGAAATGAACGATGCTCAAAATGTGTGTGGCACAAGTACTAAAATTCACACTCATTCATTTCAATGTGGAGTTGTCACTCATTCATTCGAATTCAATTCGAATGGATTCATTTGACTTTGACTTTTCTCTCATTCATGCAGCTCTCTAGTGTGTGCTACAAATAGAATAATTCGAGTGTGTTCGGCATTTCCAAAGTTTTCACTCGGCTTTACGCTTCATTCTATCGAATTCACTCGAGTGAGTGACTTTGGTTATGAGTTCCAGCTCACAACAACATTCATGCACATTTAATTCATTGTGTGCGCCTCACTCACTCAATTCAATTCAATTCGAATGAATTCATTTCAGCGTACGTTGTGAGTGAAGCCATGCAGCTCTTTAATTCGAACCCTATCACAACATTTTTGTAGACTATGTAGGTCCCCACTGAGCCACCGACCACACTAATTTAGTCATATAGTAATCACTTATAGTTCAAAAATATAAAATACAAATAAATACTGAATACTAAAATCAGAATTGGGATTCGAATGCATTCGAATCATAGCAACTCATTGTCTCACTTTCTAACCCATTCAATTCGTTTTGTTTCGTTTGAATGTTGTGCGACTGAGTTCTATGTCAACACACTCATTCAGTTAAAGTCGATTTTCGAAGTCATTCAATTCATTCATTTGGTTTTGAATGTTGTTAACTCGAATTGATTTTTCTATCATTCATGCAGCTCTCTAATATGTATCAATGAGTAGAAATAAGTTGAAATCACGTGATCAGGAGATCCAAATGTCAGAATGGCCGAGTTGTAGTAGGCTACATATAAATCCCCTGGTCTACGTATATATGTAATACTTATTTGCTTAATTTTATAATAATACATATCCAATATTAACTAATCCAATACATATATAAAATAACCCCATTGTATAAGCGATAACCTGTATTATGTAGCAATTAAGTTATATCGATATCAACGATCCTATTCTAAATCTTGCAGCGACTAGACGTGTTTGTGTAAAACGTAAAATAATTAAGCCATCCATTATATTTTGAGAATAAAACTAAAAAGACAACAAACTATTATACCCCTTACACAGCTTAAACTCATTAGTTATGAAAGTGCATGTTACTGTAATGTATGTTTCATTGGCCAACGGCGTCCACAGATCCGTTGTTATTGCGCAATAATAATTTTTTTTTAATATTGCCATCAATTTGATGGTTTTTGCTTCATATTGTTCCGCCATTAGCACATTTTTCAAAGTCTTGCGCGATGGCAACTTATATTTTGGATCGAATACATTAAGCATACTTCGAAAGCCAGTGTCTTCCACAACTGAAAATGGCCACATGTCAGTAGCAATGTACTTCATTGCAGCCGTAACTAATTCCCCCTTTCGACGAGAATTCGCATCATACTTTGTAGTGACAAAAGCATCAATCCTTGGTAATGACGCCGGTAAATCTCCAACGTATGTATATTGTTTGATGCACACGCTTCATATGATCAAAGGGATTTGACGTGTTTCCGCTGGTTTTATACACTTTTTCGCACGAAAGACACTTCACCGACTTACCGTCATTGGACTTTGCAAAAAAAGTCCAAACTTTTGACTTCCCAAGTCTAGACCTTTTTGTTTCCTTATTTTCCTCATGTGAGCTGATATGTTCTGCTTCTTCGTTGTCTACGCATATAGATACAGTGGTGGCAATGAATTTGAGACATTTTTTTTTTACCTCAAATTCTGATTTCATTCGATTTGTATTTAATGTTAGTGAAAAGTTTTGATGTTAAAATTTATAGCGTTCAATTGGTAATTCTATAGAGATTATGTTCTGTAAATTTCGGGGGCGTATCTCTAACGGTTTTTTTTTTAAATGGATTTTGATAAAAGGCCCCAAAATTCGGACCTGGAAAAATAAAAAAGACACATTTTCAAAATTTGTAAAATGCATTGTACACCTTTGGACCCTAAGAAAGAGTTTTAGGTCTAGTAAAAATAAGATAAACTGCATACCACAAACTTTCATTTTGGCCCCAGGGTCCAATTTGGAGCCGATTGAAAAATGCAATTTTGTATGTCCGAATTTTGGGGCCTTTTATCAAAATCCATTTAGTAAAAATAATAATATCAAAATCTAGTAAAAATAAGATAAACTGCATACCACAAACTTTCATTTTGGCCCCAGGGTCCAATTTGGAGCCGATTGAAAAATGCAATTTTGTATGTCCGAATTTTGGGGCCTTTTATCAAAATCCATTTTTAAAAAAAACCGTTAAAGATACGCCCGCGAAATTTACAGAACATAATCTCTATAGAATTACCAATTGAACGCTATAAATTTTAACATCAAAACTTTTCACTAACATTAAATACAAATCGAATGAAATCAGAATTTGAGGTAAAAAAAAATGTCTCAAATTCATTGCCGCCACTGTATACAAATATCAGCAAACAATTTTCAGCAAATAGAGTTGTGTATTTACGCTTTCTTTTCTGGTTTTTCAAATATTTCTCCATGCTCAGAACCACCAACCCACACTGAAGTTTATCTTAAATGGATTTTTATAGTAAATTTGTTACATTTAAAGCTTATTTATTCATTTATCTTACCCAATTTGCAGCAGCCAGTACTTGCTTTTTGCGCCAATTCAAGTGATGTGTAGCTATTAAAAATGCTCAATACTATCGATAGTGACAAAAAAAACTATCGATGGTGTCTCAAAAATGCAAAAATTCGATACGTCGATAGTTTCCCAGTTCTATGTCGCTTGTCATTTCGTTCTGTCTATGTATGTGTACACTCGTCGGTACATGCTCAGGCTTCGTAGTGTGTGTGTGACGTTAAGTTGTACGACACCGCATTTCAATAGTTTGCTCGGAAAAATTTTTCATTTTCGACAAAACAGTGACTAAGCGATTAGGACATGCCCCTGTGGAAAGAATATCTAATAATATTGGCATCAGTTTTGGTCCGGTGGCTGTGTCGATAAAGTGATCGCTTCGAGATCCGAATGGTCCCTGGTTCGATTCCTAGCTCACACATATATCGATGTCAGTATTTTTAAGTATCGATTGTTAGTAGTAAGTTAGTATTTTAAGTATCCATTGTTAGTATTAAGCCCGTCTATGGAAAATATCGGTATGCGGCCCAGAGCCACACTGGAAGTGGTTCACTTCTTCTTCCGGTGACGCTAAACCAAGGCAGACGTACTAGCGTGATAAAATAATAAATCGTTTGCCATCCCCACATTAACTATCGTTTGGGTTGAACATTTAGCATGTTATAGAATTGTATTCAATTCAGCGAAACAATCGTGAGTTGTTTCAGGTTTAGATGCATCCACAAAGAGAAGTTTTAGGTTTATCCGTACCTATTTAATTTTAACTTTATAAGTGTTCGTATAAACAAGTCCCGAAGTTAAACACTAATACAAACGTTAAAGACAATTCATTGCTATAATCCTTACAACCATCAAATTCAAACTAAGCTCCCTTGCATATTTATAAAGTCACTTGAAAAATAGCAATATTTCCAAAACTACTAACTGTAGTTCAATACGGTATATTAAGAAAATGAAGAGGAAAAAGAAACAAAAATAATACAAAAACAATTGGCTTAATCCAAACTAACGGTACTTTGTTTATCAAATGGTCGCGAGTTTTTACTGTTGTATATTTATAAAGTCACCTTTAGAATTAGAGCTTTCTGATGCAGTTTGAGATTAGATTTGGCAGAGTTTGGACGAATTAATTAAGAAAAAATAAAATCCCTTTCTATCTAAATAAAGGTGGTCCAACTGGGCAGGCTTCATTATTTTAATGTGTGTACTAGATGTGGGCATAGGCCATTACACCCAACCCGACCCAGCCCATGAGCTGAAAAAAAATTTGCGAACCGGAGCCAACCCGCCCTCCCGAAAATAATGCAAATTTTTTTTAATAAAAATACAGTTTTTATGCTTCTGCGAAACAGAACTTACATTAAATATATTTACTAAGTATTGGAGGGAATGAAAAAAAAATTACACTTTCTTTAAAGCAGCACTAAAATCACATACTAATTTTTGTACAAAACCAGAGGTCACCTTGAATAAACTTATGAATATTAAGCATGACGAGACGAGTTCAAATAGCCATGTCTGGATCAGAACAAACTCCTCCTAGACCGTTGGAGCGACAGAGCTGATTCTGCATGTTGGCTTGTATATAGTGCACAGGTTGTATATCTCGGATTCAGTCGGATCGGAGCACTATATCATAATCTCCGATACAAACGGCAAGGTGACTTTTTTCAAT
The DNA here is from genome assembly GCA_018152135.1 of Drosophila paulistorum. Lineage (NCBI taxonomy): Eukaryota > Metazoa > Arthropoda > Insecta > Diptera > Drosophilidae > Drosophila > Drosophila paulistorum. Next base: position 1,191,822 of record JAECXG010000823.1, read on the forward strand.
AACTTCGTTATTTTCTGAGCTATTGTCATTGATATTGGTGAGTTTATTACACCTCTCAACGACTGTGCGGAATTTGATCGAGAGCGGGTGACTATATCATATACATAGTTCGAAGTTCAGAAAAGAAAATATTTAAATATTTTACAAATGCGTTCTCATATTTGCAAATGAATTTTCGGGTTGAGCGACTTAACCCATACCCGCCCGCACCCGGTTTCGAAATGCATTGAATTAAAAAACAATGTGTTTAAAAGTTATATTATTTAATAATTATAATTATTACAGTTATAGGAAACAAGTTTAACTATGTGAACACAAATAATAGGCACGACCCTTAAAATTTAACTTTATTGAATTTAGATTAGCACATCTTTTCTTCTATTATCTTAATTAGCAAAATTTAAATGCAGATTTCTTTATTGAAATTTCTTTAATCTGAAATAAGAAATAATTTCATTGTCCACTTTGGATCCAATAGAGTGGTTTGCGTTTGGCCCAGTCAGTCTCATGATCTAAAAACTTTGAAAATTAATCAAATAATTGAAGTGTAATTGAAGTAATATTATTTTAATTAAGCATTCTAATTTTATTACAAAGTTACAACAACAATTTTTAAAAAATGTCACGGTCTTTCTGCGTGACTCTAACGTATCGGTGAGCTCTGCGGTGGTTGCAAACGACTTGTCTAACACATTCGAAAATAAATGGCTGCTGCAGTTTGGACGTCTATTGTTCTCCAATGCTTTCACCATTTTTGTTCCTCTGTCGGTAATAAATGTAATCTTTTGTATGTTATCCACACCGAATTCATTAAAATGACATCTTAGTTTTTGTAATACATTTGAACTTGTAGACCTTTCAAAATCCATAGATTTCATTCCCAAAACCAAGTCAATGTATTTAACATTTTTTTGGTAGTGGAGTGTCACGCCTAAGAAATTAAGCCTCACATACTTGTCCGTCCACAATTGTAGCTGATGCACCATCGTTGTTCACAGTGTCTATTATTTCATCCTTAATTTTATTTTTTTTTTTCAAGGGCAGACTTTTGAACATGACGTGTTGTGGGATCCGGTAGTAAGACCTCGACATCCACATTTCCGCCATACTTTGCCCCGATTTTTATGAAAAACTTTGCCAGTTTTAAAAAGCCAGCACCTCCAACTGAAGAAAACGGTCGGCAGCCTTCTGCGACCCACGTTGCACATCGTTCAACGGCTTCAGCCTTATCCAATGTGGATGCTATTTTTAGGCATTGTGGTTGCTTTGCTGTTTTGCAACAGCCATGCCTAGTAAAATTAGATGTCTGATTCGCCGTGAATTTGAGAACAGCACAGCAAGTGCGGCAAAATACGAAATTTGACAATATCGAATTGTCAGACCGTATTATTTCCGACAATATCGAACCGCACTGCGTCCTTTGCGTTTGGTGGACAGAGTATAGTTTCCATTTTCGGTTTGCTCTGTTATGAACTTCGAATCAATTTCCCCCATTTTTTCCAAGAACTTATATTTTTTGTTTTGGCGATGACAAAAATTCGATAAATAAATCATATAGTCAGTAATCACACACAATCGAAAAGTGTGATTGTGAGCAAACAGACTCTCATTTGCCTAAGCAAAAGATTCGTTCCGCTCAATCAAGTTGTAGGAAAATATGTGGCCATACAGAACTACTAGCAATACTTTTGTGAGCGTGCGATTCAAACCGATACAGCTCAATCACTCAATACGAAGGACCGCATCGAACAAAATCTAACTCGATGATTGAGTGCACCGTAAAATTGATTTCTCATTGCAGTTCTCTCTACACACCCAATAATTCCAAATCTACCATAAAAATGGCTCTTACTACTTTCTAAACGTTGCCTTGACTGATCAAGACTGATAAACCGAGGGCCAACTTCTTTTCAATTAAACGACGCACTTGGCAAACTATCTTTCCAACCGTTTGTCTTGAATGATTAATGTCCACATCCTTTCCAATTGCTTTTTGAAACGTAATTATTTTGACTGTTTTTAGTATTTTTGCTAACTCGGTAATTGTAGGAAAACCTAAAAACACAGCGTTATAATGATATGCAATGAAAATTAATAAAAATTTACATGACGTCTGATTTGAAGAGTGGATCTGAAACACATCGCAATTGTAGTTTTTCCCCTTGGTCGTGCAATCTTTTTAGTTCTTTTTGTGCGAAAATTTTTGCCAGAGGCATTTTGCTTCAATTGTTTCAATTTTTTTTGGCGGTAGATATTTAAGTAAGCTACTTGGGCCCAAAACGCACTTAAATTTTTAAACATGGTATCAAACGTTGGAGAAAAAATCCATGAGCACGACCTTGGCGATTTATTTCGTTGTTTTTTGTGTAATTAACAAAAGAAAATTTATGTGTTTAGCGGGATTAAAGATAAGAGTAGCTGTTTCCGGCTAAAAGAAACTGTCAAATTTTGGGATAGTGCTGCCATATGCCACACTTCGGATACAAAAATTCTTGATTTCATAGAACAAATATTGCAGCCGAATAGTCGTCGATTTTGTAACACAAATCATAATTCAGAGTAAAATGCCAGAGTAGTCAAACAACGCATTGTTTATTATTCAAATTGTACAGGAAAAACATACTTGGAAATATTTTCTGACTTTAACCTTGATCAGCACCACGTCCACCCAGAACTCTTGAAAACCATTTATTTTGAAGTCTGAGGAATTCTTTATCATATGCTTTTGAAATCGCTTTATCGGTTTAGAAGCTGTGATTTTTGCAATGTAAAATGCCAAAAGGCGCCACTGTGCAACGCCCAAAATAACACAACAGATAGGCAACGCTATAATCCATAAAAAAACCAACCAAGTTCAAAAAATTAAATCACTCGAAGTACTGTGGCATCTAGTTATTTTTCCGCGCGGACTTGAAACTGACAGTGATTTTTGTAGCACACCTGTATCTTCTGTATCTTATTTTATATCCTATCCTTGAAGTTGGTTAAAATCGGTTAAGTAGTTTAGGATGTAACGAGCAACGAACACATGTAGGCTAGTTGGTGTCTCTCAGCTAAGGCATGCACGCTGTAATGAATTCCGGCTACTGGCTCGTCGGCCACGAGAGTGGGTTGTTCTTGAATTCCTAATGCTGAGGCCTAATGCTTATTATTAAAATAAATGCGTGCTTGCGAAAGCCATATTTTAACCGGAGAGTCCACAATACCAAAAGAAAGATAAAAACACAAAGTATCCTAAATTATCGTCAAAAAAAAACACGAGATTCCTCAGATGGTCTAGAGGACTCATATGTGCCCACCCTTCCTTGGCCTTGCATGTACCAAACGAAATAAACATTGTTGCAAGATCCCTTTTGTGTATTACCTTAAACTCTATCTACGGAGTAGCCTGCAGGAGATCAAACAACATAATATTTTAACAAGACATTTTAACATAATTCATTAAAAATTGCCTAAACATAACCCCATGTAGCTGCTAATTCTTATCCAAAACAAAATCTATTATTTTTTTCAATCTATAGGCATACAATAAAATTTATCTTACACATGGAAAAACATGCTATATGTAGTTCTACTTATAGTAGCAATGATGAACTAAATAAATCCAAGGACAACGTTAGGCATTAAATTATCTCAATAAACGAGTTGGAAATTGTACTACTTAAAGCTAAAAGAAAATGTACAAAAAAAATTGACCTATGGCTGTGCAAAACTGGATCGTTGAAGCGTAATTAATAAAAATCAAACAACATTCGTGGACTTAGTGGGGCTCTTTTTCTTTGGTTTTTTTTTCTTTGTTCTAACATGTCACCATAAAATTTTATATACATACATAAGAGACCATTATTGCTAACAGGGGATATTGGAGGTACAGTGAATCACTTTAATATTCGGTTTTTTCTTTTGCTCAACTTTGAGCGCAAGTAAGTCTACTTAATTTAGCTGAAATTAAAAAATTTGAAATGCTAAGTAATAGTTTAGAATGTTTTCTATCCATAGAGGCGTATTACAATAGATTTGATTCAAAACTAAAAAAGAAAATATCCAAAAACAAAACAAAGTCCCAAATTCAGCATTACTTAAATATTCCGTTTTTTTGCTTAATGGTTAAATTAAAAACTGTGGCAACTCCCAAAAGTTAAAAATTTTCATGGAATATGGTTTTCCCCGAAAAGGAAACATGTGACACACAAAATTTAACTTCAAGCACAAGTCAAAGTTTAATTGTTTAGTAGCAAATTAAAATGGGCCGTAAAGGAAAAAATTCCTGGAGCAGCGAAAAGTGGTACTCCAACTACATTTAGAGGGCAAAACTTATAAGGAGATAGGTAGAATTTTGGAAATGAAGCCAAACACTGTTGGAGATATTGTCCGGAGATTCCGAAATGAGGGAAGAGTTGCCTCAATAAAACAAAAAGGAGCGCCAAAAAAATTGAACGAGCGAGAAGAATTCGCAATTATGCGGAAAGTGAAGGCAAATCCGAGATTGAGTGCACCAGAAATTGCAGCTGCGATGTCCGCCGATCATGGAAAGGTCGTCTCAGCACAAACAATTCGTCGTACCATTAAAAAACAAGGGTACAACGGACGAATTGCTCGAAAGAAGCCTTTGCTGTGTGAGCGCAACCGCTAATTGAGGAAGAAATTTGCACAGGAGTACTCCAAGATGGATGAAACTTGGTGAGATGATGTTATTATCCTCGACGAGAGTAAATTTAACTTGTTTGGAAGTGACGGCAAGACCATGGTGTGGCGAAAGCCCAACACGGAGCTGAAAAAAAACATTTGAAGCCAACTGTAGGTCTGTTTTGTTTCTTTTAATTGATTCCTTTTTTTTCAAAGTTTTCTTGTGGGTTTTTTTCTGGGTGTCCACTTTACGCCATGTTGAAAAAATATTTAAATATCGTAATAAGAAGTAAAAACCAAGAAAATTAACTCACAGCTTTAATGCTTGGTCCATCGATGAAGCGCTTCACGATTTGCTGGAAAAGCTAAAAAAAAAAATTGTTCACCAAAAAAAAATCACAAGAGAAAAATCGAAAAAAAAAAATCTCAGCTGATCCACTAACATATGTATGTATGTATGTAACACAGGGCCCGGCACAAAGAGAGCACTAAAAAGATGTAGTTGTATGTGTGCGCTTGCTTGTGTGCGTAAGTTGATTTACACTGCGCAAATTGCAATGTAAAATGCGATGGAAAACCAATAATTTTGAATTTATTTTTTTTTGAAACTCAACTATTTTATTTACTTCTATATTATTTGGATAACTTTTTATCTTCCAAATGGCTATCAGTTAGACTGTTTCGAATAGAATTTTTAATTAATTTCATTGTGGAAAATGTTGTTTCACAAATATATGTTGTGGTAAACATAGAACATAATTTTAACATTGCCATTAGATTATAATATTTTTGCAAAAGTTGCCAGTTACATAAAAAGAATGAAGGCATTAATTTTTTCGTGTGTAGCGATCGAGCAAAGCGACATAGATGTGCTTGCGTCGAAACGCTGAGGGCAACTAAATCCACCCTCATGCTCTGTGTGAGGACTTCGGCAGCCGTTCGGTTACACGCATACGAGGTGCCGAACGTGTTCGTCCCCCGGGGGATATGAGTGCCGGGCTCTGCTTTACACTTTACCCGTAGGCTTTGTGCCTTTCTTTTTTTCTTCTTATATATTTTTTTCTCTTTCGGGTCTCGCTGAGTTATGTATATATGTATTACTTTTTTTCCCGCTTATACTTCCCCGACCACATCGCCTCTACTTAAACCCGAGGTCGCTTTCTTTTTTCCTTTTTGATAGATAATTCCTCTCAATTTCGATGTTGACCTATCCTAGCTCTCCTTCCAAAGTCTCTTTCTCACCTTTGGCCTCATGCCCCCTTCTGAGCGAAACTGCGGCATACTCTAAGGCGTGGCATATAAACGCCTCGCTCAAAACAGCTACAAGGGATACACATACATATGTATGTACATATTTCAAGGAGTACATCGCGGACAAACAACGTGACACGTCATTTATCTACATATACATATAGTACATCAGAGAACGGCAGGGCGTGATGGCAAAAAAAATCATACACAAAAATAGCCGAATAATCGTGTCATTCGGCTCAGCCGATCAAACATTCGTATGTACACGAACTCACTGTCGACTTAAATCCACTCCAATCCACTCATATTTTTTCTTACTGAGTTTATTCGGCTCACCATTGATTTTTTTCCTTGATTTACTTATACGCCCAAATTTTTACTCAATTCACCTCACTGAACGAAAATCAGCTCATGATGCCGAAGTCACTGAACTCGTTTAGATGCATTACCGTTATGTTTTTGTTATTTTTATATTTATGCATTAAGTATTAATAGGAATTTACTTATGAAGTCAAAATGTGTTCCTTTTTTTATGTTATTTTTATATATATGTATGTATTCCTATATACATACATACATACATATGTATATATATATATATATATACATATATATGTACATACATATGTACATACATATGTGTATATACATATATATATATATATACCCTTCAGTACCAAATTGTCGCCTCTGACAATGTCGCCCAATTGTCCGAGCCACCGACGTCGGCAGAAAAAAATTCTGCCAGCGTTTTCGTGCTGACGTTAGCCGACGGCACCCGAACGATTTAATTTCGTTATCGAAACCCAATCGGGTGCCGAAAAAAAACTTGCCGAAAAAAAAAATTTATTTTCTTTTGTATTTTTGTACGCGTCGCTTTGTACTTGTCGTTTTTCTGACCAAGCAGTGAAAATATAATCTATTGGTGTTTACTAATAGAATTTAGATAGAATTAAAGGTAAGAGCTATTTTAATATTATGTATAATATACACAAATAGTGAATAGTAATTTTGTTGGCAAAGTGTTTTTTTTTTACTTTGAAATACAACACTATATGTTGTTATTGTTTAATAAATAAGCAAAAATTAATAGCATTATTTATAATTGACTGCAAATCAATAAAATGAGAAAATAAGTGGAAAAATATGAGAACAGAGAGTAAAAGGAAAACAAAGTATTCTGCCAACAAAATTAAATGTGGGTTCGACCCCGGGCTGTGCCAAAAGAATAATTTTTTTTTTATTTTGTAATAATTTAATATTTTTTCTCAAATAAAAAAAAAAAACACTAGCAACTGATTCAGAAATAATTGACTTCAAGAACAGCATTACGCCGGAAAGTCAAAAAAGCAATGTAAGTTACAGCTGTTATATGAAAAGTTCAAAATTTTAATTCTTTTTATATTTCCAGACCTCTCAAGTGGCTGGAGATAACTCTCTTGTGAAGAGCCACAACTTGGATAAGAAAAGACAAAAGCTGAGCCTTAGAACCTATCTAAAGGTTTCGAACATTTTACTCAGTAAGTAAAATTAATTAAATAATTAATGTTAGTTTTGACATTATAATTCATTCCATTTCTAATAATATTTAAAATTTTTTATTTCAGAAGCAGTTCAAAACACTTCCGCGGGGCAGCCACCGGAAGTTGGGCTTCAGAATACGATGGTCTGAGGCAAAAATACGGACAACAAAACCAAAAGCAGAAAATTGAAGCAGCAGCTGCCAAATTAGCTTAATAAAAAATAAATAAAATAAAATAAATTCAATTATTTTATATTTTTTTATGTAATTTGAATTGTCCCTCTAGTCCCTAGGACAAAATAGGGAAATTGTCCTTCTAGTCACTAGGACAATCTTGGTAAATGTTCCTTCTAGTCCATAGGACAAACAAGCGATATTGTCCTTCTAGTCCATAGGACAAACAAGCGATATTGTCCCTCCAGTCGCCGGCGACCAGAGCGAAAAATTATACAGTACCGGTGACCAGAGGGACAATTGTCGCCCAATCGTCCCGTGCAAAAGACCATTGAGCGACATTTGTCCCTCTGGTCGCCGGTCTTTCTATTAGTCGCTCTCGTCGCCGGCGACTGGAGGGACAATTGTCGCCCAATCGTCCCGTGCAAAAGACCATTGAGCGACATTTGTCCCTCTGGTCGCCGGTCTTTCTATTAGTCGCTCTCGTCGCCGGCGACTGGAGGGACAATAGTCGCTCAATGGTCTTGTGCACGGGACGATTGGGCGACAATTGTCCCTCTTGTCACCGCGACTAGAGGGACGAAAGCGACAAAGCGGCGACACAATGCTTGTTTGTCCCGGCGTTCGGCAAGACATTTCGACATTTGTCTTGGCGACTGGAGCGACAACTGTCGCCGGGTTGTCGTTCCAGTCTTAAAAGCTAGGACATGCAATGTTAAATGTCGCCGCAATTTAAATGGGAGTGTCGCCGCTTTGTCCCAGGGGACAAGCGACATGTCCCCGGGGAATCCCCGGGGAATCCCCGGGGACCGGTACTGCAGGGTATATATATATGTACATGAGTGTGAAGTATTTTTTTTATTTTATTTCATTATTTTTTAAATTTTTTTTGTTAATTTTCTTTTCGTTGTCATTAAATATGAAAATACATATGTATATGTATGTATAATCTGTTGTGAAATTACGTATTTTGATTTCCTTGACTTAGCACATGAACAAACTCTTACGCGTTGATTTAAATCAATGTTGAGCCGAAACAACATACGCCCAAATGATCGGTAACACTTTGACCATGAATAAACTCAGCAGTGAGTTCGTGTACATATGAATGTTTCATCGGTTGAGCCGAATGGCACGATTATTCGGATACGCCGAAATGTGTACCGAAGGCTGTGCAATTTACGCAATTCGTATGCTCATCAGCATGAGCTGATTTTCACTCAATGCTGACTTTCGTTCAGGGTGTGGAATTGATCCAGAATTTTACCTTATGAGTAAATCAAGAAAAAAGTGAATTTTGCAGATCTCTGATATACATATTAAGATATTTGATAATTTTACATTTCATTTTTGCTCCAATTATAGGTTTGTTTTAAATACATTCATTTCAGTTGTTTTAATAAGAAAATGTCAATCTTTAAAGGCCAGAGATTCGAGTATTAAACGAGTAAATCCAGAATAAATATGCTTTGTACGGTAGGTGATGCTTCCTTCTCTGCGTTGCATAGAGATGGGAAATCGATCGATGGCTCCATCGAAAGTATCGATGGAAATTAAAAAGTGCGATAGATCGATGGAAATTTTTCTCTTGGCGATGTATCGAACTTGAACCGTTTTGTGGCGCCATTTCGAGTAAAGTGATAGGTCTCTTCGGAACGCAACATAGTTCTGTATTCCTTAAGAGACATTTTACGATGTGTTTCCTTTTTTGTCTACTAGTTTTGATATTTGTATGCAGATTTTTTCCCACCACTTTTTCTGTTTTTTGCGAATATCATTAATTTTTTTATATTTATTGGAATTTTTTTCTCGCTTAGAGTTAACTTTCTGTCACCTATGTAAATTATGATATACTTACATTTTTAATTTTTGTTGCAAAATGCCGCATTATTGAAGGATGTTGCAGATCCTATCATAACAGAACCGCTAAAGAAGACTTCATTTTGATTCAAATGTATCGGAAAAAAATCGTCGAAAATCACAAATCTTCACGGGCGGATGCAATCATTACCATTCGGCAATACTTGGAGCAAAGCAATTCACCAGAAGACGTGGGTCCTTTACAGTACTGACAGGTAATTCACATTACTTTCTATTTTACCCAATTTTGGTTACACTTTTACCTGTTCCAGATAAACAAGGAATCATTTTCAGAGCTCAACCAATGTGCAGTTAAGCACCTATGCATAACAGCAAGCTCAGCATATTGGCACAAAGCTGAAAGGACATTTAGTAAGGCAGGAGCAATTGTATCAGACCGAAGAGCGTGTTTAAAGCCGAGCCTGCTTATTTGAATAATAATTTGAATAACCCTTTTAAGTTTAAATGGAAAACGACTAATCCATCGATACTATCAATTTTCTTTTCCATCGCTGAAAAAAACAGCGCCACCATCGATATTTTTTATCCACTATCGATAGTGAACAAATATAACGCGATGCGTGTTTTTCACTTGTTCTGGCGAATGAAAACTAAAATTTGAGTAAGTGGAATTTTTCAAAATAAATAGTAATCCTTTATAATAACCTTTATTATTTAGTAATTCTTTCATTGGTATTGGAGGTTGTTTTGGAATGGACAAGTTTCTGATTGACAGTAACAAGGATGAGTATTATATTTCATTGGCAAATCTAAAGTTTGTCAATTCTTTACAAGAATTAACGATGGCAAATTGGCAAAGTGTCGTTCATGTGGTAAGCTACACTGTGAAACAAATTGTTAAAATCTGTTGAAATCAAACCGTACAGGACCTTATTTTTCTGAAAGTACATCTATTGAATAGCAAAACCCTATTTGGGTTTTTCAAAGTTAGCTTGATATTTTTTTTAGCTACATAGTTGAAGTTTTCCATTTTGAGGTGAATATTTAGTTTGTCATATGACTTAGATTTCTTTTTCATGCATTCGATTTAATTGTTGTAGAAATATTGTTCATGTTTAAATAAATTAATTTTGTGAATGTAATATAACCCAGTTGTAATATAACCCTACAGTTTTCGAAAAAATTACAATTAAGCCTTATTTTATACCCTTGTAAAAATGGTACATACATTTGTTAATTTTGCTCAGAAGTCTGCAATTCATAGAAGGAAGCATCTTCGACTATATAAAGTGTACATATAATTTCTTGATCAGTACGACGAGACGAGTTCAAGTAGCCATGTCTGTCCGTCTGGATCAACGCAAACTCCTCCTAGACCGCAAGAGCTATGTACATACATAGATGAAATTTTGCATGTAGTCTTGTATACTGCCAGCCACTTGAATAAGAACACCCAAAATTTGTTTTTATTCCTTCTGGCATGTCAAAACTTTTTATATTGTCGACTTGGTTTTAATTTACATATAATCAAAGTTTAATGATTTCCCATGAGAATACATACAAAAAGTTGCCAATTTATCAATTTGTTTAATTAAGAAAAAAATAATTATGAATGAAGTACAAAAAAACGATGTCTATTTTCGTTCACTTGAATAAGAACACTTGGTGATACTGTTTAATTATAAGCAAATGCGATAAACAAAATTAAGTTTCAATTTTTTTAAAGTAAGCTTACAATATTTATAACGCTTTAGTAGTGGGTGGACCCGCCTTTTTTTACTATTACCTCGTATATTCGATTAGGCAAAGTATACGACCCGTTGCCTATTTAGCTACTTAGGTAATTCAGAGAAATTTGCGACCATGCAGCTTTAGTGGCCTATTAGCGACTCCTTTGTGTCGTATTGCTTACCTGATCCATAAACTTTCCTAGAAAGCCAATCCCAAGCATTCTCAATAATATTGAGGTCAGGTGAATATGGCGGCCACTCGACGTTTTGGGACTGGATCCATGCTTAAACAACTCGGGAGTTATGAATTGGGGCATTATCCTGTTGATTACGCCACTTAAGACTTCCGAATAGGTTTTTTATTTGAGGAAACGCCTTTTCCAAAACGTGTTTGTACGACGCGCCATTAATTTTCGATGTAACAAACTGAAGCTCGCAGGCTCCATAGTAAGATATGGCGCCCCAGACCATAACTCCCCCTTCCCGGCTATGATGGCGATTTAAAAAGTCCTCTGGCTTTCGAAAATCGTGGAAATAGTAGTTAAGTCCATCTGGCCCATCCAAGTTGAATTTTTTTTCATCTGAAAATACGGTGTATTTCCATTCTGATTTCCAAGCCATACAGCTCCGGGCGAAAAGATGACGAGCCTCCTTACGAACCATATTTAAAGGTGTTTTTTTCAGTTTTAGTCTTCTTAAATGATTGCTTGACCGGATAACTCGACGAACTGTGAACACACTAGCTTCTATACCTAAATCGGACTTAATTTTGGATTGGGATTTCGAAGAAATTGAAACATTACAGTAGAGCTCCTTCTTATTTTTTTTTTCCAATTTCTCGATAAGACATTTTCTTGTCCTTATATGCCAATATTTTTCCTCTTTCTTCGGTGGTCAGCGAATTTTTTCGACCCATAGTGCATTCCAGTCTATCGGAAATATGAGTTTATTGTGAAAAAAAAAATAATTAAGTTGATACAACTCAAGCGAACGTTCACGAGACACTAATAAGTCCTCTATTCTTATTCAAGTTTTTTTTTTTTTTTTTTAACTGGGTTTCTCCAATGTGCAATCTATCCAACAGAGGATAATAAGCAAATACCATGACCATACATTGACATGTGAGAGTATTTAAAAAAGAAGTTATGTGAGGAAAGTAAGGAAAATCGGGTACGCTGAAGGGTCAGTCCACAACTAGGTCCGGCATGTCCAATGTGTGCAGCCTCCTTAGACGGCGTGTGGCGATGCTATTATCCATCAAGTTGATGGCCAGTGGGTTAGTGTGCCCATCAAGCCGCTCCAGATGGGCCTTGGTGATTCAAGTGAAGCATAAAAAGCACTATTTTTTCTGACCAGTTGCATTCGAAGCAATGTGCGAATCTAACTATAAATTTTTTCGTTCTCTTTTTGGGTTCTATTAATAGCCAATGAACGGTACTTTTAAACGGTAAATAATTAAAGTCCGTTGGAATAGAGACGGAACAGAAAAAAACAAAGCAAAAAAGTGGCTGGCAGTGTATACTGCACAGTTTGTATATTTCTTATTCGGCCGGATCAGAACTATATCATATAGCACCTATACAAACAGTGAAGTTTCTCAATAACATCGTTAATTTCTTAGCTACTGTTTAAAAAAAAAAAAGTTTATTAATATTTTTTATGTCATAAATATTTATAAATTTTAAAGAAATCGGATAATTTCATTATAATGCTGTGATACTTATAAACCAACGATAAAATATCATACTACATACATATGCCGGATTGCTTCAGCCTAAACTTATGGTCTGTTCTTTCGCGAACATCAGACTTTTTGTATAAAACTTTTTTCCTTTTCGACGGCTATAGGGAAAACAACTTGGAAGGGTATGCAAACTTCGAAGCAGCCGATGTTTACCACGGCCCTCTAGTTTAGAAAGTTTTTGAAATATTTTAAATTTATAAATATTTTTTTGTAAATGTAAAATTCTGATTACAACTTGGAACTTTAAACTAAGGGCACTGATTTTTACGACAGTAAGCAAGTTTAGCTGTGCATGAGTATATAACGTTACCTAACCTGTGTCAATTGCTATCATATATCATATGATATCATATACTTTGCACTATATTCTAATTGAATCCGAGCGGAGAATTTTTTTGTCTGTCTTAATTTTATAATTCAAATTTTTCTTATAAATGCTTTGCGTAAATGAACATACAGAAATCTTGAAATTTACCCTTAAATCATTACAAAATTTTTCCTTCTTGGAAATAAATAAAATAATCTTTTTATACCCTTGCAGAGGGTATTATAAAATTGGTCAGATGTTTGTAACGTACAGAAGGAGATCAGCATGAGAAGCTGAGTCGATATAGCCATGTCCGTCTGTCCGTCCGTCTGTGCAAATCAACTTCACGCTGGCATCTTAAGAGCTATTGGAATGAAATTTCATATTTGAGCTACTTTTAGCCGGGAGACGATAAAGTATGAAAATTGTCAGGATCGGACTACTATATTATATACCTCTAGAGCAAAAATTTTTGCAAAAATTAGAGTATCCCCATGAAATTTACCAGTATAATAGAATTTGATATAAAATCTCAGATCCCAAAATTTGAATCTGATCGGATAAATAGAACACAAGTTACAGCCAATTCAAATCGGTTTCAGCGCTGCCGTCAGCGCTGCTTGCTGCCTACTACGTCATCAGCAAATCAAACAGAGCACATGCATACACACACACAGACGCAGCGCTACACGAACTGTATGTGTATGTGTGTTGTGCTTTGCTTACGGAATGACGGAAGAAAAATTTGGAGTAAAAAGAGAAATAATTTGAATGTTTTGTTTGTGCATTGATGAATTGAGTTGCAGGGAAAGGAATTTCAAAATATAAAAAAATTATTGCCAAGGACTGCAAGGGTATAAAAACTTCGGCATTGCCGAAGTTAGCTTCTTTGATATTTTAAACTATTTTAACAATTAAGATTCTCACAAAAAATAGTTATAAATTAAAAATATTTCAAAAATTACCCTAAAAAAGGGCTTAATTGTAATTTTTTCGAAAACTGTAGCTGAAAATGGTATTTCATTCGTTCGAATGAATTTATTTAAGCATGAACAATATTTCTACAATAAATATGTATGATTTAGGTTGAAATCATGAAAAAGAAATCGAAATCTAAGTCATATTTAGCTCACAGGACAAACTAAAAATTAACCTCAATATGGAAAATTTCAACTCGCTAAAAAAAAAAAAATCGAGCTAACTTTGAAAAACCCAAATATGGTTTTGCTATTCAATAGATGTACTTTCAGAAAAAAAAGGTCGGGTGTGGTTTGATTTTTGGTGTTGCACGGTGCTATATAAGAGAATATTGATAGGTAATTTTTTTTATAGAGCATTTAAACTATGCTAAATAAATAATACCTATTTATTTTTATAATTTCAGTACAACAATTCTTTTTTGCGTGATGTTGCCAAAAAAAAAAATGTCTGCATTCCTGCAACATCAATCGATTCGGAAAGGATGTTAAGCAAAGCTGGACAGATAGCTAGCGACCGCTGAGCTTCCTTAAAACCAGAAAATGTTGATATGCTTGTGTTTCTACAACATAATAAATGGATCTCCCAGTAACTTTCTAGTTAACCATATATGTATGTTATTTTTCCAAAGTATTATTACTTTATTTAATTTTGATATTAAGTATGAAATAACTGTTTGCAATGAAGCAATATAGTATGTTATTTTTACCAAAATAATATACTTTTTGTTACTCCTCATATATACATTATAAAATGAAACATTTTTATTTTTGAATTCAAATGAAAAAAAAGACCGCAAGTATTTCGATAGCATCGATATAACGAATTTTTTCACTCAAACCATCGAAAATATCGAATGGGCCCACTATCGATAGGTTGCCAGCTTTACTTCTGACCAAAATTAATATACGCTTTTTGCAAGGGTATAAAAACCATACAAAACATTGATAGCAAACATATCGATGATTCTCCACCTCTATCTCAGCAGAGCTCCGCTGCCCATGCGCTGTCGCAACGAGAATGTCGTTAACGGTACAAGCATGATGAAATAACATAAGGTGGTCCCGTCGGCAACAGACATACACTTAACGTATGCTTGCAATAAGTGCGAGTGAAAGGAATAGAATAGTGAGTGTTGTATTGAGTGTGAGTGAGACGGTGATGTGACCATGATACAATTATAATTGTATCATGTATAATTGTATCATGGATGTGACTACACTGCCGCGCAGTGAAGTTAAGTGTATACTTCGGTAAGCTTCGGCTTCCGACGAGACCACCTTATGTTATTTCATCATGGGTACAAGCATCGCACGAAGCTCCGATTGGCTAAGGAAAGACGGAATGCTGGCAGATCATGTCGCTGCCGAGTCTGGCGGCCGAGCAACATGAAAGTCAGAGAGAGAGTGAGCGAATCGGCAAGCCCTGCATGCAGCGACAGAAAGCGACGTAGCAGCGGAACTAAATGAGGGTCAAGGAATGCGGACCCAACCATGATGAAATAAGTAAAAGGTGGTTCCGTCGGCAGCAGCGCTGCTCACAATGAGGTCTTATTTCAGTTATCGTTTGACTTCGTCATCAATTCTCAGCTGCCGTTATACTCATTTCATCATGCATAGAACCGTACGATTTGCCGACGGGACCACCTTGTACTTATTTCATCATGGACCGAACATTTAAAAATTATTTAAGCAGAGACTGTGGCAGAGATCAGACGTGAATTTTTAAATGGTAAAACTGAGTCGAATAAAAGATTAAAGTAGACATAAACATTTTTTTAAAATATAGATTCAGTTGGAGCACTGCTGGTGCTTTCATTGGAAATAGCACGTTTCAATTATTTCTTTACACTGTAAGAGTGCAGAAGTATTCCTTTTGCCACTTAGCCTGTTTGCAACACTATCTTTTATTAACGAGCCCTCCGCTCAAAAGTAATTGAAAAATTCTCACCTCGTGCATACTCGTTTTTGGCTCGTCTTCCACACATAATTCAGCTCTCTTTTCGATGCGTGAAGCCGCTCCTCCACATTACGTGTTGCTTGGACAATGAGTAGCGATATGCCCTTTTTCCTGACAACGGTATCACGTTATGTTGTGCTTTGCATGTGGTAAACTTGATGATCTCGTCTTTGCGAAATGGGTGCTCTCTTGTCGAGCCCAAAAGACTTGCAACTCCGCCTGAAGATTTTGAATTTCGTGAGTTTACGTAATTTGTTGCACACGCCGATCGAAGTTCGCCACAAGTCCCAGAACCACGGACAGTGTAATTTTTTCTCGATCCGTGTTCTTCCATTTCGTGAGAAGTGACGTAATCAGGCGATTTGCATATTTTGCAAGAGATGTACCGTTGTTGGGACGACTATTCAACATATTTAAAATAGCGGCGGCAGACGTGTGTATCATAATGATAAGACATTTTTTGACAAATATTTCTCACAGTACAGAACCTACCATTTTAATACATTTTATTCAAATATTTTATAATATCCTATTTATTTTCTGAAAATAATAATTATAACTAACGATGGCAAGAGATTTATTTTTCGATGTGCAGCTAGTGCGTCTGGTGTGTCTCGTTGCCGGAAGAAGAAGGAAGCAGTTTCTTCTTAAATTTTATAACCAATTATTATCGTTTTTTCATGGAGTCTGCCAGTTTTCTTATTAACTCTGGCTCTAACAATTTTAACGCTATGGATGCTTTTGTACCACTCAATCACTTCTTCTTGCATATTTAGAATTCGGTTGACAGTGTGATCTAATAAATTTTGCAGAGTAACTTCAGGCCTACATTGCAATTTTGCATTCTGCACGATATCGTAAGAAGGATATATATCACAAAAGTGGTTCTTTCCAATTTCTCTTATACTATTGTACTGCTTTCTATTAAACGAATTTTTTAGTAAAAATGCTAGAGCCTCCTGTGGTGTAAGACGATTGGGATCTGACATGAGAATCTTCTTCTTTATAATGCTGGGGTTGCTGTCGTTCATACACTCTTTTAACGCATATGAAGTGTCTTTTTCATTGGATTTCTTTGCTCAAAAAGTGCTGCGGCGTGCACTAAAAGGCTTGTGGAATTATATGCTGCCATGTTGCCAGCCAATTTTCTTTTCAGTCTTGGTCCAGCTTCCTCATAGACCACATTTGGTCGGCCCCTTTTTTTGTGGAATGTAGATGGTTTGTAGGGATTCTTATTGACTGAAGATGTTATTAATAGCCAATCGGAATGTTGTTTTTTTTTAAGTTTGCCACACTTCTATGACATTTCGGACAATTTTTTCGAATGAAGTCGTGAATAGTAGCAGCTTTTTTATTTATCGAATCTTTTAGTTAAATCGTCTATATTTTTGCTGCCGATATGATCAACAATCCAATCATAAATTGATTCTTTTTGGTTTGTGTTGTTGCGCCATACATCAAGCAACTGTGAATTGCTGAATTCAAAAGTGGCTGCAATATGTGTTATGTGCAAAAAGGGATGCAAGAAGATTATTACCTTGAACAAGTATGTACTTTTATTTATGACTTCACATATTTACTTTTTGGCCGGGAGTGGCCCCATATTAGTTCTACTCCATAATTCACGTGGACTCGGGTCTAGTTTTCAAGAAAAACATATACTTCAACATAAGACACATGTACAACATTGAACTACACAATTCTAAACTGGAATTTATATTAAGCATACCTGGCTCTGTATTTTCCATAGGTAATTATGTTATTAACATTTACTTTCTCTAAAATAAGTCACCTCAAACTTGAGCAAATTTGTAAAGCTTGCAAATGTAAACAAAGATCTGAGCACATGCTTGTCTTTGGGGCCCTGGTTCTCATGCAGGGCTGCAACAACTAATCTATAGTTCATCGATATATTGTGCTTAGAGTGTCTAGTTTCTAAATAAATAACAAAAGGCACCATATCGTTCCATGATTTTTTAGACTTTATGCCAAAAAATCGGGATTCCCGCTCTTGTCGAGCCCAAAGACTTGCAACTCTGCCTGAAGATTTTGAATTTCGGGGGTGTACGTAGTTCGTTGCACACGCCGATCGAAGTTCGCCACATGTCCCAGAACCACGGAATTTTTTCTAGATCCGTGTTCTTCCATTTCACCGTTGTTGGGACAACCATTCCACATATTTAAAATGGCGGCGGCAGACGTCTCTATGTTTTCAAAGCGTTGTTGGAATAACTGCTTAAACTCTGGCCATGTAATTCCAACATAACACGCATACGGCATTGGACGGCCACGATCGGAGTTGAACTTTACTAATATCACAGCAGTGCCAAGCGACGGTACTCTACCTGACGCTTGCAAGATTTTTGCCAATTCCATGAAATTTGCATGTTGTTGCTCCACTAGGACGCGCAGATGTCCTTCAATATTTTGTTGATAAGGATTGTATTCCACTTCTGATGTCGAGGGGTACTTTCAGTATCACTAAGTAGTTCATTCATACTTTTTTCACTTTTGTATAGCTATACGGTAAGTTCCCAGGGGGTTTATTAACTGAGATCTCTAGCCCGATGGCCTCCTTTATATAGGTTCTGACCTGAAGACAGATTTGTTTCTAAATAAGGTCTCTATCATAATGATAAGACATTTCGTGTTTTACAAATAATTCTCACAGTACAGTACAATATTTAATAACGAAACAGAAAAGCATTTTATTACATTTTATTCAAATATTTTAACAACTAGCAGTCCTCGGTATGTGAGTTGTCTAAGTCACCCAGTCATTTAGTCAACTGAACAGCAAGGATCCGGGTTCGAATCCCAGGCTGAGGTTAATAGGTTAATAGTTTACAACTATATCCGTATACTTTAGTAATAATAATAAATAAACTAACTTTTTTTTTCCAATAAATTTGAAAATGTATTTTCAGATGTATCAAAATCTTCTTTTGGAAGATTGACCTCAAGCCGGCTAAACTGCAAGGTTTGATTTAAATTTCCGAGGAATATGAAAGGTACACATTTTTAGGTTTTCCATCAAAAAACGACTTCTTACACACAAACAAACATTTTTATTTGCCTATTTTTTTTAACAATGCGCTTCTACCTAAGGCGTAATTTTACTAGATTTTAACACTCATCAAACATCAATTTTTTAAAGTATGTTGATTGCTCTGTAAGGATAAGGCAATAATAATTACATATAATATGTTCATCTTCAATTTGATTCAAGTTTTTTTTTTCAACTGTCATAAGCAAGAAAGTTTCCAAATGCTATATATTCTTGATTAGCAAGAGAAGCTGAGTCGATATAGCCATGTCCGTCGATGCGTATGTCGTACGTTTTATTCAGCCATCTTAAGAGCTATCGGGATAACATTTTTTGGGGGGTTTTTATTACCCGGGTGAGATAAAGTATGAAAAACTTTGGGATCGGACTACTATATCCTATAGCTCTAGAACAAACATTTTTGCAAAAATTGGAGTATCCCCATGAAATAGTAAATATCAAAGAAGCTAACTTCGGCAATGCCGAAGTTTATATACCCTTGCAGTCCTTGGCAATCATTTTTTTACATTTTGAAATTTCTTTCCTTGCAAATCAATTCATCAACACACAAACAAAACATTCAAATTATTTCTCTTTTTACTAGAATTTTTAAGCAAAGCACAACACGCATACACATACATACATACGTGTAGCGCTGCGTCTGTGTGTGCGTATGCATGCGCTCTGTTTGATTTGCTGATGACGTAGAACCGATTTGTATTGACTGTAACTTGTGTTCTATTTATCCGATCAGATTCAAATTTTGGGATCTGAGATTTTATGTCAAATTCTATTATATTGGTAAATTTCATGGGGATACTCCAATTTTTGCAAAAATTTTTGTTCTAGAGCTATATGATATAGTAGTCCGATCCTGACAATTTTCATACTCTATTATCTCCCGGCTAAAAGTAGCTCAAATATGAAATTTCATTCCGATAGCTCTTAAGATGCCAGCGTGAAGTTGATTTGCACAGACGGACGGACGGACGGACGGACGGACAGACGGACATGGCTATATCGACTCAGCTTCTCATGCTGATCAAGAATATATATACTATATATACTATATATATATATACTATATATACTATATATACTATATATATATATACTATATATATATTATGGGGTCGGAAACGTCTCCTTCTGTGCGTTACAAACATCTGACCAATTTTATAATACCCTCTGCAAGGGTATAAAAAGAGAAATAATTTGAATGTTTTGTTTGTGTGTTGATGAATTGTATATAAACTTCGGCATTGCCGAAGTTAGCTTATTCTTCGCTTGAGCGTTGTTGTTGAGTTCTTCGTGTTGAACTCTTTTAACGATTCTCTTTTCGGGAGTAATAATTGAGACTCAGTGAGTGAGTGAATGACTGAATAAGTCAAGTCAAAAAGTCTTGCAAACACCCTTTCAGGATTTTTTTTTAAATATTTATTTTATTTTTATTTGTTTTTTTTTTTTTTGTTTATTTTTCTTAATATAAGTAATAAGTCAAAAATATTTAATTTTTCTCCGATTATTCTTTTTTATCTAGCTTTAATCGAATACTTTATTAACAATAGAAAAAATATTTGTTTGTTTGTTTATTTAGTTTAGGATATAGTTGTAAACTATCAAGCTAACAATTTGTACAAGCACTAGCCTGGGAACCCGGATCCCCGTTGTTCAGTTGCCTTTATGACAGGGCCACTTAGACAAAATAGAAAAAATAAAAACAAAACAATATAAATGAATTCAATGAATATTTCTTATAATTTTGACTAATTGTTTAGCTTAATTAATAACAGACTTTAAATTGTCTGCTCCTATTGAGCTCCAACGTTCACTAAGTATGAATTGCAGGGCTGAAAATGCCCGTTCTACTGACACTTGCGTTGCTGGTATAGCCAGCACTACTTGTGCGAGCGCAGTTAAATATGGCAATTTGAGCTTCACTTCATTGAAGAAATCTAAAATATTTGCATTCAATGGCAAGCGACCAAACATTACATCGAAGGCTTTAATGTCACCATAAATGTTTGTAAGTTTTTCCGATACAGGCTCTTTGCTTTCTGACACTGTCTGAACTTTGTCCAAATAGGCCGAAAACGGCGAACTCTCTCCAGCTGAGGATAAATTTAATGAATTTGAAGATAATGAGGCGTCAAAGATATCTTCATATTTATGAGTGACAGTCTTTGGAACATTTTCTGTTGAATGTGTCTGAAATAATAAAGCGATAATATTTAAAATATTTCCTCGATATTAGTTTAAAACATGTATTAGTACTTGACAAAGACAGTTCCATGGAGTTAATTGAAGTTTTTCAGAACTAAGAGCACTAAACATAAAAGAAACAGGACAACAATTTGCGTCAACTACATTATTTAGCTTACTTGTTTTAACTCGATTAAACGATATGCAATTTTCTTTAAATTTTGTTTTGCTAACGTTTTTTGATTAGGCGTCATCATACAATTTACCCTTGTTTTTTTATGGTATTACTGCTATTTTCACATTATCACTTTAATTCCATTCATAGAATAAAGAACTCACTATACACTAGGTGTACATCCTGAAGCTTTAAAGTCGCTTGATATGTTTCTTTGAAAGCGTCAATATAAGTCTCCATCCACTCCCAATCAGCATCTGCATATATTTTAGTTTTAGTCAAGAACTCCTTAAGATCAAATAATTTTGTGACCATTATATAGGTCGAATCCCATCGTTTTATAACATCGAGAGATAGGATGTCTATATATTTATGTACATATATGTTAAATTATATATTTTTTATAAAAAGCGACTCGTTACGAGAGCAACTAATTTTATCCCCGATCGCCTTCACCTTGTTTACATCAAGTACACACAACTGAAGAGTGTGTACTGCGCATCTAACGAGGTGAATGTTATCTAAATCAATGCAATCTAATTTTTTCATGATATTTTCAGCTTCCGTGTCATCGAAAAAAAGGGACTTCTCCGTGGATTCGTTTAAAATTTGAACGGCTTGAATCATATTTTTGCCATTATCAGATGTTATGCTGTGTGTATAAACTTAATATTCTTTAAAACCATTCATATCACAGCAATTTGTTTTTTTATGTATATTTACCTGAATATTTGAGATAATGTTATTTCGTAGTCATGTAGAATTTCTAAAATTTGTTCTTTAAGGTACATCCCAGTGTGTGCATCCGCTAGCTGAATTATCCCTAGAGTTTTAACACCGATTTCAGTTTTTGATAAAGTTGAACGAATCAATTGTAAATTCACTCCAAGAATTGCTCTGTCCATTCTAGTGTCTACGTTTTAGGGGACACTAGCTTTCCCTTTGCTAGAGCTCTTATGTCATCTTTAATAGCTCGCTCCTTCGCAGACATAAAATTCATTATATTTCGCGAAGTTACGGGGTTCATGCCAAGCGAGCTATAAATCGGTTCCATAATTTCTCTGAACCCTTCACTATCCAGGAACAGAAATGGTTTTCCTTCTATGGTGACAATTTTAACTAAGGAAGAAATGATTCCTTCTTCACTTGTGTGATATGATATTTTAATTTTTTTTTTCAATTTGTTTCTCTTAGGTGTTCTCTGCATTGTTCCACTCATTGTATATTTTCGCATGTTTCGTTGTCAAATGTCGTTTTAAATTTGTGATATTAACTGCGGCCAATTTCGAACCACAAACATTACATATCGATTTATTTGCTTCCGGATTTAATATAAAGAATCTATGCACTTTTTATACCATACACCCATAGGGTGAAATGGTATATTAAAGTCGCCAAAATGTATGTAACAGGCAGAAGGAAGCTTTTCCGACCCCATAAAGTATATATATTCTTGATCAGTATCAACAGCCGAGTCGATCTAGCCATGTCCGTCTGTCCGTCCGTCTGTCCGTATGAACACCTAGATCTCGGAGACTATAAGAGATAGAGCCACCAAATTTGGTATGTAGGCTCATGTAGTATGTAGAGTGATCAAGTTTATTTCAAATTTTTGCCACGCCCCTTTCCGCCCCCGCAATTCAAAAAAAAAATGTTTATTTTAAAAACTATTCTAGCTAGAGACACCATATTTGGTATACATATTTGCTTAGTAAATGCGCACATTTTGTATGTATAAAGATTTTGCCACGCCCCTTTCCACTTCCAATTTGAAAACTCGATTATTTCCCGTAATTTTTTACCTTGTGGAATCAAATATGGCACACTTAAAATTGATAGTAATACCCAGCCAAATACCAAATTTGATCAAAATAGGACTAAATGTCTTGTCTTTAAAATGGTTTGACACATATTAAACATTTCAAATTTGTCCAACTATTTGTTGTGTTAGATGAGCGATTTCTTCACCTTTTCCCCACATGTCGCCAATAAATAAACCATGAAATCCTTTTTCCCATCAAACATATAGGAAGGACGCAAACTCATCCATCATCATGAATACCAACCCAGGCGCAGACTTCCCAGGATACAATCAACATCATTAACGTGTGCTCTAAAAGCCATTTACTATACCATACATACATTCACATAGTACATACGGACAAGCACAAGAAAATAAACAATTTCTAGGGTTGGAAAAACTATAAATTTAACACTTTTAGCATAATTGCTGGTCCCAATGTGCGTGAGGGGCAACTTTAGCGCTATGATAAGTGGCCACTCGCCCATTTAGACCGTCGGATATAACTAGTCAGCACTGAATAGCCGTTTGGCCATATCCGGCCATTATGTCTACTCATATTTCACCCAAAGGCTTTGATAACTAATTGCCCTCCTCGCATTTCCCCAATCATTTGGCTTTATGAAAATCCTATTGCAACTTAATATCCCGATGATAATAGAAACATATTGATGTCCAATTTTTTCTTCTACAAACTTATTTTTCTTACTCACCCTTCGTTCAAATGTGTTATGGC
Organism: Drosophila paulistorum; assembly: GCA_018152135.1. Lineage (NCBI taxonomy): Eukaryota > Metazoa > Arthropoda > Insecta > Diptera > Drosophilidae > Drosophila > Drosophila paulistorum. The sequence continues at coordinate 1,215,894 of JAECXG010000823.1, forward strand.
AATGTATTATAAAAAGGCTTAAGCATTTTTTGTGTATTTATAACGCACTTATGAGAATGTAATAAACAAGAAAGGAGCGATTGATTTTCATTTACTCCACAGTTTCGATCAAATATTACGTTTTGCACAGCTTTTTTTAACCCATTTTTTTGTATACTAATTGCAAAATTTAAAGCACAAGTAACTGAAATTGAAAATCTCCTTGGCCGATCGAGACAAAGCAGAATAGACGGGCAATTAGTTAGGAACGGTTTGCTTTTATAGATATGATACAAGTATTGATTGCAGTGGGGCGTTTCCTTTAGGAAGTATGTTTATCCAAGCCGGAATACGACGAAATAGAGATATATAAAATATATAAACAATTATTTGGATATACATTTGTATCCACCGAGCTCCTTTTTTTTTTGTGTAGTTTAAGCTAGGGTACAAAAAGAGAACTAAGTAAAAATTCAGCACTCAAAGTCCAAACTGGGCATAAAACAAACACACAACAGACAGAAAAATGGAGCTACGAAATACATTGGGAAATTAAAGAGCAGGTAAAAGCTTTCACAGAATCCCCGTGAGGTGCAAACAAAACCCAAAAAAGGGGCATCAGCCAGGCAGACGAAAAAGAAATGCTTTTCCGAAAAAAAGGAATAACGTAAATTTTCAGGCAGCAACAACTCATCACTCAAATCCTGCAACGAGCAAGGAAAGTCCACAAACGCCGCACTGACTGCAGTTTCTGCCTCCAGGGCAAAAACAATCCTTGGGGCGCGACTCTAGGCCACCCAACAAAATGGTTTAAAACTCAATTAAAGTTTTAGCCGCAAAATAAATGCGAAAACGTCGGTGGCGGTGGCACCGACGATGGCAACAAAAGCACACAAAAATACAAAACAGCGATTTGGCAATGCCCGGAAAGGAACCGAACCCAAATATTTATAATCAGCCTTTGTATGCCCTTTCTTTTCATTTCCGTGTATCGTTGAATTGCTTTGAGTTATTAGAAACTCTGCTCATTAATCAAAAGGGTGCTTTGGATTTGCAAATTTTACTATTACCTATTACCTTTTACACTAGCCTTGAGTCTAAAATTCGGAAATATTAAAGAAATGTTGTCCAAAAAAGATGGTGATTAGCAAGGATATACGAGTAACTCTATATTGAGGGGTTTAATAATCTGTTTTTCTCAGTTGGATCAAGCTTATAACTCCATACTGATTTATTTTAAATAAAATGTGGTAACACTTTAATTTCGACAGAGTATTTGTCTTGAAGTCGTTGGGTAACCGACTTCAAAACATACTGTGTAGAAATTTAAGAAGCCCAAGTGGAGAGTTGATACTGCAAGAGATCCACTATTGCAGAATTGATTCTGATTTGGTGGAGTTTTCTTACCGGATTTTTGAATTGAGTTTGGTCAAAGGGCCCACAAGTTAATAAAGCTTGAACTTCTAGAGTCTAAACGCTCATACAGAGCTAACTTGCAACTGGGACATTTGTCTTTCTAAGTCATCAATCAATAGGCTGCGCACTATAAGAATTAAAGTTTTTAATCTAAATAATAATAATAATCTGATAATCTTGTGTGTTCAACGAGTAAATGTAATTTAGTGTACCCTTTTGCATTAAGATAACAGGGTAGCACATGTCAGATTTTTTTTATGTTTTGCACAGAGCATACACCCAAATATCTTACACGGCCTCGTCTTAGCCCCATTCCCTGCATTCTTTCTGCCTTCCCCACTCTCGGCCCCTCTTTGGATGGCTGTAATTCAAATGGAAATTGCACAATTGAATTGAATTTCCAAAAAATGCAGCAGCAGCAAACTTTGATGAGGCTTCTCCCCACTTTTTTCGACTAAAGCTGAATGTTTGTTCGTGATTAGTTTACGCGCTTTGCCTTCTTCCTTCTCGTTCACACTCCCTCCCTATCGACAGTTTCCTCCCCTTTTCCTTGATGTGGGCTACTCTAGGCTAGTTTTCCAACTCGTTTTTCCGCCAATACGATTGAAGTGCAATTTGGTCTAACGAGTTGTTGTTGAGCCTTCAGTTTAATGAAGTTTTAGCATTAATTTAATGGTGCATTGTTTTTTGTGTTCCTGATAGTTGTTTGTTTTTGGTTTTTGGCTTTTTACACGCTGCCGCAAAAGTTTGAATTTGTTTTATTAGAGCGTAAAATCGAAATAATCTTTCTTCCACTCTCCTGTAAGGTATTGGATTTTTATTTTTTTTGTGTTCCCATTAAAAAGTTTAGAGAACAAGCTAAACCACATTTCATTGAAAACTTAATTTTGATATAGGTCCATACATATACAAGCATTTTCAGCTTATGGCACTTTTAGAATTTTTAAAAATAAATCAATACATGTAAATAAATTCATATGTCTAGAACAGTGTCACAGAAATCGAAAATCCTGAAATTAATCCAAATGCAAATGTAAGATGTCAACGAAATGCCCCTTCGCAGTTTTCAAATCTCAGCGCTTTACCTAAATTCAATTAAAATTTACCATTAAAAAAAATGATTTAATTTTGGAGAAATGCCTACCTAAGATATATGGACATACTACTATGTTGTCTTAAAAATGAAATACATGAGTAAGCCATGCACCAACTAAAGCAAATGTTTAAAAATTATGATATTAAATGTATATGTATGTACATATATGTCCCACTCTTACAACCATAGGAGCACACTAGCGCCGCCACCGGGCAACAGCCAACTCCGCGGAAGTGGGCGTGTTAAAATAGCTGAGGGTAGCTTTTCCGACCCCATACAGAATATACATGAATTCTTGATCAGCATCCACATCCGAGTCGATCTAGCCAGGTCCGTTCGTCCGTAAGAACAACTAGATCTCGAAGCCTATAAGAGCTAGAGACACCAAATTTGGCATGTTGACTCGTGTAGTATGTACAGTGATCAAAATTGGTTGAAAGCATCAAATGACGGGGTATTCTACAACATATTCAAAGTTTATCCAAATCGGTGATTGGAATATCTCAAGTTCCCCCTGTCAGCCAATTTGCAAATTACTCGGAACCCCATATCAAAATATACATTGAAAACGGAAAAAAGAAAAACATTCTGGTAATCAGAAAAACATTCATACAAAATCCAATGCAGAACACCAAAACGAGTAGAGAAGCTAAAGCAGGGCCATCGAATTGTAAATCTTAGAAAACCAGAGGGCCGGGGTTAACTTTGACCGCATCGAAGTTTGTATACCGTTACAACTATTTTGGTAACTCTTTCCTTACCCATCGCCATCATAGTGTAAAAACCTTTTATCCAAAAAGTGTAATGTCTGCGAAAGAACCGCCTACAATCTTAGCATTGGAAATAACGAAGTTATTGATCAAAGTCACTGTTTTCCACCGATCGTTCCCATGGGAGCTATATGATATAGTCATCCGATCTTTATCAAATTCAGCATAGTTATTACCAGATATATTAAAGTAACAAATGTTTAATTGGAAAGCAATCGCAGCTCTTACAGTCTAGGAGCAGTTCGCGTTGATCCAGACGGATGGACGGACATGGCTATTTGAACTCGTCTCGTCGTGCCGATCAAGAATATATATAGTTTATATGGTCGGAGATGCTTCCTTCTATGCGTTGCACACTTCTGACCAAAATTAAAATACCCTTTTTGCAAGGGTATAAAAATTTACAAAGAAGCGAATCCAGGAAACCCAGAAAAATTCAGATATTATCATAATCGTATACAAGCAACCACAACTTCTTCTGTGGCGACAGATTTTAGGAGGCTGTTGTTAAGTACACCTAAAACTAGATCAGAAGGGGATCTCAAAGACAATAAAAAATGTGTCTCGTTATTTACTCTCAATGGACAAGGTGTAAAAAATCATTACAGTCTATCCACGCAACTACAACTTCCAAATTCGCCGAAGATTTAAAGATTAAGGTATTCTCAAAAAGCAATAACTCCCTAAAGAGTTAATTTAAGACTTCGGCAAAAAAAAGTTAAGCCCTGATTCAATAATGCTAAAAATAATTCAAGGAAATTGTAACAACTATGACCACCTCCAACTTTTAATCAATGAATACAGGCCTAAAATGATCAGCCTACAAGAAACTCATATACACTCACAAAACTATAACCACATACAACTGAATTACTCGATAATTCACGCAAACACTTCATCCAACTCCTACGGTGGAGTAGCTCTCCTCATTCATAATTCGATACACTTCCAACAGATAGACCTTAATGATGACTTTGACACAGTCGGAGCATTCATATACACGAAGATCAAGATTAAACTCATTTCCCAACAAAAACTTTGGAATCCACTATCTAAGAAACCTGTTGGGGACTCCAAAAGACCACACCATCATTACTGCTGATTTTAACAGCTGGCATAACTACTGGGGCTCCCCGTCTAATAACGTTAAAGGGAACACTTTGTGAGATATGTGACTCAGACAAACCTTATTATTTTAAGCGACGGATCACCCACTCACTTTTCATTGTTATTGTTAGTTGATTCAGCCGACTGGAAACTGGACAGATAAGTACAAATATAAACTAGCAAACATAACCAAAATCATCAGACAAAGCACAAACCAGACCATATTTATCAATAAAGAAGAATAAAAACCAAGCTTGGTACCAAATCAGAAGATGCATTAGCTCTGAGAATTACATATGTTCTTTATTATAAACTTTAAAAAAAACAAAAGCTCTTTTAATACGAGAGATCAAACTATGAAAACGATCCTCTACGAGCCCCGACCACTATTAATTCGTACGGCAAGATTTTTTACCCATATGCAATGTTAAACAGGCGATATTTTCAATACCATAGAATATAACACATGCAAAACTATTTTTTCTGAAAGATCAGTTCATTCTCTATTATATAACAACAAATGTTTGTTGTACTTCAATAATAACAACGACAACTATAATTTCTCAAAATGCTCTGCTGAACTGATAGAAAAATGTTGACCTGTATTAGTTCGTACGGTGCATTAGCTTAGCTTAGAATTAAAAGAGGATCAAAATAAAAACAAACAGTGTAATATAATTACTAAGTCATATTAAGTCATAATCTGGAAACAGTTATACCTTGCGGAATGTGTGAAATGTGTTCGCTTCAAATCATTCAAAGTTTAGCAACGATGGCACATAGAACGCCGATTTCCAAAGAAATTAGAAGTTTAGCTGTAGATTTTTATAAATTATTATTATAAATGTAGGAAGTCTTTTGGTGAAACAGCCAAACAATTAAGTTTGGCTAAATGCTCCTGGAACGTATGACTTGGACTGAAAGGCAATGGAATTCCATCATATTTAGCGATGAAGCTAAATTTCATGTGAGTGTTGGTGATGCGCGAAGGAGTGTCATACGAAACAAAAGCGATGCATACCATTAAGATTGCCTTCAAAGTTAAGTTTAAGTTCCCAGCGAGCGTAATGGTCTGGAGTTGTACATATTTTTTGATCAAATTTGGTATTTTGCTGGGTGTTAGTATCAAGTTTAAGTGTGCCAAATTTGATTCTACAACGTAAAAAATTACAGGAGATAATCGAATTTTTCAAATTTTGGGGGCGGAAAGGGGCGTGGCAAAATCTTTATACATACAAATATAAATGAGCAAATATACATACCCAATTAGGTGTCTCTAGCTATTATAGTCTTTCAAAAAACCGGGTTTGTTTCAATTTCGTGGGCGGAGGGGGGCATGGCAAAATTTTTTAGCAATGTCTGCGCGTTTACTAAAGGACTAATCATACCAAATTTGATGGCTTTAGCTATTATAGTCTTTAAGAAAATCAATTTTGTTTATTTGAAATGAACTTGACCACCGTAGGTGATACACGAGTCTACGTACCAAATTTGGTGACTCTATCTCTTATAGTCTCCGAGGTCTAGGTGTTCATACGGACAGACGGACTGACATGTGTAGATCGACTCGGCTGTTGATCCTGATGAAGAATATATATACTTTATGGGGTCCGAAAAGCTTCCTTCTGCCTGTTACATACATTTTAGCGACTTTAATATACCATTTCAACCAATGGGTGTATGGTATAAAAAACACGATGAAAATAATAGGCACAAACCTTAGAATTTAAATTTATTGAATTTAGATTAGCACATCTTTTCTTCTATTACCTTAATCAGCAAAAATTAAATGCAGATTTCTTTATTGAAATTTTATTTATAAAAATACTTTTATCTGAAAAGGAGAAATAATTTTATAACTTCCATACTTCATTGTCCATTTTGGATCCAATAGAGTGGTTTGCGTTTGGCCCAGTCAGTCTCATGATCTAAATGCATTGAAAATTAATCAAACAATTGAAGTGTAATTGAAGTAATATTATTTTAATTAAGCATTCTAATTTTATTACAAAGTTACAACAACAATTTTTAAAAAATGTCACGGTCTTTCTGCGTGACTCTAACGTATCGGTGAGCTCTGCGGTGGTTGCAAACGACTTGTCTAACACATTCGAAAATAAATGGCTGCTGCAGTTTGGACGTCTATTGTTCTCCGATGATTGCACCATTTTTGTTCCTCTGTCGGTAATAAATGTAATCTTTTGTATGTTATCCACACCGAATTCATTAAAATGACATCTTAGTTTTTGTAATACATTTGAACTTGTAGACCTTTCAAAATCCATAGATTTCATTCCCAAAACCAAGTCAATGTATTTAACATTTTTTTGGTAGTGGAGTGTCACGCCTAAGAAATTAAGCCTCACATACTTGTCTGTCCACAATTGTAGCTGATGCACCATCGTTGTTCACAGTGTCTATTATTTCATCCTTAATTTTATTTTTTTTTTTCAAGGGCAGACTTTTGAACATGACGTGTTGTGGGATCCGGTAGTAAGACCTCGACATCCACATTTCCGCCATACTTTGCCCCGATTTTTATGAAAAACTTTGCCAGTTTTAAAAAGCCAGCACCTCCAACTGAAGAAAACGGTCGGCAGTCTTCTGCGACCCACGTTGCACATCGTTCAACGGCTTCAGCCTTATCCAATGTGGATGCTATTTTTAGGCATTGTGGTTGCTTTGCTGTTTTGCAACAGCCATGCCTAGTAAAATTAGATGTCTGATTCGCCGTGAATTTGAGAACAGCACAGCAAGTGCGGCAAAATACGAAATTTGACAATATCGAATTGTCAGACCGTATTATTTCCGACAATATCGAACCGCACTGCGTCCTTAGCGTTTGGTGGACAGAGTATAGTTTCCATTTTCGGTTTGCTCTGTTATGAACTTCGAATCAATTTCCCCCATTTTTTCCAAGAACTTATATTTTTTGTTTTGGCGATGACAAAAAGTCGATAAATAAATCATATAGTCAGTAATCACACACAATCGAAAAGTGTGATTGTGAGCAAACAGACTCTCATTTGCCTAAGCAAAAGATTCGTTCCGCTCAATCAAGTTGTAGGAAAATATGTGGCCATACAGAACTACTAGCAATACTTTTGTGAGCGTGCGATTCAAACCGATACAGCTCAATCACTCAATACGAAGGACCGCATCGAACAAAATCTTACTCGATGATTGAGTGCACCGTAAAATTGATTTCTCATTGCAGTTCTCTCTACACACCCAATAATTCCAAATCTACCATAAAAATGGCTCTTGCTACTTTCTAAACGTTGCCTTGACTGATTAAGACTGGTAAGCCGAGGGCCAAGCTTCTTTTTAATTAAAGGACGCATTTCCCAAAGGAGCTTTCCAACCGTTTGTCTTGAATGATAGCAATAGCAAAAAATCTCAATGCAGTCGCAATTATTTTGACTGCTTTTAGTATTTGGACAAAAGTATTTTTGCTAATTTTGTAATTGTAGGAAAACCTAAAAACACAGCGTTATAATGATATGAAATGAAAATAATAAAAATTTACATGACGTCTGATTTGAAGAGTGGATCTGAAACACATCGCAATTGTAGTTTTAAGTAAGTAAGTCGTCCAGCCGACTTAGGTATACCATACACCAGTAAAGCAAATATTTCGAATTTATTAAAGAAATGCATTTTCGCATTTCCAGCCTTGTGGAAAAATTATGATGTTTCTGCTTAAATAAAAATTTTCTTTGCTTAGGTGGACACGCACATTTGGAATGTTTTGCTACTTTTCGTCTTTGAATTCGTGTCATGTTTTATTTAAAAAAAATTTTTTTTTTTTGTTTTTCTGATTTTCTGTGTTTGACACTTTTTAATTGTTTTTGATAAGAGAAACTGAAAAGTTAAATTACATTTGGCACAAACACATATACATACATACACACATATGTGAAAAAGAGAAGAGCGGAAAGGGAACTGGTCTCCATCTGTTGCAAACAGAAAGTCACTTAGTCAAAGAGACTTGCAGTTAGTTAGAATTCCACGAAAGCCTTATTTACATACTCCGATTACTGAGTTGCAATGAACTTAAAGTAGAGCAGAAATGCTTTTGTTTGTTAGTTAATCAGTGTTTCGTAAAGAGTTAATTAGAACCTTAAAAAAACAATGGTCGGTACATTATCGTCATGTAACTTAAGTTACATTACAAAACAATTAAATGGAAATGCCCGTCCGGATTATTATTTAATATAGATGCCAACTTTTTTCTCTAAAGATTACATAAGCAATTAACAACATCCTGGACTAGCCAATCAGTCACGAACGAACACTTTTTCTTCCAGAAAACTGCAGTATTGAATCTTTCCGAGCTAATTTTAAATGGTGTTCATTTCCTTTCTGGGAATAATTTGATATTATTCAGATTGATTAGTTACATTGTCACGGAAACACCCCTTGCAGGGGGTATTATAAAATGAAATTTTTTTTGGGGGCGGGAGAGATAAAGTATGAAAGTTATCGGAATCGGACTAATGTATCATATAGCTCTAGAACAAAAATGTTTTCAAAAATTGGAGTATACCCATGAAAATTACCAATTTGATAGTATTGGATATAATATCTCAGATTCCAAAATTTGATCGGATAAATAGAACACAAGTTACAGTCAATATAAATCGGTGACAGCACTGCCGGCAGCGCTGCTTGCTGCCTACTACGTCATCATCAAATCAAATAGAGCACTTGCATACACACACAGACGCAACGCTACATGAACTGTATGCGTATGCGTGCCGTGCTTTGTTTACGACATGATGGAAGAAGAAGAAAAAATTGTAGTAAAAAGAGTAATAATTTGAATGTTTTGTTTGTGTATTGACGAATTGAGTTGCAGGGAAACAACTTTCAAAATGTAAAAAAAATTTGCCAAGGACTGCAAGGGTATAAAAACTTTGGCATTTGTAAGATCCCAATTATTTACAAGTCTTTTAAATACTCGCGCATATACCGAAACCAGTATTGAAGTATCGATTGTGAGTACTAAGTATCGATGGTTAGCGATAAGTCATCGATAGGTGGCGATACAGCCGGTCTCTTCTCTTCCGGCGACGCAACGAGCAAGTTGCTTCTGCGCAGAAAACCAAAAAACTAAATCCGAAAAATACAAACTAATCGTTATAATTTTTATCCAATAAATATGTGTTTACAACTCAGAAGTGGGATGACCACCCGAAAGCCTGTATATTTCGGGACACGGCAGGCCACACGTTCCACATCTAGGACGGCCGCCTCCACGCCCACCGCTGCTGATATACCCACTGCTGTGACTGCCGCTGCGGTACCGGCTACCACTGGAGCCGCCGCTGCTGCAGTACCGAGAGCTGCCGGGCCCGCCGTTGCTATACTTGCCCCTGCCGGGCCAACTGCTGACACATCCGCCTCTGCCGGGCCAACTGCTGACATACTCGCCACTGCCGGGCCAACTGCTGACACGTCCGCCCCTGCCGGGCCAACTGCTGACACATCCGCCCCTGCCGGGCCAACTGCTGACACATCCGCCCCTGCCGGGCCAACTGCTGACACATCCGCCTCGGCCGGGCCAACTGCTGACATACTCGCCCCTGCCGGGCCAACTGCTAACACATCCGCCCCTGCCGGGCCAACTGCTGACATACTCGCCCCTGCCGGGCCAACTGCTGACATATCCGCCCCTGCTGGGCCAACTGCTGCTATACTAGCCCCTGCTGGGCCAACTGCTGCCACACTCGCCCCTGCTGGGCCAACCGCTGATATACGCGCCCCTGCTGGGCCAACCGCTGATATACTCGCCCCTGCCGGGCCAACTGCTGCCACATCCGCCCCTGCCGGGCCCACTGCTGACACATCCGCCCCTGCTGGGCCAACCGCTGCCGCAGCCGCCCCTGCTGGGCAGACTGCTGCTATACTCGCCCCTGCCGGGCCAACTGCTGCTCTACTAGCCCCTGCTGGGCCCGCCGCTGCTGACATATCTGCCCCTGCCGGGCCAACCACTGCCGCATCCGCCCCTGCTGGGCCAACCGCTGTTATACTTGCCCCTGCTGGGCCAACTGCTGCCATACTCGCCCCTGCTGTAACCGCTGCCGACGCACCCGCCCCCGCTGTACCCACCGCTGCGGTGTCCGCCGCTTACAGGCCACCTCTGCAGACTGCCGCCGCTGCACCCGCTGCCGCCTCTGCACCCGCTGCCACTGCTGTACAAACCACCGCTGCCGCCGCTGCACCCGCTGCCACTGCTGTACCCGCCGCCGCATCCATTACTGTACCTGTGCCCGCCGTCTATATGTCTGTCATGCGGGCTGCGGCCTCGCTCGCCGCCCCCGTCACTGGTCCCGACGCGGACCCATGGAAGAGATGCCCGCTTTAGTGCCCTCCGTATCGACTGCCGCGGCCGCCATTGCACCGGCCACTTCCGCCTCCCCCAGCCTGGATGAGCAACTGGTGACGCTGCAGAAACAACATGAGTTGCTACAGCTACAGCATCAAATCCTCAAACTGCAGCAAGGGATTGACGAATTCCAAGCACCGAGGCAGCAAGTCAGTGACGTGAGTGTCATTGAGAGCATGGTGGCTCGATTTTCAGCGGATACCGCATACGATGTGAAGAAATGGCTGAACGACCTGGAAGACGCATTTGAAATCCTGCAGTTGAACGACCGCCTACGTTTGGTCGCATGCCGTCGTATGCTGGAAGGTACGGCGGCGGTGCTGCTGCGCACGGTATCGGTGCACAGCTACGAAGAATTGAAGGCAATCCTCTTGCGAGAATTTGGACGCTCGTGTAGCATCGAGGAAGTGTACCACGCTCTGCGTGGCCGGCGCATCAAGGCAGGCGAGGGATGTTTAACATTCGCAATCGAGATGCAGGAGATTGCCATGAATGCTCCGATTCCGGAGAAAGAGCTGGTCGACCTGATCATTGATGGATTGCGGGACAACTCTACTCGAGTCAAAATGCTGTACTCAGCTCGGACGGTGGCTGAACTGAAGCCCCTACTGGAACGCTACGAGCGCCTCCGTATGCAGGCCGCTGCCTCCAGACAAAGCAATAGCGTGAAGGCTCAGCCAACAACAACTGCCGTGGCGCCTGGAAACAAATCGTCAGGCACCGTCACGAGTGAGACCAGATGCTTCAACTGCTCAGGATGGGGGCATTACAAGAGTCAATGCCCGAAACCAATGAGACCTCCGAATTCATGTTTCAAGTGTGGCATAGTGGGCCACATCTACAAAAACTGCCCGTCTCGAATTGGAAATGCCACCAATATCACTGCTGCTGCCGCCGCTGATGAAGCAGGAGATCGACTAGACCATTTACAACTGGTGAGTGTTGCTTTTGTTTGTGATGAAGTGCAAGATAGGAAATTTATAAATATGTTTTCTCTCCTTGATTCGGGCAGTCCAAAGAGTTTTATCCGTCAATCTGAAGTCCCTTCCAACTGCCATCTTAGCCCCCGTACATTGAACTGCCGTGGTTTAGGAAATAGCCAACTTCTGTCCTTAGGCCAAGTCCAGTGTAGGGTTCGCCTCCGCAACACACAGACAATACATACGTTTGAAGTCCTGACGAACCAAGCAACCGAACTGCCGATGATTATAGGTAGAGATCTTCTGTATAAAATTAATATTAGACTCTGTAA